>OY821517.1:292122169-292769669 GCA_963682025.1 Cordilura impudica
AGTTACACGCCAACAGTATGACATAGACCAACTAAACTGTCAATAAAACCAGTAAACTGTAAACTTAGTTACTGAGGTAAAAGTTAGTACAAACAAACCATCAAAAATTTGTCAAAATTTGGCTAAGTCTGGAATAGCTCTACCTACGCCATCACAGGCTGGAATTTATAGGGCTGTAATAAAATCATCTGAGCAAACAGAACAGTTTTATATACAAAGATTAAAAGATAAAGAGTGGCGTTTGAATTTTGATGGCAAGAAAATTGAAAAAAAAAGAAATTCAAGTAGTAATAATTAAAAATGAATAGACAGAGATATAGTTAGCAGTTCTAGAGCTTGATAATGGGAAATCACTTACAATATACAACGGCATCAGGGACACTTTAAATAAATTTAATTTATGGACGTCTATCAGAATGATAATATGTGACACTACAAGTGTAAATACTGGCGTAAAAAATGGTGTCGTAACTTTGCACCATGTCCTTGATTTGGTATTAAGGCATGTAATGGATGAGTTACTGGATGGAAAAACTTCATCTCCCAACATTGCGTACCCGTTCATATCAGATTTATTAAATAATTACGAAAATCTAAAAGCGTCTTATAAACAAAATATAGTTGTGCTTGAATTAACCAAAATTGCTGATGTATGTATAGTTTCAAATCTGGTTTTCGGACCACTGTTACCATGAAAATGATTTTGAACAGTTAAACAAATCATTAATAAATTTTACGAAAGCTCACGAATGTTTCTTCAGACATTGGGTACCTACACCATGTACAATTCCAAACCAACAACGCAGTAATATATGTGCGGAACGTGGAGTAAAAATAATACAAGATATATATCCCCTTTGTAAAACATCGCGTACTCTGAACTTAAAGTTTATTTCTTTCAATACCTAGTTATAATAATTTATTGTTATTATTTGTTTACACACTTGTTTATTTATTAACCATATTTAAAAAAATTTGTTATTTAAAAAATAATTCAAACAAAATTATTAAAGGCAATTTAGAAATCGGAGTAGGTGCGTAAGGTTTTTTTTTTACCAAATTGAACTGAAATTGTTTTTTTTTTTTACCATCAATACAATATTCGCCATTATATAGGCCCTCGGGAGAATGACGTCCAAAAAAAGTTATAACACTAGTGTATAGTGTATTGCTGATGCAATTAAATAAATTGGTCCGAGAGCAGAGTTTCGTGAAAAACTTTTTAAGTGGAGGAGCAAGGCAGTGAGTATTCAGAAAATATTATATTAGATAGTTTGTAATAAATTTGTTTGAACAGACCTTAAGCGAGAGTCAGCCCAAGAAACTCGTTTTTTCTGATAAGGTAAGAATTTAGTTTTATTGTGTTCTTCTCTTAGATAACTTTAAATTGATGTTTTGTTATTTCAGACTTTATCGGAGCTTCTAACGTCCACAGACGTCGGCATCAGCATAACGAAGTTTTATAAAGAAAGTGAATATTTGTGCACCGAAAAAAGAGATAAATTAATAAATTTGATTTTGGAAAATGCTTTTTTAAATGATATAAAACTTACGCCACCAGATTTCAGGCAAATAGTGGAAGAAATTTGGAAGGAATTCCCTAAGGAAGAAAGTTTCAGTAAGTATTAAATTGAAAAGAGTAGCAAATGTAAATAATTCAATAAAATGTTTTTTTTATTTAGGATTATTACTATTATCCTCGCAAAGAAAAAAAGCTGCGGCAGGAAAATTATTTCACCGATATTACAATTATAAGGCGAAAAATAGAAAGATTGAGCAATCATCTTTGGAAGAAACATTGCCCGCCGAAACAGGAGAAATCGATGAAAAAATTAAAACAAGAATTGCTTTGGCCGTTACAAACTTGGGATACTATTTGCGATCGGTGGGCGCGGACGTATTCTTTGAGAAAAGAGGACATCAAAAATTTGGAAAATTATAAATTTTTGAAAGAATGTCCAGTTTTAAAGGATGCAAGAGCCATAGATTTGGTAAGTTTTGTTAAATCTATTTTTTATCTATCTATACATTATCATTATTATAATTACACCATTTTTTATATAGATAAATATAGACTTTGAAATAGCTTTCCCTGGGAAAAAGAACCTTTTAAAAGAAAAGTGGCAAATATTTAAAGAAGATATTGGTAAATATTACTCTTATAAGCAACTTAACCAACACTGCAAAGAACTATTTAAAAACGCTTTAGAGTCAAATAACGAAGGTAACATTGCGATAACATATGGATAGATTAGAACATTTTTTAATTATTTATTTTATGCTTTCAGATTTTCAAAACAGCGTTTTGCTGAATCTGCTGAATGCGGTGCTGTTACCAATTGGATTTGGAGGTAAACCGTATACAATTTTGGATGCGCAACAATTTTTCATTGTTACTGTACATAACATAAATAACGTGCCGTTAAAAATTGAAGAATTGTAGGAAAAATGCAAATGGATGGAAAATTCTTTGCAGCCGCTCGTAATTATTGTAGATTTGCAATCAGTTCGAAGTTTTTACGTGTACTTTGATGGTACATTTCTAAAATTTATTTTGTTTTTGGAAGCCTTTGATTGTGCGTTTAAACTCTTCTTTATATTAAATTTAAAATATCCAGACCCATGCATTAAGCCGTGGACTTTTGTACAAAAATATTTTTATCAAATTCATACTCCGCAAGATATACGTTCGGCTTCATTAGCTAGTTTTTTAAATCATATGTTAAAGAACAATAATTCACAATGTTGACATGCTTTAAGTGTCAAAAGTGTTTTAAACATGTCGACGAATATCTGCGTCACCTCAAAATGTTCCATTTTTTAACTAACGCTGATTCTAAAACCTGTTCTTTAAATAATTATGCAAATTTTTCTAGATTTTCTTCACTAAAACGTCACTTGCTACAACATGAACAAAATGATGGTGAACCAGCTCCAAAACTGCTAAAATGCCACAATCTTCTGTCATAGAACAAATCTCGATAGAGACAGATTCCAGCGATACAAGCAAAGAGCAAAATGCTCCTCTTGTTCATAACAGCAAAAATGACAATGGAACTTTAGTGGAAAGCTTAGAGTTAAATTTGTTAGATTTAGCTTCAAGCATATATTCAAAAACTTCCTTTTCTCGTAAAGATTCCACAAATATTTTAAATAAATTCAAATATATATGGCAATCTACATTTAATCATTTGCAAGAATCAAAACTTTTAACTCTTGAGTTAAGAAACTCACTTCAACTTCCATTTAATAATAACACAAGTGAATTTAAGTTTATCAACTCTTTAAAAAATGCTGATTTATTTAAAGAATCCAATGAAATCTATTTTTGCTAATAATGGAAAAATATATGTACGTTATCAGACTTTGTAATGTATTTTAAACGAGAATGTATGAAATAAATTTTGTAATTAAAATAAATAAAAATTTTTTTTATTTAATTCACTAAACACATCTGATCAAAAACCAAACTAGCGTTTAGTAGTAAAGATATTGAACACGCATAGGGTGTTTTTGAACACAAATTTAGTTTACGAGAACTGAATGCGCGTTGTTATTTACAGAACACACATTTAGCAATACCGAATCTGAATGGCCATAGTATATATCTGAACAAACATTTTAACTAAATGCACATTTGGCTCGAAACTGAACGATTTATTTGGCTTTCTACTACTAGCATTTAGGGTGCAGAAAACGTAACAAATGTTTAGAAAACCTACACATTTGTTTGGTTTTCTACTACGTAATTTTTTCTGTGTACATATACAGCTACTTTATTTTCATCGCTTACATACTTTTGTGCCCCTATCCAATCAGGAATTTTGAATCTATTTCCAAATTTCGCATAATTTGCAATAAAGTATTTGCAAGACCCTTTACCAATTACATCAGTAACAGGTAGAAACTGTAAAAAATCTTCTCTGGTTTTATACGAATCGAAATTTACATATCTAAAGCATAATGAAAATTGTTCAATACCAGCTATATCACTAGTCTCGTCAGTCAAAATCCAAAAATGATTTCGCACTATTTATTAACTACTGCGTTGCATGCACTTTTAATTTCATTTGAACTTCTTGGACTCAAATAAGTATTTTTTCCTGAGACATCTAGATGATGTTTAAGTATTTCATATCCATAATGGATTCTAAAACGCAAAAGTGCTCGATAATTTCCATCATTTTCCTCTGGATCATCAAACGTTAAAGTACTTCAGTCTCTATGTCCCCTTCAAGGCAAACCCTGACGACCGCAAAATAAGTATAGTCTCTAGGATTGGAGTTAATTTACTCCGATTTTCTGCTATTTGTTTTTTTTTTTTTTGAGCGGAGGCCAGTGCCAACATAGTAGGTTCTATTCTATGCTCGGATATTGCTTTACGATTTTGTGCGTGAAGAACGGTTGTTTAATGGTATTCAGTTTTTTGATGTTTGCTGAAAATTTCTATAGCATCTTTTCAGTTTGAAAAAGCATTTTTGACAAGTTTTCCGAGCGGCTGATGTCCGACACGATCTTAATTCGCAGAAAATATTCCACAAAACTTGAAAAAAGCACCACCAAACGTTTTGAGTACACTAAACATTTTCACCTGGCAAACCAGCTGTATTGAAACTTCAAATTACGTTTTCCACTAAGTGCGAATATAAATTTGTCGTGAGGATACCAAACATTTTTTTAACAAAAATAATATTTTTGATGTGTAAACATCTACACGCGCAGGGGGGTAAATTTCTATTTCACAATACAATCGCAAAAACAGCGTAACTCATCGGTGTGAGCTGAAGTGTAAATCGGTGTGACTTTATCTGATTGTATTTGTGAAAAAATTATGATTTGTTCTTTTCTAAACATTTTCCAATTGTCTTTCAAAAAACATTAATTATATTTCAGAAAACATCAATTGTATATCAAAAACCATCAATATAATTTCAGAAAACATCATTTGAATTTCAGAAAACATAAATAGAATTTCAGAAAACATCAATATAATTTCAGAAAACATCATTCGAGTTTCAGAAAACATCAATTGAATTTCAGAAAAAATCAATAGAATTTCAGAAAACATCAATTGTATTTCAGAAAACATCAATTGTATTTCAGAAAACATCAATATAATTTCAGAAAACATCATTCGAGTTTCAGAAAACATCATTTGAATTTCAGAAAACATAAATAGAATTTCAGAAAACATAAATAGAATTTCAGAAAACATCAATATAATTTCAGAAAACATCATTCGAGTTTCAGAAAACATCAATTGAATTTCAGTAAACATCAATAGAATTTCAGAAAACATCACTTGAATTTCAGAAAACATAAATAGAATTTCAGAAAACATCAATATAATTTCAGAAAACATCATTCGAGTTTCAGAAAACATCAATTGAATTTCAGAAAACATCAATAGAATTTCTGAAAACATCAATTGTATTTCAGAAACCATCAATATAATTTCAGAAAACATCAATTGAATTTCAGAAAACATCAATAGAATTTCAGAAAACATCAATTGTATTTCAGAAAACATCAATTGTATTTCAGAAAACATCATTTGAATTTCAGAAAACATAAATAGAATTTCAGAAAACATCAATTGTATTTCAGAAAACATCATTTGAATTTCAGAAAACATAAATAGAATTTCAGAAACCATCAATAGAAACCATCAATATAATTTCAGAAAACATCATTTGAATTTCAGAAAACATAAATAGGATTTCAGAAAACATCAATATAATTTCAGAAAACATTATTTGAATTTCAGAAAACATCAATTGAATTTCAGAAAGCATCAATAGAATTTCAGAAAATATCAATTGTATATCAGAAACCATCAATATAATTTCAGAAAACATCATTTGAATTTCAAAAAACATAAATAGAATTTCAGAAAACATCAATTGTATTTCAGAAACCATCAATATAATTTCAGAAAACATCATTTGAATTTCAGAAAACATCAATTGAATTTCAGAAAACATCAATAGAATTTCAGAAAATATCAATTGTATATCAGAAACCATCAATATAATTTCAGAAAACATCATTTGAATTTCAAAAAACATAAATAGAATTTCAGAAAACATCAATTGTATTTCAGAAACCATCAATATAATTTCAGAAAACATCAATTGAATTTCAGAAAACATCAATAGAATTTCAGAAAACATCAATTGTATTTCAGAAAACATCAATTGTATTTCAGAAAACATCATTTGAATTTCAGAAAACATAAATAGAATTTCAGAAAACATCAATTGTATTTCAGAAAACATCAATTGTATTTCAGAAAACATCATTTGAATTTCAGAAAACATAAATAGAATTTCAGAAACCATCAATAGAATTTCAGAAAACATCAATTGTATATCAGAAACCATCAATATAATTTCAGAAAACATCATTTGAATTTCAAAAAACATAAATATAATTTCAGAAAACATCAATATAACTTCAGAAAATATCATTCGAGTTTCAGAAAACATCAATTGTATTTCAGAAAGCATCAATAGAATTTCAGAAAACATCAATTGTATTTCAGAAACCATCAATATAATTTCAGAAAACATCAATTGAATTTCAGAAAACATCAATAGAATTTCAGAAAACATCAATTGTATTTCAGAAAACATCAATTGCATTTCAGAAAACATCATTTGAATTTCAGAAAACATAAATAGAATTTCAGAAACCATCAATAGAATTTCAGAAAACATCAATTGTATTTCAGAAAAAATCAATTGTATTTCAGAAAACATCAATTGAATTTCAGAAAACATAAATAGAATTTCAGAAAACATCATTTAAGTTTCAGCAAACATCAATTGAATTTCAGAAAACATCATTTGAATTTCAGAAAACATAAGTAGAATTTCAGAAAACATCATTTGAGTTTCAGAAAACATCAATTGAATTTCAGAAAACATCAATAGAATTTCAGAAAACATCAATTGTATTTCAGAAAACATCAATTGTATTTCAGAAAACATCATTTGAATTTCAGAAAACATAAATAGAATTTCAGAAAACATCAATTGAATTTCAAAAAGCATTATTTGAATTGCTGAGAACATTAATTGTATTTCAGAAAACATCAATAGAATTTCAAAAAGCATCATTTGAATTGCTGAAAACATTAATTGTATTTCAGAAAACATCAATTGAATTTCAGAAAACATCAATTGCATTTCAGAAAACATCAATTGAATTTCAGAAAACAGCATAATCCACTTATTTTTTATGCACTGGAAAATATGATGTTGATGTTTTTTTTAATTATTAGATGTTTACACATCTCCGTTATGATCGGACTCACATGATTTTTTTTTACTAATATCATTGATATTTACATCTGAAACTGATGGAGACTCACATCCACTCACAAAAACTGCCGCACTATTATTTGTACTAGGAACAGGAGCGACCTGATCAACATCAACATCTTTTCTTTTTGAGTCACTGTTTTGAGATTTTTTAGCAAAATATTTGTAAAATTCGAATATTTTAATTTTTTTTTCATCTTCACAAAATATTATTTTCAATTAAAAAATTTTAAAATTAACATAAACAAAAATTGGAATTCCTGAAGAGTAAATAAATTTAAAAATGAACAGTAGGAGAAAAATTAAACTTAATGCAAACTGACTACTTTTTAAATGACTTCTCATTTAATCAAATGAAATGATCATTTATTTATGTATTAAATCAATTAGTATCTATAATATTAATAGGCTAGGCGATTTCTTGTGACCGATTTTTTGTTCTACCGTTTTATCCCGATTTTGACCAAACGTATATTATTTGAAATGTATTTCTTGAAGCCGATTTGCATCATCATCATCATGATGATAATCATCATCATAATCATCATCATCTTCGTTATCATGATTATAATCATCACTATCATCATCATTGTCGTCTTCCGTAGTTGAATTAATAATTCCAATGCCAACTGTGGTTTTTTGTCTGTACTTTTTATACCCTATATCGCTATGTGGTCAGAGTGTAATGACTTAATGCTGATGTTTGTAACTACGAAAAATATTTGGTTTAGCGATGTCCATCTGTCCGCCCGTCTGTCTGTGAGTCCATCCAAACCTTGTAATCAAACTACAGGTCGCATATATGAATATATTTTGATGAAATTTAGTACATAAGTTTCTATCGGCCATAGGATGAACACTGCTGAAATTTGTGAAATTCGGTCCATGTGCAGACCTAGTCCCCATACAAATGACCCCTATGAGATCGACTTAAATTGCCATAATATCCAAATTATTATATAGATCTTGGTCAAATTGGGTTCATGTATGCATGTTACATCCATTTATCCGTAGTCGAAAAATAAACCCTATAGGACAATTGTTAGTCAGAGCCCCCATATGAAAATGATTCCCGATCTTCACTTAAACTTATCAAAAAACAAAAATGCTGCTGGTTTGTATGTGTTTTTGCAAAAAATGAATGACTTCTAAATATGGTCACGATCGGTCCATTCGTCCAGTCGTCAAATAAATATAGCATCCGATATGAACTTTTTCATATTCGAAGGCAAGAAAATTAATAATAATGTCGCTCAAATTTGGTTTATGTTTATTTTCCGTATGTATTTAGTTCGACCTTAGCGCATGGCCTATACCGACCATAATTTTCATACTTGTTATACCCTATTCCACTATGTGGTTTGGGTATAATGACTGTGCTGCTGTTTGTAACAACCAAAAACATTCGTCCTAGACCCATCTTTAATTATACCGATCGACTCAGAATCACTTTGTGAGTCGAAATAGCAATGTCCGTCCGTCTGTCCGTCCGTCCATCCGTCCGTCTGTGTGTCCATGTAAAGCTTGTAATCAAACTTCAGGTCGCAAATATGAATATATTTTGATGAAATTTGGTATATAAGCTTTCGTCGGCCATAGGATGAACGCTGTTGAAATTGGTGAAATTAGTTCCATGTTCAGACCTAGCCCCCATACAAATGACCCCTATGAAACTGACATGAAGTGCCATAAGATTCAAATTATAATATAGCTCTCAGTCAAATTGGGTTTGTATGTGTTTATTATATCCATTAATCAGTAATCCAAAAATATTCCCTATAGGACAATTCTTAGTCATCAAAAGACAAAAATATTGGTCAGATTTTTCTCAAATTTGGTTTGTATATATTTTTTGGAAATTTAAGTGATATGGTCAAGATCGGTCCATTTTTCGACCTAGTCCCCATATAAATATAGCACCCGATATGAACTTTTTCATATTTGCAGCAGAAAAATTAATAACAATGCCACTCAAATTTGGTTTATGCTTATTTTCTATATCGAATTAGTTGGACCGAAAGATAGGGTCTCTAAACCATGGTATAGGGTATCATATGGTCGGTCTATACCGACTATAATTTTCTTACTTGTTTTAAGTTAGTCTAAAGACCCACCACAAACCTAATAGTCTATTATATTTAAATAAAAAAATATTAAAATGTGTTTTTACTAAGAAATTAGTTTCTTTAATTTTTACTAAGAAAAAAAAATAGGAAACATAATTACCACAATCTTAAGAACAATAATCAGTTAAAAATCACCAAATTTTTAAGAAAAAATTTAAGGAGTGATTTTCTGATTTTTTAACTCGTGCGGTAGTCCTCTCTTAGTAATGTACAATTACTTCACCAAATATTTTTAATTTTATCAACATGGCCATTAACGATTTCATCTTTTGCTTAAATACACATGCATTTATATCATGTCGGTCAGTTGGCCCTTGACCTTCAAATAAATGTTCTTTAATTTCTGTCCATTGCGAATTGAACGTGAAAGTCATAAAAAATCAGGACCCCGATACGGGGCCCACCAACATGACGGTGGTAAAAAAACCATATTGCCAATATCATTAGGATCCACATCATTGTTTATAGCATCCGAACGTAGTTTTGTTTGGTTATATTTGATGTATCAACAATGTATTGATGAAATAGCTTATGACAATGCAAAAAGTGATTGTATTTATTTTGTTGAACCACTAATCGATAAGCGTAATAAATCATAGCGCTAGCTTTATTAGTTACCGCACCTGGCATAAAAAGAAATACAAATAAATTCCATTATGAGTTCACACATTTTATATGGGAAAAACATACAATCACACAAAGAGTTCATCAAACGCATAAACGTAGACAGTTTTTTGCTAAACCATCAGTGAAAGTAGACCACTCCAACGCATGTAACGATTTGGAAATCGGTAGAGTGGTTCTCGAGTTTTAGCGATACTAACACACAGCGTTTGAGAATCAAAAATTTCTCAATTTGAAAAATAAAAAATTTACCTTTCAAATTAGGAGACTATAATCGGCCAATTGAAGCCCAATTGAGAATTAATGTTAGAGATTTGAGAAATGTATTTGATTTGAAATGTTGAGGTACAAACTTAAATGTTTAATGGATACAATACAAAGTCCATTTTTCGTTTAAGTTTTGAACAATTTCGAAAACGTAAACAATGAAAGAATTATGAAGAGCACTGAAGTTTATTATAATGAGCAAAATGCTTTTATTATGTTCAGTATTTCCTAAGTTATAGCCAGTTTTTTAAAACATGTATTCACTTAAGTCCACTACTGTACGTCGAACACAACTTTGAATTTATTTATTTATTTATTTTTAAGTGTGTCTGTTTCTTATATTAAAATATATTCTTATATTAAAATATATATAAAAGCATATCTCTAGTTTTGCTACAATAAATATAACACATTTGCAACAAGTAAATTTTATCCCATAAAATATGCTTTAATTTTATTTTTATATTTAAACCCTCCTTTGATCATGCCTTACTTACAATATTTAAAACTGTTTGGTTATACAAACCCTAACAACTATTAATTCGTACACCACGAACTTTTTTGACATTGAAGACTGCACACCTTTTTTATGAAATAATGTTGACTGCATAAGCAAAGTTGTAATTATCTGGAGGGCTATTTTGTTTTCTTGAAATTAATTTAAAAATATTTGCTGATATTATAACAAAATTTCTTAAAAACTCAAGTAAAATTTTATAAAAATAATTTGGCCACTTAAAATTCGTTCAGTATTATAAATTCAGCTTAAAAGAACTCTAAGATTTAAACAAAAAAATTAAAATGTACTGTTGTGTATATAGGAATAGGCGAATGCCCTTACTTACTGTTCTTCAAATGCAGAAACGTTCATTATGATCAACAGATCTTGGGTACACAGGCAATGGATCACTAGAATTTTTAGCAACAAATTTAAGTTACAGGTATGCGTCGCACAGTGGACCATTTGACGAGAAGGCGGTCAAAAATCTTTAACTTTTGATTGGATTGGAATTTTGATATGCTGTTTTTTTTTTTTTTTTTGGTAGGTGAGACTTTAGCCTTTAAGTTTTGCTATAAAACGTAATTCTCGACCGAAAATAAAAAAAGTTACGGAGGGTTTAAAATACATTTTCATTTGTAGTTGAATTTTAGTACAAAAGTGAAGTGTTAAACAGTAAAAAAAAGGTTTTTTTTTTAATATAATGTCTTATTTTTTTAGTTAATTTTACAACTAATACTTTTTAAAAATTTTTTAAGTTAATTTTTTCAGAAAATGCCAAACTTTGGCCACCGTAAACTTTTTAATCCTAATGTGCACAAGGACCAAAGGTTGTTTTTTTCTTAAAGATCCCGAGTTAAAATATAATATATTAAACAGCGAACGTAAAAGTTACCTTATATTGGTTCAAGATAGGGAAGTTTCAATGAAAAACTCGTGTGTATTTGCTTTAGTTAATTTTTATACCCTATACCACTATGTGGTTTGGGTATAATGACTTTGTGCTGCTGTTTGTAACAACCAAAAATATTTGACCTAGACCCATCTTTAATTATACCGATCGAATCAGAATCACTTTCTGAGTTGATTTAACAATGTCCGTCCGTCCGTCCGTCCGTCCGTCCGTCCGTCCGTCCGTCTGTGTGTCCATGTAAAGCTTGTAATCACACTGCAGGTCGCAAATATGAATATATTTTGATGAAATTTGGTATATAAGCTTTTATCGGCCATGGGATGAACGCTATTGAAATTGGTGAGAATCGGTCCATGTTCAGACCTAGCCCCCATACAAATTACCCCTATGAAATCGACATAAATTGCCATAAGGTCCAAATTGTCATATAGATCTTACTAAAATTGGGTTTTGTATGCGTTCATTACGTCCATTAATGAGTAGTCCAAAAATGATCCCTTTGGCCCCACATAGAGCTGCTTCCCGATCTTCACTTACATCTATTAAAAAACAAAAATATTGCACTGATTCTTCTCAGATTTTGTTTGTATATATTTTTGCAAAATACAAGAGACTTTACCAAACATGATCAGGATCGGTCCATTTTTGGACCTAGTCCCCATATAGATATAGCATCCGATATGAACTTTTTCATATCTGCAACCAAAAAAATTAATAAAATTCAGACTCAAATTTGGTTTTTGCTTATTTTCTATGTCCAGTTAGTTGGCCCTAAGAGATAGGGCATGGTATAGGGTATCGTATAGTCGGTCTAGACCGACTATAATTTTCTTACTTGTTTTTATTGTCTTTTTTTATTGTCAATTTTTTATTGTCAATTTTTATGGGAAATTTATGAAATATAACAATTTTTATTGTAAATTTACAAAATATATAAATTTTTAAATCCAGAAATTTTTTAACTATATAAAAAAAAGTGTAACTTATTGTTAGTGTAATGAAAAAGTACTTTAAATCAACCAATTTTAGTAAAAATTTCTTGTTTTTCATCTTCTAGAAGTTGTTTAGCTTCTTCGTCTAATTCAATAGAGGCAGTTTTCAATTTTTGACGAATGTTGGACATATATGGATCTGAAGTGCACAACAAAATAGTGATGAGGTCTTCATTAGTACAACTTCTGGACACTTTCCTTGTGTTGTGCTCGCGAAAGAATCTGTAGTCTTTATTCCTTTTTTCTTGCGCTTCTTCAGATAGATCTATTGGTAGCATATTGTTTTGAATTATTTGTTCCCCATGGTACAAAATTTTATGAACTGTGGATGGCATATATCTCCAAGAGTATTTTTCATTATAAAGTATAGCTGTTTTATTGGCGTACTCTCCAAATTTTTTTGCATTTATCTTTCTGCTGCATGCTAGAACTTGTAATATGATTTTGAATCGTCTTATTAATTCATGATCTACACCTGTGATAGATGCTGCAGTTTCGGAAAAAAATCTCCTTGCAGTATTTCCATCATTTGTGTTTCCTTCCCCTTGTTTTGGTTGGTCGATTACGAGGCCTAGCTGTAGATATTTTTGTTGAATTTGTTTTTTTTTTTGCTTTCTTTTTTCTTCATTTTCTTTGTTTTTTCTCACTGTTTCGCCTAACGGACCAAATTCCAAATTATAACCCAATTTAAAAATATGCTCCATGAAACGTATTCTAGCATGAAGAGGGGACATTCTAAATTCGTAGGCTTCCTTAAAACTATCGTCTTCTGGTGGGGGTGGCTTGATTGACTTGATGTCTTTTGGCATATAATGCAGCTTGACGTTGACTTTGTTCCAGTTAAAGCTTGTGCAACTTTTCCATCAATCATTGTGAGACACATTTTAAAATGTACTTCAATGTCTTGGTCATCAAATTTAAATATTACTGGTTGAAGTTCCTTAATTTGATCTTTTATTTTTTGAACTTGTGCAGTTATGATATCTTTGGTTTCCTTTTTGAATACAAATTTTATTGGTCTGCAATACTTTGTTGAAGAAGGAATTTCATTTTTCCATATATCAATTTCTGTTGCTCTACTAGTTGACGGCTCTAAGATTCTATACCTTTTTGTTAAGCGCAATGGAACGAAAGATACCATAAATAAATTAGCATCTGATGAATTTTCGGCATTAAATTGCTTGTATTGTTTCTGACCAGAGGATCCATCACATCCCCATTTAGAAATTAAAGTAATGCTGCCATTACCAATTTTTTTTAAATGATCAGTATCAAGCTTATTTAGCAATCGTTCTACAGTATGTTCAAGGAGATCTTGCAATTGTATTTCTGCTGATGTTGAAGTGACACTAATAGCAGATTGGAAAGGTAAGCATTCTTTTTTGGCAGAAACTAAATCTCGATACACAGTTCTTTTCATTGGTTCGCTTCCGCAATTCCTTATATTGATTTTTGGTCAATTTCAAAACCAAAAATAGGGCGAACGCTTCTTCCGGCGTAAATTTCTTTTCTTCAATTGGTGTAGGAATCCTTTTCAAAATCCTCTTTGTGCGCCTTGGGCTCGCTTCTACTATTTTTTCAATTATTTCAATTTTATTTTTTTATTTTGGGTTGGTTGAATTTGGTGCAAAAATGAATCCTAATTCTTTGAGAAATTTCTTCATTGATATTCTCCAGCTTGCGCCTTCGAGATCCACTACATCCGTCAATTGGTTTTGCTGGTCGATCCTTTTTCCACTTTCGTTGGCAGTTGTAGATGCACTCTCAAAAATAAGTTCCTTTATTAACCAGTCTTGGTAACGTTTGTACATCTTTGCCTTGCTATGAGAGCATTCAATGTACCGTCTTTTCAAATTCGATGCAAAATTAGTAATTTTTCCTTTGTGCATTTCAATGTCTTCTAGGTTACAATTCTTAAAGAAGTCGTTGCTCCCTATGTGTAAAATTACATCATCTACATCATTTCGTTGAAAATAAATATCTGCCAGATCTCTGTAACAGTACTTAGCCATTGCACAAATTGTAATGAATAATAATTGTGGAAACATTATTATAAATACTCTTACTTGCAATTATGTAAAATAAAATTTTTTATCTTTTATTACCACTTTTAGAAGCATAAAAAACCCACACCCTAACCCATTTTAAAAGGTGAAGCATACCTGCTCATATATTGAAGGGCTATGTCGCAATAGTTTTTTTTTTTTACCATTTACCTGTTATTTCAATTGCTTGTCAGGTATTTAAACTATATAACTCTAATTCAGACTATTAATGTTTTTGAAAGATACCTATGTAAATGTACCTGTAACAATTAAGCGCATTATATCTCAACCCTTTTTTATAAGTATATAACAACTCCTGACAACTCTACCGACTATTCTTTGGAAACCCGCTTTCAAATTGACTGATTGCAAAAATTGAAGCAGCACTTTGATCAAAAATATTATAAACAAAAGAAAGCGTCGTCGTATAGCATTATTAATTAGCCAAAATGCAAGAAGAAAAATTTAAAAAATTTTAATTTTTATAAAATTATCGGAAGCATGTTTTATTCTCATTTTGGAATAAAAAAAAGTACATTTCAGTTATTTATTACCAAATGTTATAATTTGATAAAACTAATTAATACTTTAAATTTTAAGAAGCTGCATATTGCGATTAAACCCCGGTGGCATTCACGTACATTGGACGTATTGCAATTACGTTACAACAAGCATTAGAAATTATAATTGTTCTTTCAGAGATGTCGGCGATAGCTTTGGCGTGACAATTGGTTTCGCATATAAAGTGTTTGTTAAAATTATTAAAATGATTTGCCGCTTAAAGGGAGATGTCATAAAATTTCCAAAAACTGCAGCTCAAATCTGGTTCATGTCTCAAACGAACTTCTATCAGTGGATTCTTCCTTTCGTGGTTCCACTTTTTTTTTCGCTATGAATAAATATACAAGAAATCATAAATAGTCGTAAAATTGCAAGTTTTAAATAAATCCGCCATTTCTACCACAAATTGAAATATTTGATGTATTTTTAGTTTTACCAAGCAACAAAGAATAACAAATAAAAACAAGTAAGAAAATTATAGTCGGTCTAGACCGACTATACGATACCCTATACCATGCGTTTAGAGGCCCTATCTCTCAGGCCCAACTAACTGGATATAGAAAATAAGCATAAACCAAATTTGAGTGGGATTTTTATTAATTTTTTTGCCTGCAGATATGAAAAAGTTCATATCGGATGCTATATCTGTATGGGGACTAGGCCCCAAAATGGACCGATCCTGACCATGTTTGGTAAAGTCTCTTGTATTTTGCAAAAATATATACAAACAAAATTTGAGAAGAATTAAATTTTGATAGATTTAAGTGAAGATCGGGAAGCAGAGTTGTCCAATAGGGATCATTTTATTGATCATTTGGACTACTGATTAATGGATGTAATTAATACATACAAACCCAATTTGACTAAGATTTATATGATAATTTGGATCTTATGGCAATTTATGTTGATTTCATAGCGGTCATTTGTATGGGGGCTAAGTCTGAACATGGACCGATTCTCACCAGTTTCAATAGCGACATCGACATATATTCATATTTGCGACCTGCAGTTTGATTACAAGCTTTACATGGACACACAGACGGACGGACGGACGGACGGACGGATGTACATCGTTAAATCGAATCAGATAGTGATTCTGATTCTGATCAGATAGTGATTCTGATTCGATCGGTATAATAAAAGATGGGTCTAGGTCAAATATTTTTGGTAGTTACAAACAGTAGCACAAAGTCATTATACCCAAACCACATAGTGGTATAGGGTATAACAATGCACAAATTTGACAGATGTTGCGCAATTAAAAGCATCGCCATGCAATAATGAACTTGCGACATTGTCGAAACTAAATCTACGAACACTACGCATTGCAGTGTTGCATTGCAAACTGCCTTTATAAAGTCAGCCCATATCTCTTAGGTCCAACTAATTTATACAGAAGATAAACATAAATCAAATTTGAGGGCATTATTATTAATTCTGTTGCCTTCGGATATGAAAAAGTTTATATCGGATGCTGTATTTATATGGTTACTAGGTCGAAAAAAGGACCGATCCTGACCATATTTTTTGCAAAAACATATACAAACAAAATTTGAGAAAAATCTGTGCAATATTTTTGTTTTTTGGTAGATTTAAGTTAAGATCGGGAATCAGCATCATATGGGGGCTATGACTAAGAGTTGTCCTATAGGGCTTATTACACATACGTAAACATACACAAACCCAATTTGACGTAGATCTATTTCAATATTATGGCAATTTAAGTCGATCTCATAGGGGTCGTTTGTAGCGGGACTAGGTGTGAACATGAACCGATTTTCATCAATTTCAATAGTGTTCATCCTATGGCCGATAGAAGATTATATACCAAATTCCATCAAAACATATAGTTAACATGAATACACGGACAGACAGACGCTTAATCGACTCACAAAGTGATTCTTAGTCGATCGGTATAATAAAAGGGTCTAGTTCATATTTTTGGTAGTTTCAAACATCAGTACATAGCCAGTATACC
Source organism: Cordilura impudica (assembly GCA_963682025.1). Lineage (NCBI taxonomy): Eukaryota > Metazoa > Arthropoda > Insecta > Diptera > Scathophagidae > Cordilura > Cordilura impudica. The sequence continues at coordinate 292,139,500 of OY821517.1, forward strand.
CTGGCCACATAGTGGTATAAGGTATAAAAACGACTCCCAGGAATTGCAATTTATGTTCTGGATAGCCCATCATCTAGTCCAAATCTCAACCCAATTGAAAACCTGTGGGCTCTGAAAATTCAGGAGACTTGGTACTCTATAGCCACTGTAGAGTGTAGAAAATTGATAAATGCAATAGCAAAGCGATTAGAAGCTGTTTTAAAAAGCAAAGTTAGCGTTACACAGTTTTATATATTAAAATTATCCAATCTACGAATTTATAGTGGTCAAACGATTTTTCAAAACATTGCACCAGAATATGTGCACATCTTTTTATGAATTTAAAAATAATAGAACCAAATTTCAGGGAAATACAACGTTTGTGCTGTGGTCGATATTATTTACCGAAATGTGTAGTCTAGAATGTTGTACTGTCAAAAATATATTTGGTGTACGAATTAATATTGCCTAGGGCTCGTAATAGGGCGAGTTTAAATAAGCAAAATAAAATTATGTGTTTTTATTCCCTTCCCAAAAAATTTGTATGGGATTCATTTTTTTGTACAAATTTTAAATATTTTGGGGCATTTGTTCATATTTAATTGTAAGTTTGGGGCCTAAATTCATTTTTTTTCTTCAAGACTGATGAACAAATATACTCCAAAAATAAACTACGAAACCAGTTTATGCTATTGTTTTTTTGTTTGTAGTTTATTTATTTTCTCGTAAACTAAAAAAATCTGGGGAATCGTTTGTAAATTGAAGTAATCAGTGTAAATAAAATTTATCGTAACTGTGTTCCACGAGCGCGTCGCGCCCGCGTCCGCGCACTGCTCAGTTGTCGTTAACTTATTTGTAATCGCCGCGCAAAACATATTTTTTGCAGATCATTCCGATATTCTACATTTTGATGGATAAGAGAAAACGCAAAAATGCTATGAAAGTATTGCGCAAACATTGCAAGATATGCTATAGGTTTGCGAGCTAAATGATGCTGGCGCAAAAGAATATAGAAAAAAGAACCTCCTTATTGAAAGATGAAAAAATATCGGAAATTTCCGAACTGTTAAAAAGAGGAAAAATAAATAACGCAACGTTTTTAGCTAGAATGTGTTATACGAGAAATGGCAAATGCTCGGATATGCTGCCAGAGGAAAAGAACATTTTCGAAGAGTATCCGAATACTGATAATCTTTGTTCCGACGGTGAAGATCTTGCAGTTACTGAAGCACAGATTGAATCAAGTCAAACTTTAAAATGCATCGTTTGCTTGAATGCAAAATTGTGCATTCTTTTTTTTACCATGCAAACATTGCAAGATGTGCTATGGTTGCGAGATAAATCTCCGCAATGATGCTGCTGAAAAGAATACAGAATTTAAATGCATTTATTGCAGGCCAAATATTGAAAGCAGTATGCAAATTTTCATTTAAAAAAATATTTTGCAAAAAAACATTAAATAAAAATATGTGAAACAAGTAAGAAAATTATAGTCGGTCTAGACCGACTATACGATACCCTATACCATGCGTTTAGAAACCCTATCTCTTAGGCCCAACTAACTGGACATTGAAAATAAGCAAAAACCAAATTTGAGTGGGATTTTTATTAATTTTTTTGGCTGCAGATATGAAAAAGTTCATATCGGATGCTATATCTATAAAGGGACTAGGTCCAAAAATGGACCGATCCTGATCATGTTTGGTAAAGTCTCTTGTATTTTGCAAAAATATGTAGAAACAAAATTTGAGAAGAATCAGTGCAATATTTTTGTTTTTTAATAGATTTAAGTGAAGATCGGGAAGCAGCTCCATATGGGGTCAAAGGGATCATTTTTGGACTACTCATTAGTGGATGTAATGAACGCATACAAACCAAATTTGAGTAAGATCTATATGACAATTTGGATCTTATGGCAATTTATGTCGATTTCATATGGGTAATTTGTATGGGGGCTAGGTCTGAACATGGACCGATTCTCACCAGTTTCAATAGCGTTCATCCCACGGCCGATAAAAGCTTATATACCAAATTTCATCAAAATATATTCATATTTACGATCTGTTGTTTGATTACAGTGTTTACATGTACACACAGACGGACGGACGGACGGACGGACATTGTTAAATCTACTCAGAAAGTGATTCTGATTCGATCGGTATAATTAAAGATGGGTCTAGGTCAAATATTTTTGGTTGTTACAAACAGCAGCACAAAGTCATTATACCCAAACCACATAGTGGTATAGGGTATAAAAATTCACAATTCGCTTTGGAGCGTAAGTTCATTATACCCTATACCACTATGTGGTTTGGGTATAATGACTTTGTCCTGCTGTTTGTAACTACCAAAAATATTTGATCTAGACCCATCTTTTATTATACCGATCGGCTCAGAAACACTTTCTGGGTCGTTTTAGCGATGTCCGTCCGTCCGTCCGTCCGTCTGTGTGTCCATGTAAACACTGTAATCAAACAACAGATCGTAAATATGAATATATTTTGATGAAATTTGGTATATCAGCTTTTATCGGCCATAGGATGAACGCTATTGAAATTGGTGAAAATCGGTCCATGTTCAGACCTAGCCCCCATACAAATGACCCCTATGAAATCGACATAAATTGCCATAAGATCCAAATTATCATATAGATCTTAGTAAAATTGGGTTTTATGTGTTTATTGTATCCATTAATCAGTAGTCCAAATATAATCCCTATTGGACAATTCTTAGTCATATGCCCCATATCGAACTGCTTCCCGATCTTCACTTAAATTTATCAAAAAAAAAAAAAAAAAAAAACAAAAATATTGCACAGATTTTTCTCAAATTTGGTTTGTGTATATTTTTGCAAAATATAAGTGCCTTTACCAAATATGGTCATGATCGGTCCATTTTCTGACCTAGTCCACATATAAATATAGCACCCGATATGAACTTTTTCATATCTGCAGCCAAAAAAATTATTAAATATGCCACTCAAATTTGGTTTTTGCTTATTTTCTATATCCAGTTAGTTGGACCGAAGAGATAGGTTTTCGAAACCATGGTATAGGGTATCGTATGGTCGGTCTAGACCTACTATAATTTTCTTACTTGTTTTTTTTTTTTTTTTGGTTTTTTGAAAAATTGGGGCATTTGTTCATTTTTTTTGGGGGCTTTTTTAAAAATTCTTTGGGGCTTTTGTTCATCGGGAACTTATTCCCCAATTTTTTGGGGTTTTTGTTCATTTTTTTTGGGCATTTGTTCATTGGGGCCTAAGTTCTCAGCGCCTTATCAAAAAGTTTACTTTTTCAAATATTTTGTTTGCAGTTGTTATAAGAAGTTCAATAAGTCCCGGAAACCCCGGCTGTAAGAACCAAAGAACCATAGAGCTGAATTTAACATTCTTTCTTTTTACTTAGTTGGAAAATTGTCTTCTATTCTCACTTAAAACAGTTGGTTAAAATATTCGTTCGACATTAATGGACTAGTGTAATATTAATACCAATGATTCCAAAGGGTACACCACCCACTTATTTCTATTTAACCAAACTAGTGATCGTGATCGGACACAAATATAATTTGAAAATTATTGAGAAATCGAATAATAGAATAAATAATTTATTTTTAATAAATGCAATCAACTTACTACTGAAGTAGTGTTAGAGCATAATAACAATAAGAAAATTAAAGTGTGCCTTAACATTACCTTATATCATGATTTACGAGAAAAGGTCCAAAGATCCAACTTTGCTGATGTCATAATTTGATATATGCAGAAAATAAGCATGAATGCCATTGTTATTAATACCTGGCCTGCAAATATGAAAAAGTTTATAGCGGATTCTATTTTCATTAGGGGGACTAGGTGAAAATGGAACGATCACTTATTTTTCAAAAAAAACATATATTTTGTTTTTTGATAGATTCAAGTGAAGATCCGGAAGAAGCTTTACGAGTATATGAGGAAAGGGTGTGAAGTTAAATATCGAAATAAATATCTGTTAAGAATTTTAACAGAGAATGTTAATGTTAACATTTTCTGTTAAGTACTTCACTTCAGCAAACGAAATTTTTTATTCAAGTAAAAAACCAATTATCTAAATATTTTAATAATTAAATTTAGACTATAAACATGTATCTGACAAATAATAAATTTATTTTGTTATTATTTTGTAACTTCATATAAAAAATAATGTATATTCGCATATAACAGCATATAATATTAAAGTAGCCAAAACGGTTATTTCTAGCCGACCTGAATGAGGGTTGTCATATATCAGGTGAAAGCCCCATGGGAGTAGAATCTAATGGCATACCGCCCATATTCAATTGCTGTTTAACTTCACACCCTTATATGAGGATTGTGTGAATGATTTAATAATAGCAAACAATGAAATGCGAAAAAACAAACATTTTATACAGCTGATCAGCATCAGCAGTGCCAAATAGTATTGCTGCTCAGTTTATTTGCACCTACGATTAGGCACTACTTATGCACCCAAGATGGACATAGCATTATCCGAAGTTGCCCAAAAAGAAGTTTCAGGACGATCGTGTAACACTACTTATGTGGGCAGTTTGAACTTCCCTTGTAGTTTATTAAAAATCAACACTGCTCGTGGCAATAACCATCTGTCATTTAGTTTAGCCAGCAGACAACCTCGAGAAATTTTGAAAAAATGGGAAAAAAATTGAATTTCGGGTGCTCATAAGATATTATTTTTTGCGGAAAAAATCCACCACCAAAATCAAGGAAAGGCTTTATAAATAAATATTATGGGGACTCTGCATCATCAACTTCAATGGTTACAAAAAATTTTACTAAATTCCGTTGTTGATGTAGCAGCACAAGTGACGTTGAACGTTCAGGTTGCCCCAAACTGGTTGTCACGCCAGAAATCATCTATAAAATCTATGGATATTAAACAATCGGAGAATGAAAGTGCTTGAGGTGGCTGAGACTGTAGGTATCTCAACTGAGCGGGTGCGTTGCATTTAACATGTATATTTGGGCATGGAAAAAATATCCGCTCAACTAATTTCGTGATTGCTCACACTCGATCATAAGCGCAACCATGTGACCACTTCAAAGGGGTATTTGGCGAATTAAAACCGCAATTCCATGTAGTTTATATGCCGTTTCGTAAACACAGCAAAGACCAAGGAACAGTGAAAGCAGTAAACTTCACCGGGGGAACATGCACCGAATAAGGCCTACGTAGCTCTGTTGACTATCAAGGTCATGACGACAGTTTTTTGGTATGCATGCGGTGTCATTCACTTAGATTACTTTGAAAGAGGTAAAACGATCATGTTATGTACAGCTCTCGGACAAATTCCACATTAAGTTGAAGCTAAAACGCTCGCTTTTGGTGCAAAAAAAAAGTGCTCTTTCACCATTTCAACATACCGGTTAAGTAGGCATGACAAAAATCCATAAATTTGGCTACGAACTGCAATCCCATCCAGAATTTCCTCCTGACATAGTTCCTGCGACTATTTCCTGTTTCCAATTCTGAAGAAATGAAGGCATCATCACTAAACCGAACGCCTTTTTCGAGGATCTTGAGAAAACGTATTATTTAGAAGGAATAAAATAATTTGAAAAATGCTAGACTAAATGTATCGAGTTAGAAGGAGACTGTGCTGAGAAATATAACGTATCGTCTATTACAACATCACCGAGTTATTAAACCGCCCTCGTAACTCATCAAGGCTGGACTTGAACCCACTCAAAGATCTTTGAGGATTATTAAAGCAAACGATAGGGAAATTAATATAGTAAGCATTAATGCTTAACTAGCAGATTTCAGCCCTCGAAATTCGAGTACAAATTCAAGGAAATTTTATTTTTCCATTAAATAAAGACCCTAAAAGTATGTTAATCAATTATAGATAATTCGCAAATCAACACAAAAAACAAACTCATTTTTTTTACAAACACATTAACAAATTTAATAAACACACCTAGCATTGTATAAATTTATGTATGTGTTAGTAGCAACTTTAAGTGCAATTTTCTCAAAATAGGGGAAAAATTTAAAAATCTGTATATCTGCAAAACGGCTAAAAAGAGATAGCTTTCAAATAATATACGTTTGGCCAAAATCGGGATAAAACGGTAGAACAAAACATCAATCACAAGAAATCGCCTAGCCTATTAATATTACAGATATGTGTTTTATATATATTATTTAGCTTAAGGGCACAAAAGATATAAATTAGTAAGAACGTCGGTCATTGGGCCAAAAAATATTTTGCTTTCACTTTTACGTTTAAAAATATAGTTCTCCTGTTTTGTTCTAATATTTTTTTATACCCTCCACACCTCAGTGGCAGCGGTTTGTCATTCCGTTTGTAACGCATCGAAATAAATTGCGGAGACCCCAAATCCATACACACAGAAAAATATTTCACCAACCGAATTGTTCTAAAACTTAACGCTGACTTTTCGATTGTAACAACAGAAATTTTATAACAGCTAACCATTTTCTATTATAATAAAATATTTACTGTTGAGATAATAGAATTGCAATTGCAAGCAACTCAAAATTCTGTTGTTAACTTCATCGCAATTCGGTTGGCAACATATTTGGTAGCCACAACGAATCTGTTTTCTGTGTGTATATTTTTTTGATCATTATAACAAGAGTAGTTGATTTAGCGATGACCGTCTGTCCGTATGTCTGTGGAAATCACGGTCACGACGTCAGTATTTAAGCTAGACCATATATTTTGTATAACTTCCCAAAGGAGTTGCTATTTAAGATCGTCAAAATCGGTTAAAGGGGTCCCGAGTTATGAATGAAACTTTGAAAAAACTCTTGAAAAAATAATATTTTTCAGTGTGTTTGTTGTTTTCTTAAGATATGTTGTATATGTTGTAATTCTTCTTATTTTTGAAGTCATTGCAGTTATGTGTATATTAATACTGCACGTGTCACACACTCAGAATCACTCTCTGAGTCGATTTAGCGATGTCCTTCCTTCCGTCTGTCCGTCTGTCCGTCTGTCCGTATGTCCGTCTGTGTGTCCATGTAAACCTTGTAATCAAACTACAGGTCGGAAATGTGAATATATTTTAATGCAATTTGGTATATAAGCTTTTATCGGCCATAGGATGAACGCTATTGAAATTGTTGAAATTCGGTCCATGTTCAGACCTAGTCCCCATACAAATGACCCCTATGAAATCGACTTAAATTGTCATAAGATCCAAAATATCATATAGATCTCGGTTAATTTGGGTTTTTGTGTGTTTATTACATCCATTTATCAGTTGTCCAAAAATAAACCCAATATGGCAATTCTTTGTCAGAGCGCCCATGTAAAGCTGCTTCCCGATTTTCACTTAAATCTATCAAAGAACAAAAATATTGCACAGAGTTTTCTCAAATTTGGTTTGTATATATTTTTTTCAAAATATAGTGAATTTATCAAATATGGTCAGGATCGGTCCATTTTTCGACCTAGTCCCCATAAAGATATAGCATCCGATTTGAGCTTTTTCATATCTGCAGCCAAAAAAATTAATAAGAATGCCACTCAAATTTGGTGTATGCTTATTTTCTATATCCACTTAGTTGGACCGAAGAGACAGGGTTTCTATACCATGGTATAGGGTATTTTATATTCAGTCTAGACTGACTATAATTTTCCTACTTGTTTTAATACTAATAATTTGTAGCGAAGAATCATTAGAATTTTTTTTTTTAAATTATCGTATGACTTCTAGGGTCTCAAAACAGGCTTAGGGGATCAAATTTTGGGTATTTCATATTATATATGTATTTAGCAACTAACAGTAGCAAATGTGAACAAAATTAAAAGTAAGTCTGATTAAGCTAAACTAAAGAAGTAAGAATGTTAAATTCGGCTGTGCCGAATCTTTGATACCCTCCACCTCGGTTTGAGTATTGATAATAAATGTAAACAAAATATTGAAAAAATATCCATGCGTTTCCTATATGCATGCGTTTCCGGTTATATGACATAACTTCTCGTTTAATTTAGCTTTTGCTAATTAAATAGCTCGCCCTAACCTCAATTGCAAAGGTAATGGTTGTGTAGGGTGGCTATATGCATTAAATCGTGCTAATTGGAGATGGCTGTATAGTTTCTTTTAACTGGCGAAATATTTTGTCATTGCGGCCATATAGGTCGGATGGAGTGACAAAATAATAACCAAAAAAAAGCTCTCTCAACTTTTTTATTAAAATATTGCCATAGTTGGAAAACATAGAGAATAAATTTATAATAATAAATAATCAAATTAGGGATGCCAAACGCAAAAACCAAATTTCCCAAACATTTTAAATAAAATAATTTGTTATCTTTATTTTCATCCAAAAAAAAATTGTAAAAATTTATATACAAATAACATTCTCATCAAATTGCGTTTATATGTAACGATTTTTTTGTTCGCAATTCTTAAATAACATTTGAGGTTTTCTAAAATTCATTGAATTTAAATTAATGTATTCCGATTCTGTAAATTTCAACGATCCGACAACCGCAGAATATATCAACAGCTATTGTTGTTTGCACTAAGGATTAAGTGATTCACTAAGTACATACATCTTAACGACAGTCGACAAATCTATTTTTCTATTTATTTAAATTGTAAAGGAGTGGCATCTCTGTCAAAATAAGCGAAAAACACAAAGAAGAATAGAAAAAAAACAAATTACTTCGTGTTTGACAGGATGATTTTATGTTTATGTTCAATATCTCTATTTTTTACTAATATTTCTGTTTATTTATTTGAAAATGAAATAATGAATTGAATATGCTATTTAATTTTTTTATTTATATAAAAAAGTTTTTTAATAGAAGCAAAATATTTTCACTATTTATTATTTTTATTTATGTATGACGACATTTCAACCTAAAAATTTAAGTTTTTATCGTTATCGTTTAGATAACAACAACAGCTGACTTTAACAATAGCGAATATCGTTTAAAAATTTTACTGATAATTTTGCTATTTTCTTTTTTTACACGATTCTACTATCGTTAAAAGAAGTTACTGAAAAGATATTATGCCAATGTCAATATTTTTTTTAAATGTAAACATTTTTTAAATGTAAACATATTTGGTGTTTTTTTTGGAATTTAAATTTGTGTTTAACGAATAAAATTTATATATTAAAGATGCAATTGATGTCTTCTAAATTTAAAATTATTATTTCCGACGTTTTGATATGATTTTCTGAAATTGAATTAATATTTTCTAATTTACAATTGGAAATTATAGTTCCAGTTTTTAGAATTGATATTTTCTAAAATTTGAATGGAAAATTTAAAAAGTGCAATTTTGTATTTATGTGAATAATAATGCATTAGTAATTATAAACAATTTTTAAAAATTAGATGTAATTGTAATCAGATATTTTGTAGGTAAAGCAGAATAATAATTCTATATAACTATGTAGAACTGTTTTGAAAGCAAAAAATTCATTGATGAACTCGGTAACTCTATTTTGTAAAAACAACAAAAAGTTAATATGCCAAACTTATGTTCATAATTGTAAAAGAATAATGGAAAAACGTATGAAATAAAAGACCAGCCCGTGTATACTCTTAACATTTATGTAAATAAAATAATATAACATGCAGTTATTATGGATATATGTACAATGTACATATATAGAATATATGTATATTATTTGTATTATTTAATATGTGTATGTATGGATATGTAAATATTACACACACAAAATTCAACATCAAACGATATTTTTGTGTTTTTCTCTTTAAATAAATTAATAGATAAATTTTTTTTTTGCTAAATTTACATTGTTTTTTTTATTAACATCTAGGTATTTTAGCATTATTTGCTTTAGATGTTGGTGAATTTTTACTCCCTTTATATTAACTCGTAGTGTCTGCTTGTCGAAAAAATTTTGGATCGATTTTAACCAATTTCCCGTGACCCATCCGATCTGAAATTTTGCAGGCAGGCTCGCGGTAATAACAGCAATGATCTAACAAATTTTTAGAGTGATGCCAAAACAATGGAAATTTTAAAATTTTTCTACCAGAGTTAATAAAAAAATGTACAAAGGGTTAGTTTTTATTATATTATTACCACAACGACCACAAAAACAACAAGTCCAGCTATGACAACAACACAACATTTAGAATATCAACAAGAACAATATAGAAACATCATATTTTTCATTTTTTTTTTTTACTTTTTCAGAGATTTCCCTGGACCTGTTCCACCGATTTTAATGATTTTTGAAATAGAAATCTTCCCTTGAATTTGTTGAATCATTCTTACTAAAAATGATCAATGATATCCTATTGAGGGCGTGATCGTGACAAGAACAACAAAGAAAATTACATTTTTCAAGACTTTATTTAGATCTTCAGTCAAATCTCGGGCCCGATTTAGACGATTTTAAATAGCAAACTTCTCAGGATGTCAGTGAATCATTTTTCATGTCAACGAGCACCCTAGCTGCCCGATTGATGCCGTCATCGTGATTTCCACAGACGGACAGACGGACATCGCTATATCAACTCCGGTTGTTATAAGGATCACAAATATATATATTTTATGGGGTCCAACATTTTTTTTCTAATTATTACACACGGAATGACAAACTTATATATACCCTCTGCACACTGGGGTGGAGGGTATAAAAACAAAAGAAACTTCAGAAGGCTAATCGTCGCATTCGGTATCGAGTAAAATCAATTGAAGTTCCATATTTTCGTTTATTAATTAAAGAAGACGGAAAAACGTCAGACTTCGTTTCACTTTTACTCTTAACTAGGGGCCATAATTCGTTAACGGCGTCAGAGTAAAATTATTCTTATGCCATTTTCTTTTCTGAAAAAAATTGCGCATTTTATTTGCACTTTTTTCGAAAAGTGTGTTTTTTTATATAGTCTAAATTAAGAGTAACCTAATTTTATACATCATTCGAAAGGTCTCAAAGTGCTGTGTTCATAAAATGCAAAAAAATTTTGATTATTATCCGCTTTGAAGTCATGGGGTGAAAATATTCAAAAAAGGGGAACAATGTGGAAATATTCTCACACTATGACCTGAAAGAAGTCAATGGTTTTAAGTTTTTTGCGATTTACGAGCGCTCGACTTTGAGACCTTTCGATTGATGTATAAAATAACGTTGCTCTTCATTCAGAATATATTAAGAATACACTTTTCGAAATAAGTGCAAATAAAATGCGACATTTTTTGTCAGAAAAACAAAAACGGCATTAGTACTTTATTTTAGAAAATAAAAAAATAATTCCGATCGAAAAGTGTTAACTAAATAGAAAAATAATTGGTACGGTTGTATGGCCACCTTTGGCATCAATCACTTTTTGAAATCCTCTTTTCATAGAATTTTCTAGTTTTATCAATTACTCCGTTGGAATTTTATTCCATTCCTCTAAGATTATAGTTTTCAGATCAGTTTTGTTTTTTGGATGCCCATTGGCAGGGCATTTTTTTCAAGTAAGCGCACAAGTTTAAGATCAGACTCTAGGCAGGTGTGTCCAACACTTTGGATTTAGGGGTTATTATCCTCCAAATAGTATGACATTTCAAAATATCAAACCATAACCAATTACTCCGTTGGAATTATATTCCATTCCTCTAAAATTATAGTTTTCAGATCAGTTTTATTTTCTGGATGCCCATTGACAGTGCATTTTTTTCAAGTAAAACCTCAAGTTTAAGTTCAGTCTCTAGGCAGGTGTGTCCAACACTTTGGATTTGGGAGTTATTATCCTCCAAATAGTATGACATTTCAAAATATCAAACCATAACCGAAAGTTGTCCAAATTTCACAGTTGGAATTATATTTCGACTTATCAATATATTCTTCATACTCGATTGGGCCCATCATATTTGTCTCACCCCAGTAGTCGTCAGGCTTGGGTAATGTACATTGTAGCAAAAGACAATCTCTTTTCTTTGTGTTGTATTGTAGGTAAAGATTTTTTCCGAGCAACTCTTGACGAATACATGTTCCATTTCAAGATCTGTCTTATGGTTTTGTGGGACAATACAACATAAAATTAATTTTTGAGTTTACCTGCAAGTTCCCTAGTAGAAACCAACGAGTATTCATTTGGCTTTCTTCGTAAAATACGGTGTGTTTTCTCTCTGAAATATTATGTCGTCTACGTCCACGATTTAGAATACTGTAAACCATCTGTCTTGTTAAAGAAATAATTGTTGCACAGTTTTTCCTAGATTGTGATTGTAGTAAACCGAATGAATAGACGTTCTTTGGCCAGGCATTTTCAATTCAATAAAATTCACCCATTTATGATCAAAACACAAATAAGATTTGTTTATGTTTGATTGTAACATAAAATCAAATATTTTAATTCAAAGTAAAATTGACAACAAAAATTTGAAGTCTATTCTTTTCTTCAGGTTGCTCCATCTTTGTTACTGTTTGTTAAATACATAAATAAGTTAGATAGAAATAATAAAAAAGTATATTAAAATAAAAGTAACTATATTTTAAAACGTTAAAGATATAACGGCAAAATTACTGTGTTATAACTCTTTTTGGACAGACTGTATATGTTCATGTTGTGTAAACTATCTAATCAGATAAAAAAAAAATTCGAAAAACCAAATAAACAAATCATATAATTTCTATATTTGTCTCTTATTTTTTCCAAATAATTACTGTCATTATTCTGAATTTAAATTACAATACAAAATAATATTTATAATGCAACATCACGATCACACTAGTACCACTTACACAGACTAACTGTCAAAGAAGCCAATATTTAGAGCATTATTTTTTTTTTATAATTTTTTCTTCATCTTTATAAATTTTCTAATATTTTGTTTTAAACTAGAGAAATTATTGTAGAATTATTTAGAATTTAATTGTAATTATAGTTTAGGAATAGAATATAAAAAAAAAAAGAAATAGAATAATCAGAAAATCGTTCTTTTGAAATGAAATAATTTTGATATTTTATGAACTATGTAAATTATAAATGTTAAATATAAATAGGAATTAAAGTTATGGTATTAATAAAAAAAAAGCATTTAAAGCATCTAGGGACAATCGCCATCTGCTGTTTTTTGATAATCTAGAAATATGAGAAAATAAAAGAAAAGTGTTAACGATATTTACTACAATATTTAAGATGAAAATCCTCTACTTACTTGTGCCACGTAGACAATTTTCCGTTTTCAATATACACAAATTGTTAAATGTCTTCGTGTCACCTTTATCATCTGTTGCGCATACAGGCTTGTAATCTTGTATTTCGCAGTTGTGGTCACAATTTTTATTTTGGGGCAGCGAACAGACCAATGGAAAGACAAAAATTGCCACTGAAATAAATTGAAAACAAGAAATAGAATTAAATTGCTGTGATTTAATTCTTAAGAGCTGCTGTTCAAAAAATTTAAATATTTTGATGATGTGTTTAATAGATCTAACAAGATATGTAATATTTCGGAATGCGCTACCAGTATTTTTTTACCGGCTCAATCCCATACGTAGAGTGGAAAAAATGGGTAAAAAAAATCCGTAATTTTTTATATGTCGCCTTTTTTATGTTTGCTTAAAAAAACAAAAAGTTTTTCTGCAGTTTTGATCACACCAGGCAACAAAAAATGAAAAATTTCCGAGCTTTCTTTACGACTATTAGTTTTATGAACTGTGACCTCCTATACCCAAAAATCGCATTAATAACACAAGGGAACAAAATTGAACTTTTTTTGTGTTGATTTGAAATTTATAGCAAATTTTTACTAATTTGAGGTCGCTGATTTCAAATCTGCACTTGGTTTTTTTCTATCAGCTCGACTTTTCGAGATATACCGTTATGTTCAAAATTAAGGGACTTCCGCTACATATATTGGAATAACTTGAAAACGGTTCACCATATTAAATTAAAAAAAAAATCCGAAACTCGCAAACAATATTCTCTTAAAGCCGTGCTTACTTTGTTTTTAAATTTTCCAAGTAGTTTTAGAGATATCGTTCAAGTTTTGAAAAAAAAATTAAAATTTTTTAAAAAAAAACATTTTTTTTGTTCTTTAAAAATTCCTAAAAAATAAAAATGGGACAAAAATCACAGTTTTGGTCTACAAACAGTTAGTTAAATGTATTTCGAATAAAATGAGCTTTATTTCATTGCAATCGGTGCACAACTTTTGATTTTGTTCACGATTTACTGAATTGATATAAATCGCGATTTCCATACAAAAATAACATTTTCTAATGTGTAAGTGTTTGTATGTAATAAGTTAGTTTTTTATGATTCTAAGAATTAAATAAAATTAAGTAATAAAAAAAGATTATTTCATTTTTATGGTCAGCTATACTTTTTAATTTAACACAAAAAGAGAATTTTAAAGAAAAATAAAAAATTTTAATACACAAATATTACAATGTAATTACAACTCATCGAAAAATTTTCTTTTATAAGATTTTCTTAAATAACCTTGTTTAGAGGGATTTGTTTTAATGCTCCAGCAATAGTCCGCCATCATATGCTTATCCCAGTGACCCTGGTACCGCTCCTCTATAGTGCGGATATCTTGATGGAAACGTTCACCTTGTTCTTCACTGAAGTCTCCAAGATTTTCAGGGAAACAATCCAAATGACTGTGTAGGTAGTGCACCTTAATGCTCATATTACAACCAAGCTGCTTGAAATGTGACAACATGTTATCCACGTGGTCCGAATAGTGCTCACCCTTTTTGTTTCCCAGGAAATTGCGCACTATCCAAACAAATTCATTCCAAGCATTTCTTTCAATATCTGTCATGGAATTACTAAAATTTTCATCATTGATTAATTTTTTGATTTGAGGGCCATCAAAAATGCCAGCTTTCAGTTTCTCCGAACTCAAATTGTTGAACTTTTTACTGATATATCTAAAACAATCTCCGTCCTTGTTGAGAGCTTTGACAAATTGTTTCATAAGTCCTAGCTTGATATGGAGAGGTGGCAGTATTATGCGATCCCTGGGCACAAGTGGTTGATTAACTATATTGTGGTTTCCTGGAACCATAGCTTCCCTCGAAGGCCAGTCTTTCTTACTCCAGTGTTCAGATCTGGCTCTGCTATCCCATAAACAAATGAAACACGGATATTTTGTGTAGCCACCTTGTTGGCCTAGAAGAAAATTGACCATTTTTAGATCCACACAAATTAGCCAGCGGTGTTCGTTGTACTTTATTTTATTTATAACTGAGGCAATTGTAGAATATTCTTCTTTAGCTTTAGTTGAATGTGCAATGGGCAACGAACCCAATTTATTACCGTTATGCAGAAGTACACATTTTAGGCTGCGTTTAGAAGATTCTATAAATAGTCGCCAGTCATTTGGATCATACTCCTCTAATCCCATCGCTGTTCAGGAACATCTGAACAATAAGCAAATGCAAGTCATCTGATCCAAATTCAGAAATTGGTGAAGGAACATTTTGTCGTAAGTCGTGGAAATTGTGTGTAGATGGACTGGTTGGGTAATAGACAACACGTTAGGATAAATCCATTTAGACCGGTTTGTTTTATTAATGCCTGTTATGTTGACAGCGCAAAAATAACAATCATCATAATGATTCGAAGGTTCCCGCCATATCATTGGTGTTTTATACTTGAAGTGGGTCCGTTGCTTGTTTGACCATAACCTTAAATACTCTACACAGTTTTTACATACAGTATTAGGAATCCAGTACTTGTCACGGGTTTCCATGGTAAATCCGAAGTAGTCAAAATAAATTTTTTTAATAAAATCTGACACACTTTTTCTATTTTTTATAAACGTGTATTCGCCACATATGTTACAAAAATAGTTGGGATTGATTTTACAGGTGTTTCTTGACGTAGCCATTGCACAATTTTGAAGTATATATCAAAGTAACACAATTTTCAATAAATAACACACGGGAACAAAACTGAACTTTTTTGTGTTGACTGATTAAATGTTCAATGTAAAATGATTTATATTTTTTGTCGTTATACTTTTCGCTTTCGTAAACACTTGTTGAGTGAGAAAAATTGGTTGAATGAACCCATATAAATACTTAGTAGTTTTTTACTGAAGTACCAAAAAAAATTATATCCACAATTTTATTGACAGTCACTTATGAATGAACACATGTGTTCAGGGGAATTCCTTTAAAAAATCATCCGTTACCAACGGTAAACCACACATCAATAAAAACAAGTGGACTTTTCTTTTTTCTCTTTAATTGACTGTGAACTGACTAGGTGTCATAAAGGGACAATAAAATTTATAGGCGTTATGAGTTTGCTACCGCAACCATAAAAATGAAATAATCTTTTTTTATTACTTAATTTTTTTAATTCTTAGAATCATAAAAAACTAACTTATTACATACAAACACTTACACATTAGAAAATGTTATTTTTGTATGGAAATCGCGATTTATATCAATTCAGTAAATCGTGAACAAAATCAAAAGTTGTGCACCGATTGCAATGAAATAAAGCTCATTTTATTTGAAATATATTTAACTAATTGTTTGTAGACCAAAACTGTGATTTTTGTCCCATTTTTATTTTTTAGGAATTTTTAAAGAACAAAAAAAATTTTTTTTTTTAAAAATTTTAATTTTTTTTTCAAAACTTGAACGATATCTCTAAAACTACTTGGAAAATTTAAAAACAAAGTAAGCACGGCTTTAAGAGAATATTGTTTGCGAGTTTCGGATTTTTTTTTTAATTTAATATGGTGAACCGTTTTCAAGTTATTCCAATATATGTAGCGGAAGTGCCTTAATTTTGAACATAACGGTATATCTCGAAAAGTCGAGCTGATAGAAAAAAACCAAGGGCAGATTTGGATTCAGCGTCCCAAATAACCTTAAAAACAATATTCAGTTTTTAATCAACAGAACCATTGTTCCCTTGTGTAATCTAACCCATAAAAACAAAGTTTTTATTAAAACTCTTTCTTTCCTTATGCATATGAGTTTTGAATCTCTACGTGACTGCGTGACTTTGCGTGACAATTTTAAAATTAATCTTTGGTCACAGCAAGTCCATGGACCAAGTTTCAGATTGATTAGATGAGGGGAATTGGTTTTAAATCACTCCGTGACTGTGCGTGACTATGACATCAATCTAAGGCCACAACAAGTCTATGGACAAAGTTTCAGATCGATCGGATGAGGGGAAGTGAGGTTTTAATCTATCCGTGACTGTGCGTGACTATGCGTAAGACAGAGAGTATGAGTTAAAAGAAAGAGTTTAATAATCTAACCCATAAAAACAAAATTTTTATTAAAACTCTTTCTTTCCTTATGCATATGAGCTTTGAATATCGCCGCGACTGTGCGTGACTGTGTGTGACAATCTTAAAATTAATCTTTGGCCAGAACAAGTCCATGGGCAATGTTTCAGATCCATCGGATAGGGGAAGTGGAGTTTTAACCTCTCCGTGACTGTGCGTGACTATGCGTGACTATGTCAAAGTTAATCTTTTTTCACAGCAAGTCTATCGACCAAGTTTCAGATCGATCGGATAAGGGGAAGTTGGTTTTAAATCACTCCGTGACTTTGCGTGACTATGTCGAAGTTGATCTTTCTTTACAGCAAGTACGTCGACCAAGTTTCAGATCGATCGTATGAGGAGAAGTGACATTTAGATCACTCCTTGACTATGCGTGATCATACGTGACTGTGCGTGACTAAATCAAAGTTAATCTTTTTTTCACAACAAGTGTATGTACCAAGTTTCAGATCGATCGGATGAGGGGAAATGACATTTAGATCACTCCGTGACTGTGCGTGACTGTGCGTGACCATGCGTGACTGTGCGTGACTTAGTCAAAGTTAATCTTTTTTCCACAGCAAGTATATCGACCAAGTTTCAGATCGATCGGATGAGGGGAAATGACATTTAGATCACTCCGTGACTGTGCGTGACTACGCGTGACTGTGCGTGACTACCCCAAAATTAATCTGTAGTCACAACAAGACTATGGGCCAAGTTGCAGATCAATTGGATAAGGGAGATGGGGTAACCCCACGACAGGCAGAGAGACTGAGTTAAAAGAAAGAGATTAAAAATGATTTTTATCGACCACTTTTTCATTTAATTTTCAGTATTTATGTAGACTACATCTGCTCCACAGAAGCAAAAAATATGAGCAATCAACTAAATAATATGTTTCATGTTACCAAAAAATTTTTTAATTACATTAAAAAAGTCCATTGTAAGCCAGGCTGTTTGGAAATTTGTATGGTGATATGGGAGCTAAAGATATCTCACTTCTATGCTATTGTGAAGTGCATTGGCTGTTTCGTGCAAAAGCTTTTCAAAATATATTCGAACTAGCCTGCAACATAAATCAGATCAAATCAAACAAAAATCTATTTACTGGATATATGATAAATTTGCAAAACCAATTTTCTCACTATTTGAAAGATATAGATTAGGAAAATGGGTTCAATATGATACTTCTGAATTGACAACCTTCGATATTTCATTCATTGAAACAAACACGATCAGTTTTGGTAGGCAGAAACTGGGGTGCATTTAACATAACAACGAAAAACGTCGCTAAAATATAATTATAAGAAACAAGTTAAAAAAAAGTAATCTATAATATTAATAGGCTAGGCCATTTCTTGTGACTGATGTTTTGTTCTACCGATTTATTCCGATTTTGAACAGACGTATATTATTTGAAAGGTATTTCTTTTTAGCCGTTTTACAGATTTACAGATTTTTAAATTCTTTCCTTTATTTTGAGTTAATTGCATTTAAAATTGCATACACATACATAAATTTATACAATGCTATGTGTGTGTTTATTAAATTTATTAATGAATTTGTAATAAAAATGAGTTTGTTTTTTGTGTTGATTTGTGAATTGGCTATAATTGATTAGCATACTTTTAGGGTCTTTAGTTAATGAAAAAATAAAATTTCCTAGAATTTGCGCACGAATTTCGAGGGCTTGAAAACATATTTAAAGAATAAAGACAACTAAAATTTTATTTATATAAAAATAGTTATTATGTTTTTCATATGTTTTATTAATTTTTATAATTTTTATCGCAATAAAAATCCAGACATAGAAGAGCAAAGACTTAGTTTGAACAGTGTAACCTATAGTATAAGGGTAACAAGTAAGAACTTTAAAGTAGGTCCAACTAATTGGATATAGAAAACAAGAATAAACCAAATTTGTGTGTCATTGTTATAAATTTGCTGATATGAAAAAGGTCATATCGGATGCTATTTTTATATGGGGAGCAGGTTAAAAAATATAGTGAAGTCGCCTATTTTTCGGAAAAACATATAAAGGGTCCGCCAAGTAACTTTTTTTTTTGAAAATGCTATAAAAAAAAACTGCTGAATATTATCTCAAATTTTTTTTTTATTTGAAAGTACAATCCTTCCGGTTAATAATGGAAAATAATTTCATTCAAATGGCTGCCTCCGCTGGCCATGCAGTAGCCTACACGATCGATCCAATTTTTAAGCACATTATCGATTGTGTGCAGCTGTATTTTACCAATGGCTTCACGAATATTGTCCTTTAAAGCGTCAATTGTCTCTGGCTTGTTGGCGTAACCCTTACCTTTGAGGGCACCCCACAAATAATAGTCCAACGCTGTCAAATCGCAGCTCCGAGATGGTCAAACGACATCAGCTCTGCGGCTGATAATGCGATCTTCAAAAACAGGGCGCAAAACATCGAGTGTAGCTTCGGCTGTGTGGCACGTAGCGCCGTCCTGTTGAAAACAAATGTTGCCAATATCCTCCTCTTCAATTTTTGTGAACAAAAATTTGTTCAAAATGGCCCGATAACGATCGCCATTGACTGTAACGGCCACTCCTTGCTCATTTTCGAAGAAAAATGGCCCAATTATGCCTCTGGACCAAAATCCGCACCAAACAGTGACCCGTTTTGGGTATATCGGCTTTTCAATGTATGCGTGTGGGTTTTCTGTGCCCCAAATGCGACAATTTTGCTTGTTTACATACCCGCAAAGATCAAAATGAGCTTCATCTGAAAAGATGATTTTTTTTGGCAAAATCGGCATCTTCTGTAAGTCGATCGCAAGCCCACTTAGCGAAGCGAAAACGCATTGGATGGTCAGTTGGCTTCAACTCGTGAACCAATTGGACTTTGTATGGCGTCATACCAAGGTCTTTATGCAAAATTCGTCTCAATGATGCCTCCGAAATGTTCAATTCTTGAGAACGACGGTGAATTGATGTTGATGGCGCTTCACGCACACAGCAGCAATATTCTCGGGTGTACGCACTGTTTTTGGCTTTTCACGCTTTGGTTTATCGATGAGGATGCCAGTGTCTTTCACTTTTTTCACAAGATAACGAACATACGGAGCTGACGGTGCTTCTGACATTCTGCAACATTACCATGATTTTCAAAGTAATGTCGCAATATTTCCCAGCGTTGTTCAAGCGTTTACACAACCATATTCGTTCAGCGGAAGGATAAGACTAATTATCTGTCAAATCAGACATGAGCTAAGTTTTACAATTCACGAAATAAGCGCTAGTTGAAAAAAAAAAACGTTAGATGGCGGACCCTTTATAAAACAAATTTGAGAATAAGCGAATATCGGGAATCAGCTTATATAAGGGTTACAAAGGGTTTTACTTTTGGGGTAGTAATTAATGGGTGTAATAAATACAAGTGCAAATTCTAAGAAATTTTATTTTTTCATTCAATTTATTTCTTTCAATGTTTTTTTAATCTATTTTATTCATTAAATTCATTTCGTTATAAATATTTGTTGAACACACGGAAATAAGAGCCAAAAGGTATTTGAACCACCTTGTATGCCACCTATAGGTATGCTAATTTTAGGCAATTCACAAATTCAAAATAGGGCGTGTGACATGCAACTATTATAATGAAATTGTGGTTATTGGTTTATGTCCAAAATTATTTTTCAATTCAACACAGGGCTTTTCATATACAATTTTTGCAAGCACATTAACAAATTTAATAAACACACAGACACAACATTGTATAATTTTATGTATGTGTTAGTAGAAACTTTAAATGAATTTTACTAAAAAAAAAAAAAAAATTTCCCAGATGGTTCAAATCTGTAAATCTGGTGGACAGCTAAAAAGATATGCCTTTCAAATGAGGTATGTTTGGTCAAAATCGGTTTAAAACTGACAAAGTTACTTCGGTCACAAGAAATCGACCTTGTCTATTAATATTATAGATATACAAACTAAATTGGGCCGAGATTTACATATATGATATTATAGATCTTAGGGTAATTTAGGTTGAAGGGATTATAGGAGTAATTTGCATAGGGACTAGGTCGTAACATGCACCGATTTTCAGCAATTTCAAAATTTTTGTGCAATGGCTACAAAAGCTTTAATAAAAATTGTAATCAAAATACATATAGTTTGAGTACAAAGTTTTCAAAGTCACACAGACAGAGATATGGACAGGCCATAACACAGTGAGCGAAGTTTGCATGGCCGCACATGATTTTCTAAAAATTTAAGTAAAGAAATACTAATATGATTAAAGGTCCTTTATATATTTTTTTATTTATTAAAATATTAAAAAAATAAAAACTTTTTTCATACTTATACAAAAATTATCACATTGAACCCATATTAATGTGCGAAATTTGCTTAGCTGCCCGCTTATCACTAAATTATTTTATAAACAATTTAAACAAAAAAAAAAAAAATTGAATTTATATTTTTAATATTCTGGGTTATTGTTTCAAAAATTCTGGATGGGAGAGAATCCAAATCAATCCTACAAAATTGCGACTCATTCGCGGAGGGTCATTTGCGATTAGATCGTGCCAATAAAACCTAAAACCATCAGGCCCGTCGAGGTTGACGTGTGCTGTTTCGCAAATGCTAACCTTGAGGTTTTTTGTAGCCTTTTTTCGTTTAATGTTTTCGTCTGTGCGTAATATCTGTTGAACCCTGCGTTTTCCTATTGGCAGCTATAATTTTGCGACGATGAGGTTAACTTATTTTTGGTAGCTTCTTTCTTAATTATGTTGGCTTGATGACGGGTTACCTTTGTATTGCTTTTATATTTTGAACGAGAAACTTCGTATTTATCACCTAATTTGAAATAGTTTCTTACCATCTTTTCAGATCTCTTGATTTGACGTGCAATTTCTCTATTAGAGAAGCCATTTCCTTTTAATATTTGGATTTGTCCCTTTTTCGCGTCGCACAGTGTGGCGAAACGCCACTGTTCCACTCAAATTACTCTGCACCTCACTGAGTTCAACTGTTTGAGCTCGGGGTTTTTTTTTTTTAATTTTCGTCTTGAATGCGCCCATCAATCCCTTTTTCGGGATTTTTGATTTTGGCTCATATTTTTCTCGAATTTGACTCCAAAACTTGTTTTCTACGAAAAAAAAAAAATAATTTTTGGCGTAAATGTGACCCTACGGAGCGCAAGAATGAGGGGATTTTTTGAAAAATTTTGAGGTGAGAATCTTCGTTTCGATATTACTTAACAACTAAGAAAATTATAGTCGGTCTAGACCGACTGTACGATACCCTATACTATGCGTTTAGAGACCCCTATCTCTTAGGTCCAATTCATTAGATATAGAAAATAAGCATAACCAAATTTGAGTGGCATTGTTATTAATTTTACTGCCGTCGGATATGAAGAAGTCATAGCAGATGCTATATTTATGTGGCGACTGAGTCGAAAAATCGACCGTTCATGACCATAGTTAGTAAGTTCACTAATTTTTTGCAGAACGTATACAAACAAAATTTAAGAAAAATCTGTGGAATATTTTTGTTTTTTGAGAGATTTAAGTGAAGATCGGGAATCAGCTTCATATGGGGCTATAACTAAGAATTTTCCTATAGGCTTTATTTTTGGACTACTGATAAATGGATGTAATATACATACACAAACCCAATTTGACGGAGATCTATATGATAATTGGGATATTATGCTAATTTAAGTCAATCTCATAGGGGTCATTTGTATGGGCACTAGGTCTGAACATGAACCGTTTTTCACCAATTTCAATAGTGTTCATTCTATGGCGATAGAAGCTTATGTACTAAATTTCATGAAAATATATTCATATTTGCGACCTGTAGTTTGACTACAAGGTTTACATGGACACACAGATCGACGGACCAACGGACAGACGGGCATCGCTCAATCGACTCAGAAAGTGATTCTGATTCGATCTGTATAATAAAAGATGGGTGTAGGTCAAATATTTTTGGTAGCTACAAACATCAGCACAAAGTCAGTATACCCCAACCACATAGTTGTATAGGGTATAAAAACTGTCTGTGTGAAATCGCGGAGAGAAATTTTTTATTTTTAATTTTTTTCATACTGATTAGGGAGGAGTGGGCCGCAAACTCTCATAGACAGGGCTGTGATCTCAGTGTATACCGACGGTACGAAGAAGGAGGAGGGTATAGGTTCAGGGGTCTACTCCGAGCAACTTGACATTCAGGTAACACGGAGAATACTCGACAAATGTAGCGGTTTTCAGGCCGAGATTTACGCAATTCTCACTGCAACGAAAATAATTCTGGAAGGGGATATGGATCCAAAGACCATTAATATTTTCGTGGACAGTCTTGCTCTTGTCAAAGCTCCGAAATCGGGGACAGTTAGATCGAAGTGTGTGAGGGAATGTATCAGGTCGCTCGACCGGATCAGGCAGCACACCATGAGGCTGATATGGGTTCCAGGACATAGTGGGGTCAAAGGAAACGAGCTGGCTCACGGATGTGCGAGGAAAGGCTCAGTTTCTCTGAGCGGGTGATGGGCACTGATATTAGAATACCTCTATCAGAGCTGTCTAATCTGATTCAAGGGGCAGCTGATCTTGAATTAAAGACAAGGTGGACGCAACTGACCTCTTGCAGAATATCTCAAATCCTATGGCCCTTGCCTAATCCAAGGAGATCGAAAACACTCCTTGGTTTTGGTAAAGGGACAATCAGCCTACTTATAGGAGTACTCAATGGACACTGTGTAATAGGGCGGATGGCTGAACGCATAGGTGTCCCGAGAGCTGACTTCTGTAGGAGCTATATGGTTGTGGACGAGGAGGAGTCAGTGCAAGATTTGCTGTGTACATATGTCCAGGACTGAAGGAGCAGCGCCTTAAATATCTAGGGCAAAGATTAGTAGACGTTCCACTCGGCGACAATGCGGACTTCTTGAGATAATCTGGCTGGTTCACGAGGGACGCATAATGGACGAAAGGGGTCTTTTTCACTTGTTCTTTTCTTTTCTCTCTTCCTATCTCTACCTTCCGGCACTTTCTAAAGGGTAGCACAATGGGCCATATGGCTTTCGAGTGTACATGCCTTCGGGCGGGCGACCCATCTAACCTAATCTAACCTAAATTTTTTTTGTGTAAAAATTCGGAAAAAATTTTGCGAGTATCCCATGAATGATTCTGAACATTTTTTATTCAATAAATTTTCTTCCAAAAATGCATAATTTTGCCGTAAAAAAATCGCTTCTCCACGAAAAGTTTTGGAAAATTATGGCCGTTTTTGGGAAAAATTAAAAATTTTTCTCCGCAGTTTTACACAGACAGTTTTTTAGTATTTATAGCAACAAAGACTGAAAATTTTTGAAAAAAACCATTCCTGTGCGCCAAAAACCATTTTTTTTTTTTTCGGAAAAACCAAGTTTGGAGATAAATTCCAGAAAAATGTGAGCTGAAGTCAAAAATCCCAAAAGAGAGACTGATGGGCAAATTCAAGGCGAACAAATAGTTGAACTTTTTGGGGTTTAGATTAATTTGAGTAGAACATTGGCGATTCGTTTCACTGTGCGTTGTTCAGAAATTTATTTTCGCCATTTTAAAATTGAACTTTTCTTAGAGAAACAAAAATGCTTAATACATTTTTATAGATTTAAACATTAAAAATCTTTACCAAAATACCGCAACTAGTTCGAGAACTTTCCAATAGAAATCATAGGCCACGACTGCTGCTAAGAAAATTTCGCATCAATAACTTACATTGTATTCACATAATCATATCTAAGTATTATTATTATTTTTGTTGATTGAAATCACTGTACGTCGCCTTTGGGTCTGGTGTGTTATGTTCTGTTCAACTAGCACTGGTATATTGGGGCGTACATGATTTGGTATTCAACGCTAGTAATCGTTTTTATTATCGCATGTTTTATTAATGACTTGTCTAAAGTATTATTCTTAAAAAAAAAAAAAAATATCGCGTAATAATCATAAAAATATTATAAAAACAAAATATATGTACGCTACCAGTTCGATTAAATTTACATTCATACGCAGAAAAAAACTCTCTGTTTCGCCAACTGAATAATGATAGATGGACCCATTTTATTATTTTTATTTTATGATTGTATATTTTAAAATGTACTTGAGTTTGTACTCGTACATATGTACGTATTTGGTCAGATAATGATGATGATTTTTTTGCGTTTTTCTTGACAGAATCTGTGTTTGAATTTTCTAATTTTCGAACATTTTTAGATGTTTATATTAGGCTCGGACAATGAACTTTATATTTATTCGCATAGCATTTTCTGTTAATAAAAATTTAAACATGTCTTTTATGGGGCCATCAAGTTCATCTGGCTCAGATTAAATTACTAGCTTTAGCTTTATTCTATTTGTGCTGCTTTATATAAATATTCGAAATAAAGAGCAATAGAGACGAGCCCTTTGTTGTAATCTAGCCTGCTTACAAATAACCGTTATGAATAGAAGTTTTATAAACCAAACTAGGAAGTTATGAGGATTTCAAAAATTTTTTAAAATACAATATTATTGAGATTTGAATTTTGATTTTAAACACGAATTCTTCCGGTTTAAGGTGGAAACACAACTGGGACGAATGACGAATTTCGTACAGCTCGACGAATTTGTCGGCAACAATTCGTTGCGTAAATTCGTCGAATGAAATACAATTACGACGAATTCACATAACAGCTGTAACGTCATTTCAAATTGTTTTTATTTTATAATATGTACATTAGGGTTATGACTAATTTTTTACAAAATTTTTACCTATCACCACGTGATAGGCAATACTAAACTAATAATAAAAATCGTGTTTGCAGGTCATGTAAAAACCTTCCGCATCAAATGCAATTTCAAAAAACTCACAGAATTTTTTATTTTTTTTTAATTTTATATTTTTTTTATTAATATACACAGTAAAAAATTATTTAAACAATGTAGATTTTGATACGAGGTATGATTATTTATTTATTTGAATATTGTATGATATAAATTTAAGATTTAAAGTGCGACTATTTTTGAAGAAAAGAAAATGTCCTGAACAACTTTTATAAAAATATCAAATAAAAGGCACTCATGTGAGCTTCAAAATGATATATATATTACCTAATTCCGATACTAAAAAGTTATATACAAGTCAATGTCCAAACTTTGGAGGTCCATAACTCGTAAAATATCTCGACCGTCGAAAAAAAATATTTTGCTAGAATCGCAACAAAATGTGTTATAAGTGGTGAAAATTTTAAACCATTCGGGGCATCGCACCTAAAATACAAAAAGGTCTTTAAAACGTAGAAATGTTTTAAATCAAATAAAAAAATACAGACCAAATTTCAACGCGTCTGGTGCGGTAACATTTTTGAGAGCAGCGGAGAAGTAAGATTGCGTTTCTTAATATTTTGTAATAGCCTTTTTGGCTAGGGTATTTAAAATTCGATATTTGCAAAAAAAAAAAATAAAAAAAAAGTCATAACCCTAATGTATGTATATAAATAAATATTGGAAAAATAGGAATAAAAGAATTTTTAACTTGGTACGTGTTATTACAATTGTAAACATCATGTTCTCGATGGTAAAAGCATTAATTTTTGTACGGCAGCGTTTAATTTTTTAATTCTGAAAAAATTACATAAATTTTTTTTAATAAATTAATTTTATGTCATTTTTGTTTACATGTTGTAGCTGATAGTGTGACCATATTTAAAAAAAAAAGAAGCACTAAATGAAAAATAATTAATATTAACAAAAACTATGTAAAAGAAAATTATATAATTAAAAACAGATTTTATTTATCTTATAATTTATAAATAATATATAAAACAATTCTTAAAGACAAAAATTACTTTATTTACTAAAACATTTGAAAAACTAAATAAAATGCGTCGTTCGTCGGCGTTAGAAATAGAAATAAACCTATCGCAGAGTTCGTTACGCACTACGTATTTCGTCTGACGCACTGATTGTGTGCATTTTCATATACACAAATGTGTTTTATTTCTGACGACGAATATTAGGAACGAAAAATTCGTCGTTCGTCGCAGTTGTGTTTTCAACTTTAGTCATAAATACATTTTCGTTTGATTAAATAACTGGTTTCAAATGAATTAAAAATTTTTGATGACAAGTGTAACATCTACACTCTAATGTATTGCCCTACAATTTAGCATGCTTTAGGCTTGAAATATCAAGATTTATAAATGTAACTTTCTAATTTTACAATATTAACCAAACTACTCGTTATTAAGTTTATGAGCTAATGCCATTTAATTATTTATTTATTATTTCTAATATTAATAGAAAAGTCGAATTCTTGCGACCGATGATTTGTAAAACAGTTTTCTCCCGGTTTTGATCAAGCGTATCTTATTTGAAAGGTATTTATTTTTAGCTGTCAACCAGATTTACAGATTTTTAAACTTTTACATATCTTTTTTGGAGCTCTACTCATTTAAAATTGCGACTAACGCATACATGAAACAAGTAAGAAAATTATAGTCGGTCTAGACGATACCCTACACCTTGGTATAGAGACCCTATCTCTTCGGACCAACTAATTGGATATAGAAAATAAGCATAAGCCAAATTTAAGTGGCATTGTTATTAATTTTTTTTTTGGCTGCAGATATGAAAAAGTTCATATCTGGTGCTATATTTATATGGGGACTAGGTCGGCAAATGGACCGATTCTGATTCTGACCGATTGGTAAAGTCACTTATATTTTGAAAAAATATATATACAAACCAAAAATGAGAAAAATCTGTGCAATATAGATTTAAGTGAAGATCGGGAAGTAGCTCTGTATGGAGCCTATGACTAAGAATTGTCCTATAGGGATTATTTTTGGACTACTGATTAACGGAATAAACACATACAAACCCAATTTGAGTAAGATCTATGTGACAATTTGGATCTTATGGCAATTTATGTCGATTTCATAGGGGTCATTTGTATGGGGACTAGGTCTAAACCGAATTACAACAATTTCAATAGCGTTCATCTTATGGCCGATAAAAACTTAAGTTTATACCAAATGTCATCAAAATGTATTCATATTTGCGAACTGTAGTTTGATTACAAGGTTTACATGGACACACAGGCGGACGGACGGACATCGCTAAATCGACTCAGAAAGTGATTCTGAGTCGATCGGTATAACAAAAGATGGGTCTAGGTCAAATATTTTTGGTAGTTACAAACAGCAGCACAAAGTCATTATATCCAAACCACATAGTGGTATCTATAATATTAATAGGCTAGGCGATTTCTTGTGACTGATGTTTTGTTCTACCGTTTTATCGCGATTTAAACCAAACGTATATTATTTGAAAGGTATTTCTCTTTAGCCGATTTGCAGATTTACAGATTTTGAGTTTTTTTTCTTTTATTTTGAGTAAATTGTATGTGTTTATTAAAATTGTTAATGTGTTTGTAATAAAAATGATTTTGTTTTTTGTGTTGATTTGTGAATTGGCTATAATTGATTAGCATACTTTTAGGGTCTTTATTTAATGAAAAAATAAAATTTCCTAGAATTTGCGCTCGAATTTCGAGGGCTGGAATCGGCTAGTTATAATTAAGTGTATATAAATGATCACAGCACGCACATTGTATACATTTATGTAAACTACTGCAAATAGTTATATGTATGATCATTGATTTATGCATCCTCTTATTTGTACATCCTCTTACTACTTAGTAAAAGTTTTTCGAAGTTATTGAAAAAGATGTATACAAAGTTTTTTATTAAAATATAATTAATGTTTTAATTATAAAAGAATCTGCATAAAATGTATAATGTATAATCGGTCTAGGCCGACTATACGATACCCTATACCATGAGTTTAGAGAAAGAGTCTTAGGTCCAACATATTGGATATTGAAAAAAAGTATTGACCAAACATGTGAAATATTTTTTTTTTTTTTTTTTTGTAAAATTATGTGCAGATCGGGAATCAGTTTTATATGGGAATCAGTTTTTTATTCCACAACTTTTTATCGATATATATATGACAATCTGGATCTTACGACAATTTTATTTTATTTATAGAAGTTATTTGTATTGGGACTAGATCTGAACATCGATTTTCAACAATTTCAATAGCGTTAGTTCTGTAGCCGACAAAAGCTTATACATAATTTACATGCAACAAACATCAGTACAAACACATTATACCCTGATCACATGGTGCTATATGGTATAACAATTATTAACGTTCTGATCATTACACTACTGATAACGATGGTCTTGTGATTCACAGACATTTCATTTGGTGCCTTGTGCTCATTTTTGCTTAAATGCGGCTTTCTCTGGTTGTATTTAATATTACCTTTATTTTTTGGCGCAAAGTCCATGCATTGTTGTTGGGGATACGAATGTAGATTTTTTGATGAATCCTTTGGCAAATGAGTTATCTGATCTTTTTAGTAGTTATGACTTTAAGAATTGTCATACTCTTGTAACTCGACCTTGCAGTGGAATGTCAATTGACAATGCGTTTAGCAACTTACATACAAGACTATATATTGAATCAATTGAACATAATTTGTCGGATCATAACCTAATTGCAATGAGATGAGGCAAGATTTTACGGAAATTGTCAGATGTATTTGTAACTATGACCAAGTTAAGAGAAAACTTAATAATAATCTTTCGTTAGCAAATCTTTCTGGAGATCCAAATAATAACACAAACTTTTTCATAAATGTTGTAACAAATCCTGTTTCTAGTTCAACACTGATAACTAGGAGAAAAATTCCTTTAAAGAATGAAATAACACCTTGGCTTACATCTTTTTTTTTTTTTTTTATTTAAAAAGACAATAAAAAAAAATTTAGCTAAAGCAAAAACGAGTTTTTCATTGAAACTTCTCTACCTTGAACCAATATAAGATAACTTTTACGTTCGCTGCTTAATAAATTATATTTTAGCTCGGGATCTTTCAAAAAAAAGCCCTTGTGAACATTAGGACTAAAAAGTTTACGGGGGCCAAAGTTTGGCATTTTCTGCAAAAAATTAACTTAAAAAATTTTTAAAAAGTATTAGTTGTAAAATTAACTGAAAAAATAAGACACTACATTAAAAAAAAATTTTTTTTACCTTTTAACACTTCACTTTTGTACTTAAATTCAGCTACAAATGAAAATGTATTTTAAACAAGGTTCAGAAAATACACACATGAAACACACAATGTTCTGTTCAAAAGCAGCCAACACATATCTTTATTTTCATATCAATTATGTGCATTTCTAAATTTTCTACGGTGCCCAACACAACCATGACTGTGTTCGTTTTAATATTTCGTTATTTACACGAACATTTTTGTATCACGTACTTTTTGTTTCAATCACACATAATAAACAGGTTCGAGTTCAGTTATATTTTAAGTCGTGTTTAAGTCGTGTTTAAGATATAACTGAACTCGAACCTGTTTATTGTACATGTTCTGTTTTTTCTTACTATACGAGCCACAACACGACTTAAAATATAACTGAACTCGAACCTGTTTATTGTACATGTTCTGTTTATTTTTTCAGTACACGTACCAGAACATGAACTTCAAATAAAGCAACACTCAAAAATGTGTGCTTTATGTGTGATTGAAACAAAAAGTACGTGATACAAAAATGTTCGTGTAAATAACGAAATATTAAAACGAACACAGTCATGGTTGTGTTGGGCACCGAAGAAAATTTGAAAACAAACATAATTGATATGAAAATAAAAATATGTGTGTGTTGGGCTAAGATATGTTTGTTTACATATATGTACGATTTTTTTATTCAGTGTGTGTTTTTTTCTGAACTCTGATTTTAAACCCTCTGTAACTTTTTTTATTTTCGGTCGAGAATTACGTTTTATAGCAAAACTTAAAGGCTGAAGTCTCACCTACCAAACAAAAAAAAGCGCATATCAAAATTCCAATCCAATCAAAAGTTATAGATTTTTGATCGCCTTCTCGTCAAATGGTCCACTGTGTGGCTCTCAACAATGGCTTGTGGATTATCATCACTCCAAATGCGACAATTTTGTTTATTAACATATAACCATTTAACCAAAAGTGAGCTTAATCGCTGAACAAAATTTTCTTGTGAAAATCGGTATCGGTGGTCATCTCGTTTTGGGCCCAGCCGCGGCGGCCAAATCATTTTTAAAACTTAATGGCAAACCCTTATCTTTATAATAAAGCTAAATTCTTGGCCATAACATTAAATTATATGCTTTTTTTTCTTGAAAACCACAAGTCTAAAAAAAACACCCTTTAGAATATATATGTTTTTAGTCGATATTATAAACATTTAAAACATTTTCGATTTCAGTTTTTAAGTTTTTAGATATATGCCTTTTTTTAATTCTAGCTTAAAAATAACTATTTGATTATACAAAATAGTTTCAATGTTAATGTCTAAAATTGCGCAATCACTGCTCGATGCTGTAACCATTTTTCCTGAAGATGCTATCTAATTGGTAGCGAAATATTGATTGAATAAACAATTAAATTATAACAACAACCAAAACTAAAAATTACAACAAAAAGATCAAAATAACACTCAAATTTATTACTTTCTTTTAATTTTGTTTTGATAGCTTGACATTTTGTGTGTACCAACCAACGCACAGTGGACCATATTTTGAGAAGGCGGCCAAAAATTATTTTTTTTTTGTTACCGATTTTAAAGTTATGTTATTCATTTGAAAGTAAATACTAGTAAACCTCGGGAGCCAAAAAATTGCGACTCTATCTCAACTATATCACAACGAACAGGGTCTTCGAAAATGGGCTTTCTCAGTATTTTGCTAAAATTAAAAATTTCTTTGTGAATTTTTATATTTGAATGACTGTAACTTTTTTGATTTAAAAGATTTTGAAGTGAAATAAATTTTGTATAATTTTGTGGCTTCCATACTATTAATGTTAAAAATATAAAAAAAAAATTGTAAAAAAGGTCAAAATTTTCCGAAAATCTCCTACTTAATAGAGCATAACTCCTGCCAGTCAAAAGCAGTCAGAAAAAATCTTGCACTCTTCTATAGTCCGAATCCTCCAATATACTCCTATACACCATTATATACCCGCCAGTTTCCGCCCGTGTGCACCACAACAATTTTTCTGACCCAAGGTGAGATATTTTCTGCAAAATTTATGAATACAAAAGTTGTCCACTATGTGGTTAGGATATATTAAGTTTGAGGTGAGGTTTGCAACTGCCAAAAATATTGGACCTTAATCCATCTTTTATTATACGGATCGACTCAAAAACACTTTCTGAGTTCATTAAACGATGTCCGTCCGTCCGTCTGAGTGTTATGAATACAAAAGTTGGTCGTACCGGTACACCCCGGTGTATTTTTTTGCGTGTCGGTAGAGTTGTCAGGAGTTGTTATATACTTATAAAAAAGGGTTGAGATATAAAGCGCTTAATTGTTACAGGAACAGTTACATAGGTATCTTTCAAAAACATTAATATTCTGAATTAGAGTTATATAGTTTAAATACCTGACAAAATGGGAAACAATTTAAATAACAGGTAAATGGTAAAAAAAAAAAACTATTGCGACATAGCCCTTTAAGATATGAGCAGGTATGCTTCACCTTTTAAAAGGGGTTAGGTGGTAATAAAAGATAAAAATTTTTATTTACATAATTGCTAGAAAGAGTATTTATAATAATGTTTCCACAATTATTATTCGAAGGCGCAAGCTGGAGAATATTAATGAAGAAATTTCTCAAAGAATTATTAAGGATTCATTTTTGCACCAAATTCAACCAACCCAAAATAAAAAAAATGAAATTTAAATAATTGAAAAAATAGTAGAATCGAGTCCAAGGCGCACAAAGAGGATTTTGAAAAGCATTCCTACACCAATTGAAGATAAGAAATTTACGCCGGAAGAAGCGTTCGCCCTATTTTAGGATTTGAAATTGACCAAAAATCAATATAAGGAATTGCGGAAGCGAACCAATGAAAATAATTGTGGGATTTTTCCAGAGTATCGAGATTTAGTTTCTGCTTCCGATAATTTTATAAAAATTAAAATTTTTAAATTTTTCTCCTTGCATTTTAACTAATTAATAATGCTATACGACGACGCTTTCTTTTGTTTATAATATTTTTGATCAAAGTGCTGCTTCAATTTTTACAATCAGTCAATTTGAAAGCGGGTTTCCAAAGAATAGTCGGTAGAGTTGTCAGGAGTTGTTATATACTTATAAAAAAGGGTTGAGATATAATGCGCTTAATTGATGCAGGTACATTTACATAGGTATCTTTCAAAAACATTAATAGTCTGAATTAGAGTTATATAGTTTAAATACCTGACAAAATGGGAAACAATTTAAGTAACAGGTAAATGGTAAAAAAAAACTATTGCGACATAGCCCTTTAATATGAGCAGGTATGCATCACCTTTTAAAAGTGGTAATAAAATATAAAAATTTTTATTTTACATAATTGCAAGAAAGAGTATTTATAATAATGTTTCCACAATTATTATTCATTACAATTTGTGCAATGGCTAAGTACTGTTACAGAGATCTGGCAGATATTTATTTTCAACGAAATGATGTAGACCATGTAATTTTGCAAATAGTGAGCAACGACTTCTTTAAGAATTGTAACCTAGAAGACATTGAAATGCACAATGGAAAAATTACTAATTTTGCATCGAATTTGAAAAGACGGTACATTGAATGCTCTCATAGCAAGGCAAAGATGTACAAACGTTACCAAGACTGGTTAATAAAGGAACTTATTTTTGAGAGTGCATCTACAACTGCCAACGAAAGTGGAAAAAAGGGTCGACCAGCAAAACCAATTGACGGATGTAGTGAAAGATCTCGAAGGCGCAAGCTGGAGAATATCAATGAAGAAATTTCTCAAAGAATTATTAAGGATTCATTTTTGCACCAAATTCAACCAACCCAAAATAAAAAAAATAAAATTGAAATAATTGAAAAAAATAGTAGAAGCGAGCCCAAGGCGCACAAAGAGGATTTTGAAAAGCATTTCTACACCAATTGAAGATAAGAAATTTACGCCAGAAGAAGCGTTCGCCCTATTTTTGGATTTGAAATTGAACAAAAATCAATATAAGGAATTGCGGAAGCGAACCAATGAAAAGAATTGTAGGATTTTTCCAGAGTATCGAGATTTAGTTTCTGCCAAAAAAGAATGCTTACCTTCACAATCTGCTATTAGTGTCACTTCAACATCAGCAGAAATAAAATTGCAAGATCTTGAACATACTGCAGAACGATTGCTAAATACGCTTGATACTGATCATTTAAAAAAAATTGGTAATGACAGCATTACTTTAATTTCTAAATGGGGATGTGATGGATCCTCTGGTCAGAAACAATACAAGCAATTTAATGCCGAAAATTCATCAGATGCTAATTTATTTATGGTATCTTTCGTTCCATTGCACTTAACAAAAAGTTATAGCGTCTTAGATCCGTCAACTAGTAGAGCAACAGAAATTGATATATGGAAAAATGAAATTCCTTCTTCAACAAAGTATTGCAGACCAATAAAATTTGCATTCAAAAAGGAAACCAAAGATGTCATAACTGAAGAAGTTCAAAAAATAAAAGATCAAATTAAGGAACTTCAACCAGTAATATTTAAATTTGATGACCAAGACATTGAAGTACATTTTAAAATGTGTCTCACAATGATTGATGGAAAAGTTGCACAAGCTTTAACTGGAACAAAGTCAACGTCAAGCTGCATTATATGCCAAAAGACATCAAGTCAATTAAGTCAACCCCCACCAGAAGACGATAGTTTTAAGGAAGCCTACGAATTTGGAATGTCCCCTCTTCATGCTAGAGTACGTTTCATGGAGCATATTCCTAAATTGGGTTATGATTTGGAATTTGGTCCATTAGGCGAAACAGTGAGAAAAAACAAAGAAAATGAAGAAAAAAGAAAGCAAAAAAAAAACAAATTCAACAAAAATATCTACAGCTAGGCCTCGTAATCGACCAACCAAAACAAGGGGAAGGAAACACAAATGATGGAAATACTGCAAGGAGATTTTTTTCCGAAACTGCAGCATCTATCACAGGTGTAGATCATGAATTAATAAGACGATTCAAAATCATATTACAAGTTCTAGCATGCAGCAGAAAGATAAATGCAAAAAAAATTTAGAGAGTACGCCAATAAAACAGCTATACTGTATAATAAAAAATACTCTTGGAGATATATGCCATCCACAGTTCATAAAATTTTGTACCATGGGGAACAAATAATTCAAAACAATATGCTACCAATAGGATATCTATCTGAAGAAGCGCAAGAAAAAAGGAACAAAGACTACAGATTCTTTCGCGAGCACAGCACAAGGAAAATGTCCAGATGTTGTACTAATGAAGACCTTATCACTATTTTGTTGTGCATTTCAGATCCATATATGTCCAACATTCGTCAAAAATGGAAAACTACCACTATTGAATTAGACGAAGAAGCTAAACAACTTCTAGAAGATGAAAATCAAGGCTATTTAGAAGAAATTTTTATTAAAATTGGTTGATTTAAAGAAATTTTTCATTACACTAACAATAAGTTACACTTTTTTTTTATATAGTTAAAAAAATTTTCTGCATTTAAAAATTTATATATTTTGTAAATTTACAATAAAAATTGTTATATTTCATAAATTTACCATAAAAATTGATATAGAAATATTTAAAAAGACAATAAAAAAAAATTTAACTAAAGCAAAAACATACGAGTTTTTCATTGAAACTTCTCTATCTGGAACCAATATAAGGTAACTTTTACGTTGGCTGCTTACTAAATTATGTTTTAACTCGGGATCTTTCAAAAAAAAAAAAAAGAACAACCTTTGGCCCTTGTGCACATTAGGACTAAAAAGTTTACGGGGGCCAAAGTTTGGCATTTTCTGAAAAAATTAACTTAAAAAATTGTTAAAAAGTATTAGTTGTAAAATAACTGAAAAAATAAGACATATTAAAAAAAATCTTTTTTTTTTTTACTAAAAGTCAACTACAAATGAAAATGTATTTTAAACCCTCCGTAACTTTTTTATTTACGGTCGACAATTACGTTTTATAGCAAAACTTAAAGGCTAAAGTCTCACCTACCAAACAAAAAAAACCGCATATCAAAATTCCAATCCAATCAAAAGTTATAGATTTTTGACCGCCTTCTCGTCAAATGGTCCACTGTGCAACGGTAGCGATTCTTATGTCACCATATCGATGCATGCTTGTATCACTTCATGTTTTGACATTTAAACTGAAAATTTAATTTTGGTATGTTCAATTTCACTTTCACTTTCATCTCATTTCCTTCATTGTCCTTTATAAGTTCACTGTGATTTTTTCGAGGTGTCTTCTTAAATAAATTAAATAAGTACGATTTATTTCTTGGCCGCAAGATTCGTATTCACCCTAGTTTTCATTAAAGAATTCGCGTAAATGAATTTTAACTTATTCAATGGCAATGCTTCAAATGAATTCATAACAACAACTGAACTAAACTTATATTTTCTTTGCTCGAAAAAATAAAAATCAAAAAATAAAGTTTTGTTACTTTTAAAAAAATTAAAAACCAAAATTTTAAAAATCAATATATTTTATCATGGACTAGTTCATAAGGATGAATATTAGGGTGACAGCCATTTTTTTTTTTTTGGAATTTCAAGACGCGCGGGTCGGATTATTGTGACATTTAGTGCGCAAAAGTTGTGCCAAATCGGACAATGCTTTCTGGGCGCGCATTGAGTTCAAAGTTCAAAAATGCATTTATATGGGAAAATTATCAAAAAAAATCATTTTTCACAAAAATTTTGATATTAATAATTAATAACGCATAATCTAGAGTAAATTATCTTTCTAATAAAACAAGAAAATCTATTATCGGTTGAAAAAGAGCCAAGTTATATCAAGTTCCCCAGGCAATATATGCGCCGCAGGCCACTTGATTAAGAAAATCGAGCTCACATTTTTAAAGACATTGAAATAATTTACAACAACAACATTTTTGCATTCTCCTGATCCCAAAATGATCTTATGTAAAGTATTTTGCATCTCGTCTATTGTTAGCCGTTCTAAATTAATGCCAAAACGGTACGTATTTTTAAGCACTATTTCAAAATCCCAAATTTTACTTTTTCTAAAATTTGGTCAAGAAATTTACCGAAAGCAACGATGGGACTTCAAGGTCTTATTAGCAAAATATAAATGCCAAATATTGCCAAATATTGTAGGTATCCTGTTCTTAATTTGGCGAGGGCAGCGTTTTTATTTCAGCGGATTTGAAGAAAAATTTGATTTTTCATATTTTTTCAACTTTTAGACTACATCTTTTTGGTGTTTTCATATCTCAAATATCTTTTATCAAAATATTATACTACTTGATATAAGTTCTCAATCTTGGAAGTTAAGGTTATATCGAAAGACTATAAAATGTCCCTCTTTAAGGTCAAAGGTCAAATTTAAGGAGATTCACATTTTTTTTTTAAACAAAATATCGAAATAATATATATTTGCTAAAGGATTTCGATAAAACTTACTGTTAAATTTGAAGCTGCAAACCAGAGGTGATTTTTTCTTTAAATATGACACAATATTTTTAGTTTTACACTCAAAAAGGTGTTGGTAAAAAGTTTTTAAATACTTTTCTATCACATTTAACAGTTTATATACTAATTTTTAAAATTTTTTTGAACAATTATAAAAATGTGTCACCAAACTTATTAGAGAACAATAGTCAATTATTACACTCTTAAAAAAAATGGTAAAAATTACACAGTACAATCAATAATACAATCAATAATACAAATCAAGATGCGACTATAAGCAGTTTTTGGAGCTAATTGTAATATATCTGGGTGCAACCCCACCGAGAGGTATTAATTTTGCAATGCCAGATGCCGTACACTACGCTCGATGGATGGCTAAAGCTATTTATTGCCTTAAAATTATAATTTTTAGGCATCAGTTTCGAGAAATAACAGACTCGGAACTGAATGGATTGATTGAGGTTGCGGGCTTCATTGTAAAATGTTATTCACGGTTTTGGTTTGATTCAAACCAAGCCGAAAGACTTACAATTTTTAAAAGAAATTGATAACTACAGAAATATAAACCTAAATATATCTGAAAAGGCACTTTCTAAAATGTTGAACCACCTCTATTATTTAAGCGAAGAATCCGTTGGGTTTGCTTTGTTTGATGACCGAGTAAGTTATAAAACCAAAAGCAAACTGGTGGCAAAAATGTCTATTAGCGACCCTGGAGATGAGCAAGAAGAAATCCCAAAAAAGCTTCCCCTAAGAAAAGAAACTTTTAAGGATTTCATTTCCAAAGAATTTTCTGTAATTTTAGAAGACCTATTCTCATTTAACACAAAAAACGTCTTTAAGCGATTTAAAATATCCACTGGTTTCTTTAAAGAAGACCCGCGTATATGGGAATTTAATGAAGAATTTAAAAGAGGAAAAGAAATTGTTAAAAGTTTAAGTGTTGTCAAAGATTGTGCTGAAAGAGGGATTAAACTTATCCAGGAATACCATTGTAAAATCACGAAGGATGAGGAGCAAAAGCAACACTTACTAAAAGTAATTTTTGAATTTATTTTGTTTTGTTATTAATTGTACTAATATGTAGTTTTTTTGTAATTTTTCAGGTGGTACAAAACTACAGAAAACAATATTCCAAACATGCCGTTTTACAGTCTTTAAAATAATTTTCTAAAAAATTTAAAATTTAAATTAAAAATTTTAAATTGTTTTTAAAACTTGTCATAAACTAATGAATTCTCTAATTTTTTATTACTGTGATTTATTATAAATAAATTTATTATAAATAAAAGTAAAAACCAGCCTTGAAATTAATATAAAAGTTCCTTCAAATAATAAATTTTGTGGGTCATTTCGATCTACTTTTTTGGATTTTTTTTATATTCTTCATGTCCAGATTATGTACATGAAGAATATGTTAGTAAGAATTAAATGTCTAAAATGACAATAAAGTCAAAAATTTTGAGTGGGTCAATTTGACCCCCTGATATATTTTGGGTTAATTACAAAAAATATTTTAAATTTCTAAAAAAAAAAAAATAATAGATTTAGCAATTTACACGATACACGAAATAAATTAAAACTATTTATTATATAATTTTCATATATTTTCGAATATTCTGTATGACTTGACCTTTGTCCTCGTTGCGCCTCGTATTAACGATGTCCGATTTGGCCCAAACTTGCAGGAAATACTTTTTAGACCAAATGTCACCAAATTCCGCCCGGTGCTCCTTTAGATTCGAAAAACTAAATTTGTTCATATAAACCGCTGTCACCCTAATGAATATGGTATACTTGCAACAGTTTTCCGACATTTACTTTTATATGCTTCTTTTGTAATAAAAATTTCAAAATAACTGTTATTTTCGGTCCCTAACTATTACAAAAATAAAATCTAGTAATAATTATTTGTATTTCTCACACATATTTGTTCACAAAAAAAAATCTAATGATTTCGAAACTAACAAGGAAGGTTTCGTGGATTGTCCTTTACAATGACAATTTGGATATGTGATAAAATAGACAAAACTAAGGGCTCCTTTTTTTAGCAGTCCAATCTTGCATTTAGATGGGGATAAGAAAAAGATCGCTTTTTTAAATTGAAATTTTAGAATCAAATGAACCCAAAATACGGCATGATGATGAAATATTCCATAAGATATACGATTATGGGGATGTATACAAGGTCAAAATCACAATTTTTTTTTAACTTGAATTTTAAATCAACAATGTTCATCTTACCAAACTAATGTCGTTTTCTTTTCTGACAAAAAATGTCGCCCTGTTTTTGCCCTTTTTGCGTAAAGTGTATTTTTTATATATTCTGAATTAAAAGCAACCTTATCTTATACCTCAATCGAAAGGTCTCAAAGTCGAACCCTCGTAAATCACAAAAAATTCCAGTCATTGAGTGTGGTCATAGTGTGAGAATATTTCACCATTGTTCCCCTTTTTTGAATATTTTCACCATATGACTTCCAAGAGGATAATAATCAAATTTTTTTTTTGCATTTATGAACACAGCACTTTGAGACCTTTCGATTGATATATAATATAAGGATGCTCTTAATTCAGAATACATATATAAAAAATTACACTTTTCCAAAAAAGGGCAAAAAGGGCGACATTTTTTTTTGCCAGAAAAGAAAACGGCATAAGTAATATTTCATTTCATTAGAAAATCACTGAAGTGATCAAGAATAATTGCGTGTACATCTTCAATGTAGGTTTACATTGACGTACCAAAATTTTATTTTAGTTTTTGTTTGTTTTAAAGGTCAAATGTTATTAGTACATGATCAAAATTTTATTGATATGTTATTGTTGATTGTCTTCTTTCTACATTTGTACTAAATTTTATTAGTGAGGTTATATTGGTTTCAGAGTTATAAATAAGAAAGTAAAAATAAGATGCAAGTTATTTTTGAAATTTTGTTTTAGATATGTGAGGCGTTTCATGTCAATTGATCCAACTTTTGAAACCGATTTCTGCCGATCGGGGTGAAATTTGCATCAAGGTTAGTCCTATTGGATAGTAGTTTAGACACAATTTTTCAACAAGATCGGTCCAGAACTCTCTGAGTTAGAGGATGCCAAAATTTGACATTTTAACCAAACAGGTGTTTTTTCTCATCCATGTAACTTTTGACGTATTGTTCTTAGCAAAATTAGTCCCAAGTAGTTTAGATAGCTATTTCTTCAGTCTTTCGGGAAAAAAAATGTTAAAAAATTAAAAAAAAAATTTTTTATTTTTTTTTCGCAAAATCAAAAATTTTTTGACTTTTTTTTTCAAAAAAGGAATTTTTTTTTGCTCAAAAGAAAGCTTAGCTTTTTTCCTTTAAGAGCTTTTTGGTCGCTTAGTGGGATGCGAGTGGGATATCTATTAAAAAAAATGTTTTCTAACTCAAGACAACGGGTTTTCAATTTTTAGCATATGCGCTAATTTGAATTTCTTCCTATTAGTGTGTAAGTATTTCTAAAACTTTAAAAATAAAGCATATACTGAGAAACTAGACAAATTAACCTTTCCGACGATATGTAACATACCTAACTAAAATTTCATACCCTCACTACTGTAATAACCATAATATGTTAAATTCAGGGGAAAAAAATCACTTTTTTCTATGGAAATGTTGAAAATTTTTTTTTTTTATTTATATACTAGCAGTATATCCCGCTACGTTGTTAGCGTAATTATTATATTAATCATATAAACCATAATAATATTTAAAATTAATAAGTAATACAGTGTAGGTGACAATACGGTGGAAACTTTTAACAAAATATATTTTTGATGACATGGACGGTCTATACCAAAAAATTTTATCACACAATTAAAAACTTTTTTTTATTAATTTAAACATTTATATGTTTTATTTATTTAAAAAAAAATAAATATTAACAAAACTTTAGAAAAAATAATAACACTTAAAAGTATTCGGAAATCTTTACTATACAATAACACTGTGGAATAATATGATCGTTTTTAACAATTTTTTAAGTTAATTTTTTAAGAAAATGCCAAACGTTGGCCCCCACGTAAACTTTTTAGTCCTAATGTACACAATGGCCAATGGTTTTTTTTTTTTTTTTTGAAAGATCCCGACTTAAAATATAATTTATTAAACAGCGAACGTAAAAGTTACCTTATATTGGTTCAAGATGGAGAAGTTTCAATGAAAAACTCGTATGTTTTTGCTTTAGTTAAATTTTTTTTATTATCTTTTTAAATATTTCTATATCAAGTTTTATGGTAAATTTATGAAATATAACAATTTTTATTGTAAATTTACAAAATATATAAATTTTTAAATCAAGAAAATTTTTTAACTATATAAAAAAAAGTGTAACAATAAGTTAGTGTAATGAAAAAGTACTTTAAATCAACCAATTTTAGTAAAATTTTTTCTAAATATCCTTGATTTTCATCTTCTAGAAGTTGTTTAGCTTCTTCGTCTAATTCAATAGAGGTAGTTTTCCAGTTTTGACGAATGTTGGACATATATGGATCTGAAGTGCACAACAAAATAGTGATAAGGTCTTCATTGGTACAACATCTGGACATTTTCCTTGTGTTGTGCTCGCGAAAGAATCTGTTGTCTTTGTTCCTTTTTTCTTGCGCTTCTTCAGATAGATCTCCTATTGGTAGCATAATGTTTTGAATTATTTGTTGCCCATGGTACAAAATTTTGTGAACTGTGGATGGCATATATCTCCAAGGGTATTTTTCATTATAAAGTATAGCCGTTTTATTGGCGTACTCTCCAAATTTTTTTGCATTTATCTTTCTGCTGCATGCTGGAACTTGTAATATGATTTTGAATCGTCTTCTTAATTCATGATCTACACCTGTCATAGATGCTGCAGTTTCCGGATCGGAAAAAAAAATCTCCTTGCAGTATTTCCATCATTTGTAAGCATTCTTTTTAGGCAGAAACTAAATCTCGATACTCTGGAAAAATCCCACAATTCTTTTCATTGGTTCGCTTCCGCAATTCCTTATATTGATTTTTGGTCAATTTCAAATCCAAAAATAGGGCGAACGCTTCTTCCGGCGTAAATTTCTTATCTTCAATTGGTGTAGGAATGCTTTTCAAAATCCTCTTTGTGCACCTTGGGCTCGCTTCTACTATTTTTTCAATTATTTCAATTTTATTTTTTTTATTTTGGGTTGGTTGAATTTGGTGCATAAATGAATCCTTAATAATTCTTTGAGAAATTTCTCCATTGATAATCTCCAGCTTGCGCCTTCGAGATCTTTCACTACATCCGTCAATTGGTTTTGCTGGTCGACCCTTTTTTCCACTTTCGTTGGCAGTTGTAGATGCACTCTCAAAAATAAGTTCCTTTATTAACCAGTCTTGGTAACGTTTGTACATCTTTGCCTTGATATGAGAGCATTCAATGTACCGTCTTTTCAAATTCGATGCAAAATTAGTAATTTTTCCTTTGTGCATTTCAATGTCTTCTTCTCATATATTAAAGGGCTATGTCGCAATAGTTTTATTTTACCATTTACCTGCTATTTAAATTGTTTCCCATTTTGTCAGGTATTTAAACTATATAACTCTAATTCAGACTATTAATGTTTTTGAAAGATACCTATGTAAATGTAAGCGCATTACATCTCAACCCTTTTTTATATGTATATAACAACTCCTGACAACTCTACCCACACGCAAAAAAAATACACCGCGGTGCACCGTTACGACCAACTTTTGTATTCATAACACTCAAACGGACGGACGGACATCGTTTAATCGACTCAGAAAGTGTTTTTGAGTCGATCCGTATAATAAAAGATGGATAAAGGTCCAATATTTTTGGCAGTTACAAACATCACCACAAACTTAATATATCCTAACTTTTGTATTCATAAATTTTGCAGAAAATATCTAACCTTGGGTCAGAAAAATTGTTCTGGTGCACACGGGCGGAAACTGGCGGGTATATAATGGGATATAGGAGTATAGGGGAGGGTTCGGACTATAGAAGAGTGCAAGATTTTTTCTGACTGCTTTTGACTGGCAGGAGTTATGCTCTATTAAGTAGGAGATTTTCGGAAAATTTGGACCTTTTTTAAAAAATTTTTTTTTAAATTTCGGAATGACTCAGTGATTTTACATTTTTAACATTAATAGTATGGAAGCCACAAAATTATACAAAATTTATTTCACTTCAAAATCTTTTAAATCAAATAAGTTACAGTCATTCAAAAATAAAAATTTACAAAGAAATTTTTAATTTTAGCAAAATACTGAGAAAGCCCATTTTCGAAGACCCTGTTCGCTGTGATATAGTTGAGATAGAGTCGCAACTTTTTGCTCCCGATGTTTACTAGTATTTACTTTCAAATGAATAACATAACTTTAAAATCGGTAACAAAAAAAATGATTTTTGGCCGCCTTCTCAAAATATGGTCCACTGTGCTCCGCAAAATGATATTCTTTTGCTTACCAGCTCTAAAATCATCTATTTACTCTTCCTAAAACATTATTCTCGCCATTATTTTATAACAATTAAAAAAAAACGTCAGAATCTATAAATATTTAAATAACGGTTAAGATCTTTTAATGAACTCTGGTAAAGAAGTATAAAAGTTGCCACTGTTTTGGCATCTCTAAAAAAAAATATTTATTGCTTTAATTGTAATTGTAATTTAATTGTATTTTGTCTAACAAATTTGTTA
Source organism: Cordilura impudica (assembly GCA_963682025.1). NCBI lineage: Eukaryota > Metazoa > Arthropoda > Insecta > Diptera > Scathophagidae > Cordilura > Cordilura impudica. The sequence goes on from OY821517.1 coordinate 292,183,966, forward strand.
TCTTTCAATAGAGAACACACCAAAGAGTGATTTTGCAAAAAAGTGCATATTCTTAGGACAACGCAAAATTATTAAAAACAAAATTGGAAAATTTAAAATTTTGTAAAATTTTCCATGTATAGCCACCTACTCCAGTTAAATGCTAATTTTTTATTCATAATAGGTTCGAAAATTATTAAAATTATAAAGATCAAATAATAAGATTTTTTTATAAAAATAAATGTTCCGCCTAGACCAACTATACTTTTCTCAAAGTTGGCCGACTTTTACCGCCTAAAGCCTCGAATTAAAACAAATTTTATTCTTGTCCGATGGAATCTACATATGAAATTTCATATTCTTAAATCACTTTGTAAATAAGATAAAAAAAAAGTAACCTTTAACACTTTTACTCCCCTTAACATCCGATTTGCAAAAGTTTTCCTCTCATCTAATGTTTTTATCTCTAGTGGAATCCACAAACTATTCATTTGTTTGGAAGATACTAAATGTAAATTTTTTCCCCTTTTTGGCCGTTTTTCCTCCCTTAGATGTTAAAATTACAAATAAATTCATCCTTGATTGATAACCACGTATTCGATGAAGTCAATATGTTAACAAGATGCAGAAAGGTAAAATTTTTACTAGTAGTTTATTTATTTGAGTTAATTTCGACCTAAATTTTTAATTTAAATAAAAGATTTCTATTACATATTTTATACCAATATTTATTGTTGACTTCATCAGGGGTTTTTTTATTTTTTTTTGAAGCAAAATTAATCTTTTAACATTAAAATGTACTACATTTAACATTTAATAAAAACTTTAAAACATAAGTTGTATATAATTTAAATACATCACAACTTATAAATTATATTTTTACCCTTTTTGTACGTTTTTCCCCTTAAATGGCCAAATTTCGAAAAAAAAAAATTAATTATGAGCCCATGTTTGTTTCTCGCTTTTACCCCCATAATGTAGGAATTTTTAAAAATCCCTTCTTAATGGATCTTTACGCCGAGAGGAAAACCTACAATCTGAATTCTAAGTTTCTAGGTCGAAGGGTTTGCTGGGCGATGATGATCTTCCACGCAACTCTTTTATATATATATATATATATGTATTTTTTTTTTTTTTTATTTACCATTTTTAACTTACCGAAATAAATAAAAGAAAATCTAAAATAAAATAAATTTTTTGTACGAAATTTTATACTTTAATTTTGAATTTTTATATATAACTCACTAATCAATTTTAGCGCAAGAATGCTGAAGGCAATCGACATTAACTTACATTAGAAAAGTATCCGTACACTTAATAAAAAATTTTAATAAATTATTTTGCATTACGTACTTTTTACCATTGACACATTGTGTATTAGTCGTGCCGCAACGCGATTGAAAATTTCAAGTGTGTTTACTATATATGGGCAAAATATGACTTTTTTCAGATTTTACGAAAATTTCGTTGTATAGCTTAATTTTTCCGACAAGTTTGTATAATTCGGGATCAGTATTAAATTATCCTTTCAAAAAGCTATAAACCTTCAAAATCGAATAAAACCTCGCCAAGAAATAGCAAATGCCCCAGACCACTTTTGTGCTAAAAAAAACTAGCTAATGAAATTTGATGGCATTTTTTTCAACTTTGAGAAATTGATTAAAGCCATAATTCCTTTTTGGTCTCTATACTTATAAGTGCTCAGATATGAAGTATTGTTTTATTACCACGTTGTTAACCTATTGCGTATTGAGACCGAAAATGGGAAATTTTTTTGATAAAATTTTGAGAACTCCTCTTTCAAGTTTTAAAAAATTTTCTTAAACAAAATTTATAAAACTGAATCTAAAACCTTAAGGTTTTGTTAAATACATGTTACAGATTAACTGTGTGAATTTTTAAGTAAACCTGTGGGCCAGAATTTTTTTGACAAGGATTTTATTTTTGCGGATTTCGAGAAAAATGGGATTTTAGTAAAATATTCTGTAAATGTACTCTTTCTAAATACTTTGTATCAAAATTTCATCACTTTTTTACTTTTAAATCTTATGTTTTATCTTAGTAGCCTAGAGATTCGGAAAAAAATAATATGGCCCCATTAACCCTTTTGTAATTGGGGTCACATATGACACCAATCTAATAAAAGACAATTTATTCAATAAATTCAAATAGTTTGTAAGTGCTGTTGAATTTTTTAGATGCGACGCTTAAAATATAATTACCAAATGTGTAGAACTTCCGCTCCTAAAATTTGGGATAAATCCGAGAACGTTAACCCATTATTTGCCAAGGCCAGCTTTGGATTATAAGATATTTTTAAATAAAAATGAACATGCACCGATTTTCACCAATTTCAATTGCTTTGGTCCTATGGCCGATAAAAGCTTATGTACCTAATTTTATCAAAATATATTCATATTTGCGACCTGTGGTTTGATTACAAGGTTTTCATGGACACACAGACGGACAGATGGATGGACGGATGGACGGACGGACTGGCGTATATCGCTTAATCGAGTCAGAAAGTGATTCTGAGAAAGTGATTCTGAGCCGATCGGTATAATAAACGATGGGTCTAGGTCAAATATTTTTGGTAATTAAAAACATCAGCATAAAGTCAATATACCCTGACCACATAGTGGTATAGGTGATAAAAATTACGCTTTGCTGACCAAAAATTGTATGCGTTACATAGATCTCCGAAATTCAGCATGAAATTTTTATATTTTACTACAGTGGGATAAAACAATTATTTTTTGTTTTTTAATATGTCTCCTGAAGTGACAAATCAATATGTTAATTTCAAATGAAGGTCTTTTGTAAATTATTGCAAATAAAAAATATTAAAGATTAACTTGTCAATTTTATTCAAGATAATAATATTCTGCCAGATCAACAATTCAGTTTTAGTTCTAAATAGAACACTTAACAACCTTTAGTTAGAATGAAAAATATTGTAAAAACAACTCTGTTAATGGTAAATCTACAGCCACGATATACTGTTATCATATCTACAGATAGACCATGATAAATTCGTTTCACACATTAATGTGACGCTAGAGGCGTACTTGCTTTTATTAAGCGATGGGCCAAAGAATTTATTGATCCCTATATCACTAAACAATTATATACATCGCTCATAAGACCCATACTTGAATATGGCTCAATTACCTGGGATCTTTCATACAATATCCTCATAGATCACATTGAATCCATTCAAAGACAATTTCTTCTGTTCTATTTGCGGTGTTTTTCTTAGAATCCGGCAACAAATTTGCATTTAAGCCAGTAGATTAGCGTTAATTAAATTGCCAACACTCAAAATCCGTGTCGTTTATGCTAAATCTGATTAATGACGATGTATTCTCAGAATTCTTGTTACGCAATATTTCATTTAATGTTCTCAGTACACGCTACTTTCATCCAATTTCAATTCCAATTTTCCAACTATGCCGAGTTCAAGTTCAACTAAATATCTATCCATTAAAACAAAATATTACTAAAATATTTTGATCGGTTCAAAAGTTACAGAATTTTGGCCAATGAAAAACGATGCGCCGATCCGTTAAGAAGATTATGTACTAACTTTAATGCTTTTTATCAATTTGTCGTTTATTCTCTAAGCGTTACTATTGTCAAACGTAACATATTTCTGTACTTAAACCGTTAAATTCGCAAATTAGTCATTTCATACGGTAAAATTCTTTATGATATTAATGTCTGTAAGGATTTATTCCATAGACTGAAATAAATAAATAAATAAAAATGGCCTCTCTACCAGATAAATTGGACGTCAAATCAAGAGATCTGAGAAGGTAGTAAGAAATTATTTAAATTACATAATAAAGACGGAGCTTCTCGTTCAAAATATAAAAGGAATACAAAGGTAACCGGCAACATGTGATGATTAAAATCTATGTTCGCTTAAATTGTTTATAAAATATATTGGTGATAAGCGGCTAAGCGCTACTTTCCACATTAATATGGATTCATTGTGATAATTCTTGTTATTAAACTTTTTCTTTTAACTCGTACTCTCTGCCTGTATGTCTGTCGTGGGGCAACCCCATTCCCCCTTATCCAATTGACCTGAAACTTGGCCCATAGTCTTGTTGTGACTACAGATTAATTTTGGCGTAGTCACGCACAGTCACGCATAGTCACGCACAGTCAGGGAGTGATCTAAATGTCATTTCCCCTCTTCCGATCGATCTGAAACTTGGTCCATACACATGCTGTGAAAAAAAGATTAACTTTGACCTAGTCACGTACAGTAACGCATGGTCACGCATAGTCACGGAGTGATCTAAATGTCATTTCCCCTTATCCGATCGATCTGAAACTTGGTCCATACACTTGCTGTGAAAAAAGGATTAACTTTGACTTAGTCACGCACAGTCACGCATGGTCACGCACACTCACGGAGTTATCTAAATGTCATTTCCCCTATCCGATCGATCTGAAACTTGGTCCATACACTTGCTGTGAAAAAACTATTAACTTTGACTTAATCACGCACAGTCACGCACAGTCACGGAGTGATCAAAATGTCATTTCCCCTTATCCGATCGATCTGAAATTTGGTCCATACACTTGCTGTGAAAAAAAGATTAGCTTTGACTTAGTCACGCACAGTCACGTATAGTCACGCATAGTCACGGAGAGATTTAAAACTGATTTCCTATCATCCAATCAATCTGAAACTTGGTCGATAGACTTACTGTGAAAAAAGATTAATTTTGACATAGTCACGCACAGCCACACATAGTCACGCACAGTCACGGAGAGATTAAAACCTCACTTCCCCTCATCCGATCGATCTGAAACGTTGTCCAAAGACTTGTTGTGGACAAAGATTACTTTTAAGATAGTCACACACAGTCATGCATAGTCACGCACAGACATGGAGTGATTTAAACCCCATCAGGGTTGACATAATTTGAAATTGTAAAGATGCTAAATTGCAAAAAAAAAGATGCTAAAACGTACTGGAACAAAAGATGCTAATTTTTTTTCAAATTTCATTACCTTTATATTGAAAAATTAAATACTTATTAATAAATTCTTTGGTTTTTAAATCGAAAAATTAATATAAAACAAAAGTTTCGATTTATATTTTTTAAATTTTAATTAAAATTATTTTGTATTTCATCTGTAATTTTTTTAACATCAAAGTGAGTTTTTTTAATTTTAAATTAAATATTTTTAATTTCAGACGGATTTTTTTTTACGTTATCAAAAGATACGATTATATTACAATAATTGGTTTATGGAATCTAATATTTCTGTGATGTCTTCATCTTCAAGTTCTTCTTGGCTCTGATATTTTTCTGACGATCGACTTTTACCAACGACATCGCTCGGTATATTGTAAGTGTAACAGCTCCCATTTTTCAATTTCAAACCTTCTTTTGTACGTATTGCAGAACATAACAACTCGGATTTAATACTGTTCAAAGTTTGATTTTAACTAAAACCATTTAACTAAACAAACGTTCAACTTCGGCTTTTGAGAAAGACAAAACTAATGAAGACAATACAAATATTGATAACTCATTAAATGGATTTTCGCCAATAGAAATTTTGTTAACTTCAATGCATAAGGAGGTTGTATTCAGTGTTGAATCCCAATATTGTTCTGTGATATAACTCCATTGGATTTGAATTTTTTCTGTTTCAGATGATCTAAATTTGAAATCTTCTAATATATTGGTTATCGGTTCTTTTACCCGGTTTAATATGTTTAATTTTGGAACTTTTTTTAATACAATAATATTTTTTGGCAATCGATAATTCATGAAAAACTGTTGTTGTTGTTTACATTCTTCTATTTCAAAATGTTTTGTTATATTTGTTGAAAGAAACGAGCAGAGTGGTAAAGAGAGTACTACACAATATTCTCGTATTACACTTTGAGAAATTAAAATATATCAATACCATTAAAATTAAAATTCAAAAATAATGAAAAAAAAAAACTAAAAAAAGATGCTAAAAGCAACTTTTTATTAATAAAAGATGCTAAGTTGGAATCTAGCATCTTTTCATAAATTTTGGATGCTAAACGACAAAAAAAAAGTTGCCAAATCTAGCAACTAAAATGCTAAAATGGAAACACTGAACCCCATTTCCCCTCTTCCGATCGGTCTGAAACTTTGTCCATAGACTTGTTGTGACCAAAGATTAATTCTAGAACATTCACGCAAAGTCACGCACAGTCACGGGAGATTCAAAACTCATATGCATAAGGAAAGAAAGAGTTTTAATTAAAACTTTGTTTTTATGGGTTAAATTATTAGTGCGATTTTTGAGTATAGCAGGTCACAGTTCATAATATGGATTCATTGTGATAATTATTGTTATTTTTATAGTATAAGTTGGAAAACTGTTGTTATTTTTAAAATCCTATACCACTATGTGCTCAGGGTATAATGACTTCGACCTGATGTTTGTAACTAGCAAAAAAGGTTTCACCTACACCCATCTTTTATCTATCGGTATAGACTCAGAATCACTTTCGGAGTGGATTTAGCGATGTCCTTCTGTCCGTCTGTGTATCCATGTAAACCTTGTAATCAAACTACAGGTCGCAAATAAGATGAACACTATTGCAATTGGTGAAAATCGGTTTATTTTGAGACCTAGTCCCCATACAAATGGCCCCTATGATATCGACTTAAACTCCCCCCCACACTGCGTTCACTGTTCAAATAACACAAAGTATATAAACATTTAATTCAAAAAATAAATTATAATACGTCTCTAAGACATCAAAACCCCAATTATTCATTCGGCCCTCGGGATTATCCTCAATTATCAACTCAACATAATACAGATAATCAAACAAATGAAAATGTTCATCAACTTTCTTACTCCCAAGCTGTTCAAGGTATTAGTAATGTAATATATTGGAAAAAATGGATAAATTCATCAATATGATGAGCCTGTTAATAGCCGAATTATGCAATTAAATTTAAGAATTGCAATATGGAACGCCAATGGGCTGTCTAATTTGAAGTTTGTACGTAACTACATAGACATATTATTAGTATCTGAAACTCATTTCATATCAAGAAGTTACTTTCGAATTAGAGGTTACGACTTAGTTGCTACAAATCATCCTAACAATAGTGCTCACGCTGATTCTGTTATTTTAATAAAGTCAACTATAAATTACGAAGTTCTTGAAGAACAGAAATGTCCTTCTATTCAAACGGCAGGTGTAAAAATAAATTGCGATGATAATAATATTTCTATTTATTCCTTATATTCACCTCCTAGGCATACCATTAGTTGTCAGGATTATCACGACTTAAAAAAAAATGGTGCAAGATTTATTGTTGGTGGTGATGGTGATTATGGGGCTCAAAGCTCATGAATTCAAAAGAACGAGAACTTTCCAAGTGTTTCAAAAAATATAATTACTCCGTCTTATCAACAGGAAGACCTACATATTGGCCAAGTAATCCACGCAAAATTCCAGACTTTGTAGTTAATAATGGAATATCAAGAAGTTGGTTAGATATTATGGATAGTGACGAATTGAGCTCTGACCATTCATCTGTAATATTAAATGTATGCACAGTAGGGTGGCCCTTCGTTATATGGAGGGAAAAAAAGTGTTCAAACTGTCGGTCTTACCCCCTAGAAATATGCGAATAGCAAAAAAACTGAGAAATACAAAGTTTTGGGCCAATCAAAAAACGTTTAGTCGTGGCGCAAAGCGATTGAAAATTTCAAGTGTGTTTATATGGGGAAAATATGATTTTTTTCAGATTTTACGAAAATTTCGTTCTATAGTTTAATTTTTCCGACAAGCTGTTATATAATTCGAGGTCAGTATTAAATTATCCTTTCAAAAGGCTATAAAACATCAAAATCGAATAAAACCTCGCCAAGAAATAGCAAATGCCCCAGACCACTTTTGTGCCAAAAAAAAAATAGGTCATGAAATTTGATGGCATTTTTTTCAACTTTGAGAAATTGATTAAAGCCATCATTCTTTTTTGGTCTCTATACTTATAGGTACTCAGATATGAAGTATTGTTATATTACCACGTTGTTAACCTATTGCGCATTGAGACCGAAAATTGGAAATTTTTTTTATAATATTTTTAAAACTCCTTTTTCAAGTTAAACTCCTTTTTTAAGGTTTTATTAAATACATGTTGCAGATTAACTGTGTGAATTTTTAAGTAAATCCCTCCGCCAGAATTTTTTTGACAATGATTTTATTTTTGCGGATTTCAAGAAAAATTGGATTTTTGTGAAATATTCTGTAAATGTACTCTTTCTAAATACTTTGTATCAAAAATTCATCACTTTTCTACTTTTAAATGTTATATTTTATCTTAATAGCCTAGAGTTTCGGAAAAAAATAATACGACTCCATTAACCTTTTTGGAATTGGGGTCACATATGACCCCAAGCTAATAAAAGACAATTTATTCAAAAAATTCAAATATTTTGTAAGTGCTGTCCAATTAAAATATAATAACCAAATGTGTAGAACTTCCGTTCCTAAAATTTGGGATAAATCCGAGAACGTTAACCCATTATTTGCCAAGGCCAGCTTTGGATTTTAAGATATTTTTAAATATAAATGACCGAAAACGAGTTTTTCTTTAAGCTCGATGAAGCGACTATTTAGAATTTAAGAAAAATAATTCGGTTAATTTTTTTTTTATTTAACCCTTCAGTGCTCCTGAGATCAAAATTATCCATTGTGATATATCTCTGGTGAAATTGTCTGCTTATTGCTAGCGAATATAAATTAAAAAAACTTTTAACCAATTTTGTTAAAAATATCTAATAAAACCCACAAATACGAAAATTTCAAAATTATTATAAAATGTTTATTTGTTTGAATTACATTTATTAAATTTTGGTAAATGGTATATTTATTTGCAGATTTTAAATATTATTATTTAATTAATTTTTCTTTTATGCAGCCTCGCATCTAAAAATTGGACAGTACTTACAAAATATTTGAATTTTTTGAATAAATTGTCTTTTATTAGCTTGGGGTCATATGTGACCCCAATTCCAAAAGGGTTAATGGAGTCATATTATTTTTTTCCGAAACCCTAGGCTATTAAGATAAAATAAAACATTTAAAAGTAGAAAAGTGATGAATTTTTGATACAAAGTACATATTTAGAAAGAGTACATTTACAGAATATTTCACAAAAATAGAATTTTTCTCAAAATCCGCAAAAATAAAATCTTTGTAAAAAAAATTCTGGCAGAGGGAATTACTTAAAAATTCACACAGTTAATCTGCAGCATGTATTTAATAAAACCTTAAAGTGATGGATTTATGTTTATAAATTTTGTTTAAGAAAATTTTTTCAAACTTGAAAAAGGAGTTTTAAAAATTTTATCAAAAAAATTTCCAATTTGCGGTCTCAATGCGCAATAGGTTAACAACGTGGTAATAAATCAAATCTTCATATCTGAGTACTTGTAAGTATAGAGACCAAAAAAGAATGATGGCTTTAATCAATTTCTCAAAGTTGAAAAAAATGCCATCAAATTTCATGACCTATTTTTTGGTCTGGGGCATTTGCTATTTCTTGGCGAGGTTTCGATTTTGAAGTTTTATAGCCTTTTGAAAGGATAATTTAATACCGATCCCAAATTATATAACAGCTTGTCGGAAAAATTAAACTATAGAACGAAATTTTCGTAAAATCTGAAAAAAGTCATATTTTCCCCATATAAACACACTTAAAATTTTCAATCGTATTGCGCCGCGACTAAGCGTTTTTTGATTGGCCCAAAACTTTGTATTTCTCAGTTTTTTTTCTATTCGCATATTTCTAGGGGGTGAGACCGACAGTTTGAACACTTTTTTTTATTAAGGGCCACCCTAATGCACAGTATTACAATCACTACAAAGATCATTTAAAATATTGTAGCCAGAAACTGATATGGATTCTTTCAAATACTGGATTAATAAAAATATTAATCTATCTTCTTTTCAAAATAGCATGGAACTGGATGATGCTGTTGCAAGTTTAACGAACCTAATTCAAGAAGCGGCAGTTTTGTCTACATCTTTCCATGAAAACGCTAGAAGTAATGGAAATGAAGTGGTTATATCTGCAGAAATTCAAGCCTTAATAATGCAAAAAAGAAGATTTCGGCGATTTGGCAGTCCACCAGAAGCTCAATTGACAAAAGGAATTTTAATCGTGCCACAATCGAAGTTAAAAACCGTATTGGAGCATTTAAGAACGAAGAAACTAGTCAATTTCTTAAATTTCTTAACGTTAGTGTTTCCAGAGATGATGAACATTGCCTTCACAATGCCACAAAATATTTAAAACGACCAATAAAACCAAATATCCTCCAGTTAAAGACCTTAATGACTCCTGGTGCAAGACACATAAGAAAAAGGCAGATGCATACTTCAAATACTTGGAGAGTATATTCTAACCTTTTCATATTAATAGTGATAACGATATGAATGAAATTGAACAATTCCTAGATTATCCTTGCCTGATGGATCATCCAATTCAGCACATTTCTCCACAAGAAGTGCAAAAAGAAATTAAAGCTCAAATAATAGAAAAACACCTGGATAAGATAAAATAACTGCTACAGTTGTGAAAGCCCTTCCAAAAAAAGGAATTATTTTTCTATCTTTAATATTTAATTCAATTTTGAGATTATACCACTTCCCTAATCAATGGAAATATGCAGAAGTGATAATGGTACCAAAACCAAACAAACCGGAAAACAATATTCCTTCTTACAGACCAATTAGTCTGTTAACAACATTTTCTAAATTATTTGAAAGAATATTTTTACGTAGATTGTTACCAGTGCTGGAAAGAAAAAAACATAATTCCAGACTACCAATTTGGTTTTCGGCAACATCATGGCACTCCTGAGCAATGTCATCTGATAGTCAACATTATAAGGGATACATTAGAACGAAAACAATATTCTTCGGCTGTGTTTTTAGACATCCAACAAGCCTTCGATAGAGTTTGACACCAGGGACTTCTAATCAAATTAAAAAAATTACTTCCACTACCATATTATTTCTTCATTAAGTCATACTTAAACCAAAGATTCTTCTACGTAAAAGTAAATGCTGAAACCTACGATATATGTTCAATTAAAGCCGGAATTCCACAAGGTAGTGTTTTAGGCCCTGTCCTTTACACCATATTCACATCGGACATGCCTATCCGAGAAAATGTAACAGTTGCAACATATGCTGATGATACAGCTTTAATAGCAACAAGTGATAAAGCAGATATTGCTTCAGCAACGATCCAAACTCAACTTAACGACATTGAGTTATGGCTACAGAAATGGAATATAAAAGTTAATACCCAAAAATCTACCCATGTAACGTTTACTTTAAGAAAAGGAGATTGTTCAGTGCTTACATTAAATGGAACTCAAATCCCAAAACAAACTAAACTTAAATATCTTGGTCTTCACCTGGATCGCAGACTTACTTGGAAAGATCACATTAAAGCAAAAAGGCAACAATTAAATATAAAAACAAGAAAAATGTATTGGCTTCTTAATCCAAAATCAGAGTTTACTATTAACAATAAACTTCTTATTTACAAAACAATACTGAAACCAGTTTGGACTTATGGCATACAGCTTTGGGAGACAGCTAGTAATTCTAATATTGAAATCTTGTAAAGATACCAATCAAAAACTCTACGGTTGATAACAAATGCACCATGGTTCGTAACTAATAACAATATTTACAAAGATTTACAGATTACTACAATTCAAGACGAGATTAATAGACATAGTTCAAGATACATTGACAAACTTAGTAACCACAGTAACCCATTAGCCATATGCTTATTAGATGAATGTGAGGAAATAAATAGACTGATAAGGCACCATATATTCGATTTACCTTATAGAAAATGATATCTTATTTTACAAATTTGTAAATAATTTGGATTAGTGTCCAGATTATGTTAAGTTTAACAAATTTGCTTATTGTTGTATAAAAACAGATTGTAAATAACAGAATTATAAAAAACAAGTAAGAAAATTATAGTCGGTCTAGACCGACTATACGATACCCTATACCATGCGTTTAGAGACCCTATCTCTTAGGCCCAACTAACTGGACATAGAGAATAAGCAAAAACCAAATTTGAGTGGGATTTTTATTAATTTTTTTGGCTGCAGATATGAAAAAGTTCATATCGGATGCTATATCTATATAGGGACTTGGTCCAAAAATGGATCGATCCTGATCATGTTTGGTAAAGTCGCTTGTATTTTGCAAAAATATATACAAACAAAATTTGAGAAGAATCAGTGCAATATTTTTGTTTTTTAATAGAATTAAGTGAAGATCGGGAAGCAGCTCTATATGGGGTCAAAGGGATCATTTTTGGACTACTCATTAATGGATGTAATGAACGCATACAAACCCAATTTCAGTAAGATCTATATGACAATTTGGATCTTATGGCAATTTATGTCGATTTCATATGGGTAATTTGTATGGGGGCTAGGTCTGAACATGGACCGATTCTCACCAATTTCAATAGCGTTCATCCCATGACCGATAAAAGCTTATGTACCAAATTTCATCAAAATACATTCATATTTGCGACCTGCAGTTTGAATACAAGCTTTACATGGACACACAGACGGACGGACGGACGGACGGACGGACGGACGGACGGACATTGTTAAATCAACTCAGAAAGTGATTCTGATTCGATCGGTATAATTAAAGATGGGTCTAGGTCAAATATTTTTGGTTGTTACAAACAGCAGCACAAAGTCATTATACCCAAACCACATAGTGGTATAGGGTATAAAAAAGTGCAAAAAGAAATCATAGCTCTAAATAATAGAAAAACTCCTGGATATGATAAAATAACTGCTACAGTTGTAAAAGCCCTTCCAAAAAAAGGAATTTTTGAGATTATACCATTTCCCTAATCAATGGAAATATGCAAAAGTGATAATGGTGCCAATACCAAACAAACCGGAAAAAAATATTTCTTCTTACAGAACAATTTGTCTGTTAACACCACTTTGTAAATTATTTGAAAAAATACACTGGTTTACAAAAAAATTACTGCAGAAACGAATCATGTTTTTTAACTAATCTGGGAGCGCTGAATTCAAAATTGGGCTTTCACGTCTTGTTCATTTTTTATCACATGCTGGCAATACTGTAAAACAGTCAATACAGAAGCCCACATTCATTCTAAATCTTCATAATAGTAGCGTTTAAGCATGTCAGGGAGATCGTGTGTTACTGATTCAAGCTATTTTTGCTTTGTGTGTGGTGAATATTTGGAATATTTGGAAAAAAAAAGGATATGCAATATCAGAATCATTAAAATATGTATGTTTACATTATTTTGGTTTTGCTGTCAGAACCTTGGACAAACCGTGGATACCGACAATGTTTTGCAATAGTTGCAGAACTGTTTTATACAAGTAGTCAATAAGATATAGTGGCAAGAAAATCTATTTCGATTTTTCAATTCCAGTACTTTCGACAGAGTCAAGTAATCACCAAACCGATTGTTATTTCTGTTTAACAAATGCTGCTGGATTCAATATGAAAAATTGAAAAAATATTTCTTACGCGAATGTCCCATCGGTTTCAAACCGGTTCAACGTCCAACAAATGATCCATTACCAGCCATTCCCAGTGCTACGAGCAGTGAGTCCGAAACATCTTTCACCAGCAGTGGTAGTTTGTATGAGGCTGATGATGAACGCCATTTAGTGGCTCAAGCTGAGCTGAATGATCTAATTCCGGATTTACATTTAACGAAGCTAGACGCAAAATTACTGGCTTCACGCATGCGGCAGTGGAAACATCTTGCAGTTGGGACAAAAGTAACAATCTATAGAGATGTTGATGGTTTATTTCAAAAAATTAACTTGCCATGTCACAAAACTTAATGGAGTTTATTTACTGATGGCTCTAAGTACAGTTTAAAGGCTCTTCTTTTGCATAATGGGAATGAAAAACCATCCATACGAATTGCCATTAATACAAAGGTAAATTAAGAATCTATTACTGAAAATTTAACATTACTCAAATAACATTACTCATAAATGGAAGATACGACCTTAAGGTGTCTGATTTAAATTTCTTTGTATATGTAGTATAGGCCATCGTAAATAACTGTAAATTAATCTGTTTCCGGTCATTGGTTTGTTGACTGGTATAAAAGGAGGTTTCAAAAAAATATTGTTGTTTCCTTTGTCTATGGGATAGTCTCACTACATGTCATCATTACGTCAGAACAGAGTGGCCAAAAAGAACTGAGTATTCACCAGGAAAACAAAACATTTCAAATAAACCATTAATTGATCCAAATGACGTTCTACTTCCGCCGCTGCACATAAATTTTGGCCTTTTTAAGAACTTTGTCAAGGCCCTGGACAAAGATGGCGCAGCATTTAAATATTTATTAGCGGTTTTTCCTAAAATTTCATATGCTAAAATCAAAGAAGGCATATTTGTTGGCCCTCAGATCAGGAAGCTATTGAATGATGACAATTTTTCACAATGTTTATTGGAGAAAGAATATGCAGTCTGGAAATCTTTCAATAACATCGTGGATAGTTTTCTTGGAAACAGCAAGAGTGAAAACTACAGACAAATTGTTGCTAAATTATTGAAAAATTATCAAGAATTAGGTGCACGAATGTCAGTCAAAACGCATTTTCTTCATTCGCATTTAGATCTTTTTCCACAAAACCGAGGTGCGGTGAGCGACGAACAAGGAGAGCGTGCGCACCAAGATTTAATAAAAATTTAAAGAAATTATCAAGGCTTTTGGGACAAAAACATACTGGGAGACTATTGCTGGACTCTAGTACGTGAAACCGAACCAACAAACTACAAACGACGCACAGTGGCGCCCGTAGAGCAAACGAGGTTGCAAAAATCAAAATTTTCATGTGCACCGACGAAGTTTTGAATAAACCCATGTTATAGGAAACTTTACAACGATTTCCAATATGCTACTCTTAATAATATCACATTTTTAGTTTAGAAGATATAACCGTTCAAAGTTGACCGACTTTCGGTTTTCAAAAAAACACACAATTTTTACTCAATTTGTTGCGATTTCAGGTGTAATATCACGAAAAATAGGTAACGAATTGCCATATTTATTTATTTGTATTGATTGATGTATTTATTAAATGTATAATGAAAAAAAAAAATTAACTGTTTGCTTTGTGTTTCTCCTGGTAAATCACTATTTAAAAACTATCCGTTTTTTTCACTATTTTTCAACTTTGACGGAAAATAAAAAAAATCCATATTTTTCTATATTTGCCATCTTTGCAAAACATGTTCTTTGATTATTTCTTCACATAATTCAAAAGGTTTTATCTGCCCGTACGTGCCCGTTTGGCTTCTAGAGGTAAAAAAGGTTAAAAAGACATGGTTGCAGAAATTGTATGGCGTGCATCCCTCACATGTTTTGACTGACAGTAGTTTGATCTAATAGTTTGAAAATTGCATTTTAAGTCGGTTGTCTACCTGTGAGCCTCTGCCAAAGTCTACTCCCAATATTCTGTTACAGACACAGGATGCACAAAAAACTACTCATGGAAATTCGCAGGTACGCATCTCACTTAAAAATTACTTTGGAGTACAAATGGTCAAGAACAATATTGACTTATGGTCCCTACAGGTAGGCACAAATCTTATTTAGACACGAGCATAATATCAAAATTGCATAATTCAGCCTAAATCCATATGTATGCAGGGAACAGGTAAATTTTTAGGCATGGTAGCATAAGCCTATATATTGCAAAATAAGCATAATGCCTGGATTAGTCTACGACTGAAAGTTGGCGCAACAAGTACTGAAACCATGGCGTTAAACAATTTAAAATTATTTGAACTGTTTAGAAGGTCAACCACACCAAAATTTTTCACGGAAGCTGCTTTAGAAGAACTTGATAGCTTATACGGAAATATTGAGAGAAGCGAAATTATAAAAAATAATTTTTATCTGATATATGCAAATATTAGGCCAAAATGGGTGAAATCTAATCGAACCATTCAGAACTTCAACTCCAAATACGAGAACTGGCTTAATGAAGACACCATCCTGGATATATTGGCAGTAGATAAACCCACCACATCAACCAGAGGAGCAAAAGGAAGGCCAAAAAAAAGTATTGAGGAGTGTTCAATTTTCACAAGAAATAGGAAACTTGCCGATGCCACCAATGACTTGACCACGAAGCATTTATCGGACGCGCTGTCTATTAAATATACAAAGGATAGTGAAAGAGTTAGGTCGCAGATTACAAAATCTGTTGCTGACGTTTTACCAGGATACAAGCATATTATGCAAGCCAAAAAAAATTCACGACCACTGCATACGGAGTTTACGGAAGCCTCTGTGAAAGCCAATCTGCAGGATCTCATGGGCCATACAGCAAAACGGTTGTTGGAGAGTCTTCCTGAAAATGAGGTGAAAATTCTTCCTGAGAAACTGACATTGATCAGCAAATGGGGCTGCGATGGATAATCCGGACAAAGCGTTTATAAGCAAAGGATATCTTCCGATGACGCTACAATATCGGACGGAAATATGTTTATGGCATCTGTTGTTCCTTTGCGGCTAAAATCTGATGTTTCCCTATACTGGAAAAATCCACGTCCGTCATCAGTGCATTATTGCCGACCAATAATGTTTCAGTTTGCAAGGGAATCGGCAGAACTCATAAGGACCACGGTGAAGGACATTGAAGAACAAATAGCCAAGATTAAGCCTACAAAGCTGCAAATTGGAGAAGGAAAATATGTTGAATGCAATTACGAGTTCCACCTGACCATGGTTGACGGAAAAGTCGTAAACGAACTGACAGGAACAACCTCAACATTGTCATGCCCGATTTGCAAAAAGAGTCAGAAGAACTTTGGTAATTTAAACGATTCTACAAACGAGGAGAATTACGAATATGGAATGTCACCATTGCACGCAAGGATAAGGTGTATGGAGTTCTTGCTAAAACTGGCGTATACCCTACCACAAGAGGAGGAAAACTTCGATGAAAATACATCAATAAAGGACAAGGAAAAGATCAGAAAGAAGCAAATACAGGATGCTTTTTTTAAACAAGTTGGACTAAAAGTAGACTGTCCCAAGCACGGATACGGTAACTCAAACGATGGAAACACTTCTAGAAGATTTTTTGAAAATGATGAGGCAGTAACTAGAATCACTGGAATTGACAATCAAATCGTGAAAAGATTGGGAACGATCTTGAATGTTTTAAACTGCAACGAAAATGTCAATTCTACAAAATATGGAGAATATACATCGAAAACTGCATCTCTTTTAGCAGAAATGTATCCACAGAAGAAGTTGACCCCGACCGTCCATAAAATATTGGCCCATGGCAAAGATATAACTGAGTACCAGTCTTTGCCAATTGGAGAGCTTTCTGAAGAAGCACAGGAGTCTCTTAACAAATTTTATAAAAAATATAGATTGCAGAACACATTCAAAGCATCAAGGGTAAGGCAAAATGAGGACCTCTTCAACATGTTGGCAGCATCTTCCGATCCACTTATTCCTGCGGCATGTGAAGTCACGAATAGAGTTAGAAAATAATTATAGTTTAGAAATGATTAGTCTTTTAGATATACCTTCTCTTACGAATTGTGATGAATATTTTACAGATAATTGAAAAAACAAATTTAAAAAAGAAGTAATTTTTTTTTTAATTTGTTGGGTAATAATTTAAAACATAAAACCCTAAAGAAAAAAAAAAAAACAATCTAAAAATGTAAAAATAATTTTTTTTAGTTACCATAAAATTGATTTTTCTACAAATTTTAACTTTGATAACCCATAAGTAGGCCCCTACAAAGCGTAGCACCCTTTCCAAAAGCTCATTTCATAGGCTGAACAGTTATCTATCATATGCTGTTTAAACTGTTCAATTATGTTATTCGGTTCAAAAGATATGATTTTTGCAACGAAAAAACTCAAATGGCGCCACTGTGCACCGTTTGTACAAACAAACTACTGGCAAAACTGTTTGATGATTCTGAAGTAGCTAAAAGGATTTCATCTCGAAAGACAGAAACAAGATGTATTGCAAATAACGAAATCGCTCCATATTGCATAGAAAATATAATGCTATCATTGTCCCAAATACCGTTTTGATCACTCTCAACAGATGGAAGTAATCATGGGGCAATTAAAATGTTTCCAGTTCTCATTCAGTTTTTTGACAAAAATTATGGCAATAAGACAAAAATGATTGACTTATATTCTTTGCCAAACGAAACAGCAGAGACAATTAGTGATTATTTGAATACATGTTTAAAAAAATACAATATTGTCGAAAAATATGTTGCTTTTTCTACTGACAACTGTAACACCAATTTTGGAGGTTTGAAAAGAACTGGGGAGAATAATGTTTACAGCCTTTTAAAAACGAAATTAGAAAAAGATTTAATAGGGATTGGTTGCCCTGCTCATACTGTGCATAATTCCGCACAGCATGGATTTGATTCGATGACGATAGATTTAGAATCCATAATTCTAGAACTATATAATTTTTTTTCTATTTATACCATAAGGACAGAATCTTTGAAAGGTTTTTGCGAATTTGTGGACATTCAGTATAAAGCGCTTTTAAAACATTCAAAAACGCTCTGGTTATCACTTTATCCCGCTGTCAAAAGAGTGTTGGAAGTTTATCCTGCTTTAAGAGCTTACTTCTTATCAATTGACAACTCTCCTCTTATTTTAAAACCATGTTTTGAAGATAATTTTAGCAAAGCTTATTTAGAATTTCCTGAATCAATAATGCATATTTTTCTTGAAAAAATATTAGAAATAGAGGCTGAGCAAAACTCTGTGTTGGAAGTAATGGCTACAACAAATTTATTAGCAAATACATTGAATCATAGATATGAGGAATCATTTTTTCCAATGAAAGTGAAATCTATTTTGTCTGAAAATATTAAAAATGGATTAGAAAAAGAAATAGATAAATTCAATTTAAATTGCATGAATTGCTATAAGAAATCGTACGAATATTTAAAGTTATGGACTAGTCAACTATCAAATTTTGATAGTATTACTTGGATGAGATTAGAAAGAGTTCCAACATGGAAAGAACTTGAGAATACAATAGCATTTCTTGCCACCAAAAACGTCGTTGTGGATGATGAAAGATGTTTTGACCAATTTTATAATTTAAAGGTATTTGTAGAAAAAAAACTATAATTTACAAAATTTTAAAAACTTGAACACCTGTCTCAAATGGACAGAATATTTTAAAACAAACTAGAGGACCCCTGCTGCTCCGCAGCATTATATTATATTATATTAATTTTTATAATATAATACCAAAATTTGCCAAGAGAAGTTAACGTACAGTAATGCCAAAATATGCCAAGAGAAGTTAACGTACAGTAAAAGTAAAGTTGATTGTCCACGCATAACTTTCCTCAAACCCAACGAATTTGCCAAGAGAAGTTAACGTACAGTAATGCCACAATATGCCAAGATAAGTTAACGTACAGTAAAAGTAAAGTTGACTAAAACGCAACGAATTTAGTGCGTGTTCTTAGACCTATGTCAACAGCCTACGTTAATTAGAACTCTAGTTATAGAGGTTTGAAAGAAGAAAAATATTGAAAAAAATCTTGAATGCAAAGTTTATTCATAAATTCTTTTAATATATACGATACTGTTCAGTCTCATTCAGAAATATTAAAAATATGCCAATTTTTTTTTTTTGCAATACCTGGTCAAAATGCTAATGTAGAAAGAATATTTTCCATGATTAGCGGACAATGGACTAAAGAAAGAAATAAGTTGAAAATTTCCACTGTCCGAGGTATTCTGAGCGTGGTTTATAATTATAAAAATATTTCATGTTTAGAATTTTATAAAGAAACTAGCTGAGTCCGGTCCGCGTTGCTGGCCCGAAGAAAACATCTGGATTTTATATTGCATCTAAATTTTAATACCGAGTGTCGGGCAAAAGTAAAGCACGATTTAATAATATTATGAATATGACTGAAAAAAAATATACGTTTTCTTGAATATTTTAACACCAGCGCCACCTACAGGTGAAAAACTTTGTCAGCAACTTTAGTTTTATGTACATAATATATGTTGCGAATTTGAGCTAAATTGGACCGTAAATAAATTTTTTGGGAAAATCTCGACCCCAGCGCCACCTATCGGGTACAAAAAAAAGTTATGCAAATCGGAGAACCAAAGGAACATATGGTGTGAATACAAAGTCGCTAGCATTAGTGGTTCAACAGTTATTAGAGTACCAACATACGCACCAACGTTTTTATATATTAAGATAAAAGAAAATGAAAAATTGTTAAACCAAATTAGCAGTGTAGATAAGTATACTGAAAAAGGTGATCAGGATGATGATGATGAAGATGATTGAATTTAATTTAGTTAATATTTTTTTAATGCAATTTGAATTATAAGTGCAATTTTATGTTCCTCAATATTATTTTTATACCCTATACCACTATGTGGTTTGGGTATAATGACTTTGTGCTGCTGTTTGTAACAACCAAAAATATTTGACCTAGACCCATCTTTAATTATACCGATCGAATCAGAATCACTTTCTGAGTTGATTTAACAATGTCCGTCCGTCCGTCCGTCCGTCCGTCCGTCCGTCTGTGTGTCCATGTAAAGCTTGTAATCAAACTGCAGGTCGCAAATATGAATATATTTTGATGAAATTTGGTATATAAGCTTTTATCGGCCATGGGATGAACGCTATTGAAATTGGTGAGAATCGGTCCATGTTCAGACCTAGCCCCCATACAAATTACCCATATGAAATCGACATAAATTGCCATAAGATCCAAATTGTCATATAGATCTTACTCAAATTGGCTTTGTATGCGTTCATTATATCCACTAATGAGTAGTCCAAAAATTATCCCTTTGACCCCATATAGAGCTGCTTCCCGATCTTCACTTAAATCTATTAAAAAACAAAAATATTGCACTGATTCTTCTCAAATTTTGTTTGTACATATTTTTGCAAAATACCAGAGACTTTACCAAACATGATCAGGATCGGTCCATTTTTGGACGTAGTCCCTTTATAGATATAGCATCCGATATGAACTTTTTCATATCTGCAGCCAAAAAAATTAATAAAAATCCCACTCAAATTTGGTTTTTGCTTATTTTCAATGTCCAGTTAGTTGGGCCTAAGAGATAGGGTTTCTAAACGCATGGTATAGGGTATCGTATAGTCGGTCTAGACCGACTATAATTTTCTTACTTGTTATATATTATATATGCATAAAATTTGAATTTAATAAAAATAATTTCACATGTTCTCTTTTTTTTTTGCTCAACACCTGACAACCCCAACCTTATGGAAATTATAAATTTAGAAAAATCGTCACCTTTTTTTTAACACAAAAACATTTTTATACGGTTATTTTGCAATACATACTTGCTAAAAACAGTGAAAGTAGCTTCATTGTTAGGTAAATTATCCTTAAAGATCTGCTGACAGCCAAGTAATCCAAAGTTTGACAGGAAACCAAATCAAAGTAATCCAAATTATTGTTTTAACACGTGAAATTAATTATTTTCGTTTCCACTTAATATTTTTTTTTTTTTTTTTCAATAATATTTTAATTTATTTATTTATTGATTTTTTGTATTTTTTTTTTTAGTATATGTATTTTTTTTTTCGATATAACCGTTTAATATTTTATATTTCGTACACGTTCACGTTTTGGTAATTTTTATTCTTTAATTTAAGCGTTTAGCGCAAACACACGATCACAGCAAATTGCAAACTGATCGATACAATATTTTCAAACCTTCACTGATGCTGTGGCTAAAATGAAAATAAAACAACAACAAAATTCGCATAGAAAGTTCAATTGATCTTAACCACACTGTTCGAGATGATGCCGATGATGATGCTGCTACTGATGATGACGATAAACACAGCGAACAAACTTCAAACGCATACAAGACAAAACACAGCGTGATAATATCCTCCTCCTCAGCACGTATTAGATACAAAACAGGATTGTTGTTATTTTACTTTTTTTTCGGTTGTTTTTTTGGTTCGAATTCAAGGAATTTCTTTTGAAAGTAACCGCTAAATAATTTATATTGATTATTTTTTTCTTTTTGGCTGTGGTTAAATTCCCTTGAAAGTAACGTAAACGAATTGTGTAGATATGTTGGATTTGGTTGAATTTTTTGTTGTTGTATAAACCTTTGGATTTGGTATACACAATACTACTACGATAGATTGATCGTTAACGAATCAGAGTCATATGTGCAAAGTTTGTTAGTTTTATAGTTTTTTTTTTCAAATTGAATATTTTTGTTTTCTGTTTTTTTTTTTATTGAGTTTGTATGAGTGGATTGAATACCACAGTTGTGTGTATTGTTTCAGGTATTGTTGTGAAATTAAAGAAAATATCTTAACAAAATTTTAATCCTCATAAATTTGTTGGTGTTTATTTTTTGCGTTAATACTTGTTAATCCGTTCACGTTTTAAAGATTACTAATCAAATTGAATTGCTTGGGAAACTTTTTTTGTTGGAAATAAAATATTTAATTACGCTCAAGCATCCACTCCAAACAAATATATATTAAATAGTATAATGTCTCTTCTTATCAGTTGTCAATACAATCTTGTGTGCCCTAAGCCGCCAACCGTCGTGTATTTTTTTTTATATTTTCGGTATTTGTTTTATTATTATTATTATTTTTTTTTTTTTGTATAATCATTCATGCCATTGGCCAGTCATGCCGTCATCAAATACCATTTAAACCATATCACTTGGGAATTTTTGTTTAAATATTATCACTTCCATACTTACTTACACACATATACATGTGATCTTTTTCGGTTAGCCGATCTCATATTGAAAACATTTACGCACTTTGTGTTATCAGTTAAATTAAGTCGACTGCTAGTCTCAATGTGTTACAATCTATTGGTTAATGAATGAATTGTTTATTTACAAAGGATTATCTCATTGTTCTAAATCTCTTTCACAATTAAATCGTCGGGCTGCAGACCACAATTTTACATATCATAATTTGAAATTTTGTAATACATTTTTGAAACATGAACAGAATTCTATAGAAAATTTAATGCCCAATCACCACAATGTGGTACGGGGTTTTTAAGTTCATTATTACTATGTCTGTTTGTTTCTCTTAAAGTCTTTTGAATGAAATTAATACACTTTTGGCCAAAAGTTTAAGGCCTCCTTACGTCTCTACACTCTACTTCTATAACCTTCCAATTGTTCCACTGAGCATTATTTGGGGCCAAATCATCTTAACCCTCAAATACCTAAGACTGCGAAATGGCACTGTCTACAATTCCTTCGGAATTGGAGTGCAAGTTCTAGGAAATTTTTTTTTTCATTAAATTTTTTTTCTTTCAATGTTTTTTTAAATCTATATATATATGTATATATATATAAAATTAATGGATATTTAAATAAAATTCATTAAATTTGACTATAAATATTTGTTGAACACACAGGAGATATACATATAACTGGGTTTGTTAATAAATAATTTTATAAGAGCCTAAAGATATGCTAATCAATTTTAGCGAATTCACAGTTCAACACAAATTTTATAAATACACACACAGCTTAAATATGTATTCTATGTATGTGTTAGATGAATTTTACTCCATAGAATGTACATCTGTAAATATGGTGCGCATCTGCAAAGAAATACCTTTCAAATGGTATATTTTTTGTCAAAATCGGTTGATAATTGCAGGTGTAGAAAATGTCACAGAATATCGCCTTGCCTATTATAGTATAGAGAACTTCTTAACAGATTACGCTAGAGTAATGAGTAAACTCATTATTTGCGAAAATTGTAAATTGTTGTTTTTTCTAAGAATTGAAAATTTTAGAAAATAAATAGAACAAATATGAAAACCATACTCGGTTTAGACCAGAGCTCCGAAATCTTCGCTCGAATTCCAGTAGAGAGTGAAACTCGCTCGTCCTTTAAAGCGTCAATAGTCTCTGGCTTGTTGGCGTAACACTTATCTTTGAGGGCACCCCACAAATAATAGTCCAACGGTGTCAAATCGCAGCTCCGAGGTGGCCAAACGACATCAGCTCTGCGGCTGATAATGCGATCTTCAAAAACAGGGCGCAAAACATCGAGTGTAGCTTCAGCTGTGTGGCACGTAGCGCCGTCCTGTTGAAATCAAATGTTGCCAATATCCTCCTCTTCAATTTTTGTGAACAAAAATTCGTTCAACATGGTCCGATAACGATCGCCATTGACTGTAACGGCCACTTCTTGCTCATTTTCGAAGAAAAATGGCCCAATTATGCCACTGGACCAAAATCCGCAGCAAACAGTGACTCGTTTTGGGTGTATCGGCCTTCCAATGTATGCGTGCGGGTTTTCTGTGTCCCAAATGCTACAATTTTGCTTGTTTACATACCCGCCAAGATCAAAATGAGCTTCATCTGAAAACATGATTTTTTTTTGGCAAAATCGGCATCTTCTGTAAGTCGATCGCAGGCCCACTTAGCGAAGCGAAAACGCATTGGATGGTCAGTTGGCTTCAACTCCTGAACCAATTGGACTTTGTATGGCGTCATACCAAGGTCTTCATGCAAAATTCGTCTCAATGATGCCTCCGAAATGTTCAATTCTTGAGAACGACGGTGAATTGATGTTGATGGCGCTTCACGCACACTTTCTGCCACAGCAGCAATATTCTCGGGTGTACGCACTGTTTTTGGCTTTTCACGCTTTGGTTTATCGATGAGGATGCCAGTTTCTTTCACTTTTTTCACAAGATAACGAACATACGGAGCTGATGGTGCTTCTCTTCTTCCAAAATCCGTACGCAATTTTCGCACACATTCTGCAACATTACCATGATTTTCAAAGTAATGTCGCAATATTGTTGAAGCGTATACACAACCATATTCGTTCAGCGGAAGGATAAAACTAATTATATGTCAAATCAGACATGAGCTGTTACCATTCACAAAATAAGCACTGGTTAAAAAAAACGTTAGATGGCGGACCCTTTATAAATGAACGCTGACTTGTACCCCTGGGATTTACTTTTCTTAACCACATCGCGAATATTTTTTATACGTTGCATAAAATATTCGTTACTTTTCAACACGTCATTGCCGCGCGTCTTACTGTAGAAAATATTTTACTGCAGGCACTCTCAGTAAGATCAAAAATTCTTACTTCGTCAGTAAAATTGTCGTTCTCCTCTGATCTACTTCAGAAGCAGAGCTATTGTATTCATTTTCTTGTAATTCTATTTCTTCTGATGAAAATTGGTTGTCAAAACTGTTTTAAAAAGAAATTTCCTGCTCTTCCTCCAACAGTTTTTAAGCCTTTATCATATTTGCTTCATTATCTACTGTGCGGGAGTATACGTGGTCAATTGGAATGGAGTATTTTCGAAGAGCGGTATGTTTCTTGAGAACTTCTATCATACCTAGTGTTCGTATGATAATTTTTCCTGATAAGTATATAATAATTTTTAATTTAACATTTCTAAAGAAAATTCCAATTGGTATATGTACCATTCTCGCAATATTATGCGTTGATTCCCAAAACGCTCTTTCCAAATCTTGTTGCGCTGTCTACTTTTATAGATAACATTTTCAGTTTGACATCTTGTGCAATTAAGTTCCTTACATCTTTCGCAGCTTTATCAATTTTTTCAACAATGTTAGACGAATTAATATGAATTCCAAGTGCATTGCACATTGGATCAACAATTGTTTTAAATCCCCTTGAATCAAACAGCTTAAATGGGACATTATTGATTGATATCAATTCTACACAACCACGGATTAATGTTTTTTCATCCGTACTAATTTTTTTACATGGATTATTAATAGTACTGCCTGCAGAAGTTGTAGTGGTATTTTCTCCTTCTTCTAAATTGACAAATTTTAAAATGCCAGCAACAGTTTTATGAAAGCATGTACATATGTGTCGTTAATTTTTTCCACAATTGTCAATTTCATTTTTATTTTTAAATATTTTTATAGCCCCTATTTTTCAAGTAAGAAAGAAAAAGTGTAATTAATTAATTTTGAAAATAAAGGCAGTGTCTTGTCTGTCACATTACAAAATACTTCTTTTTACTGTAATTTATTTTAGGATTCATGTTTTTTATATGCTTTATTAATAAACTAACTCTTATATTAACTATAAACAACTGTTTCTAATTTGTCATAAAAATAACTTCAGAGCTTTTCTGATTTTTACAAACATCCTCTAAAATGTTGTCCGTTTGATGTCATGTTCATATGCCAAGGTGTCATGTTCACATGCCAACATCATAGTGACAGTTTTTTTTTTGGGATGCATGCGGTTTCATTCACATTGATTACCTTGAAAAAGGTAAAACGATCACCGGCGAACATTACTGACAGCTGTACAACATATTCGAGATTGATTCGATGCAAAACCGACCAATTTTGATCACGTGCTCATGTGCTCTTCCACCATGACAACGCACCGACGCATACGTGTATAGTCACCATGACAATCGAATGAAAAGATCATCACTTAAGCTTTGACAACCTTCGGAAAATCTATTATTTGAAAGAATAAAAAGATTTTAAAAAGCTAAACTCAGACAATGATAACTAAAATAAGTAAGAGTGTTTTACGATGATTTACGATGTCTTCGGGTTGAGTGTTATCTCTCCCTGCACTGCGACCAAGTAGATCTTTTGTCCACCCTCTTTCAGTGTTGTTTTCTTTCCTGTTTATCCTAAACCATTACAGAGTTTAGGAACTTTATGATGTCCTTCACCGCCAATGATTTGTATCTTTTCTTCCTAATTTAAGATTCGCCAAATAGCTTGAGTTTTGGATGTGCAAACGCTGTACATTTTGCCAGTATGGTTTTAATCGTCCTCCAGGCAGTATCTGCACGTTTTATCTTCAGCCAAATGCATTTTGTATAGAATGTAATTGCATGCATAGTGCCCTGTGAGTGCCCAACATAGAACTCTTAGATTGGATCTGTTCAATATTAGGACATCCCTGCTCATTTTTTCGCTTCGATGCAAGTTTTGTACAATTATTTGTTTGTTCCAATACTCTACTGACTCATCTTTAATCCATTTGTCGATGTTCCAGGTTATGTCTTTCCTGCTGAATCCGAATTGATCGCTCCTCATTTTGTATTTGTATTTATTTATTAAATGCGATTTTCCATTACAACAAGACACAGTATCTTATAAATTACAGTAATGGAGTCAGATAAGTTATTCACTATATATTTAACATCAGTAACTCTTAATCTAAATTTAAAATATTATAAATTACAATTAAAAAACATTTAAAAACAAATCAAATAAAATCAATTAAAGTATTGGTATAGTAATTTTTAAACCCTATTGCGTTGCTTGTATTTTGCATGACATTAGGAAGCTGATTCCAGAGATGAATAGTTAGAATAACAAATTGACATTCAGAGGCATGGTCCCGGTATTTAAATTGAATTATTCGATTACCTCTGGAAGATCTTGCGAACTGTAATCGTTAAAAAAGATATTTTGGAGGCTTTGTTACAATAACACTGTGGAACAAATTCAGGTTAGCAAAAGTTAGGTCGTTTCTGAGAGTGAGGGGTGAAAATAGAGGCTAAATTAGAAGACACGTATCGCGGCGTTTGTTTATGTTAGTTCAGTTTTTTTTTAATCGACCTTCGAACTTTGCAGTCAAATGCCGATTTTCAGCATATTGTTTATATGGTTTTTTTGGCTATAACTCGTCGACTAATTGATATTTTTTCAATCTGTGAAAGCCGAATTATTGCTAGAGACCTGTGCAAGAATTCAAATTTTTTAAAAAATTGATTTAGAAAATTTTTGTGGTGTTTCTGAAGCAAAATGTTGGAAAAAAAATTTTTTTTTTCATGATTTTTGAAAATATTTTCCACAAAACTAAGTCTTTTTTGGTTTCTGTTTGATCTATAATATGCTTCTCAGTTTCTTCAATAAATTTCATTTGAAAAGAAAACAGTCATAATACAAAACTTGCATTTTCCAGCTTAATATTAATTTACTTCTCATTTTTCATGCACCAATTTTGTTCAGTGTTGGTTTTGAAGAAACATTGAAAAAGAAATTATAAAAATATGGAAAAAAAATATATTTTTGAAATGTTAGTTATGAAAAGTTTTAAGTAAAAAAAATAAATAAATTAAGTTAATGATTTGGCCAGTTGCCGTTTAGCAGGCGGCTGTGGATCACCATCACTGCTCTCTCTAATATCTTGGTCATCGTCATCATCATCAGAAAGGTCGATAATTTCGTCCAGCAGATATTCTGGAATTTCATCTTTGTCTTCCCCTTCTTCCTCTTTTTCCTCGTCTTCCTCTTCTTCAAAGGTGTTTTTATACCACCAGCAAATTTCAGCGAATATTGTATCTGAAGATTTCTTTCCTCTGTACCTGAAAAGAAAATAGTTTTCAATCGTTAACATGTTTAAATTGTGTACTCTGACAAAGATATTAGAAAAATCTAGGAATTCAAAATATGCACACTCTATAGTTACCTTATTTCAAATGGAAGCGCAGTTTGGTGATAACGTTCGCCTTGCTCATCAGATTCAGTTGGCAACTGTTGAGCGAGTTGATCAAGATGCTGATGAAAGAGATGAATTTTGAACGACATATTGACCCCAATTTCATCGAAAGCTGCCAACATGCCTGTAGTTGTCTTTGCGTTCTTTACCCAAAAGTCCTTTAATGACTGCTTTCAATGCGAGCCATGCATTTAATTCTCGGTCTGTCAGAACTTGGTCAAAATCTTGACGCCTCATTAGTTTCCGTATGTCGGGACCATTAACAACCCGTTCCTGAATTTTGGCATTACTTAGTCTTCGGAAAATGAGTTTTAAGCGGTTGAATACTGCTGGTCTTTTTGCGATACATTTCAAAAAGTTTTTAGCAATGCCAAGTTTAATGTGGAGCAACGGCAACAAAATTTTCATTTCAGTAACAAGATTTTCGTGTAGCCTATTGTCTTTAGGCCATTTCCGTCCAATGCGACTATTCCAGTTATGCTGTTTGTACTGGTTTCTTCCTTTAATACCTTCTCCGTATCGTGAATCCCAATCGCACAAAAAACTCGGATATTTTGGACGGCCAGATGCTGTTAAGCCTCTAATCAATGAAACTATTTTGAGATCGCAGCAAATGCGCCACTGATGTTCGTTATATTTGACTGCTTCCAGAATGTGTTTCAAATTATCGAAATTTTCACTAGTGTCAGTGCTATACGCAATCGGAACAGAAGGCATTCTATTTGTCTTGTGCAAAAGCACAACTTTTAAGCTGATTAGTGAACTATCGATGAATAAACGCCAATCATCTTTTTTATAGGTTAACCCTATCGCCTCCATTAACTTTTCAATATCGTTGCAATAAGCGATATTTTTTGCATCATTCACATTGAAGAACTTTTCTAACTCTTTTTGGCGTTTTCGATATGCTGTTACTTTGGCACCTTTCGCCAGCAAATTATTTCCTTTCAAAAATGAAGCCAGTAGTTCTGATTTTTTCTGAGTCAAACACAAATTTGCAACAATTCCATCCAATTGGTTTTGTGTGACTAGGATTGGGTCCTTTGATGATTCATAGGATGTACCTTCACCAGGGTCGTATTCTGAGAAGAAATCTATGGATGTAGCAGCGGCGGTTGTAGTACTGAATCTGTTTGAAGATCAATACTTCGGTATGTTGGTACTGGAACGAATTCTGAGTGCGGTAATGGTAATTGGACACTTGGCACTGCTACATAAGTTTTATTCTTTGCTTTCTATTCAAAGTTTTATGGTAGTTGATACATCCATAGCAATTTTCTTCTTGATGCGGGCTGTTGTCTAACCACATCATTGGTATATCAAAAGGAACAGCCTTCTTCTTTTCACTTTTCCATTGCATAAGAGTTGAATAGCAATTAAAGCAAACTTTTTTAGGGGCATAGTTTACGTCAGTGATAAACTCTTGCGAGAAACATTGTTTATAAGCTTCCAAAAAAAATCATTCGCATTGCCATATTTTTCATCGCTTGCTATGAAGCGTCCACAAACATTACAAAAATGGTCCATTTTACATTTTGGTTCCGACATTTTTAATACAATATATATTATACAATGTTTTTTTTTCACTCACAAAATGAAATAAGTTCCAAAATATTAATAGCGAATTTTATCACGACCGAGCGAAAATTAAAAGACATCAGCTTCGGCTGAGTTTCGAGTCTTAACTGAATCTTCATTTTTGAAATTAGTTCGCTTGTACGAATTAAAAAAAATCGCTACCTGTGCGGTGGTTGAAAACAAAAAAGTTGTTTTACTAATTCCTAATTCTTGGAACTTCCCTTTTTAATTACTTCTACCTAAATCGCTATTTATTTAATGGTTTTGGGATTTTGAACAAATTATCGACTAAGACCATTTTCTTTTCAAATGAAATTTATTGAAGAAACTGAGAAGCATATTATAGATCAAACAGAAAGCAAAAAGACTTAGTTTTGTGGAAAATATTTTCAAAAAGCATGAAAAAAAATAATTTTTCCAACATTTTGCTTCATAAGCACCACAAAAATTTTCTAAATCAATTTTTAAAAAAATTTTAATTGTTGCACAGGTCTCTAGCAATAATTTGGCTATTACAGATTGAAAAAATATAAATTAGTCGACGAGTTATAGCCAAAAAAAACCATATAAACATTATGCTGAAAATCGGCATTTGACTGCAAAGTTCGAAGGTCGATTAAAAAAAAAATTCGAACTAACATAAACAAACGCCGCGATACGGGTCCTCTAATTTAGCCTCTATTTTCACCCCTCACTCTCAGAATCGACCTAACTTTTTCTAACCTGAATTTGTTCCACAGTGTAATTTTATGTAGAAATATAATGTTCTTGAATTTAATATAGTTGTCAAATGACATGTGTAAGACATGACACGAGTATTGGGATACATGATCAAATTTTCTTAATCCAAAGATATAGCGAATAATGTTGTTGAAAGTTACAGTTAGTTTTCTGTTATCCCTAGAGTTGCAACCTGTGAAAACCACAGATGCATATAGTAATGTTGGTAAAAGATATGTTTTAGCAAGAGCAATCTTATTTTCGGTGGAGTGTTAACCATAAGTTTCTTAACATACTATAAATTCTGCCACAGGATTGATTACTATGATCTGACCAAGTCAGAGTTCCATTAAACACAACTCCGAGATTTCGTACAGAGTCCACGATGTCAATTTTAGAGCCCCCAAGGAAGACATTAATCTCGTTCTACAAATACATCACTTTCTTCTTTATTATAATACACTTAGATTTATTTGGATTAAGTCGTAGACTATTTGCCGTGGCCCAATTGAGAATACGTTTGAGATCATAATTTAGTTCTTGAGTTTTGGAAATAATTGAATCCTTGGTACTACTTAAATATAGCTGAATGTCATCAGCGTACATCTGAACCTTAGAGAATTTAATTTGTTGTGGAAGATCATTGGCATATATCGAATAAAGTAGTGGTCCAAGGATTGAACCCTGTAGTACCCCTCCTATAACTTGCAGTGAGTATGAGATGGAGCTACCATTAGCAACAGATTGGGATCAGTTTGTGAGATATGAAAACATGAGTCTAACTGCTAATGTAGAAAAGTTAAAAAACCTCTTCAGTTTGAGGCATAAAATTGAGTGGTGCACCGTGTGAAATGTCTTTGAGTGGTCCAATAAAACCAAAAAAGATATTTTTCCATCTTGCCTATTCATCGACTTTCTCATAGAGTGCGTATAATTCTGCTGTAAATATTGTGAATTCATTACATGGGGGAATGTAGAGTTTACATCTCGGTCCGTAAACCCCTGCTCCTACTTCTTCTGTTGTTTTGGATCTGTCAGCTTCTACTTGAATTGATAAGCGCAGCGGTGTGAGATTTTGGATAACCTCCGTAGTGGTTCTCATTGCTCCTATGATGTTCTAACATGCTCATCTCTGTACCTTGGAAAATTTTACGCGGGCCCCAATCTGATTTGTCTGCTACCACCGTACTACTGTGCCATATAAAATACCCGGAAGGATCATTTGTTTGTGTATCCATATTGACATTTTTGGGTTTAGACCCCACGATTTGCCTAGGAGTTATTTGCTAGCACATTCATAAGTAGGGCTTTAAAAAATCCCATCTGGTCCAGGTGATTTGTATAGTCTAAATGAATTTACATTTTCATACGTTATGATTCATTTAACTAAAGAACTGATTTCGTTGTCCTCATTTCTGATCTCGTTATCTCCCATTGATTCCTCCATTTCAAAGCCACATCCTGGGAAGTTAGTTCTAAGTAGAAGCTCCAAAGTTTCCCGAAAGGATGTAGTTTGGTAAGAGTCATCTATTTTGAGAGTACCTGTATTCTGGTTCTTGTTCGAAGATAAGGCCCTTTGAATCCTTGAAGTTTCTGGTACATCCTTCAATTCTCCGCAGAAGGGTTTCCCGGATAACTTCTTCGATTTCCTTATTTATAACAAATGTAAACACTATTTATAACAAATTCGGTTGGTGATTTTTTTCTGTGTGTACTCCGTTTTAGCTTTTGAGTACGCGTAATGTATTTTACAGAAGGTATGCCCGATTAGAAGTCATTCAATGTTGATATCAATGAGTCGCTCTAAGGTTTTCCAGAAAAACGATTATAGACTAATCGATCATCGTTTTTACCGCTTTGAGAATAAAGCCTAATATTTAATTATGTGTCTAAAACGTGCATTAGGTAGCACGCAACAAAATGATAATGCGTTTGTGTATCGTTGCACGTACGCACAATATGCCGATCATATAAACACATGTCATTCTTGCTTGTATTTTCTATCATATATTGTTATACAGTGGAAATTCCTTTCAATAATTAGGAACATCCGTAAACATAAGATATCTAATGTACACATATATTTTAGTTATAAGATTCTAGTTTTATTGTATTATTTAAGATGTTGGAATTTATTTAACCCCGTCAGTGTACAGTTAGATGCTACAACCAATCTCACCTGTCTCCATTCGATGTGAATGTAAGTTAGCTTCAAATATCCACAGAATATTCGTACAAGTCATGGCATTATGGTATATAGAGATACGGAAACATCCCCCTAATTAGTTACTAATATCTTCACAGTCCTGAAAATGAGTATGAATTAGTAGGTCGAGGGATTTCTAGGACGTTTCTATGTGTACTCCAGATTTCACAAGGAAACCTGTTGTGCTGGGATAATTATATCCTCTGTTTAGCCCATGTTCTTGAATTATCGAAGAGTTTTCTAAGTTCTATCTGTAGCAATTTCAGATGTCGTGTTCACTGTGGCGCGCTGATTTTGCCATGTTAATTTTAAAAAAGCTTTTTGCAGACTATCAGTAACTAGTCTGTGCGAGGTCTCTAGATCTGCAAAGTTTGCAAAGTGGAAGGTCTTGATATATTTTTACTCAGTTTGAGCATTTCGAACCGTCTATCCCAACCGGATTCCTATTTGAAGTCAGTTTAATAATTTAGTTGGTTTTGCAGTTTATAAAAGCCAAATAATGAAATATAAAGATGGAATAAATAACTAAATTTATCTAAGTTGCATTAGGTTTTCTTAGGTTTGTATTTTTTTGACATCCGCGACAAATTTCATGTCATTATTTCCATTTCCACACGCTTAAGTTGATAAAAAAATCAAGATCATTTCAATAGTTTTCTTCGATTATCGTGAGAGCCAAGCCAAACTGTTATTATTTGAGTATTATCAGTCATTGGTGTAAAGTTATTCGCAAAAAGAGGTCAGAATTATGTCTGTCAATAATTCTCTTGGTTTTTACCCCACTAAAATGTACCGTCTTACACTGTATTGGTTTTCCGAGGCTATTTCGCACAAAATTCGACTCAAAATTCGTTAGAGTATTTTGAAGTTGATGATAAATAAAATTAAAAATAAAAACTTTTCATTTTCTAAAAAAATTTATCTTTTCATTTGATTGCAGAAATACTGATTGTGTTTGTATTGGGCACTAATTCTTTAACTTCAAATAGGCCGATGTTAGAATTTATCCTGGGATGCTTCCTTCAAATGATAGGCCGTGTAGTAGTCTAGATTATTACAAAACATTTAATGCCGATTCCTGGGTTAAACTATTTAATTACAACAAAAAAACACATACATTTTTTTTTATCAACTTTGCTTAAGTGAAAGAGCCTAAGGCAAACATTTTATTGAAAAAATTGTGGATTTAAGAAAAAAATTCAGTGCTCGAAGAATTTAAGTTTGTAACAATAAGGCAACACCAGCCAAAGTCCATTTGCCAGGTTTATCTTTTGTTTTTAAATTGAATGTCCAAACATAAGTGGGGCCACGAGTGCGTGTCTTATAAACGGGACACTCGTACATATTACGTAAATCCTGTTTATCCTGGGTAATGGCCTGAAATGAGATAAGAATACAAAAAGTTAGCAAAAAGGGTCAATGCTAAATTTTAAGTTTAGAACATAAATTAAAATTATTAACTAACATAACTATTAACTTTAAACTGTTGTTATACCCTATACCACTATGTGGTTTGGGTATAATGACTTTGTGCTGCTGTTTGTAACAACCAAAAATATTTGACCTAGACCCATCTTTAATTATACCGATCGAATCAGAATCACTTTCTGAGTTGATTTAACAATGTCCGTCCGTCCGTCCGTCCGTCCGTCTGTGTGTCCATGTAAAGCTTGTAATCAAACTGCAGGTCGCAAATATGAATATATTTTGATGAAATTTGGTATATAAGCTTTTATCGGCCATGGGATGAACGCTATTAAAATTGGTGAGAATCGGTCCATGTTCACACCTAGCCCCCATACAAATTACCCCTATGAAATCGACATAAATTGCCATAAGATCCAAATTGTCATATAGATCTTACTCAAATTGGGTTTGTATGCGTTCATTACATCCATTAATGAGTAGTCCAAAAATGATTCCTTTGGCCCCATATAGAACTGCTTCCCGATCTTCACTTAAATCTATTAAAAAACAAAAATATTGCACTGATTCTTCTCAAATTTTGTTTGTATATATTTTCGCAAAATACAAGAGACTTTACCAACCATGGTCAGGATCGGTCCATTTTTGGACCTAGTCCCCATATAGATATATCATCCGATATGAACTTTTTCATATCTGCAGCCAAAAAAAATTAATAAAAATCCCACTCAAATTCGGTTTTTGCTTATTTTCTATGTCCAGTTAGTTGGGCCTAGGAGATACGGTTTCTTACTTGTTTTATTTGGTTTTATTAAAAGTGCCCCCTAGTTTAAATAAAAATGGTGTTAAATTCGGCTGAAACGCATCTGGTAACTGTCCAATCAAATTTTATTGGAAAATTCTTTTTATATGTTAACAAATTTTTTTATCTCAAAAATATGTTTCGAGAGGAAAAAACTTTAAAAAAAATTGTTCAAAATTTTTTTTAAAAATGGACTTTTGTATGTTTGTACGTTTGTTTGTGGTTTATAGGAGACTACACCACTGGACCGATCGTCTTGAAATTTTTACAATAGGTAACTGCCTATCCGGGAGGAATATTAGGCTACATTTTTTTGGATTTTTCAAGTGGAGTACTATGACAGCAAGAGTTTGCCAAAATCAAAAATCGGGAAACCGAAAATCACGAATAACAAAAATGCCTAAATCAAAAATCGCCAATTCAAAAATCGACATAATCAAAAACCACAAAATAATAAAAATCGTCAAAGTAAAATAGTACCAAAACCGAAAATCGCGAATAACAAAAATCGAAAAAAGAAACAAAAATCGCCAAATTCAAAAATCGCCAAAACCGAAAATCATGAATCAAAAAAATCGCCAAAATCAAAAATAGCAAAAAATAAAAATCGCTAAAGCTAAAAATCACCGAAATCAAAAATCGTTAAAATCAAAAATCACCAAAACCGAAAATCGCGAAAAACAAAAATCGCCAAAATTAAAAATCGCCGAAATCAAAAATTGCCAAAACCGAAAATCGCGAACAAAAAAATCACAAAAAAACGCCAAAATCAAAAATTGCCAAATAACAAAAATAACCAAAACCAAAAACGTCATAATCAAAAAACCGCAAAAAACAAAAATAGCCAGAATAAAAATCGCAAAAAAATAATCGCCTAAATCAAAATTCCTCAAAGTCTAAAACCAACAGAAACAAAAATCGACAAAATCTAAAATCACAAAATAACAAAAATCGTCAAAGTAAAATAGTGCCAAAACCGGAAATCGCTAATAACAAAAATCGCCAAATTCAAAAACTGCCAAAACCGAAAATCACGAATCAAAAAAATCGCCAAAATCAAAAAAAAACAAAAAATTAAAATCGCTAAAGCTAAAAATCACCGAAATCAAAAATCGTTAAAATTAAAAATCACCAAAACCGAAAATCGCGAAAAACAAAAATCGCCAAAATTAAAAATCGCCGAAATCAAAAATTGCCTAAAACGAAAATCGTGAACAAAAAATCACAAAAAAAACGCCAAAATCAAAAATTGCCAAATAACAAAATCGCCAAAACCATAAAACGTCATAATCAAAAAAACGCAAAAAACAAAAATAGCCAGATTAAAAATCGCAAAAAAATAATCGCCTAAATCAAAATTCCTCAGAATCTAAAACCAACAGAAGCAAAAATCGACAAAATCAAAAATTGCCAAATATAAATAAAACAGTTATCTACAAAATGGATCGGGTTACAGCTAGTAGGATATAAAAATCTAATATGCAATTAAATTAGTTATTTAAGGCACAGACCAAAAGGTGCTAGACACAGCCTTTTTAACGTTATTTAAAAGTGCTTTAAGAAATGTGTCAACTGAATAAAAAAATATAAAATATCGAAAAAATGAGTAAATAAAGAAAATAATAAATTTATTTAATGATGTTAAAACTAACTCTTTAAATCATAAACAATTGAACACAAAGTATAAAGTAGATGTTTCAACAATTTCTAATTTGAATCAAAAAAATCAAAGAAAGGGAGATCACCCAAGTGCGAAAAGGCCGTTTACTATTTGGTTTGATGAAATGAGATGAAAAAAACGGTATCATAACTAGTTTAATGCTTATAAACAAGGCTAAAGAGTTTTCTGTGCAATTGAATGAAGAATTTGAGCCATATTCAAGTTGGTTATTTCGATGTAGAAAACGAGAAAATATCAGTTTTAGTAAGATTCAAGGAGAATCTAAACAACAATGAATCGGCCGCTGAAGTTTTTAAAACCAATATATTACCCTATTTATTCGATAAAAATTATCCAGACGAAAGCGGCCTGTATTATAAAGCATTACCAAATACAATATATTTTTTGAAAAGTAATCAACCCAAGGGTTTGAAAGCACAAGAAGCTCGACTTACACTTTTATTCATTTGTAACTCGACTGGGCCCTAAAAGCGTGTTATTTGTATAGAGAAACCAAAAAAGCCGAGGTGATTTTAAAACAAAACTATACAAGTTACTTATTTTTCTAACAAAAACAGCTGGATGATAAATACAATAAGGAATTAAATACTTTCTTTAATAGGCAACGGAACGGTTAAGGGGTAAAAAAATATTACATTTTTTATTTGACATCATTGTCAAATATAAAAATCCAATTCTTTCCACCCAATGCCACTACAGTAGTTCAGCACTTCGATCAAGTTATTTATACACACCTTTAAATATCAATATCGGCAGATTATAGTATAAAAGCAACTGTTTGCCATTTGAAAGGACAAAACTTCCCCAGAGTATCTGTAATCAGTAACAATATTGGATACTTTAAATTTCGTACAGCGGGCATGGTGGTTGGTTGCCCCAAATACGAATGTCAACTATTTTAAAAAAAGGTAGATGTAGTTTACCTTTAAATGAAATTATAACAAAATGCAACATTTACCAAGTTTTAATGATGCCAATGATATCTCTGTGGTTTTCTGGAATAACTGCGTATGTCTATTTTTGTCAGTTTGAGTTAACGATGCCAAATATACTAATTTTTAACGCTCTTTACATGTGTACAATGTTTTTTAAAAAAATATTGGCCATTTCTGAGTTTTTTTTTTTAAATAACGACGTAACTTAAATGCTTATTACATTAATTTACCAATTAATGCACTAACGACGTATGTCAACCTACGTTTGATCGCTGACATACGTTGCTATTAATGAAAAAAATTCAAAATAATTTTGGATTTTGTTATTTTTTGTCACTATTATTCTTGACACGTTGTTATATTCTCATTCTAAGTCCCGTTTTTCAAGCAACAACAACTTATGTCTACATGGGTGGTTGCATTGGTAGTTTTCTTTTTTAAAGAAAACGACGTTTGTCGACATAAGTTATTTTATCTGCACACAGTTTAAGTGTTATTTACATATTGTTCTTTTAGTCTTTCTCTACGGTCTATTCCTCTGAAGATTTTTGACTCAAAATTTTATATAAAGTATTTATT
Organism: Cordilura impudica; assembly: GCA_963682025.1. Lineage (NCBI taxonomy): Eukaryota > Metazoa > Arthropoda > Insecta > Diptera > Scathophagidae > Cordilura > Cordilura impudica. Next base: position 292,222,491 of record OY821517.1, read on the forward strand.
GCCCATATCTACAGGGCTGTTAAATAAATAGCTCTAAAAACTTTATATCGAGCCCATAATTTCAAATATAACGTTTTTGGCTCCCCTGAACATTTTGATTTTATGACATACGCGGTTATTCTAGAAAACCACAGATCTATGAAAGTGATGAAAATTAACATTTTATAACGGAAGTTGTAACTTATCAGAATATTTACGATGCGATGATGATCTTATTTATTTTGGGCACAACCGTAACAAAAAAAAAATATTCATTCAATCGACAGGGAAAACCTCTATGAACCAGTTGTTGTTTTAGATACAAAGGATGATGAATTTTCGTAATGGAAATTGGTCCTCCTTCCACTAAGGAACTTTCACATTTAGTAGATATTTTAAAAATTTTTTATTCGGAAATTAGAAACTAATTTTTTGTTTGAAAAAATAGAGGAAAAGGCTCTTAAACATTCTTTTAAATAAAACAATTAAGAATTACAAATGTTTTTAAATATATTCAAATTCAACTTAAAATATTTATGTATACATATATGATATGTATTTTTATTTACTTAAATAAATGTGAATTTTTTTAGTTTCTTTATACTCCCATAAGGTGTTTAGCAATTACAATATGCAAACTTAGGCAAGCGCCAAAAAAACAAAACAAAAAAGAACACAAAAACATAGAAAGCCACTGAACAGTAACTGTGGCTTTCACACGATCTGTGCTTAAACATACCCGATTCACTTACTTACATATATGTATGCCAAAGCGCGGCATATATAACAAGTAAGAGTGTTAAATTCGGCTATGCCGAATCTTTGATACCCTCCACCTAGGTTTTACGTTTACATTAATATCTGGACTTCTTGCACTATTTGTAACAAATGTATATAAAATATTTGAATATGTAAACACTTTGATAAACCTATTACTGAATTATTACAACAAATGCTCTGAATTTTCAGCATTTTATAGAGGTGTCTACATATTTTAGGTCATAAATTGGCACAATGACTCCCGATTTATCCCATTTTAAATACTAACCTGATCCAGATAATTACAAACAATATTAAGTTTAACCAGGTAAATGGTTTATTTTGTAATTTTCTTTTTAATTTAAATTTTTTAATATAAAGGTGCATTTTATTTTTTACAATCCTTTTCAATTTTCCAGACCTATTAGTATAGGGCACATTTGTGAGTCCGCATAGATCAACTTTCAACTCTTACTTCTTTTTATTGTATTAAATCTATCTTTGTGTCTTTAAATTAATTAAGATAATTAAGATGAAAATATTTAACAAACTGTTTTTTTTTAGTTAATATCTGAACATTTTACTGATACAAGGCAAAACTAAAACTGCCAAAAATTTCAGTCAAAACTATTTTGAATGTATTTGTTAAATATCGCATAATTTTTTTCAATTTTAAACTTTAAAGTCTTTTTAAGTCTGGTAATAACTCTATAATATGAAGGAAGTAAATATGTGGATTCTTTAATAACAATGACAAGTATAAAACACTGTTTTGTGCATAACATTAAAATATTATAAATTTGAACATAATTAATTTTAGAAACATAATTAATTTTAGAAAAATGTCCGATTCGTTTTTCGATGATGCTGAAAACACATCAAAGAAATACAGAACATAAAGATTTTGCTTCAGTTAGTTGAGAGACGAGAAGCTAATGGATGGCTGGAGCAGGTCAAAGGTGACGACTATAAATGCAAATGCAAGGCTTTTGAAAATATATTAAAATGCGATAAATCAGATCTAAGTATACATGCTTATAACCACTGTTATAAAAAATCTTTTAAAACCAACAGTATTGCCATAATTTGAAATTGTAAAGATGCTAAATTGCAAAAAAAGATGCTTAAACGTACTGGATGCTAAATTTTTTTTTCAAATTTCATTACCTTTATACTGAAAAATTATATACTTATTAATAAATTCTTTGGTTTTTAAATCGAAAAATTAATATAAAACATATGTTTCGATTTATATTTTTTAAATTTTAATTAAAATTATTTTGGATTTCATCTGAAATTTTTATTAACATCAAATTGAGTTTATTTTAAACTTAAATTAAATATTTTTAATTTTAGAGGGATTTTTTTTTATTTAAAATATAACAGAAATTACATTATCAAAAGATACGATTATATTAGAATAATTGGTTTATGGAATCTAACATTTCTGTGATGTCTTCATCTTCAAGTTCTTCTTGGCTCTGATATATTTCTGACGATCGACTCTTATCAACGACATCGCTCGGTATATTGTAAGTGTGACAGCACCGATTTTTCAATTTCAATCCTTCTTTCCTTCTAATATATTGGTTATCTGTTCTTTTACCCGATTTAATGTGTTTTGTATTGAAAATTTTGGCATTTTTTTAATACAATAATATTTTGTGGCAATCGACTTTCAAATTCATTAAAAACTGTTGTTGGTGTTTACATTCTTCTATTTCAAAATATTTTGTTATATTTGTTGAAAGAAACGAGCAGAGTGGTAAAAGGAGTAGTACACAAAATTACTGTACTACACTTTGAGAAATAAAAACATATCATACCATTAAAATTATATATTCAAAAATTATGAAAAAAAAATATCAAAAAAAAGATGCTAAAAGCAACTTTTTATTAATAAAAGATTCTAAGTTAGCATCTAGCATCTTTTGATAAATTTTGGATGCTAAACGACAAAAAAAAAGTTGCTAAATCTAGCAACTAAAAAACTAAAACGGCAACACTGAAAACCAAGAACAAATATTCTGTTTGAGTTGTAACATCTCATTTGCAAGCCATTTTAATTAAGGTGCTATTACATGATGTGTTTTTTACATATGTACTGTCAAATTTTCCCACAACAAAAGTTGTACACATCGTGTGTTACATATGAAACATTGTTTATGTACAATACATGAGGAAAGTCACATGTACATTTTTCAATTAGAACAGGTTCTATTTTTGCATGACAAACATATGAAAATACAACACTGCTTGTGGCGAAAGAAAAACAGAGTAAATTATAAAGATTAATATTGAAAGAAAAATAAATTGTTCAATATTAATTAACAATTAAAAAATATATAACTTTTTTTTCACAATAAATTTTTGTAAATTCACAAATTAGGTCAGCTGTTGTTTACATTTAGAGGTTATGTCATACGGAAATACATATGCACGCGTGATAGCAAAAATTATGAATCGTATGTAAAAGACAATTTTGACAGACATGAAGAATTTCATATGGATAAAAAAAGTGACAGTACATATGTAAAAAACACTTCATGTAATAGCACCTTTAAGCTGCGTTCACACTATGTGTTTTGCTTGTGTTTTTCTTATTGTTTTAGCACGTGCAATTTGTACACATAGCGTGAACCCTTTCAAAAACTGTTTATGTACAACACATTTGGCAAAACATATGTAAATTTTTCAATTAGAGCAGGTTCTATTTTGGCATGACAACCATATTAAAATACAATACTGCTTGTGGCGAAAGAAAAACAGAGTAAATTATAAAGATAAATATTGAAAGAAAAATAAATTGTTTAATATTAATTAACAATTAAAAAATATAAAAAATATATTACTTTATTTTTAACAATAACTTTTTGTAAATTCACAAATTAAATCAGCTGTTGTTTACATTTAGAGGTTATGTCATACGGAAATACATATGTACGTTTGATCGCAAAATGATGAATTGTATTAAAACGCCAATTTTGACACACACGCCGAATTACGTATGGATCGTAAAACTGAATTTACATATGGAAAATAGACATAGTGTAAACACACCTTTAATTGTGTAAATTTTAAATGCACATCTAACCATATCAAAAAGATGAATTAAACAGAATTGCAAAAATATTTTTTTTATAATATCTGTATGTTTTTTATATTATTCTTATGTAATTCTCATGATATTTTTATCTTATTTTTTATATTTTTTATTTTTACATAATTGAAATTGAAAATGTACAAATTAAAAATAAATTTTAAAAAAAGTAGTGTAGGGAAAAAAGGGAATTTTTTTCATAAGCGTAGAGATTTCTGAAAAAATCTCCTGGCATCACTAGTACCTATAAAAAAACAATGTAAAAATTCACAAGACAACGCGACATAGACTTGCTTTGTTCAAAAGCTTCCATAAGACTGAATGAAATTGTTGCTTACTTTACTCTTTGGTGAGTATTTTCATTTTTGTTCGGCTGTATACATATAAGAAGCCAATTTGAGTTCGGTTTACTCGTGCTGCTATGCATATGTTTGTGTGTTAACAAAAATATGCGATATCCCAGTCATCATTTCGAAGATTGTTTTAACAAAAATTACCTTACTGTGTCTTCTTCGAGCACTTTTGATGATTAAAAACTGCGGATAAAAAGGACTCTCAAGACGATTCGCGGGTAAGGTAATATTTAATCCCAACAAAAGAACATTTTGTGATCAGCAAAAGGGCGCATTTATAACTGTTTTAATAGCACATATGAGTCAAAAAGATTCTACATGATCATTTATTGCATAAAATGCTTACTGGGATTTTATTCACTATCTGTAGAAACAGGTTTTTTAAGTAAAACAAATCTACATACAATTTCAATTCTATTTCGTTCACAATGATACGATCACTTTGTTTACTAGCTACTAGTAAAATAAGAAAATAGTATTATAAAACAGTGTAATGATGAATTGTACTTCTCAATTAGTTTATTTTTAATGTGCCATAAGAAGTTCGGTTTGTGCTAAGAAAAGCATGAATATATGTTTCCCAGGGCGAAGCCTCATCATTGCACTATGATTGAGTTGAGCTCCGCGACTATTCATAATGTTGAATAGCTCGTGTCAAAAATTTTTGGTAGTTGGGAATGGCGTTTGTGTTAAGAAAAGCATAAACGCATGTTTCTCAGGGCAAGGCTCGATCATTGCACATTGATTGAGCTGAGCTGCGCGGTTATTCTTAATGTGGATAACTGTTGAAACAAAATTTTGGGAATGGCGTTTGCCTCCGTCCCGATATTAAATAACAAAGTTTAAAAATTTATTGTAATTAACATCTGACAAAAAATAGTATTTTTCTAAACAACAATTTTTTTACAGGGTAAATAAATATTTTATGGCTTACCTGCCTACTACTTTTGAAAGCAAGTATGCAGTAGCAAGTATACATGTACTAAAAATACAACTCTTAAAACCATACTATTTTTTCAACTCTAAAAATTTCAGAATTTTGTAAAAATAAAATAAAATACCGATTTATTTTAATATGCGTTTATTATGGATATACATATACAGAATATATGAATATTATTTATAGTATTTTGATATTGGCAACAGTAGTATGTATCAATTTGTAACATTTTGTGATGTTATAAAAATCGCAGAATATTGATATTGATTTTATATAGTTTCTTTTATTAATTAATTAACTTAAATATTACACCAAAAAATATTGATATTGATGAATTTTTATATTATTAACACAACGACCACAAAAACAACATGCACAGCTATGACAAAATACAAAGTTAGGAAAATAATATAGGAAAACGTCATATTTTTTTTTACCTTTTCAGTGATTTCTCGGCACCTATGAAACCTATTGTCATGATTTAAAAACAGGAACCTTCTCAAGATGTTAGTGAATCATTCTCACTAAAAACAAGCGCCCTATCTGCCCTATTGAGGGCGTTATCACAAGAACACATATTCAAATCATATTTTCTCATGACTTTTTAATTCTTCGCTCAATTCTCGGGACCAGAATAACCGATTTGGACGATTTTAAATAGCAAACTTCTCAGGATGTTAGTGAATCATTTTTTATACCAAGGAGCACCCTAGCTATAAGATTGAAGCCGTCATCGTGATTTCCACAGACGGACAGACGGACAGACGGACAGCCGGACAGACGGACAGACGGACATCGCTATATCAACTTCGCTTGTTATAAGGATCACAAATATATATATTTTATTGGGTCCAGAATTTTTTTTCTAATTATTACAAACGGAATGACAAACTTATATATACCCTCTGCACACTGGAGTGGAGGGTATAAAAATTAGGCTTATACTCACATTTGCTCTATAGTCAACAATTTCTGTACAACTTAGGGTTGTGACTGTAGGCGAAAACTACTGTAATTAGAAAATAAATCTGGACACCATGAAATATACATTTTCCTGAAATATATATTTTCCGTCTGTCCGTCTCCGGAAATCACAAATAAGATGTGTGCCTACCTGTAGCGACCATAACTCAATATTGTAACAATATTTTTGTTCTGTGATTGGATGGTTGACCATTAGGGTGGGCCTTCGTTATATGGAGGAAAAAAAAGTGTTCAAACTGTCGGTCTCACCACCTAGAAATATGCGAATAGCAAAAGAACTGAGAAATACAAAGTTGTGGACCAATCAAAAAACGTTTAGTCGTGGCGCAAAGCGATTGAAAATTTCAAGTGTGTTTATATGGGGAAAATATGACTTTTTTCAGATTTTACGAAAATTTCGTTCTATAGTTTAATTTTTCCGACAAGCTGTTATACAATTCAGGATCAGTATCAAATTATCCCTTCAAAAGGCTATAAAACTTCAAAATCGAATAAAACCTCGCCAAGAAATAGCAAATGCCCCAGACCACTTTTGTGCCAAAAAAAACTAGGTCATGAAATTTGATGGCATTTTTTTCAACTTTGAGAAATTGATTAAAGCCATCATTCTTTTTTAGTCTCCATACTTATAAGTACTCAAATATGAAGTATTGTTTTATTACCATGTTGTTAACCTATTGCTCATTGAGACCGAAAATTGGAAATTTTTTTGATAAAATTTTTAAAACTCCTTTTTCAAGTTTGAAAAAACTTTCTTAAACAAAATTTAAAAAAATGAATCTACCACTTTAAGCTTTTATTGAATACATGTTGCAGATTAACTGTGTGAATTTTTAAGTAAATCCCTCTGCCAGAATTTTTTTCACAATGATTTTATTTTTACGGATTTCGAGAAAAATTGGATTTTTGTGAAATATTCTGCAAATGTACTCTTTCTAAATATGTACTTTGTATCAAAAATTCATCACTTTTCTACTTTTAAATGTTATATTTTATCTTATTAGCCTAGGGTTTTGGAAAAAATTAATATGACTCCATTAACCCTTTTGGAATTGGGGTCACATATGACCCCAAGCTAATAAAAGACAATTTATTCAAAACATTCAAATATTTTGTAAGTGCTGTCCAATTTTTAGATGCGACACCCAAAATATAATAACCAAATGTGTAGAAGTTTCGCTCCAAAAATTTGGGATAAATTCGAGAACGTTAACCCATTATTTGCCAAGGCCAGTTTTGGATTTTAAGAAATTTTTAAATAAAAATTACCTAAAACGAGTTTTTCTATTAAGCTCGTTGATAGCACTATTTAGAACTTAGGAAAAGTAATTCGGTTAATTTTTATTTATTTAACCCTTCAGTGCTCCTGAGATCAAAATAATCCATTGTGATATATATTTGGTGCAATTATCTGCTTATTGCTCGCGAATATAAATTAAAACAACTTTGTTATAAAATTTTGTTATAAAATTACTATATGTAATAAAGTAATAGTTGAATTTCTTGCTGTCTCACCCACCAATTTGGTGGATATTGATAAAAAACGCAAAAAAAATTTTTTTCAGGTCAACTTGTGAGGATGCCATTACTTATAAAGGTTGACATTTTTTGATTTTTTATAATCGGTCGCTTTATATTATCTTCAATATCACCTACATGTTTTGAAACTTCTACTATTTTATTTCCCAGTTTTAAATAGTTTATTAAATAAAAGTAAATTTCAAATATAATAATATATATGAAAGGTAATATTAAATTAATAATACTCTTAATGGAATAAATTACAAAATTAAATCAAAGCGAATTTCAAAAAACGTCCTTTTTTAGACATATGACCTAAGTTGTTTTAATTTATATTCGCGAGCAATAAGCAGATAATTGCACCAAAGATATATCACAATGGATTATTTTGATCCCAGGAGCACTGAATGGTTAAATAAATAAAAATTAACCGAATTATTTTTCTTAAATTCTAAATAGTGGCATCTACGAGTTTAATAGAAAAACTCGTTTTAGGTCATTTTTATTTAAAAATATCTTAAAATCCAAAGCTGGCCTTGGCAAATAATGGGTTAACGTTCTCGGATTTATCCCAAATTTCTGGAGCGAAACTTCTACACATTTGGTTATTATATTTTAAGTGTCGCATCTAAAAATTGGACAGCACTTACAAAATATTTGAATGTTTTGAATAAATTGTCTTTTATTAGCTTGGGGTCATATGTGACCCCAATTCCAAAAGGGTTAATGGAGTCATATTATATTTTTCCGAAACCCTAGGCTATTAAGATAAAATATAACATTTAAAAGTAGAAAAGTGATGAATTTTTTGTACAAAGTATTTAGAAAGAGAATATTTACAGAATATTTCACAAAAATCCAATTTTTCTCGAAATCCGCAAAAATAAAATCCTTGTCAAAAAAATTGTGGCAGAGGGATTTACTTAAAAATTCACACAATTAATCTGCAATATGTACGTAATAATAAAAGCTTAAAGATAGAATCATTTTTTTAAATTTTGTTTAAGAAAGTTTTTTCAAACTTGAAAAAGGAGTTTTAAAAATTTTATCAAAAAAATTTCCAATTTTCGGTCTCAATGCGTATTAATGAAACAATACTTCATATCTGAGTACTTATAAGTATAGAGACCAAAAAAGAATGATCGCTTTAATCAATTTCTCAAAGTTGAAAAAAAATGCCATCAAATTTCATGACCCAGTTTTTTTTGGCACAAAAGTGGTCTGGGGCATTTGCGAGGTTTTATTTGATTTTGAAGTTTTATAGCCTTTTGAAGGGATAATTCAATACTGATCCTGAATTGTATAACAGCTTGTCGGAAAAATTAAACTATAGAACGAAATTTTCGTAAAATCTGAAAAAAAACGTCATATTTTCCCCATATAAACACACTTGAAATTTTCAATCGCTTTGCGCCACGACTAAACGTTTTTGGATTGGCCGAAAACCTTGTATTTCTCAGTTTTTTTGCTATTCGCATATTTCTAGGAGGTGAGACCGACAATTTGAACATTTTTTTCCTCCATATAACGAAGGGCCACCCTATTGACCATATTTCTATTTTAAGTGCGTACCTGCTAATTCAAATGAATAGCTTATTTGTGCATCCTGGATCTATATCTGAATTTACCAGAGATGCATGCCAATAGTTATTTTTTTAACATTTTTTTTCCTCTAGCAGTCGAAGCAGCAGCTGGACTTTGTTGAATTCGGTATAGATAGATAAAGTGACCATCTGTACCTAAAAAACCGGTATGATACCGAAATTTTTGGTTCAGTACCGTGTACCGAATCGAAGCTTTGGGTACAAGAGCAAATGTACCGAAATATTCATAGGTATGAAAATTTTTAGGGAAAAAAAAATAAATTTGCTTTAATTTTACATTTAACAATTTAATTATTAAGAACATTTACAACACTATGGCATTTCAAAAATTTGGTAGCACTATTTATAATGTTAAATGTTGTAAGCTTTGTTTCTTTGTTTTATCGAAAATATCGATACTTCCCCATCACTAGCTCAAATGAAAAAGTGCAAAATGTCAAGCAACATGTCAAGAAAGCGTGGAGTGAATGTTTTCAATGAAAACTTAAAAGAAAAATATTTGTTTATTAATAAAACATTAAGTGATAGCGACGTGCGATGCAATGTGTGTAAAAAGGACTTCAATATTGCTCACGGTGGCAAATCGGATATTGAATCGCATATAAAGTTAGTGCATCATCAAAAAGCATTAAAAATAGCGTCGTCCTCTCAATCAATGACGAAATACTTTAAAAGTGCTCATTGGCTAAGTCTGATTTAGAAATTGCAGCTTTTAAAGGCGTCTGGGCATACACGTAATACAATCTAATCTCAGTTTTAGTTCCAAAATTATTGGAAGCTGTTTTTCTATGGTAAAGTTTCATTGCGCTCGCGCTAAATGTGCGAGCATCGTTACTAACATGATTTCACCGTATGTTTGCCAACAATAACACAAAGACAGTAATTTCGTCACTTTAATCACAGACGCGTCTAATCATGGTTACATTAAAATGTTTCCCGTTCTCATCCGATATTTTTCGGCAAATAAAGGAGTGGAAATTAAAATTATCGAATTGAAGGCGGCTATCAGCTATCAGCTATTGTAGTAAATAAATAATAATGCAATAATGCAATCGAGAAGTTCAATCTAAAAAGCAAAACGGCTTTTTTTTTTTGTGTAGATAACGCATCAAATAATTTTGGAAATCGTCAGCGCAGTGGATCTGATAACTCATTTTACAAATTAAATGTACTGTACCCTGGACTAATGGGAGTTGGGTCTTCTGCCTATATAATGCTTTAAAAAAAGCTTGAGATAAAATACCGATTGACGTAGAGTGCATTATTGTAAAAATATACTCACAATTTTATTTGTTTATTGTGAGAGTTTCGAAACTTAAATCATTTTGCGATTCCGTGGATGTTGAGTACCAAAAAAATTTTGGGATACTCTAAAAAACTCGATTATTGGGCCTACTGTCAGCTATAGATGGAATTTTGAGAATTTTTGGCGGTTTAAAAGAATATTTTCTTAAAGAAGAGTGCAGCTCAAACATTCGAAAAACGTTTTTTAAAGATCCGATGGCCAAAATTTGCCTTCGTTTTTTGCGTGATCAGGTAGATTTAACTTGTTTCATATCATTTTTATATTTTATATATATTTTTACACAATTAATTTAGGCAGCACTCTTTAATCGAACAGTTAAACTAATTGAACGCAATTTCGTCTCAGCCATGGAAGTTTTACAAACCCTTACAACGCTCGTAGAATCGCTTGCATCACGAAAAGACAATAATTTTTTGTCTACTGTCGTTCAAAACGAAATTGATAAAGCAGTCGACGAAGAAAACATTACAAAAGAACTAGTTTTGTTGACGACCCGTCCGTTTTATGGTGTTTATTATCAATCTGTTTTCTAATGGCAATTGTAAATTTTATTTTTATATTTAGCAGAATGTATTGACTACATCTATAAGTGAACCGTTCACTTTGAGCCCTTGAAAATATTCGATTGGTCTGCACTTGAGAGAATTCCAGATTGGGAGTCTATTCAAACTACTGTCAAATGCATTGCATCAAAAAATCGTTTCGATATTGAATCGAACGACACTGAATTATTTGACTAAAGCACTTTTCTTAAAAGATACGTTACTGCAAAAAAGATTCAGTCTTGGAAAGAGAACAAAACTGCATCCGACCAACGTTGAATGGAAATTTTGCAATGTTTAGCAAAAAATCACTATTGTTTCCTATATTCTCTGTTTGCCTGGCACATCTGCTACGGTCGAAAGAATTTCTTCTTTGATCAAAAATATCTGGTCCGATGATAAGTCACAATTACAAATTGAAATATTGAAGTGCATTTTGTACGTAAGGTACAAAATTAAAATGACATGTCTGAAATTCTTTAACTTTCTGAAAAGTCAACCACAAATGCTACAAGCGATAGGCTCTAACGCAAAGTATACATTTGAAAAAATGCAAATTAAAAAATTTATGTAGCGCTTGATTTCGGCATTATTTTACGTTTGTAATTTGCTTCAAATAAAATTTGTAATGGACTTTATATTATAAACCTCATAAATAAAAAAAAATAATAATAAAAACAAGTAAGAAAATTATAGTCGGTCTAGCCCGACTATACGATACCCTATACCATGGTTTAGAGACCCTATATCTTCGGTCCAACTAATTGGATATAGCAAATAACCATAAACCAAATTTGAATGGCATTTTTATTAATTTTTTTCGCTGCAGATATGAAAAAGTTCATATCGGATACTATATTTATCTGGGGACTAGGTCGAAAAATGGACCGATCCTGACCATATTTGGTACAGTCACTTATACTTTGAAAAAATATATACAAACCAAATTTGAGAAAAATCTGTGCAATATTTTTGTTTTTTGATAGATTTAAGTGAAGATCGGGAAGCAGCTCTATATGGGGCCTATGACTAAGAATTTTCCTATAGGGATTATTTTTGAATTACTGATTAGTGGATGTAATAAACACATACAAATCCAATTTGACTGATATCTATATGATAATTTGGAACTTGTGGCAATTTATGTCGATTTCATAGTGGTCATTTGTATGGGGACTATGTCTGAACATGGACCGATTCTCACCAATTTCAATAGCCGATGATATACCAAATTTCATCAAAATATATTCATATTTGCTACCTGTAGTTTGATTACAAGGTTTACATGGACACACAGACGGACGGACGGACGGACATTGCTATTTCGACTCAAAAAGTGATTCTGAGTCGATCGGTATAATTAAAGATGGGTCTAGGACGAATATTTTTGGTTGTTACAAACAGCAGCACAAAGTCATTATACCCAAACCACATAGTGGTATAGGTTATAATGAACAAAATTATTTTTAATGTACCGGATTTTACAAAATAAAGGTGCTCACCTTAGGTACAGATATAATCAAAGAACATATTTTGAAAATATGGAATATATAAAAATTATACATTTGCTTTATTTTCCATCAAAGTTGGAAAATAGTGAAAAAAAAAAATAGACAGTTGCCCCCGAATTCATAATGAAAAGTTAGCTGCTGTTTACATTTCGCGCTCAACGAGGTTCTTTCTAGTCAACCGATTAGCCTTAGTTTTCAGTTAGCACATAGTTTATTTATAATCAATTTTTTGTTATCATCTAATAGCTTTAAAAACAACTTTGAAATTTTTAATGCCACCTGATACAGTGAAAATCAACTCTGTTTACTTTTCAATGTGTGTGATTTCACTCCTTCACATTTTTAAATTTATATTTACAAGTGTTAAGTTTACAACAAAATTATTTTAATTTGAAAATTATGGAAAATAAATGTTTAAAAGATCCGCAGAGTAAAAAATATTTGTTTGCACTTAAAAATTATTTATATATTTTGTTTTGCTTAATTTGACACACATCAGCTGTTTTAACACACTTATGGCGTTTTCTTTTCTGAAAAAAAAAAAAATTTACACTTTATAATGTTACATTTTTATAATGTTTGCCTCACAGATTAAAGATGTTGCATTTTTAATCGTCAGAATAGAACATAAAATTACAGCTATGCAACACTTTTTCATTGAACAGCTGATTTTTTTGACATTATTATTCTTGGACACCAAAAAGGAAAAATAAAAATTAAAAAACAAACATTGATATTTTCCGTATTAATAATTTATTTTAAACAAAACAATAAAAATTACACTTTTCCTTATTTTTTTGTTTCTTCACACAAATACACATTTATAAACAACACAAATGTTAGCTGTTTTATCGTGTTATTCTCCCCCTCTGATTGTTTAGAGTGCGAAAAATTTACCATTTTCACGTATTTATAGTGCGACATTTTTAGAAAAGAACACGTTACCCTTTCGCAAGATTGACATTTTTTTAGAAAAGAACACAAAAAGAGAAAAAAAGTGTGAAGTGGGAAGAAAACGCCATTAGTCAGTGTTTGAAAGATTGTTGATCTGAGTTTAGCAGACGCAGCAGCAAGCCATTATAAATAATACTCATGCTAGATACTCCCTAGGTTTTCATTATAAATATGGCCGTTGGTAAATAGCGACTTACCTTTAGAAACATAAGGCAAACAGTAAAATTATTTCTATAATATACTGAATAAATACATAAATCAATGGAAACAAAATAGTTACGATTAGTAGTTTTTTTTATATACTACCTGAAACTGGACCAAATTGCCTAAAATTGTGTGTTTTTTGAAAACTGAAAATCGGTCAACTTTGAAGGGGTTATATCTTCTAAACTAAAATTATGATTTTATTGGATGTAGCAAATTTGTAATCTTTGAACAGTCTCTTTTAAGATGAGTTTATTCAAAAAACCTTCTAAGGGCGCTATTGTGCGCCGCTCAGTGGACCATTTGACGAGAAGGCGGTCAAAAATCTATAACTTTTGATTGGATTGGAATTTTGATATGCGTTTTTTTCTTGTTTGGTAGGTGAGACTTTAGCCTTTGAGTTTTGCTATAAAACGTAATTCTCGACCGAAAATAAAAAAAGTTACGGAGGGTTTAAAATACATTTTCATTTGTTTAAAATACATTTTCATTTGTAGTTGAATTTTAGTACAAAAGTGAAGTGTTAAAAGGTAAAAAAAGGTTTTTTTAATATAACGTCTTATTTTTTCAGTTAATTTTACAACTAATACTTTTTAACAATTTTTTAAGTTAATTTTTTCAGAAAATGCCAAACTTTGGCCCCCGTAAACATTTTAGTCCTAATGTGCACAAGGGCCAAAGGTTGTTTTTTTTTTTTTTTTTTTGAAAGATCCCGAGTTAAAATATAATTTATTAAGCAGCGAACTTAAAAGTTACCTTATATTGGTTCAAGATAGAGAAGTTTCAATGAAAAACTCGTATGTTTTTGCTTTAGTTAAATTTTTTTTATTGTCTTTTTAAATATTTCTTTATCAATTTTTATGGTAAAATTATGAAATATAACAATTTTTATTGTAAATTTACAAAATATATAAATTTTTGAATCAAGAAAATTTTTTAACTATATAAAAAAAGTGTAACTTATTGTTAGTGTAATGAAAAAGTACTTTAAGTCAACCAATTTTAGTAAAAATTTCTTCTAAATAGCCTTGATTTTCATCTTCTAGAAGTTGTTTAGCTTCTTCGTCTAATTCAATAGAGGTAGTTTTTCATTTTTGACGAATGTTGGACATATATGGATCTGAAGTGCACAACAAAATAGTGACAACATCTGGACATTTTCCTTGTGTTGTGCTCGTGAAAGAATCTGTAGTCTTTGTTCCTTTTTTCTTGCGCTTCGTCAGATAGATCTCCTATTGGTAGCATATTGTTTTGAATTATTTGTTCCCCATGGTACAAAATTTTATGAACTGTGGATGGCATATATCTCCAAGAGTATTTTTCATTATAAAGTATAGCTGTTTTATTGGCGTACTCTCCAAATTTTTTGGATTTATCTTTTTGCTGCATGCTAGAACTTGTAATATGATTTTGAATCGTCTTATTAATTCATGATCTACACCTGTGATAGATGCTGCAGTTTCCGTATCGGAAAAAAACTCCTTGCAGTATTTCCATCATTTGTGTTTCCTTCCCCTTGTTTTGGTTGGTCGATTACGAGGCCTAGCTGTAGATATTTTTGTTGAATTTGTTTTTTGTTTGCTTTCTTTTTTCTTCATTTTCTTTGTTTTTTTCACTGTTTCGCCTAACGGACCAAATTCAAAATCATAACCCAATTTAAGAATATGCTCCATGAAACGTATTCTAGCATGAAGAGGGGACATTCCAAATTAGTAGGCTTCCTTAAAACTATCGTCTTCTGGTGGAGATTGGCTTAATTGACTTGATGTCTTTTGGCATATAATGCACCGTGACGTTGACTTTGTTCCAGTTAAAGCTTGTGCAACTTTTCCATCAATCATTGTGAGACACATTTTAAAATGTACTTGGTAATGTCTTGGTCATCAAATTTAAATATTACTGGTTGAAGTTCCTTAATTTAATCTTTTATTTTTTGAACTTCTTCAGTTATGACATCTTTGGTTTCCTTTTTGAATGCAAATTTTATTGGTCTGCAATACTTTGTTGAAGAAGGAATTTCATTTTTCCATATATCAATTTCTGTTGCTCTACTAGTTGACGGCTCTAAGACGCTATACCTTTTCGTTAAGCGCAATGAAACGAAAGATACCATAAATAAATTAGCATCTGATGAATTTTCGGCATTAAATTGCTTGTATTGTTTCTGACCAGAGGATCCATCACATCCCCATTTAGAAATTAAAGTAATGCTGCCATTACCAATTTTTTTTAAATGATCAGTATCAAGCGTATTTAGCAATCGTTCTGCAGTATGTTCAAGGAGATCTTGCAATTTTATTTCTGCTGATGTTGAAGTGACACTAATAGCAGATTGTGAAGGTAAGCATTCTTTTTTGGCAGAAACTAAATCTCGATACTCTGGAAAAATCCCACAATTCTTTTCATTGGTTCGCTTCCGCAATTCCTTATATTGATTTTTGGTCAATTTCAAATCCAAAACAAGTAAGAAAATTATAGTCGGTCTAGCCCGACTATACGATACCCTATACCATGGTTTAGAGTCCCTATCTCTTCGGTCCAACTAATTGGATATAGCAAATAAGCATAAACCAAATTTGTGTGGCATTTTTACTAATTTTTTTCGCTGCAGATATGAAAAAGTTCATATGGGATACTATATTTATATGGGGACTAAGTCGAAAAATGGACCGATCCTGACCATATTTGGTACAGTCACTTATACTTTGAAAAAATATATACAAACCAAATTTGAGAAAAATCTATGCAATATTTTTGTTTTTTGATAGATTTAAGTGAAGATCGGGAAGCAGCTCTATATGGGGCCTCTGACTAAGAATTTTCCTATAGGTAGTAATTTTGAACTACTGATTAATGGGTGTAATAAACACATACAAACCCAATTTGACTGAGATCTATATGATAATTTGGAACTTATGGCAATTTATGTCGATTTCATAGGGGTCATTTGTATGGGGGCTAGGTCTGAACATGGACTGATTCTCACCAATTTCAGTAGCGTTCATCCCATAGCTGATAAAAGATCAAATGCCAAGTTTCACCAAAATATATTCATATTTGCGACCTGCAGTTTGATTACAAGCTTTACATGGACACACAGACAGACGGACGGACGGACGGACGGACGGACATCGTTAAATCGAATCAGATAGTAATTCTGATTTGATCGGTATAATTAAAGATGGGTGTAGGTCAAATATTTTTGGTTGTTACAAACAGCAGCACAAAATCATTATACCCAAACTACATATCGGTATAGGGTATAAAAACCCACACCCTAACCCCCTTTAAAGGGCCATATGTTAAAGGGCTATGTCGCAATAGTTTTTTTTTTACCATTTACCTGTTACTTAAATTGTTTCCCATTTTGTCAGGTATTTAAACTATATAACTCTAATTCAGACTATTAATGTTTTTTGAAAGATACGTATGTAAATGTTCCTGTAACAATTAAGCGCTTTATATCTCAACCCTTTTTTATAAGTATATAACAACTCCTGACAACTCTACCGACACACAAAAAAATACACCGCGGTGCACCGGTACGACCAACTTTTGTATTCATAACACTCAGACGGACGGACGGACATCGTTGAATCGACTCAGAGAGTGTTTTTGAGTCGATCCGTATAATAAAAGATGGATAAAGGTCCAATATTTTTGGCAGTTACAAACATCACCTCAAACTTAATATATCCTAACCACATAGTGGACAACTTTTGTATTCATACATTTTGCAGAAAAAAGCTAACCTTGGGTCAGAAAAATTGTTCTGGTGCACACGGGCGGAAACTGGCGGGTGCATAATGGGGCATAGGAGTATAGGGGAGGATTCGGACTATAGAAGTGTGCAAGATTTTTTCTGACTGCTTTTGACTGGCAGGAGTTATGCTCTATTAAGTAGGAGATTTTCGGAAAATTTTGACCTTTTTTAAATTTTTTTTTTTATATTTTTAACATTAATAGTATGGAAGCCACAAAATTATGCAAAATTTATTTCACTTCAAAATCTTTTAAATCAAAAAAGTTACAGTCATTCAAATATAAAAATTCACAAAGAAATTTTTAATTTTAGCAAAATACTGAGAAAGCCCATTTTCGAAGACCCTGTTCGTTGTGATATAGTTGAGATAGAGTCGCAATTTTTTGGCTCCCGAGGTTTACTAGTGTTTACTTTCAAATGAATAACATAACTTTAAAATCGGTAACAAAAAAAATGATTTTTGGACGCGTTCTCAAAATATGGTCCACTGTGCGCCACATAAAAAAGTATTGTAAGTACTCTAATAATAAAAAAATATATATTTTTTTCAGACTGAAGCTCATTCTTTCTTAAAATCATCATAATAAAAACTGGTTAAAATAAAAAAATAATTCACTTAAAATTGAAATGGCTTTAGAATTTAAAGGTTAATTATCGCTAACCGTATTAATGAATTTAAGACATAGGTGGAGGGTACTAAAGATTCGGCTCAGCCGATTTCAACACTATTACTTGTTTTTTTATAATATTTGATACCCCTCTATGCAAATACAGTTTATCACATATCTGTATTTTGTAGAACCATTTTTAGTTATAGCTTCCATAGAAAGCTACTTTATGGTATTCACTTCCAACAAAAATTAAAAATACTTTACTTAACATGGTCATGATCGGCGTATTTTTCGACGTGGGCCCTATATAAAATTAGCATTCGATATAAATTTCAGAACAGTGATACTCAAATTTTGTTTAAGTCTATTTTCTATGTACATTTTTGACCTCGGTATATAGAGTGCCGTATAGTCGGTCAAGACCCACATTGCTTAAAAGTATAGTCTCCAATTAAAGGGTAACATACTCGTATAACGATATTCTGGCGCCAAAACGGCACCGTTAGTTTAAACGAAATTGTATTTTTTTGCATTATTTTGTGGTTGTTTGTGAAGCTTTTAATGCGATTGATTTTTTTTTTTTTTTAGTAATTCTATTGAATATTATTAACTTACCCGTATATTAATGACTGGCATTGGTGGATAAAGTTCTTTGAGACGCGACTCCATGATTATACCTTGTTGTATATCCCATCTGGCGCCTTCCATAAATATGCCATGAACGTAGGCGCCTTCTCTCGGCGCTGATCTATAAGACAGTGATTTAAAAAAAAAAATCATCATTTAACAGGGAACATTAGACAAAAAATTACATACAATTTACAAATCAAATTAAATTAAATGTCTATAAATAGCTATAAATAAAAGTAAAAATATTAAGAAGTAGAAAAAAAAACAGCATTTAGTAATTAGTTACGGCTACAACTCAATTAATTTGAAAATAAAACTACTTCATGATGATGTTCAACATGATATGATCGGCATCCATCATATGTGTGTTAGCACAATAAATGAATTAATGACAGACGGACGTCGCTAGCTAGAGAAAGTCGATGAAATACACGCCCAACACAAATAATAATTTCTGGTGCCAATGCGCTAATTGATGACGCTCTCAAGATAACATCAAATTAAGTATTGTCGCCATTTAACATCCAAAAGTAAAATTAATTTATTTTAATTTATAACTGATAATTGTTTTGTTCATTTAATTTGTTACTTAAGAACCTGCTATGTTTGTATACAATTGATTTATTTTGTATTTTCTTTAAATATTATTAGTTTTCTTGTTTTGGTTTTAATGTGCAGTTTAGGATATCCAAAGAAATAAAGTGGGGAAAAGGTCATAGTTTTGTATAACATGTAGTAGGATCAGAGAAAATCATGTTTTATCGATAATAGTTATTCTTTTGGGTAAATGCGCATGCATTTCAGTTTGTGAAACGTTTCATGAATAGTCTTGTTCGCCATATCAATACAATTTTAATCGGCATTCCTCGAGAACTGTGCTGAGGCCGTTTTTAAAAAAATACCAAACTTAATTTAGCTTAAAAAGAAATTTTTCAATCCTGCTACAAAAGCCCTAACAGCATTTTTTCTTCGAAATTCGTTGTACTTTATATTTATGCTACACCGCGATGAATTTTGTAGCATGTTTTTCCATTGTTCCTTTGCTTCAACTAACAAGTTGCTCTTATTACACCAGTTCTGCTTCAGTCTCCATTACACTCAAATATCCATTAACATAAACCCGTAACCAGTTGTATCCACTTTTATCGATTATTTTAACATGATCGTAGAATGTTTTGTTCGCATGATTAAAGAAAAAAGTGACAATTGTTACACTTGACTGACCCATGGCAAAAAGTACATACTCGTGCATACGACCATCTACATTTGTATTGTATTGATAAACGATTGAAAAAAATTTCTTGTTGAATGAAACCACAGGTCACCAGAAATGTCAATTAAATAATAAAAATTAACTATTGGAAAGCAAAGCAAGAACAAAAAAAGAACAGCTGAAAAAATCACAAATACATTGACTGGGAAAGTGATAATTTAGTTATTCCCAATTACTTATCAGAGCTGGAAAATATTCAATTGCTCTCCGAAAATATCAATTTAAATTAAAAACATTTTTAATCTTTAAGTTTTTTCATATGTTCACCTAGTAATAATTTTTTCCAATGGAAACAAAGTTATTTAGTTTTTTTTTTTGGAATATTATTTTCTGGAGAGGTGATCTCTGTACATGAATACCATATTTATTTATTTTTGAAAAAAAAAAAAAAAAAAAATATTGACTGTTCATGTGGTTTCCTTTATGTCATACGAATTGTTAAGAATTTCAAATAACAAATAAAAGTTTACCGACCCTATTTCTACTCTACACAATGTTGTTGCCTAGTAAAGAAAAAATTTTGTTTAACCAACGAAAAGTACGCAGCGGAATTGTTCATCTGAAATTTAAACTACAAATACACACAAGTTGAGTCCGCCGAAAGCTAACATCTCTGTCTTATCGTTCAATGATCATGTTGAGTTTTGTGCCTGAAAAAGAACATTTCTGGGACGCATTCCTTCTATTATTTAATCAAAAGAAAATGACTGCTGGAAGCCATCGTTTACATGGTTTCGACAATAGTGGCGAATTCAGTGTGAATGGCATTAAGCGCTCTGGTAGACCACAAAACGAAAATCGCAAAGTTACTTGTGAAATGCTGAAGAAATACCACCATAGAAAATCATTTTTGTATCGAATCGTGACAGGTGACAAAAAATATATTTAATATTAAAAACCCGAAGCGGAAAAAATCGCCTGGCGAAGCCCGGGTTCTTTACCAATAAAGCCAAATCGCTTCGCCCAGATGACCGTGCTCTGTGTCTGGTGGAACCAGAGCGTTATTATGTACCATGAACTGGGAGCAAAAGTATTCATTATGAACTGGCTTGCCAGAGACGTGATACAATGGCCTATAACCTACCTCCAAGTGGTGCTCCTGGGCAACGCTAGGCAAAGCCAGTTAATTCTGGTGATTATTCCTAGCGTCTAAAGGTTAAGGAAGAGAAATGTCTGCCAGTGCAATCCTACACGGGGGATAACTGGTAGTTACTAAATTAGCTAATTAGTAGCGAAGCCTTACAAAAAGGCGCTAAATTTGGTACTGCGGGGAGATCGAATTGCCCAAAAAGAGGACTCTTCGACTTCTTGCGGATACCAAGCGAGCCATAGTACTGTAATCTGACAGCCGACTGGTGGATCGTGAAACATCCAACCAGATGAAAAGGTTGTCACACCCCTTTAATATATGTGAGTCCAAGTTGAATTGACGGATTGTTAGACCACATTACGAAAGTGGCACTAGAGGCTTTCGAATCTGATGTGCAGAGGAGATCGCTGTGTGTGACTAGTAGGGGTGGTTGTGGAGTGGAAGAGCTGGTATATGCGTTGGATGGAAATGCTGGTATATGCGTTGTTTGGGTGGCATGAGTGGAAGATGAGTCGCAAGATGAATCGGATGCAAGAATGTCGGATGTAGCATGAGTATATTTGACGATACAAGAGTGCGTAGAAATGGGTCAGAAAACAGTACTATGGTAAGCAAGGTCAAAGCAGAAGTCTTTGACGAATCTTTCACGATCTCATTGGGAACGGCCCCTCGGGGAGTTTCGCAGTGGCTTGTGGTGCCCGTATCGCGGGCAGATCACAGATCGATGTGGAGGTGCATTCACCCAGGTGTTGCTACCTCCAAAGCAAAAGGGTTTTAGATAGGCCCGACACAATAACAAATTGTGGAGTGATGCCGTGCAACATCACTCCAGCTTGTAACCGTCTTATGGCGGGGCGAAGGCAAGACGCATAGTATCTCTCCATGTGCTAAGACCACCGTGTGGTTAAGTCGTCAAGACAGGCACGCACGTAAAACCCTTATGACATCTGTACCATGAACTATTGAAGCCCGGGAAACCATTAACACACAACTCCATCACCAATAAATTATTATTTGAACCACGTATTAATCGAAAGACGATCGGAACGGGCCAGAAAACATGAGAAAGTCATTCTGTTACATGACAATGCACCGTCTCACACAGCAAAATCAGTGAAAGACATTGTGAAAACACTTAGATGGGACATTCTTCCACACCCGTTATACTCCCCAGACCTGGCACCATCTGACTACCATCTCTTCGCATCAATTGGACACGTAGTCTCAGAGCAGCACTTCAGCAATTTGAAGGAATTTGGAAAATTGCTCGGCGATTAGTTTGCCACAAAAATTAAGAGTTTTTGGCACGGTAATCATAAATTACCTGAAAATTGGCTGAAATGTGTATAAGCCGATGGCCAATATTTTGCATACAGTATCTTTTTTTTTTAAAGACGGAAAAAACTTTTGTATACAACTGGTAGTACCAGTCTGGTCACCTTCGCTTCTATTTAAGCTATTCGAAAATGTGTTTCTACAAGCCCTAACCCCATTCCTTAAGCGCCCCGGTAGGTGAGTAGGTAGCGTGCTCGCCTATTATGCGGAGGTTGTGGGTTCGATTCCCATCAGAGGCTTTGGTGTGTAGCTGAAAAAAAAAAAAAATAGTAAGAAAAAAACTAGCCAAAATTAGAATTTGCAGACAAGCCCCTCGGCTTCGCAGAACTAGGCTTAAAAAAAAAATTGAATACCATACCCGCTCATAAATATGGTTTCCGAAAAGACCATAGCACTATTGATCAAGTTCATCGTATAGTGACTGTG
Source organism: Cordilura impudica (assembly GCA_963682025.1). Taxonomy (NCBI): domain Eukaryota; kingdom Metazoa; phylum Arthropoda; class Insecta; order Diptera; family Scathophagidae; genus Cordilura; species Cordilura impudica. The sequence continues at coordinate 292,245,376 of OY821517.1, forward strand.
ATAAGAGAGGCTTTCGAAGACAAAATCGATTAATCGTCGTTATTTGTAAAGATATCTCAAATATTCGACAAAGTCTGGCCCAAAATATATAAGATAGTTTACCCGAAATGATCTATAAACTTAAAAAAAGTTTTTTATCAGGGAGATCTTTTGTGACCAAGCACAGTATTAATGCAAGAGTTCCTCAAAGTATGATTCACACATCGTCATTTACAGATGATACAGTATTTGTAAGCACTGATAAAAGTCTAGTTATTGTCTCCAGTTAAATGCATTTTACAGTTATAAAGTCCTCAAGTTTTTTAAACGGAAAAATAAGGAAATGTCAAACATTTATGGGAAACAATGATCTTCTCTCATATTGTAAACATCATCAATTCGATTGTCCATACTTCCAACAATGCTGTTTATTGTGATTTGGTCAATTCTTTTCCATTCTTCCGTTACAGATGTTATTAAACTTGCAGTTGATGCAAACTGTCGATTACCCGTTGTTTCAAGATACCCCACAAATTTTCTATGGAGTTGAGGCCTGGTGAGCATGTCGGCCACACCAAAACTGTTATGGTTATTGATAAAAACCACTTTTTTGTTTCTCGCTTAACATTGTGTCGGGAATTATCCTTTTAAAAACACCACTGTGTCTAATATTTATCCTTTTCAAAATGGCACCAGACTTACTTGAGGAGTTGTATGTAGAGTTTGCTCTTCCTCCGACAAGCTGTTACTTAAAGTTCCCACCAACACTCAGTTCAAAATGCCCTACACCATTATGCTTCCACCACCAGAATTATGTTTTGTGAAATACATTGGTTCCTCCAGGACATCATGCCAATAGCCTCGAAAACCATTTGGCCCATCCACTTGTTTACGTCGGAAAACATAACCTTGATAACCTTGGTTTTATTGAAAAGAAGATGAAAATAAGAAATACCCTTTCCTAATTGGTGTTCATATTTCTGACTGCAAAATTATCTCTAGCTTCCTTGTGAAGCTTTGTCACAAGGAAGCTTCTCAAATTCTTTATTTTTGTTATGTTGTTAAGTCCTCCCGATGATTGCCTTTGACACATTTGCGTTCATCAACGGCCTCAAGCCCATTAGTCATACGGACGAGTCGCTGGCTTTGCCTGAAATACGAGTCTCAGTGCGCAGACCAAGATTTCGTTTGGCTATACTCTTCACTAGGCACACAGTTTATCTAGATAGCATTTTTACCTTACAGTCCATCGTTCTGGAGATGTAGTAAAAATTTTGAAAAATACCTTATCTTGCATGAAAAATGGCTCATCCACTGGAAAGTAAAAGTAAATCCAACGAATTGTACTTACCTCACTCAGAAAGTAAAATTGTCCCAAACTCGAAATAAAAAAAATGCAGTCATTCCTGAGCAGCAACATGTTAAATACTTTGGAATTCATTTTTTTGTACAGCTATCGCCCTTTCATACTTAACTGCGAATCATCGGTTGGAGAAAATGGTGTTTAGGTGTTAGAACCAGTAATTAACATTAAATCTAAGTTATGAATATTTTGTAATTTTCCGAAAGAAAATAAAGCAGAGTATAGAAAAAGCACACACTGAATAAAAATCTCTTACATATATGTAAACAAATATAGCTCAGACCAACAAAGACATAGTTATATTTTCATATCAATTATGTGTGTTTCTAAATTTTGTACGGTCCCAACACAATCATGACTGTGATTCGTTTTAATATTTCGTTATCTACACGAACATTTTTCTATCACGTATTTTTTGTTTCGAACTCACATAAACCACACAGATTCGAGTGTAGCTATATTTTAAGTTCGTTTTCTTGCACGTGTACTGCTAAAAAAAAAAACACAACATGTTCTTCAACGCGTACATCTAAAAATTAAAACGTTATCCACTCGCGATCGGAAAACTTTAAGACACCCCATATAAAAACGACAACAACTGTTTCAACCAAATTAATTTAAAAAAAATATAAAATAATTCATTAGCAGTTATAAAAAAATAAAAATAAAAAGATAATAATAAAAATAAAAAATAAAAATAAAGAGATAGTAATAAAATAAAAATCAGAGAAATTTATAAGTCAGTATTATATATCTCGAGTACTATGACAGAGACAGCTTTTTCATCTATTACTAATGTGAGTAGTCGGACAAATAAGGTGGTATCAGACCAATGGGCGTGGCACCTCCTATAAAAAAAATTTTAAATGTCATATATCTGAAGTACTGTAATAGTGAGAGCCTTGGGACTTTGCGTCGATTAGTCGAACAAAAGATGGGCGTGATCGGAGCAGTGGGCGTAGCACTGCCCATACAAAGAAAATATATAATATCATAAAATTGATGTACTATAAAAGGGAAAACCTCGACACTTTTCAGCAGTCCATCAGATAATAATGTGAGTAGTCCGATAAAAATTGGGTGGGATGGAATTAGAGGGCGTAGCACCTCATATACAAAAAATATGAAGTTCTACGAAAGCGTGTGGAAACTTTTGACAAGTACATATTTATTAATATGAGTAATCTCGGAAATTATGGGCAGAGTCCCCAAGTTAAAAAATCGCTGAAAATTAAAAATCGCCAAAATCAAAAATCGACGAACCGAAAATAACAATAAACAGAAATCTTCAAAATCAAAAATGGGCAAAAACAAAAATCGTCAAAATCAAAAATCGCTAAAATAAAAAATTGCCAAATGATATTCTAAATTCAAGGCCAATAGTTAAGTGTTGCCAGATTCAATTTGGAAAATCAATATTCTACATGTACCTTGCTACAGAGTAGAAACGCTGAAAATTTTGATAATTGTTGCACCGAATCAATACACAAAAAATATTGTATATCAGCAAGCATTGAAATAATAATCTAACCCATAAAAAAAAAGCTTTTATAAAACTCTTTCCTGCCTTAGACATATGAGTTTTGAATCTCTCTGTGACTGTGCATGATTTTGCATGACTATTTAAAATTAATCTTTGGTCAAAACAAGTCTATGGACAAAGCTTCAGATCGATCGGATAATTTTAAATGGGGTTTAAATCACTCCGTTGCTGTGCGTGGCTATGCGTGACTGTGTGTTCCTATCTTAAAATTAATCATTGGCCACTACAAGTCTATGGACAAAATTTCAGATCAATCGGATGAGGGGAAGTGAGGTTTTAATCTCTCCGTGACTGTGCCTGATTATGTCAAAGTTATTCTCTTTTCACAGCAAGTCTATCGACCAAGTTTCAAATCGATCGGATAAGGGGAAATGGGTTTTAAATCACTCCGTGACTGTGCATGACTATTTCGAAGTTAATTTTTCTTTACAGCAAATATATAGACCAAGTTTCAGATTGATTGGACGAGGGCAAATCCGTTTTAAATCTCTCCGTGACTGTGCCTGACCATGCATGACTGTGCGTGACTAATTCAAAGTTAATCTTTTTTTCACAGCAAGTGTATGGACCAAGCTTCAGATCGATCGGATGAGCGGAAATGACATTTAGATCACTCCGTGACTGTGCGTGACTATGCGTGACTGTGCGTAACTACCTCAAAATTAATCTGTTGTTACAACAAGGCTATGGGCCAAGTTTCAGATCAATTGGATAAGGGGGAATGGGGTTGCACCACAACAGACAGACAGACACACAGACAGAGAGTATAAGTTAAAAGAAAGAGTTTAAAAATGATATGGAATAAATTAAATAAAATATTTTAATTGCACAATACAAACTTCGTAGGAAAAATAAATATGAAATAATATAAATTATGAAATAAAACATGTCAATAAGTCTCGGTAGGTCGTAACGAAGCGCGACAGAGCATACTAGTATAAAATAAAAGGAGCCCTAAGATATTTCTAAACGCGTTTTATACACTAAAACTAAGAAAGTAACATTATAAATTAAAGAATTTCCACAATCATATTTTCAATATTACCTGGAATAAATTTTTTTTTTTAATATTTCCCAAAAACTCTTTATTTATCTAATCAATATACGCCTATTCCATAAAAAATACTGTGTCAGAAATTTAAGACTTCCTTGAATTAATCCCAATTTTTCCTGCCTTTTATCCCACTGTATGCCGTCATGCATAAAGCCGTAGATTCAAAGAAAAAATTTAATTTAAGGATTTCTCTAAATTTTGGTCCAACATGTGGCAAACCAAATTATTTTTCTGAAATTTTTGGTTAACGCCAATTTTCAAACAGTTTCCAATAAATACTTAAATTCATATTCAAATATTATTATTGTTTTCAATTCGGCGTGGCGGAGCAGAAAATATTCTTAATGAGACCGCTGACTGGTGTCAAATCAGGGGCCAAATCACCATATTCGTTATTGAAATTTTTCGATCGAAAGTATTTTTTTATTTTCCAAAATAGAATACCCAGGACAATTTTCCTCTATCACAGTTAACGAATTATGGCCTGTAGATAAGAGCAAAAGTGAAACGAAGTCTGACGATTGTCCGTCTTCTATAAGTAATAAAACAAAATATGGAATTTCGATATCGAATGCGGCGATTAGTCCTCAGTTTTCCGTACTTCGCAGTTTTTACTGTGTATTAATCACAGAAGATACAGCACAAACAAACATTACAATTGTTATTTTTAATATTTTTAGATTATTTATGCATTATTTTCAGTTTCCTAAGAGTTACCACATGTGATGAACACATTGTACCTTTTACATATAATAGAGATGTTGCCAGAGATGTTAGATTTATGTTTTTTTATTCTATCTTTCTTTGTTTGCGAGAAAAAATTCATTTTAAATTTCTTATAGTACTTTCACTAAAACATATTTTGGGCCTATTTAATTTCACCAGCAAATGTTCTAGTTTTTAATGTGATAGTGAAGACTCTTAAAAAAAATTCTTTAAAGTGAATAAATTCTTTTAGATGTCCATTTGATACTTACGTAAAATCTTCTTTTTGCTTTTTCGTCACATCGCATTGCAAACACATTTTGTCCAATGGCAACTCATTGCGACGCGCAGTACTTTGCATAATTGCAGTTAATAAAGATTGAGGATTGAAAAAGCCGGCCAACCAAACGCAAGAAGGCAACTATCCGAAAGTGAGAGAGGAAATTTTTTTAAATTTTTATTTAAAAATAAAATGAAAAAGAGGATTTTTTAGTTTACTCACCACAAAATCAGTAGACCATGTTTCTAACTCTCGCAAACGAAGGCATAAATCAATGAACCAATTATTTAAGCCTAACAAGGATGGATAAGCTCTTTGTGTCCACACGGGTGGAACTTGATCCAGAAATAATGAATTTTCCAATACCTCCATGTCAGAAGTAATGGTGAGTTCACCCTTCAAACCTAAATCCAATTCTTTAAGGCTTCTTTTCATTTCGCTGGTCAAATAATTCATACGTTCACATTCTTGAAAGGCTACAATGACATAAGGGGTTCTCTCTTCGACCTTATTCATGATTTCTATCATATTAAATTCTTCGGGAAGCTTTTCAATAATTTCATCAACAATTTGTTTAACCTTATCCTCGCGTGTCACAGTAGCTCCCCCACCCGCACCAGCATCTCGAGGTTGCATTTCAAAGACCGTACGAAATATATTTTCAGCTCGGGTGGTTAAGAAGCCAATTTCAGCATTCGGATGTAAACCGTATAGATAAGGTGATTCGGCTGGCATGTTGTCATCAATGTAACCATGATAACCGGCATAGTCAGTATTGGGTGGTGCTGGAAAACCAGGTGCCAGAAATAATTCACCATCTACCAAATCAGGCTGCATATACTCTTCTAAGTACATTATACATAATTTACGATCCCAGTCATCGGTTATATGACCACCGTACATAATTTCGCCAAACAAATAACGTAAATCTTCCCAAGGTACTTTAGCGTTGGCCTCGAGATAATTATATAGAACCGATACACTAATATTGAGATCTCCCACATTGAAGGGATAGACCTTATTCCAACCCTGAGGTCCAAATTTACGACGTTCTGCAACTACAGCATGAAAGTAGCAAAGTGAAAAAAGTATAGCCTTAAATTCAGCTTCTTTTCCCGACATTTCCAGGGTCTCTTGGGTGAAATTGTCTAAAGCCTTATGGAGATTAGCCAACATACCAGTGGGAGGTTCATTAGTTATTTTAATCGAAGACTCCAAAATACCCTGTTATTTTTAATAATAAATTCAATAAAATAGCTTAAAATCTCGGTCACTTAAAATTTCAACTCACTTGTGGTATTATGTGGGCAGATGGTGTCGACGCTGGTTCAGCGCTAAGAAACATACGATAGTCACAATGAGATCCTTCAGCATAATATTCCAATTTCTTTTCGAGAGAAGGCAGCCATTTTCTCACCAAATGTATATTCTGTAATACTACCCAATGACCATTTTTAGCTGCTGTATCCATAGCCGTTTCTGCTATCGCCTCTTGTCCCTGGCCAAGAGAGACATTGTGGAAATTTCCTAAATCCTGTGCATATCCTAATTGTTTTCCTAAGGCTTCAACGTCTTTGAGCGGATTGACACCAGGCGATAGTATAAAGAAAATAGGTGTAGATGGTGAGGCTTCTTCAAAGGACTTGGCAAATTCCAGGGCTCGACTTTCAACATATTTTGAGCCAAGTTTTTCTTCAATGAAATCTCTATAAAGAGGAGAAAAAATTAAATATCGTTATTGGAAGAGATAAAAGAGATTTTGGTAAAGGTGATATTTTCACTAGCTGTTTTTATAAATAAAAAATTGTGAGTCCGATCACAGGGGAGATGTGTAACATATATGTACAGATCAATTAAAATCAAACAGAAAGCGTCATCTATGTATCACTTATATCAAAAAAAAAATGAAGGGGCTCAGCTAATATAAAAATTATTTATTATTATTTATCATTTCAACTGGTTGTTATAGTTGGGGTTGGGGAATTAGCTGAAATAATTTCTATATTTGTAATAACGTTATACTTGTGGGGTTGTTGAATTATATGTTAGACGTTTATATTGTGAAATTTTTATTGTGTTATAGCAGAGGTTGTTGAATTAGCTGAGATAATTTTATATCGTAATCTTTTCACCAATACACTCATACTTCACACCGTTTTTATCTTACTTCTTACTTCTTACGCTGTTTTTGTGATTGTATTGTAAAATAGTGATTTAAACAGAGCATTCGGATAGATAAAAGAGCGATTGAATACATTTTTTACAAAAAATGGAACCATATTTTGGTATATTAGTAAAGGTGATATTTTAAGTTTCCTTTCAAAGAAAAATAAAAAATTAGAGATATTGTGGTATGACGCCATGAGGTGCTCCTTCAGTATTCATTTAAGTACAATTACCATAACTACCAGATTTTACAACAAACTCACTATTTTCTAAATTCACTATTTTCTAACTGTGGAGATGTTTTCACACATTTTTTTTTTATTAAGGAAGAGAAAAATTTATGAATTTATTATAAAAGTATGTTTATTTATGAGTAAAATGCAGCTTTACTTTAAAAATTCCTGTAAAAATTGACCATGGTATTAAACTTTTAATAAAAACAAAGTTTTGGAATAAATGCATCAACAATCCCGTTAGTTGCAAATCACAGTTATACTAATCCCAAGTTAGAATTTCAACAAAAACTTGCAATGAGAGCTTAACTCATGTAAAAATATTGTTTTGTTTTTTTAATTTGACGTTTTGTTAATCACTTTGAAACTGTTTATAAAGGGTCCGCCATCTAACGTTTTTTTTTTTTTTCAACTAGTGCTTATTTCGTGAATGGTAACGCTTAGCTCATGTCTGATTCGACAGATAATTACTTTTATCCTTCTGCTGAACGAATATGGTTGTGTGTACGCTTGAACAACGCTGGGAAATATTGCGACATTACTTTGAAAATCATGGTAATGTTGCAGAATATGTGCGAAAATTGCTTACGGATTTTGGAAGAAGAGATGCACCGTCAGCTCCGTATGTTCGTTATCTTGTGAAAAAAGTGAAAGAAACTGGCATCCTCATCGATAAACCAAAGCGTGAAAAGCCAAAGACAGTGCGTACACCCGAGAATATTGCTGCTGTGGCAGAAAGTGTGTGTGAAGCGCCATCAACATCAATTCACCGTCGTTCTCAAGAATTGAACATTTCGGAGGCATCATTGAGACGACTTTTGCATAAAGACCTTGGTATGATGCCACACAAAGTCCAATTGGTTCAGGAGTTGAAGCCAACTGACCATCCAATGCGTTTTCGCTTCGCTAAGTGGGCCTGCGATCGACTTACAAAAGATGCCGATTTTGCCAAAAAAAAAAAATCATCTTTTCAGATGAAGCTCATTTTGATCTTGGCGGGTATGTAAACAAGCAAAATTGTCGCATTTGGGGCACAGAAAACCCGCACGCATACATTGAAAAGCCGATACACCCAAAACGAGTCACTATTTGGTGCGGATTTTGGTCCAGAGGCATAATTGGGCCATTTTTCTTCGAAAATGAGCAAGGAGTGGCCGTTACAGTCAATGTCGATCGTTATCGGGCCATGTTGAACGAATTTTTGTTCACAAAAATTGAAGAGGAGGATATTGGCAACATTTGGTTTCAACAGGACGGCGCTACGTGCCACACAGCCGAAGCTACACTCGATGTTTTGCGCCCTGTTTTTGAAGATCGCATTATCAGCCGCAGAGCTGATGTCGTTTGGCCACCTCGGAGCTGCGATTTGACACCGTTGGGCTATTATTTGTGGGGTGGCCTCAAAGGTAAGTGTTACGCCAACAAGCCAGAGACAATTGACGCTTTAAAGGGCAATATTCGTGAAGCCATTGGTGAAATACAGCTGCACACAATTAATAATGTGCTTAAAAATTGGACCGATCGTGTAGGCTACTGCATGGCCAGCCGAGGCAGCCATTTGAATGAAATTATTTTCCATTATTAACCGGAAGGATTGTACTTTCAAATAAAAAAATAAATTTGAGATAATATTCAGTAGTTTTTTTTTTTTTTTATAGCATTTTCAAAAAAAAAAAAAAAAAAGTTATTTGGCTTACCCTTTATAAGAAAATTTAGCAAAAGATATGCTATATTGGTCATATGCGTGATTTTGAAAAATATTATTTTAATCGCTCTTATAAATTCATTCGCTGGTATGAGCCAGAACTTGTTTGTAAATAATCGCAAAGTGCGGCCACCTAGTGAGTCGTATCAAATAGGCAAGAGAAACATTTTAAACGTCCCATTCTATAAAGCTGAGGATGTTCTTCTGCCACCACTGCACCTAAAGTTATGAAGCAATTTGTAAAAAAAACTTGATGTAAACGCGAAACTTTTTGCCATCTTAAAGAGGTATTCCCAGAATGAAGTGAACCCAAATTTAAAGGAGGTATTTATGTATTTAATTTCAATCTAATACTTTTTTATCTGTTCTAATAAATTTTAGGTATTTTTATTGTACCACGAATTCGTAAAATTATGAGAGATGAGAACTTTATGAAGAAACTAAGTTCCGCACATGGAAAAGTTTTGTTGCACTATGTGACAATTTTCTTGGATATCACGGTTGTTAATGAATTTTTAAGTGCTTGTAGTGAAATGGGCTGCAACATCCCCATAATAATAATTCGCTTCCTATAAGCTCATCTATACTTCTTCCCAGACAACCTGGGCCAGTTCAGCGATGAACAAAGCGGGAATTTCCACCAAGAAATACGAGGGCGGATCAATAAGTCCGTGACTTTTCGAACTTCCCTCGCAGTTATATGAAATGCAACACTGCTCCATGGAAAAGTTTTATAGCACTATGTGACAATTATCTTGCATATCACGGTTGTTAATGAATTTTTAAGTGCTTGTAGTGAAATGGGCTGCAACATGCCCATAATAATTCATTTCCTATATTCTCATCTGTACTTCTTCCCAGAAACCTGGGCCAGTTCAGCGATGAACAAAGCGAGAATTTCCACCAAGAAAGACGAGGGCGGATCAATAAGTCCGTGACTTTTCGAACTTCCCTCGCAGTTATATGAAATGCAACACTGCTCCCATCAAGTACCACCTGTAAATAGACTACTGTAAAATTTTGAGCAAGTTCCGTCATTTACTTTGAGTTTAACAGCTGCTCGTGTTTTTTTTTTTTTTTTTACTGGAAAAAAGTGAATTTCGAGTGCTCATTAAACATTATTTTTTGCAAAAAAAAAACCGTCAATCAAACCAAGGAAAAGCTTGATAAATACTATGGGGACTCTGCACCATCGATTTCAATGGTAAAAAAAGTGGTTTACTGACTGTGGTCGCACAAATACAAATGAAGCTAAACGTTCTGGATGGCCAATTGAGGTCAATACACCCGAAAATGTTGTTGCTGGCCGATCGCAGAGTAAAAGTGCGTGAAATTGTTGATGCCATAGACATAGAATATGGCAGTGTGGTTTCGATTTCAAACGATCAGTTGGGTTTAAGAAAGCTGTCTGCAAGATGGGTGCAGCGTTTGCTCTCAATTGGCCATAAACTTAATCGTGTCTCAATGGCAAAATTCCTTGAATTGGGCTACGAATTGGTACCTCATCCGCCATATTCTCCGGCTGTAGCCCCCAGTGACTATTTCCTATTTCCAAACCTAAAGAAGTGGTTCGGTGGAAAGAGACTTAGCTCCAACAATGAAATTATTGATAAAAAATGCCTATTTTATAGACCTCGAAAAATCCTATTTTTTGGAAGGGGTACAAAAATTGGAGAAACGTTGGACTAAGTGTATTGCGCTAAAAGGCGATTATGTTGAAAAATTATTTTTTTTTTTGCAAAACAAACTGTGTTTCATTCTAAACGTCATGGACTTATTGACCCGCCCTCGTAGTTTCAATGGTAAAACATTTTGAAGGTAAAAATAAAATAAAAATGATAATGATAAAAAGGATACTGCTGGTCACTTCAACGGGAAACCGAAGATGCTGAATTAAAAAAAAAAACATTTTTGAGTTTAATGGCCAAAAATGTTATTTTTGGTAAAATTTTGTTTTTGTAGGCATTTATTCAAAAATTTTGTTTTTATTAAAATAATATAATAAATTCATAAATTTTAAACTGAGTTTGCTGAGGAACACGCACAGACGTCTCAATATTACTAAGTAATCATCTGCATATCTCCGAAAGGCCTCAGTTTCTTCTTTCTAAATCCGCTGAGAAATTTAAAATCGGTTGATAATCAAAAAAGTTACTGTCTTATATGTGCAAAAGGGCCAAAAACCCTGTTTTTTTTTAGCCCGTAACTCAAGATTTTGGAGGTGTTTCGCAAATTTCAAGAACAGAGTCTTGTAGTACTCGCCAAGAAAAAGGTATCGCATCCCAAGTATTTCTCTTTCATTATTTTTTGTATCACTGTGTAATCATTAAAAAAATTATCTCATGCCATAACCTTGCCTGTTGATGGAACTATCTTCGCCTTCTCCGGACACGATTCTCCCATTTCAGTCCACTGCTTTGCCGGTTCCTTTGTCTGGTTATGAATCCACGCAAAAACTCGGCTTTATTGCGGTGAAACATCGCCAAACACTATCGAAACATCTTTAGTGTGCTGTTTTTGCTCTGTTGTGATCAAACGCGACACCCATCTTGCGGACAGCTTTCTGAACTCAAAATGTTGTTATTTTTCACAAAGTTCATTTTTTCACACTATTGCCGCTATCTGTATGTTATGTTGGGTTGTTGTGGGACTGCCCTCATATTATTGAACATATGAATTTCTTAGCAAAACGTGACGCTTATTGTCAAAAGTAAAAATTTCACATTTAAAATTATCAGAATAAAATAAAATTTATACCGAGCATTAGATTTAGATTATGAACATTTTTTTGCTAATGTTGACATATCTTTAATTGAAATGAAAAATTATGCAATTAACAAAAATGATTTAAAATTCCACATATGTACGTTCTTCCCATTTAAACAAAATAACGTCAAAATATAATGGTTTCGTCTTATTCGTCTGGGAATGCAAAATGACCTTCTAGTCAGGTGAATCCGAATAAAAAAAGTTAGAAATTTCATCGAAAAAGAATTAGTAAACGAAATCCTCTATTCCAATAATTATTGGCAAAGAGGAAAAATATTAAATTCAGATATTTATTTAGTTTTGACTAAAAAACTTATTAGAGTGCCTCGATTTGTATGGGATAAAAAAAATGTTCGATGAACTTCCCCAAAATGCAACCTAGATAAAGGGTTTTTCAACAGGGACGCTACAAAAGTAGAAAGACAGGGACAGCAAACGACGCCATATTTCTTGCCGCTCTTTTGACATTTCTCTTCAGTAAAATTTGAATCCACAGGTACAGTACAAAATGTTCCCGTGCCAGTGAGACAAAGAAGTGCCCGTAGTGTCGAGAATATTGCTGCCGCTGAGGCTTCAGTTGAATAAAGCCCAAATGTGTCTCTAACACGTCGTTCTCAAGCGTTGGGCATCTCTGTGACGTCATTGTGGCGAATTTTGCGAAAAGATCTTGGCCTACATCCTTACAAGATCAAATTGACGCAAGAAATGAAGCCGCTTGACCACCAAAAGCGTCGTATGTTCGTGAATTGGGCTGAGCAACAACTTGAAAATGATTCGGACTTTCATCGAAAAATCATCTTCAGCGATGAGGCTCATTTCTGGCTGAATGGCTTCGTCAATAAACAAAATATGCGTTATTGGTCAGACAACAATCCACACGTACTCCATGAGTCATCATTGCATCTCGAATAAATTACGGTTTGGTGCGGTTTATGGGCCGGCGGCGTACTGGGCCGTACTTCTTCCGTGATGATCAAGACCGGCACGTTACTGTGAATGGGAATCGCTGCCGTTCAATGATAACTGAATATTTTTGGCCCCAATTGGATGATATGGACTTGGAGGACATGTGGTTCCAACAGGACGACAACACACGCCACACAGCGAATGTCAAATCAATTTATTGGAAACCAAGTTTGGAGAACGTGTTATCTCACGAAATGGTCCAGTCGATTGGCCGCCTCGGTCGTGCGATTTGACGCCGTTGGATTATTTCCTGTGGGGCTACGTCAAGTCTATGGTCTATGCCAACAAGCCAGCGACGATTGATGAACTTCGTACGAATATCGAACGATAAATTGCAGCAGTATCGGCCGTCGAAAATTGGGTTCAGCGTCTGGACTTCTGCAAGCGTGCCCGTGGTGGCCATGCAAAAGAGATCGATCTCCATACACAATGGCATCGAACGTACTTTCACAGGAATAAAGAATTTCATTGATATCCAAAACCGTTTTTGTTTTATTTTAAAAAACTTTTGTAGCGCTCTTATTGAAAAACCTTTTATATATTTTTTCTAAATAATAATTAGTTATTTATAGTTCGGTTCGAGATCATGTATACATTTTCTAATACTAGAAAAGATAATACTTTATGCAATGTAAGAGAAATTTGGAAAAAAATTTAAGACAGCGCTAGATGGAGTAGCTACTTTCGAACAAAGCGACTTGTTCATCTTCAGCATCCTTCTGCCTATTGCTTCAACTCATGCTTAATCAACTATTTAACTCAACATTACAAAGAAAAGAACATGAGAAATGTTTTTTCTTTCTTTTCATACGAGAGTTAGAACGAACAAGCAGAGTTTTTTCCAATTTATAGCTTTCTCTACATTAACATCGCTTTGATCAATTACAAATCTCGTAATGTGAAAAAAGCTCTTTTGTTTTGCCAACCGTCCCATAGATGGGAACTGTAATGGCATGTGAAATCTTAACAGATTTATCACAATTGCATTGGACCGTATGTTTTGTATGTTAGTTTTTATGTATTGTCGATCTTGTTTTCTAAATATTTCGGCTATTCGACAAGCCTCCAAAAATCATATTTTTATGAAAGAAATATATTTATTCCGCGGTGAGTATATGCCGGAAATCATTTTCAAATGTAAATGCCATGTATTGATCTTTCGAAAAAAAATTTTTTGTTCATCAAAATTTAATTTTTTGTGTTATTTTTTAAAATTTCAAGTTCTGTCGGTCTTAAAAAAACGCCCTTTAGTTAAGACTGCCAGTTATAATAGTAAGGGTTCGTAACTTAAAATTTCAAGTTATTTCGGGCTTAAAAAATTCTTTAGTTAGGACTGCCACTTTTAATAGTGAGGGTACGTAATTTAACCCGAAGCAGCGCTGTAAACTTGGCTTACAGACCACAACTATTTCTTAAGAAATAGTTGAGTTAAGTTGTATTTAACTTACTGCGATATTAATACGCCGTTCAGCTTTCTAAATTGTCAGAAACAGTAAACTTTAGGTTAATCACATGGACGGACTTTACATATTTCGTACGATTCCATGCAAGGTTCCTAATCATTCATTAATCTACTTTCTTAAGCACATATTTTCACTTACGCCAATGCATATGTCATTCGGTCTGGACGCAGGGCCCTTATCATGCACAATCTCTGCAAGGCCGTCTTGTTCTTCCATTCTTGAGGGAATTTCTCCTTTTCTGGCAATTCAGATTCAACTAATTTCTTCCATCTTTTTGATGATGTCTCAATGTCTCGATCTAAGTTTCTAAAATCATCTTTAGAAGCTAGACTGCATATTCCGCCCCACGACTGATTGGATAGAAAATCTACCGGACTCGTAACATGAGGCTTAATCGGAAAGCGGAGTAGGAAATCTAGTTCCGCAGATGTAATTTCTTCATTCATTAAAAGAATCTAGAGAAAATTAGACTTCATGAAATAGTTTTACAAAAATTAAAAAAAAAATAAATTTTCACCTGGAAAGTCATTTGTGAAGCAAATATCAATTTGTCACACTCAAATAGACCTCTAGAAGTATATTGGAATACCGAGTAGGTAATACAATCAATAAGATTCAAAACTCTTTGGTCTAAAATATCACTAGGGTCTGCTTTAGCTATTGCCTTTTGGAAGACAACACTAAAGGCCTAGAAGAGAAAATATTCTATTAATCTAATTTTTCTAGATTTTTTTAAATTTCCAAAACCTTTAAAGAAAACTGATATATGGGATTAATGGTATTCAATTCATTCAGTATAAAGTAGAGCAGACTGGCTCTGGCTGCAGCTGGTCGATAATATTCACGAGCCTTATCTATTTCTTTGGAAGTAATTTTAGCTTCGGCCACCTAAAAGTTATAAATAGTAAGACGGTGTTTTTTTTTTTTTAATTTACATTAGATTCATACCTTCTGTTCAATTTCTGAGGCTGTACTCTTAGTAGTTTCTAAATTTTCCACCAGAGCTGTATCACCTAAAATATTTTCTCCCGCAGAGGAAAGTCTCGATAGCAAATCATCTTCAAGTTGCTTAAGCATTATCTTAAAATCATTTTGTTGTTTCGTTAGTTCTGCCTTCAAATCCTCTAAATCGGGTCTTTCGGCCTTGACCACCTCGGCCAAGAGCTGATCTTCTAAACCATCTCGGGTAACAGTGAAATTAATTAAAGTTGTTTGTGCTTGCATTTCAGGTTTATAGTGCGGATTTGCTAGTTTGGTGTGCAATATTAAGCGGAATGTGGAATTGTACTCAACTTCTTTGTCACCGATTTTAATGGCCCTGGAAATATGCACGCACGGTAAGCTATAATATTTAAAGTTATCAAAAACAATAAAATAAATACTTACTTCCCCTTCTTAATTAAATTACGACCTAGTAATGAATCCAATACCGGATCCAAATTTTCATCGATGTTTTCTATTAAAACTGTATTTCCTTTGGTAATAGCTTTTTCAATATCATCCAAATAGCTGCGCTGACCCATGCGTATTACGATCAAATCTTCGCCATATTTCTGTTTAATCCACTTAACGCCTTGTAGCTTTAAAAGAACCGAAATCATTACGAAATCATTACCTCACACCTTTTCATAATCCTCCTACCTGAGGATCTATCATTAGCGGCCATCTATCTGAATTCGACAGTACCGTTGCATTTTCTATAGACATCCGATCTGATGGCAGCCCCTCATTGGTCCATATAGCAATAGTTGTGTCATCGGTTAACAGCGATAACGGATCCAAATTTTCGGTTGTTGGTATGGGCGGATCTATATTCTTTAAAAATGGCGTCCACATTTTTTGTATCAAATCAAAACGGAATTGTTTTGTAAAGCAACCAACATATGATATGAAAGCTGTGATCAGTAGAATGTCACCTGGTAAGGTAATACCTTGTTTAACAAAGCTGAAAATTTTTTGTTTGAAAACTCCGTAAAGATGTAGTTGAAGGTTTTTGATTTTATTTAAATTACCTGTTGACAGCTTCCGCCCAACGTACATTTTCGCTAGCCAAGCCTCCAACCAAACGATTGGCTAATGCTATAGTAGCTTGTGTAGCATCGGCCTCTTGTTGACACCGTAATTTATCAGCAGTGGCTTGTTCGAAATCCGCTGTCAACTTAGCTAATTGCTCTTCCAAACTCTTTGGAAGAAAAATTTAAAATCAATATATAAGTATTTTAATGCCCTATACCCACTCTGTGGTAAGGGTATAATGAGTTTGTAACTACCGAAAAAAATTGACATAGACCTTCTATTGTACCGATCAACTCAGTATCACTCTCTGAGTCGATGTATCGATGTCCGTCCGTCTGTGTATCCATTTAAACCCTGCTTCCTGTTCCTCTATCAAAAAATAAGACTTTAACATAATTTTTTCTTAAGTTTGGTTTCTAAATGTTATTAAGAAATATGGTAATGATAGGTTAATTTTTTGACCTTATCTTCATATCAAAAAGTATCCGCTATGAACTTTTTTTTTATCTGCAGGTCATAAACTCATAACTAAGGATCGGAATTATATGCAAATGCATATCAGATTGGAGCGTCTTAGCAAAGCGGGACCAAGACACAAATTTGTTTCATCAAAAAGTAAAAGGAATTGCATAACATATGCATTGCATATTTGCATATGTTTTGCATATTTTGGTGCATATTTCCATATTTTTTTTTTTTGCAGATTTGCATATTTCTTTCCATAAATTTCTTAATTTTAATTATACTGTGCTGGAATCGGGAACATTGTTTTATTTGACTTTTCTGAACATAGTTCACTGTTTGTTTTGTGTTAAAACCTTATTAAAGCGATATAGTGCAATAAAATTTTCACAGAAAAAAGACCTTTATAAATTTGTTAAAAGCAAAATGTCGGTAACTTGCTTGTTAAAAAAATGGATTAAAGGCTTTGGGGACAATTCATTAATAATTGAAAATGAATGCATATTCTGCAACATATGCCAAAAAAAGGTAAGCACATTTGAGAAAAAAAGCCAACAAAATGCTTATACTAAAAATGTTTGTCCGTAGCTTTGTTCAGAAAAAAATTTTTAATACAACAGCATATAAGTACAAAAACCCACAAAAACCGACTGGCAAATCAGTCCGAAAACAATTCAAATGGGAATAGAAACTTTTCTTATGATTTATGCAAAGCCATGATAGCTACAAATATTCCATGGAATTCTTTAAATAACAGCACATGGCGTTCGTTTCTGGAGAAACATATGAATCAGTAGATACCAGACGAATCAACTTTGCGAAAAACTTATTTAGATAAGTGTCATGAAGATAGTTGAAACAAAATTCGAGCAGACTTATCTAATGATTACGTCTGGGTATCTGTTGATGAAACAACAGACACAATCGGGCGCTATATAGCAAATCTACTAGTTGGAAAAATGAGCGAATACGAGCCTACAAAATCTTACTTATTGACATGTCACGAATTAGAAAAAACTGATCATGCTTCTATTGCGCGATTCGTCAACACGTCCCTCTTAAAGTTGTGGCCTAACCGGGACAGCACAGACAAAGTGTTATTATTGGTGACAGACGCTGCACCTTACATGGTTAAAGCAGGCAAACATTTGACAATTTTTTACCCCAACATGAAGCACGAAGCATGTTTAGCACATGCCGTGCATCGTGTAGCTGGAAAAATTCGAGAAATCTTCCAAGAAGTCAACAGTTTAATTTCCTCTATTAAAAAAGTAATTTTGAAGGCTCCATCTCGGATTTGCTTATATAAAGACATAATGATCGATTGCCCGCTTCCAACAAATGCGATTATAACGAGATGGGGTACTTGGATTGAGGCGGCCCTTTTTTATGCAGAAAACGTCAACAATATCAAAAGGGTAACATGTATTATAATTTAACCAAAAATGTGTTGGACTACGCCCAGTTTGCTTAGATCTATCCCTATATAGACTTTTTTAACTACATTACAGGTGCTTAATCTTCTTGACGATTCGGAAGCCGAAGCAATTAGAACTGCCAAGACTATGGTTGACAAACCTTCGGTCATAAATAGTTTGATATTTATTCAACAACACTTCCATACTTTACCGAATGCAATCAAAAGGCCTGAGGAGCAAGGAACCCGGCTAACTGAATCCGTAAAAATAATCATGGATTTAAAAAAAGATTTTGAAAACGTTCCGGGTGAATATGGAGTTGTGGCTCGAGAAACGTTCAGTATGGTTTTAGAAAAAAAAAAGATTTCTGACGTTTTCCAAAATCCACATGCTCACAATATTTCAGAAAACGAAGTAAAAGCTGAGTATATATCAAAATACACTTTTGCGCCAATTACTTCTTGCGACGTGGAAATGTCATTTTCTGCTTACAAGAATATATTGAGTGACAAAAGGTGCAGATTATCTTTGAAGTGTTTAGAGGCTATTATGGTCACTTATTGCAATATATAAATAAAAAAATAACTTTTTTTTATTACACCAAATAATATTCTGTTGTTTTAATAAGGTGCATATTATTAGAATTTTTTGCATGTATAGTGCATACTAGCTTATTCGTACCCTGCATTGCTCGGGATCCAAAAGAGTATTATTTTTTTATAAACTCCTGAACACCTGGTAGCTTTGGAGTCTAAAGATGTTTGTGTTTCGTCAAATACCTAGAAGTATTTTTTAAACTAACCACTTGTAACAAATAAGTCTTCCCCATCGTCAATACTATACCTACATGGAAATATTTTCAGCCTTCTAGCTCTAAAAAAACAAATAATAATAATAGGGATGTTTGCATATGTTTTGCACATATTTTGCATATATTTTGCATATTTTTTGCATATTGTCTGTGCATATAATTCCGATCCCTGCTCATAACATTGCTATACTATCCAATTAAGACCTCATAAAAATTGGATTCAAGACCTTCCTCGTTTAAGAATTCATTGAGCTTATATTCTGTGAAGATTTAAATCTAGCCCAGTGACCGGCACCTCGAACCATTTGGAACATTTGTTCTCTGTATCTTTAATTAAGTATTCCAGCTTCTGCATTGCATTCCCTATGAACATAAGTACATAGGAAGATTGAGAAGAATATTTTATATCCACAAGGCTTAAAATTTTCGTATGAAAATTTTGTCGTTCATCCTCCAGAGATAGTCAAAACAGAGTCAGGTTAATATTACATAAGTGAGAGTTCAATTTAAAGTGTCTTCTTTAGGAATCCTATTAGTAATTTTATGTCGCTCTTAGTATGCTTCTCTATGTGAAAGGTTTTATTAATAATTCCCTAAGTCACGCAGAGTGGTTCCAAAGTTGCAATCTGTCAACCAAATTACTCCATAATAAGGTTCAGGTCCTCTAATAGGAATGGCGAATGCCAATCCGGCCAATTCATCCCCGACTTAATTCCGTGCGAGCAAAAATGTAAAAGCTTATATAAAGCTCTGTAATATATTTTTTTTATTTTTAATTGAAACTAAATCTAAAACGTTGAACAAATTAGTTTTATGTCAATTAATAAAAAAAATACAGTTCATTTTGTAAAGTAAGAGAAGTGTTACACTTTTGCACTCTAATTTTTCCCCCTGCAGCTTCCTTCCCATTTAAGCATTTGATTATTATTTCGTGTAGTAACCCTTGGCTTTTTTTAGAGTTTCTATATGGCGAGGCATACTTCTACAAAAACGTGCAACCATTTCATTGGGGATAGCTTCCCAAATTTCTTTTACTCTATCCCAAAGGCTGTTAACGCCACTTGGAGCATCTGGAAACTTTGCGAGCTATGATTTTATATGACTCCAAAAATTTTCTATCGGAATCATATCCGGTAACGGCGCTAGCCATTTCAAGGTGTGAAATTAACTATTTTGGTCGAGTCCTTCAGATCGTTGAAATACGATATTTTCAGCAACAAGACCCGTTTTTTCCATTGCAGCCGGCAAATTGTTTTGTAAAATTATAAATTATTATAATTATAAAATTATATTATTCTTACCAGGGGACTCACTCAATTCTTTGTAGTGCATCCCCTTACCATTATTGAGCCACCACCGTGTTTCATGGTTTAAGTTACTCCATTCGGGCTAGTGGTGTTTGGGTCTTTAGACTAGTACCAAGCTCGACCATCTGACTCAAATCGCTTAATTTTGGTCTCATCAGATCATCTTATCTAAAAAAATGCAAAGATTTTACTTTTAATAAAAATATGTGACTTAAAACGTATGCACCTCAGTCCAGTTTTCGTAGACTTGCGCGAATTCTTTACGAAGTTTAATATTTTTTTCTTCACTGCAGCCTTAGCACCCAATCTTTTGAGACAGCGTCAAGCTATCCACTTGCTGGCGTCAATATTTAGCGTTCTAAGAGCAGCTGGAGTAATTGCATTATCACTTATGACTACTTTTGCAAGATGACGACCAGTTCGGTCATTAATCTTTCATGGGCGTCCAAGACGAGTCGTTGAGGTTTAAATATTATATTTTTGCTTTTATCTTTGGACTTTCTTGCTATTTCTCGGACTGATTCATTTTTTCTTATACATTTATTATTTCATGCACTTTTGTTGCATTCATTTTAAATAAACACGTGTTGAATAATAAAATATTATTAAAATAACGGTCAATTTAACTACAATTTGTTGTTTTGTGGTTTAAGAGAGTTGAGAAAGAGAGTGTAAAAGTGTAAACTTCTCTTACTTTAAAAAATTAACTGTGTCGTTTTATAAATACGAAAGAACAATTAACAATTGTTTAAATACCTTTTTTAGTTACAATTAATAATAATAAAAAACATGGGGTTTATTTCAGAGATTTATGTACCATATACAGTGTTGCTTGTCACTGTATATGTAAATGACTACTGCGCCAAAAGTGCCAGCTTGGCTGTCAAGAAAATTTAAATGAGAACGCCCTTTAAGCATTTTCAATATTTATCGTGCCAAAGAGAATAACTTGTAATTTAGCTTAAAATATAGTTCAACACGCGCCCAGTGGTTCGATGGTTTTGGTATTTACACTATACGCACTCCTCCAAAATCCTAAATTCATATTCTAACCATCAGTAAACAAATTTCCACAGATACGATGATCCTAAAATTCCTCCCAAAACGATCCAAAGGAGTGTCCAATTTACAAGTATCTATATTTTCCAACAAATGAAGAATATAAGAGTGAGTGCCCATTGAAGTCTTGAGAACATGTGTCAAAATCGAACCTACGAACAAACAATCTCATTGAAGTTTTAGTGAAGAATTATATTATTTTTAATGAGTCCGATGGATGTTGAATATTTTTTCATGACACCTGTAACCAGTACACATGCTAACCATCGCAAAGTTTTACTCTAACTTTCTGTTGTTAAACTGCCACGTTTTTATTAATTCTTCATTCTGCCGTCCGTCTTTCTGTCTGTCTGTCCGTCCGTCCGTCCGTGTGTCCATGTAAACCTTGTAATCAACCCACAGGTCGCAAATATGGATATACATATTTTGGCGATATTTAGCTAAGCTTTTATCGGCCATAGGGTACGCTATTGAAATTGGCAAAAATCGATGCATGTTCAGACCTAGCCCCCATACAATTAACCCCTATCATACCGTCCGTATGTCCTAAGATCTAGATTATCATATATGCATCGAAAAAATTTGGTACCCGCTAATCATTAGTTCACAAACAAGCCCCGCAGCACCAGTTTCAGCCATAGTGCTCATATAAAGATGATTCCCCGTCTTCACTTAAATCTATCAAAAAAAAATATGACGTTGATGTTTTTCAAATGTGGTTATATATGTTTTTGGGAAAAGTAGGAGACTTTACTAAATATGGTCTTTATCACTCCATTTTTTGACCTAGTCCCCAATCAGATTTTGACTTATTCATGTCTGCACGCCACAAGTTAATAAGAGTATAACTAAAATTTGTTTTATCCTTACTTATAGCTTCAGCAAAGTTGGAACCAAGAATCTTTCGCGAACGACTATAATTTGCTTACTTGTTTCTTGTACGGAGGTGCTCATGCTACGAAAACTGATGACAGGGGCTTTAATTTTTATCGCGATTGCTAACTTCCGATAACCACAAAGTATACGTAATTGTTTTTTTATTTCGCTAAATTTAAAATTTTTATAGGCAATGATGTTAGAATCAATGCCTACAACCCCGCAAAAATCAAGCAATCAAGCAACTATTGTGGGAAAATAGGCAAATAGCAAACGAAATTTGTTCAAGGGAAAGACTAGAATGGGCCTTAGGCACCTTTCAACCCTACAAGTCCCCCGCAACGGATGGTATTTTTCCCGTCTTATTACAAAAGGGCCTAAAGGGAATTTTACCATTCTTAATAAATATCGGGCGTAACAGCTTGACCTTAGGGTACATACCAGAGGGGAAGAAAGACACTGCACATCCAAAATCCTTCAGACCAATAAGCCTAACATCTTTCATGTTAAAGACACTTGAAAAAGCAGTGGACAACTATCTAAGATTTGGGATATTAGAGCAGATGCCTTTGCATCCAAACCAGCATGCGTATAGAGCGGGCAGATCAACAGAGACCGCTCTCACCAACCTAGTGGGCACTATTCAAAAATCACTAGATGAGAAGGAAATAGTCGTTTGTACCTTCCTAGATATAGAAGGAGCCTTTGATAATACTTCACATGATGTAATAGGAAGTGCATTAAACCGAAGAGGAGTAGATTCAGCGAAATCAAGATGGATGGTAGAAGTTCTCAATACAAGATCAGCAGAAACATTAGCAGAAGGGGAAACCATAGCCGTCAACACAACCAGAGGATGTCCACAGGGAAGGTTTCTTTCGCCCTCTAGTGTGGAGTCTGGTTGTTGACGAACTATTAATGGAACTGTCGGAAGCAGGTATAGAATGTCAAGGCTACGTGGACGATATAGTCATAATAGCAAGAGGCAAATTCGAGGAAACCCTTTGTGACATTGTCCAAAGAGGACTGAGAATTATCAATCAATGGTGTATGGCAACAGCACTGAACATCAATCCGATAAAGACCACTATTGTACCATTTACCAAGAGAAGAAAACTTCCAAGATGAAAGGCAATTCAAATTCTAGGAGAAGTCATCGAACCAAAGACAGAGGTGAAATATATGGACATAATACTAGACAGCAAGTTGACATGGAAGGCACACGTCAACCATATTACAGAGAAAGCCAAGCGTGCTACAATGATATGTAGAAGGGTAGCGTGTAGAACCTGGGGATGTAAACCCAGCATCCTATACTGGATGTACTCCACGATGGTACGTCCAATCGTGACCTATGGAGCAATTGCGTGGGCCAGAATGATAGAGCTAAAATCAACTCAAATGGAGTTAAGTAGAATACAAAGACTAGCGTGTATTGGGATAACGGGTGCAATGAGGACGTGCCCAACGGCATCACTGAAGTACTCTTGGATCAAAGCCCACTACATATAGTGGTGCAAAAGAAAGCCCTGGCAACGGCAATCAGGATAAGGGGGGGGCGGGAGTCTATGAATCAATGGGAATACACGCGAGTATTTTCCAGGCGGTAATTTATGCCATCGATAGGTGTGCACAGATTAACTTAAATAGGAAGTACAAAAGACAGGACATACCCATATTATCAGATAGTCAAGCTGCTATTCGAGCACTAGGCTCCTATGTAGTAAACTCTAAGTTAGTATGGGACTGTCTGCAAAGACTGAATGAGCTAGGCAGACACAATAAGGTCAGCCTTTGTTGGGTCCTGGGACATATTGGGATTCACGGAAATCAGCAAGCGGATGAGCTTGCCAGAAAGGGAGCTTCCACAAAGCTAATGGGGCCGGAACCGTTCTGTGGAATAGGAAAAGGAGTATGGGAAGGCGTACTCAAAGAATGTGAGAATCATATCAGACAGGAGCTTTTCTCGAGCCACCTAGGCTTAAGGCCATCAAAACTCTTGTTGGGTAACTACAGCGGTAAGAGATTTGAGTCATGTATCGGACTATCAAAGAACGGACTGAGAATATTAACCGGGATTCTAACTGGTCACTGTAGGCTCAGGGAGCATCTGAGCAGGTTAGGAATTGAAGCGAACCCCATGTGCAGATTCTGCGATGAGAAGGCATAATCAGCGGAGCACATACTGGGGGATTGTGGAGCTTTAATGCATAAGAGGAAAAAGCACCTGTGTTCTTTCCAAATGCCAGGGAACGAAATAAAATCACTGGAACCAACCAACATCCTCGAATTTCTGAGGGCTTCAGGACTGTGTGAGATTTTATAGGGACAAACTATTAGAAGAGGGCAGTACAATATATCATACAATACAATACAATACAATACAATACAATACAATAGAAAAGATCGCGCCATAGTCGTGCCGTGCCAACTTTTTCTAAGCAAAAACTTAAAACAGTACCCCAAGAAGCGCTAAATTAGAATGAAACTAAAAGCGCTAGAAAGCGCTATTTATTAATAACACTTGAGATCATTTAGAATTTTATGAATTGTTTTGAAGTGGATAGGAATTATAAATAACGACAAACTTCATAATTTAAAAAGAAAAATTCATTGAGACATCATCAATGGGTCTTGAGTTATAGCTGAATGTCTAAACAACTAAACATCAAGATAAGGAACATGCATAGAGGGTCATAAAAAAGGTTTGACCTAAGAAAGCCAAACCCTTTGTAAGTTTTACTATACTGGACTAATACTTTCACTCTGAATTGAAATTTCTCATCCCCCAGGCATTTATCCCGAAAGTGTTATGCGTCTCTTTAACCAAAAAGTTTAAATTTGGAGTGAAGTTGTTCAAATTAGTAAAATATTGTCTAACATAAACTGTTACATTTAAAAGGTGCTAAAAGCACTGTTGCATTTAAAACGCGCTAAATCTAGTGCGAAGTTGTCATCGCTTTTAAACTCATTCAAAAATCATGGTCATTTTAACAGTTTTCTGCGATTATCATGGTGTAGGGCTTATAAATTCCTTCCGCCGTTGCAAGGAATGAAAATTTTAGGGCTTCAATCTCTTTGTTAATGCACCAGTATAATGCATAGTCTCGCACTGCATCGGATCTTCTAGATCATTTCGTAAAAATTTCGACTCATATCATTTCACAACTCCTTCGCGGACACCATTTCAAATCGATTGAAGAGATAAAAGCCAACTTTAAAAACTGTTTCGTGGATTGAAATAAACGTTGGGATTAGTTTGAAGGCAACGAAATTGTTTTGGAAGAAGAGTAAGGGGTTTTTGTTTTATAACAAAAGTCACTTTTTGATTTGAGCACAGTAGCATATAGAAAAAGGTTACAGACCTTTCCGATCTATCCCCATACATATTGCAAGATGACACTTTCGGGAATATTAACCGCGTGAATAGATTTTCTATGGCTATGTGTAATATATAAAACTTAAACCACTCTGTGATACACGAATACACATTAGTTGGTTACTCGATATAGCAATCCGTATGTCAATATTTATGCATTTAAACATTACATATCGAAGGTTTATATTCAAAAAGTGCAATCTGCTATTAGCAATTTAATTTATGTTTGGTTGAAAACTCTTCTCTAAGATAACTGTCATCTCTAATAATGATTTTCATTTTCAACATCAATAGTAGGATTAAATCTTAATAGATATTGTAGTAAACTGATCTGCGAATACTTTTAGATCCAATGAATAAATTGGTTTTCCTCTCTCTCCTCAAAAATTTTGTTAAAGCAGATAGCACTTGTTGAATATAAATCCTCGATATATAAAAATATAAAAGTCAATTTTTTGTACCCGAAACGGATTTTTATAACTATCCATTTAGAATTACTTGCTAAGTGGATTTTTGTACATTGTAATCAATCTACATGCCTAAACAGTTATATGATGATGAACTTTATTCGGCTGAATGATTTACTTACCGTCACTTTTCTCTTGATACCCGCTAACTTCTCTTGAGCTGCCGCCAGTTCGGCATTTGCTGCTGCCAATGCCTTCCGCTTTGGCTCGACATCACAGAAGACTTCATAGAATTTGATGATATTTATAACCCAAGCACATAAACCAGCCGCTGCACCCGATTTTGATCTAACGAATTCAGGCTCAAATTCCGGATCCTTCAGATAGGGCTGAATAGCTTTAATAATCTCTGGATGTATATTCTCCTTGTCATAGGTAATTAAAGCATCCAGAAATGCATCCACTTTGGCCATGGAAATTTTAGCAGCCTTCCATGAACGATCTTTGGGTAACTTTCCTCCAGGTGCCAGCAAAACCATTACAGCAGCTGTTACATTGGTAACAACGCCAGGCGGGGAACCAAATGATTTCAGTTCAGTGAGATTGGCTTTGTTAAGTGTATTTAAAGCCTCCTGAGCAGCCACCAGAGCTGGTTCGGCCTTAAGTAGATCTTCTTCGCAGTCCTTTTGTTTTTTCGATACTTCATCAGCAATTAGGGCCACCTTCATTTCTTCTTCGTCAGCTAAAGCTTTCTCAATTTGTACTTTTTCCGTTTCTACTCCCACGATTTCGATCAAAGCATCAGCAGCTTCATTTTTCTCTTTTAATTCTATTTCCTGGACCGCTAATTTGACTTTTAGATCAGCCACCTGTACAGCTGTGGATCTTAGTTTTTCTAAACCATTTTCCAAGCGTACAATTTTACTTTGTAAGTCCTTATGCTTGTCATTCAATAGCTTCAAATATAGACTTATTTGCTCCAAATAACTTTTGGGTGTTGTATAGTTATAACGTCTTTCATTTTGTAGATAAACTTTAGACATGGAGTTTACCGAAGTATGGACATAAGCCATAAATTTAGCCACAGAATCTTGATGATTTGTTGGCAATACTTCGTTCTGCGACAAAAAATTCATGGCCACGGATATGAGAGCTTCTTGAGGCCACTCGTGAAACCAGTTAATAGATGTGGCATTAATAATGGCAGGGAATTTCCTTGACCGAACACGTAATGTTGAACCCACAGGCGAGAAACACAGGACTATTTTTAATTGTTTGCGTACGCGATCTATAAAGAATTTCCAACAGTTTTCACGAGAATCCACCAAACCGGCACCCTTGACCTCATTTCGCACACCGGCGATAATATTTTCAATCTCATCATCGGGGAATAGATCCGGAATCTCACCAGTGGACAACATGTCGTTGATTAGCACTAGGAAATCCTCATTTGGAATTTGGGCATCAGTCATTAAAAACATAATACCCACATTCTTTAAGCCTGCCTTCAAATATAAACCTGAAAATTCATTCTAATAAGATATTACGTATTTAGTAAGCTCTATCAATAATATTTTCTGTGCGCAACATACCTTAAGATCATTTATGCCATAACCCTTTTTCAATTGTATTTGCACCACTTCCAAACTTGATATAAAGGCTGCCAAACGTGATAATGATTGTTTGCCACTGCCTCCCACCCCCACCAGTAGCGCACTTCCTCTGGGTGATTCCAAAATGCGATTAATACGACATACATGCATCATAGCATCTTCGAAGAGTACTAAATTCATAGCAGCAACAAGATCATTATATGAAGACATTGCCTCTTGGAGGAGTTTGTGAAGCCCAGTCCATGCCCTTATGGGCATGTACTTGGGTTCACCAATTCCTCCTGCGAAATGACAGTATATATTCGGTTTATCAAATATCACCGACTCGTCAATTTCTTCAAAGGATTTCTTCACAATGTCATGTTGCATTTTAGTAAAACTATCAATATCCTTTTCATCAATAAGTTTATCAGCATAAACGCGTTGTGTCTCATGTTGCCATAGGCGTATAAGATCTGTAGAGTTCGGTAAGCAATCGGTAGTACTAAAAAGGAGACCCTGAAAAATAAATATTCAGTATAGCGAACTTTAAGGGAACATTGAACAATATATTTTCTCAATCGAATGGAAAATCGAAAGATACAAATGAATATCGAAACCTATCTACGAGGTTGTATGAAGATTATATTAATAGATAGATAGATAGATGATTTCTTTATTGATTTCTTTATTCATTCATCGTAATACTTATATTATTAAAATTAAAATAATAATAATAATGATATTACGGCATGGTTTAAAGAACCGTCTGCCGGAAGTTTGGAATTGGTTAACAAATAGATAATATTTAGATTATATTAAACAGTACGGAAATTGTTTCAGTTTTTTTTTTTTTTTTTTTCTTGAAGCAAAGTTTACGGGGACTTAACACCTTTGTTAGCAATAAAAATAAACCGTTAGAACATCATCTGGCTATTCGACATATTGATTAAGCCCATCCTTATGTATTGATGCAACTAAAAATAGCACTCACCAAAAGGCTTTTGACATAATCCTAAGATCAACCGCGCTAATGGTAAGAGACGCTTTTCGTACAACCCCGATGAAGAGAGTATTCAGAATGCTTGAGAGTGAATTAGTCAAGAACGCAACCACTAGACTCGTGCCTATTAAAACACGAACATATGAACTGTATGGTCATGCAACAACGCTGGAACACCAATGTGCAGTAGTTCTTATATATCATTTCGTAACCCCAAACCATCCTTCGAATCCAGGTTTAGGAACCCCCGGATAGAACAGATGATCAGACAGACTCGGCATTACGATGGAGATACTTCACATTTGCATTGATGGATTGATTGAAGACTTTCGTTTCGTTTTCCTCTCAAGCGTATTTCAGGATGAAATAATCGTCATAAAATTGGCTATATGATAAATCGACCATCAAATCCCTTATAGATGTGTCCACCACATCAATGCCGGGTGTCTATGAACGAGATAGACAGACATTCTAATTTGACAATCATTTGGGTGCCGTGACATAAGGATATAACTGGCAACTGTATTACGTATGAAGTGTGGTGAAATTCGAAAATCGTCATGAGCACGGTATAATACGATAAGATCATTAGACGGCCTCGAAAACATATACGGACCTTGGTTGCGGTTGTAAATAGCTAGTCCATCCTTCTGCGAACAATACTACAAAAACTTCCAGGATGTAAAGAAGGAGGATCGCAAAACCTTGGCAGCGCCGTGCTAAGTCCATTTAGAGTGGAAATCAATAGAATAAACATGTTTATCCGGGACTCCGACTGCTTAGGATTGAACCTCAATGAGATCGCTTCTAGGCGGCTCATAGTGTCGTATTTGCTCGATCTACGCGGCCAAAAGTCCCAATCTCAAAATAACAATACTATTCATAAAAACCGGTTCCCCGAATAAAGGACTAACCCGTGAATAGAACCCGTCCCTTTTCTACCTGCTAATGCGCACCGCGTACCCATGGCGTTAGTCGGAATTCAACCGTTTCACCTAGTGTGTGTATCTGTTCTCGTCTACGCGCTTCATTAAACGAACTTCGCAAGTTATTTTTTATATTAACAAGTTCTTGTTACAAATTAAAAGTGATGGATTCTAATAAAAATGTAAGAAACTTACAAATTACATTAATAAAGTCATGGTAAACTGCAAAACGACACTATTATTTCAACTTATAAAAAATGTCTTTTTCGTACCCTGATTTCCTTCAATATTTTTCTTTACTGGTGTTTTCGTTCATGTATCGGGGTAGATCGGGCTACGGTTATTATTACAGGTTGTTATATGATCCTTTTCCTTATAACTAGTATCAAAATCGTGTCCGGAAACTTCCGGATAAATATAATTTTGAGGGGGTTAAAGATATGTAGCGAGATTTCGTATAAAATTGTTTCTACGTGTCTTTTAACTTAATGTATGTTTGTCCTAGTTTCAGAGGATGCATCAGGAGTAAAGATTGTGATCCAACAATACTTATTCGACCGCATGAAGAAGGAAAGTTTGCCTAGTTTAGATGCAAAACTAAACTATCTAAAAGATAAACTTTTGTCATGTGAAAATTATAATGAAGACCAAATTATTAAATTGTAACATGGTTTTGCCCTTTTCAAATCAGAACTGAAACAAAGGTGGGTCAAAGCTCATTATAAGGAAACTAATTTTCTAAAATACAACCAAACTTGGTTAGAAGCTACTTTCGAAATACCTGTTGTTGAGACACAAAAACCGGCAGGTCGGCCATCCAAGTCGTTCGAAGGCTTAAGTCAGAGGAGCAAAAGGCGAAAGACTGAAGAACTTCGTTCTAATTTAGAAAAGGATATCATAATCCATACTGCGACAGTGGAACTGGGAAAATCAGGTAAAAAAAGATGCATCAAATGTCTTAAAAGATATCACCAGTACTCCGACACGAGCAACTAAATATAAAAAGGCACTTTACTGTACGAAATCAAGTAAAAAGCAAGCATCCTCCTTAACACCAATGCAAGCTTTGCAAATGTTTGTAGATGCCGATTTGACACTTGGACAGTACGAAATTATAAGAAAGGCCAATAAAAAGTTTTTTCCATGCTATAGCCGCTTACTAAAAGCCAAGCAGACAATTTACCCACCTAAAGAATCGATTACGGTGACAAGTACAAGTGCCGATGCTAAATTGCAGCCTCTAATGGATGTTACCGCTAGGCGTTTATCGGAGTACCTAGAAGAGCTATTGGAGACTTTAAAGGAGCAAGAGTGTGACTAACTCTCATAAGTAAATGGGGTTGCGATGGGTCCCAGCAATCACAGTTTAAGCAAAAACTATAAAATTATACCGATTCGGATTCAACTCTATTTCAAAGTAGCTTTGTATCTGTGCAATTAGTTTGTGGAGATAATAAAGTTTTATGGAACAATCCAATGCCCTCTTCACCGCGCTTTTGTCGATCAATAAGATTCCGTTTTCTCAAGGAAACAACAGATGTTACTGAAGAGGAAATAAGACATTTTAAAAGCGCTATTAACTCGTTAGTCCCAACAGAGGTCAATATAGCGAAGAAAATATTCTTAATAAAGCACACATTTGTACTGACCATGGTAGACGGAAAGGTCTGCAATGCCGCCACAGGTACAAGGTCCACAAGTAGGTGCTATATATGTGAAGCAAGCTCGAACGATTTCAATAAATTGGACTACAAAGAGAACTGAATTTTGCAGTCCTTGAATTCGGCATATCTGTGTTGCACGCCAGAATTCGAATTTTTGGATGTATCCTACATTTAGCCTATAAACTCCATGTGCAAAAATACAGGGAAAGGAAATCTAAAGAGGAGAAAGATCTAGAAGAGCAAACCAAGAAAGAGATACAAAGAAGGTTTCGCAATGAAACAGGCCTAATAATAGATATGCCTAAATCCAATTTCGGCAATACCAATGATGGCAATACCAGCAGAAATAACTGGCATTAATTATGAGCTAATTTACAAACTAAGTCATATTGGAAGAAATTTCTAGCGGATCCAAAATTGATTCCGTGAAGTATGAAAAATATGCTTCAGAAACTGCTCGTGTTTATGTGGACCTATATGATTGGCACCCTATGACGCCAACAATGCACAAGCTTTTAGTCCATGGCGCAGTCATCATCGAAAAGGCATTATTACCAATCGGACAGCTTTCCGAGGAAGCAGCTGAGGCTCGCCACAAACATTTTAGATGTTACCGCAAGGATTATGCAAGAAAATTTTCAAGGGAAAGCTGTAGTCAGGATATTTTTATTCGCTTTCTACTTACTTCTGATCCTATGCTAAGTAGCATGCGGACTGTAAATAAAAGGAAATCTGGAACATTTTTACCTGAAACTTTGGCCATCTTTGCACCTGCAGACCTCAATATATCAGAAAGTTCATCGGAGAGTGATGAAGAATGGCGATAAACTAGCATTTTTACGTTATTTCCCTTTGTACAGAACGAAGATTGTTTTATTTTGCTTTTTTGTAAATATAAAATGTATATAAACTTATATATATATATATTTATTGTGAAAAATTTGTTTTTAATTTATTTATATTGGTTAGATACCAATTCAGCATAAAAATATTTTTGGCCGCGTAGATCGTGCAAATACGACTCTGTGCGGCTGCTGTCATAAACTAGCTAAGTAACACTTTTTGATCGACTTTCAAATTTTTGTCGAACCGACAAATCCGCTAACAACTTTCGATCGTAGACCAAGTATTCCCAGTTTAATAGCTTCAGAACAGCAAGCATGTATCCTAAATATTCAGCATGGCGCCTTCGGAAAATAGATGATTAAAGGTGAAGCAAATAAGTAAATATTACTAAGTTCTGGGGAAAAGGAATCCAAAATTTGAAAACATTGAATTGGGAACATCCGCAGATCGCAATGAAATTTGGATGTTACATTCGTAGTAGCGAAAAGAGAAGTGATCCGCATTTTCTTTAGCTGCCGCCGGTACTGAAAATTGAGTTGTTTTCCCTTCTTCGAATGAGTATACAATATTTTGTTACAAACTAGTATGCCCTGTCGACTTCGCTACGACTTAACGAGACTTATTGACATGGATGTTTTCATAATAAATTTTTCTTACGAAGTTTGTACAATTAAAACATATTATTTTATTTATTTTATATATCGGGGGTTTCATGTCAAGTGCACCAACTTTTGAAACCGATGTCTTCCGATCGGGATGAAATTTGCACCAAGGTTAGTCCTATTGGATGGTAGTTTAGACACAATTTTTCAATAAGAGCGGTCCAGATCTCTCTGAGTTAGAGGGGATCAAAATTTTGGCCCAACAGGTGTTTTTTTTCATCCATGTAACTTATTACCTATTGTTCTTAGAAAATTTTCTCCCAAATAGTTTAGATAGCTATTTCTTCAATATTTCGGAAAAAAAATACTTGAAAAAAAAAAAATTTTAGACTTTTTTTTTGCTAAATTAAAGAATTTTTGCCTTTTTTTCAAAAAGGGCATTTTTTGTAACTCAAGGCAACGGTTTTTGTGTGTAAAACCTTACAAATAAAAGTTATACTGAGAAACTAGACAAATTAACCTTTCCGAAGGTAAGTAACATGCCTTCATAACATAACAGAAGAGAATGGTTCTCTGTAACCTGAAAGAGTTATTTACAATATTTCAATCTGAACACGAGGATGTTAAAATTGGCTTCACGAAATTTACCCAAATGAGGCCAAAACATTGCGTTTTGGCAGGAAGCAGCGGAACTCACACAGTACGCGTTTGCATTTACCATGAAAATAGTAAACTGATGTTGAAGGAAATCAACTTAAAGTATTTAACAGATGAGTCGGCAGAAGATTTACACGATTACCGCGATTGCCTTAAATTGACTATGTGTCCTAATGCAACAACTTCTGGCCACTTAGATGAATATACCAATTGCCCGAAAACCACATTCATCAAAGAAAATTTAATCAACTCTTTAAATCGAGAATATATAGAGGAGGTTAAATTTGATTCTTGGATTCAGACTGACAGATGAACATTGAAAACAATAATTTTAAATGTGAATGATTTTGTGGAAGAAATGTGTACAGGATTGCTAAACTTGAGAACCCATGATTTGTTAGTCAAAGAGCAATGGTCATTCTTCAAGGATTTGAAGATACATTTGAAGTGTGGTGAATTCGTTATTTCATATGATTTCGCAGAGAACTATAAATATGTTCTTCAGGATGCCATACAAGCATTCCACTTCAATTACGACCAAGCAACTATACTCACAGCAGTTATTTACTACATGAAAGATGAAAAACTGGAACACAAAAGTATGGCAATCATATCCGACGATTTAAAACATGATACCGTTGCAGTTTATGAGTACCAGAAGAGAATACTAAAATTTCTAAAATCTAAATTTACAGCTCGTCAACATTTTAAAAACAAAAGTAGCTTGGCAAATCTTATGCCCATGAAAAAGATTTTGGAATGCCAGCTGAGTGGCATTTTCATCCTACTGCTCATGGTAAAGGAGCATGTGATGGTATTGGAGCAAACCTTAAAAGAAATGCAGCGAAGTATGGCCTCCAGTGCTCTCATCAAGATCGCATCTTAGATGCGACAGCTTTCTTCCATTGGGCAAAGAATTATTGTAAAGAAACTTAGATTTTAGTAGCAAAGAGGATCATCAGGAAACATTGAAAACACTGAAGAGCAGATTCGATGCTGCGGTAACAATCGATGGCACCGCTCAATACCATGCTTTTATACCGCTTGTCGATGGAAGACTCAAGTTGAAAAAGTTTTCTGCCTCTATTCAATGCGATTTCTTTCCAAAGACAACAAATAAACCAGCAGCGAAATCAACAGCTGAACCTGGTAACGCCAAGAAATGATTGACAAAAAAGCTGGATGAAAGACTGGGTATTTAAAAATTTACAAGACTTAAATACTTCATCAGCTACAATAAATTAAGTATAAAACAAGTAAGAAAATTATAGTCGGTCTAGACCGACTATACGATACCCTATACCATGCGTTTAGAAACCCTATCTCTTAGGCCCAACTAACTGGACATAGAAAATAAGCAAAAACCAAATTTGAGTGGGATTTTTATTAATTTTTTTGGCTGCAGATATAAAAAAGTTCATACCGGATGCTATATCTATAAAGGGGCTAGGTCCAAAAATGGACCGATCCTGATCATGTTTGGTAAAGTCTCTTGTATTTTGCAAAAATATGTACAAACAAAATTTGAGAAGAATCAGTGCATTATTTTTGTTTTTTAATAGATTTAACTGAAGATCGGGAAGCAGCTCTATATGGGGTCAAAGGGATCATTTTTGGACTACTCATTAGTGGATGTAATGAAGGCATACAAATCCAATTTGAGTAAGATCTATATGACAATTTGGATCTTATGGCAATTTATGTCGATTTCATATGGGTAATTTGTATGGGGGCTAGGTCTGAACATGGACCGATTCTCACCAATTTCAATAGCGTTCATCCCATGGCCGATAAAAGCTTATATGCCAAATTTCATCAAAATATATTCATATTTGCGACCTGCAGTTTGATTACAAGCTTTACATGGACACACAGACGGACGGACGGACGGACGGACGGACGGACATTGTTAAATCAACTCAGAAAGTGATTCTAATTCGATCGGTATAATTAAAGATGGGTCTAGGTCAAATATTTTTGGTTACAAACAGCAGCACAAAGTCATTATACCCAAACCACATAGTGGTATAGGGTATAAATAGTTATGATATAAATGGATCTAATGTAATTAAGATTAAATTTTATTAAATAATTTATCTTTTTATTTTTAATATTATTATTATTATATATTAATTTAATTATTATTACAGATAAATAAAAAATAATAATTTTTCAACTTTTCTATAGAAAAAAAGTGATTTTTTTCCTGAGGTTAACATATATTCTGGGTATTACAGTATCGAGTGTATGAAATTTTAGTAAGGTATGTTTCATACCTTCGGAAAGGTTAATTTGTCTAGTTTCTCAGTATAAGTTTTATTTGTAAGGTTTTTCACACAAATAGGAAAAAATTCAAAATAGCACATTTGTGAAAAAATTAAAAACCGTTGTCTTAAGTTACAAAACATTTATTTTGATAGATATCACACTCCCATCCCACTAAGCGACCAAATAGCTCTTAAAGGAAAAATCCTAAGTTTTCTTATGAAAAAATAAAAAAAAAAAATGTCCTTTTTGAAAAAAAGGCAAAAAATGCTTTAATGTAGCAAAAAAAACAAGTACAAATTTTATCTAAACTCTTTGGGAGAAAATTTTCTAAGAACAATAGGTAATAAGTTACATGGATGAGAAAAAACACCTGTTTGACCAAAATGTCAAATTTTGATCCCCTCTAACTCAGAGAGATCTGGATCTTGTTGAAAAATTGTGTCTAAACTACTATCCAATAGGACTAACCTTGGTGCAAATTTCATCCCGATCGGAAGACATCGGTTTCAAAAGTTGACATGAAATCCCCCATATATATAAGATGATTATAAGTTGTTTGAAAGATATTGAAATTATTTAATTTTGTTTTCTTTTTTTACTTGAAAAAATTAAAAAATTTTATGAGATTTAACAGATACTAGCAAAGCCCAGCACTCGAAATTCGAATTCTACGAAATTTTATTTTTTCATTAAATTTTTCTTTCAATGTTTTTTAATCTATATATCTGTGGTCACAAGCGATAACTGCCTAAGTCGACTTAAGAACGATTTGAGTTAAGTATGCTATCATGTTCTACAAAAAAGGCTTTATATTTCCGTTAAATCCTTATTTCTCTAGCACTGTTTATTAAAAAGTTATTAATGAAAACATACAGACCTAAGTCGTTATGAAACCCCATTACAATTATATAAACAGTTATTTTACTCGCAAGCATGATTTTCGAAGACTTGAGTTATGTATGCTATCACATTCTACTAAAAACGATTTATATTTAAGTGAAATCCCCATTTCTCTAACACTGTTTATTAAAAAGTTATTAATGAAAACATACTGAACTAAGTCGTAATGAAGCCCCATTGCATTTATATAAAAAGTTGTTTTTCTCGAAAGCATGATTTTCGACTTAGGCGGTTAATGCTTGTGACCACAGATATAAAAAAATTTGTGAATTTTTAAATAAAATTCATTAAATTATGAATTTTTAATAAAACTCATTAAATTTTCCAAACACATTAACAAAACACATTAACACACAGCATTGTATAGTTTTATGTGTTTTATGTATGTGTTAGTAGCAATTTTAAAGGATTATTAATCCAAAAAAATTAACCAGATGGTGCACATCTATAAATATATTGTACATCTGCATAGAAATACCTTTTAAATGTCAAAATTGTTTGATAACTAAAGGCATAGAAGGTGTCATTAGAAATCGCCTTGCCTATTTATATTATAGATTTGGATAAGTAAATATTGAAGCCATGAAAAATGTTTAAATCAATCCATAAATATTTTAGTTTTTGTTTATGTTCTTAAATAATTTCGTGCGACAACTGAAAATCGTTTGGATGGATTCTGAATAGTGTTATATATCGTTCAAAAGAACTTTAAAATCGACTTTACATCGTGTACAAAAACCTATATTGATTGGCGTTAAGAAAAATATGTTAAAAAAACTTATTGATATGATGTGATGTGTGTTATTGCTTTGTATACATTGGCTATGTAGTCGTAAAAATAAAAATAATGATATCCATATTGCCTATATTTAATGCACAAAGTTACCATCATTAAACATAAGAAGTCTCTTCGGAAAGAATTGCCCAAAATACGAACTGGCCACAATATCAAAAAAAGATGAAATGCATTCTCTATAGAATAGAACTTCGAGTAAGATACGTGAGTTTAAATTTCATATGTATCACCACACAAAACACCAAATTTTTAGGGTTTAATTAAGCACAATCGTGCATGTCTTATATGCTATTGGATGGACCTTTTATATGATGTCCAATTTGTTTCTTTGGATCAAGAGTAGAAAATCTGCAAATAAAAATTAAGAAACTGTCTTTTTTTATACCATTTTTCACACCCTAACTAAGTATGAGATGAGATTGGACAACTAAAATATATAGGTCACTTATTTTTTCGTGTTCTGTACCATATCCAAGTTACATCGCGATAAGTTCCCCAACTCTGAGACCTTCCTTGTAAGTGAAACGAGTGGAAAAACAAAACTATTTTGCAGATAACAGTATTTTTATCTAATGCTATATAATTTTTCTAAAAATTCGTACCAATCGCAAGACTCTTTAGTTAATTTTTTTTTTAATTTTTTCTCGTTTACTTCTATTAAATTTTTTCCATATTCGATTTCATTAGGTAGTCAATGTTTAATATAAATATTTACCTGAAAAACATTACTAATATCTCTCAGATTAAATATATAATGTGATTTTATAGCTGTCGGCAAAAAGATCTGAGATGATTTATTATGCAGCGCTATTGTGGCAGCCACAATGTTAGGCGTCATTCGCATAACAACTGGATTGAATTTCTGTTCGGCATTAGCAAAATGTTGTGACAAAATCGACGAATACATTCCAGTTATAGACTCGGCTCCAGGAAAACTGACAGCCAATACACAAAAGTGACGTTGTAAACGTGGATTTATGGTAAAACTACCGGCTGTGGGATTCATACAAGCCACATACTGACAATTGTGAATATCCTTAAGACTCAATTTATTGCGATCGTACCAATGACCATAGTCCAAATGTTGACGCATCAGTGTATGAGGTTGCACAGTACCATAGCAATCTACCTCGGGCATGTTCACATCATCAATGAAGTATATAAGGGTTTTATTACCAGGTGGACCATAATTGCGACCCGCCTTCTTCTCTAGAGGTTTCTCCAAAATTTTCTGTAACATCTCGGAGGTTGTATAGTAATTGAAGGGTATAGTAGTTACGGCATAGTTCTCCGATAAAGATTGAAGTTTTTCATTGACCAGTACAGTTTTGCCACAGCCCGCTGTACCCACCAACATTACTGGGTGTTTCTTATCCATGAGTAAGTCCAAAAAGAATCTTATTCTAATGGATTCTGAGGTGTGAACCAAAATGGCCTGTAACGGTAAGTCACCGTCCAATTCAAATTTGGGTATTTTATCCGTCCAGGGTACAAATGTTTTTGTTTCACAATCCAAAAAATAATCAAATACCGTGCCACCTTAAGAGATAGATAGAGAAACATTGTTGAACCAGTTCATGGACTCCGTTCTGATTGTACTAACCTTGAGGATATTTAACGGTTTTGAATTCGTTTACCCACCATTTACTAAATTCAACACGATAGTCAATGGTTTGATCCTGGAACATAGCCGAACCGAACGCCCAAACGCAAGCAAAAACAAAATATAGTTCGTGCCACTCTTTGGGACAGTCGGCTGGTGTGTTGGCCGGTGTCAAAAAGCATTCCAACAGATGGCATAACATTTGAATGTGAGCCATTTCGGCTATAGGTGTAATCTTCTTAAAACGAACTCTGATAGTTTCCAATGAGGCTGGTATATATTTATCAAACAGCATTACTAGATTCGATTTTTCGGATGGTATTTTACGTGTTTCCACCCAACTTGTTACATAGCTAAAAAAAAAAAAATAAATAAATTAAGCAATATTTTATGATATATATATATCTATATTATGATGGCCCTTAAATAAAAAAAGTTTTCAAAGTCTCGGTCTCACCCCCTAGAAACATACGAATAGCAAAAAAACTGAGAAATACAAAGTTTTGGGTCAAAAAAAAAAATTAGAGGTGCCTCAACGCGACTGAAAATTTCAAGTGTGTTTATATGGGGAAAATATGACTTTTTCAGATTTTACAAAAATTTCGTTGTATAATTTAATTTTTTCGACAAGTTGTTATATTAGTCGATATCTTTCCAAAAAGCTATAAAACTTCAAAATCTTGTAAAAAGTCGCCAAGAAATGACAAATGCTCAGATACCTTTGTGCCGAAAAACTCTAGGTCATGAAATGTAATGAACTTTAACAAATTGATTAAAGCCATAATTTTTTTTTGGTCTCTATACCTATAAGTACTCAGATATGAAGTATTGTTTTATTACCACGTTTTGTTAACCTATTGAGAAATGAGAGCAAAGATGGAAAATTTTTTTGATAAAATTTTGAAAACTCCTCTTTTAAGTTTTAAAAAATTTACTTAAACATAATTAAAAAAAAATGGATCTGACACACTGAAGTTTTGTTAAATATATCTTGGAGATAAGCTGTGTGAATTTTTAAGTAAATTCCTCTGCCAGAATTTATTTTACAAAGAATTTTTTTTTGCGGATTTCGAGAAACATGAGTTTTTTGTGAAATATTCAGTAAATGAACTCTTTCTAAATACTATGTATCAAAAATTTAACAATTTTCTACTTTTTAATGTTATATTTTATCTAATAGCCCAGGGTTTCTGAAAAAATAATATGACCCCATTAACCCTCTTGGACTTGGGGTCGCATATGACACCAAGCTAATGAAATACAATTTATTCAAAAAAATCAAATATTTTGTACTGTTGTACTGTTGAATTTTAGATACGACGCTTTAAATATAATAAACAAATATGTAAATCTTCCATGCTAAAAATTTGGAATAAATCGAACAACGTTAACCCATTCCTTGCCGAGGCCAAACAAAAAAATTAATTGTTCTAGTAAACTAGAACTAGAACCCTTACAAATGGGTTGGGAAATAAAAATGCCAAAATTCAAAGTTTGGCCTCGGCAAGGAATGGATTAACATTGTTCGATTTATTCCAAAATTTTAGCATGGAAGAGTTACACACATGTTTATTATATTTTAAGCGTCACATCTAAAAATTCAACAGCAAAATATTGAACTTTTTGAACAAATTGTCTTTATTAGCTTGGGGTCATATGCGACCCCAAGTCCAAAAAGGTTAATGGGGTTATATTATTTTTTTCAGTAACCCTACCTATTGAGATAAAATAAAACATTTAAAAGTATTTTGAAAGTGTACATTTACTAAATATTTCACAAAACAAATTCTGGCAAAGGAATTTACTTAAAAATTTTCACAGTTGATCTCTGGCATATATTTAACAAAAATTTCAAGTGCCAGATCCATTTTTGAAATTTTGTTTAAGAAAATTTTTTAAAACTTAAAAAAGGAGTTTTCAAAATTTTATCAAAAAAATTTTCCATCTTTGGTCTCATTTCGCAATAGGTTAACAAGTGGTAAGAAAACAATACTTTACATATATCTGAGTACTTATAGGTATAGAGACCAAAAAAAAAAATATGGCTTTAATCAATTTGTTAAAGTTGAAAAAATTTTGATCACATTTCATGACGTAGAGTTTTTTGCCGCAAAAGTGGTCTAGGGCATTTGTCATTTCTTGCCGACTTTTTACAAGATTTTGAAGTTATATAGCTTTTTGGGAAAATAATTTAGTACTAATATCGATTAATGTAACAACATGGCGAAAAAATTAAACTATAGAACGAAATTTTCGTAAAATCTAAAAAAAAGTCGTATTTTCCCCATATAAATACATTTGAAATTTTCAGTCGCGTTTTTTTTTTTTTTTGATTGATCCAAAACTTTGTATTTCTCAGTTTTTTTTGCTATTCGCATATGACCGAGAGTTTGAACACTTTTTTTTAATAAGGGCCACTATAATGTATATATATAATATAACTTACGGATTCCATCCTAGATCCTGAGGATTTATATACAAAATACCAGCTCTTGATACTGTGGCCGGTGTGGCTGTTCTCAAATTTGAAATCTCAAATAGCAAACGCATCGAAGGCGTCAACGCTATGCGCTCATTGCTGGCCAAAGTCAAAACTTTGTTATCATCCATTACTGTGTTTAAACTTTCTATCCACATGGGATCAATATCGCCATCGAGCACTATCCATTTGGGTTGATCGCCCGTTATGTTTGCTTGATCTCTCATTATTACCGAGAATAAACCATCTTTCCATTCTCTTGTTGCTGGATTTATAATCCCAAACAACTCATCGTTGGTTACCGCCTTGGGATTCAAATCATTAAATATAGGTTTCCGTTTGATATTCTGGTAGGTGCGCATAAGGGTCTTCCACACTTGTGTTTTACCAGTGCCAGCATTACCAACAATAAAAACGGAATGTCTTACTTCAAGTAATTCTTCTAGTTGCACTACTTTCAATATAAACGTATCTTCGGTTTGTAGCAGCAAATCAGAAGCGGCTTGTTTCACTGTTCGCTCAAAATCTTGATCTCTTTTGCGGGGAACATCTAAAGCCGGGAAGAGATCACTGATTAAACCCATAAATACCGGCATATCGTCAGTAACAACTTTGGGTATATTGAAATCTCGCAGGGCTCTCATTAGTACTTCCTCTTCGGGTCGTCCGGGATCACCACGCTGATTTGGAAAAGAAAGATATGTAGTTATATAAAATGTGGAATGTACCTTAACTGTTTCATTTATTATTTCTCTATATTTTTTTAGAACTTAAATTAACTGATGAAAACCGCAATTCTACATAGATTACAAAACCTAAGAATGTGTTATTGAAACCGACATTCCTTTTATAAAACTTTAAAAATCAGAACTGTACATTGGAACGTTGCAACTCTTAAAGCCGAATATTAATTTTTATAACCAAAAAGATTTTTGAAAATTTTTTCAGATTATTCTGAGGTCGCACATTGGATTCCAATGATCCCAAAGTGGCGATTAATTGAAATTTTAGAATTAAGTTTTTGTCAGAAACTTTTGTATAGACAAAACTAGATAAAATTCTACATCACTATGTGAAATTTCAGCCATCTGTGTTATATATTTATCCCGTGGTGAGCTGTCAAAATTAGCAAATTAATGCTGTTTTTGCAAAAAGTAGAAAAATTTAAATTCTTTACGATTAAAGTGCTTAGTTTTCTATTAAATCTTTAAAAAAGTAAAAATTTTATAATTAAACCTTCAACTTCAGTTATTTTAAGATATAGAAACTATTTTTAGTAATTTTTTTAAAAAAAGGTCCAAAATTGGGACATTTTCCACATTTTATGGACCGCACTTATTAAGTTAGTTGAAGTAGGGTTCCGACTTGTGGATTTTAAAATAGTATAGGATTTCAGCTTTAATTAAAACAAGTAAAAAAAATTATAGTCGGTCTAGACCGACTATACGATACCCTACACCATGGTTTAGAGACCCTATCTCTTCAGTCCAACTAATTGAATATGGAAAATAAGCATAAACCAAATTTGAGTGGCATTGTTATTAATTTTTTTGGCTGCAGTTATGAAAAAGTTCATATCGGGTGCTATATTTATATGGGGACTAGATCGAAAAATGGACCATTCCTGACCATATTTGGCGAAGTCACTTATATTTTGAAAAAATATATACAAACCAAATTTGAGAAAAATCTGTGCAATAATTTTTTTATACCCACCACTCGAGTGTGCAGAGGGTATATATAAATTTGTCATTCCGTTTGTAATAATTAGAAAAAAAATGTTGGACCCCATAAAATATATATATTTGTGATCCTTATAACAACCGGAGTTGATATAGCGATGTCCGTCTGTCCGTCTGTGGAAATCACGATGACGGCATCAATCGCGCAGCTAGGGTGCTTGTTGGCATAAAAAATTATTCACTAATATCCTGAGAAGTTTGCTGTATAAAATCGTCCAAATCGGTCGGTTAGGTCCCGAAATTTGAATGAGGAACTAAAAAAAGTCGTGAAAAAATATAATTTTCTATGTTGTTCTTGTCACGATCACGCCCTCCGTAGGACAGCTGGGTGATCATTTTTAGTGAGAATGATTCTCCAAATTCATGGGAAGATTTCTATTTCAAAAACCATTAAAATCGGTGGAACAGGTCCAGGGAAATCTCTGAAAAAGTAAAAAAAAAATGAAAAATATGATGTTTCTATATTGTTCTTGTTGTTATTCTAAATGCTGTATTATTGTCATAGCTGGACTTTTTATACCCAATACCACTATGTGGTTTGGGTATAATGACTTTGTGCTGCTGTTTGTAACAACCAAAAATATTTGACCTAGACCCATCTTTAATTATACCGATCGAAACAGAATCACTTTCTGAGTTGATTTAACAATGTCCGTCCGTCCGTCCGTCCGTCCGTCCGTCCGTCCGTCTGTGTGTCCATGTAAAGCTTGTAATCAAACTGCAGGTCGCAAATATGAATATATTTTGATGAAATTTGGTATATAAGCTTTTATCGGCCATGGGATGAACGCTATTGAAATTGGTGAGAATCGGTCCATGTTCAGACCTAGCCCCCATACAAATTACCCATATGAAATCGACATAAATTGCCATAAGATCCAAATTGTCATATAGATCTTACTCAAATTGGGTTTGTATGCGTTCATTACATCCACTAATGAGTAGTCCAAAAATGACCCCATATAGAGCTGCTTCCCGATCTTCACTTAAATCTATTAAAAAACAAAAATATTGCACTGATTCTTCTCAAATTTTGTTTGTACATATTTTTGCAAAATACAAGAGACTTTACCAAACATGATCAGGATCGGTCCATTTTTGGACTTAGTCCCTTTATAGATATAGCATCCGATATGAACTTTTTCGTATCTGCAGCCAAAAAAATTAATAAAAATCCCACTCAAATTTGGTTTTTGCATATTTTCAATGTCCAGTTAGTTGGGCCTAAGAGATAGGGTTTCTAAACGCATGGTATAGGGTATCGTATAGTCGGTCTAGACCGACTATAATTTTCTTACTTGTTGTTTTTGTGGTCGTTGTGGTAATAATATAATAAAAACTAACCCTTTGCCTGCCTGCTTCCCGATCTTCACTTAAATCTATCACAAAACAAAAATATTGCACTGATTTTTCTCAAACCATGGTATAGGGTATCGTAGAGTCGGTCGAGACCGACTAAAATTTTCTTACTTGTTAAATATTGTCTTTTTCTATACTTTTGGAATTTTTGTTATTGTTTATGTTGATGCATTTTGGGGTTTTTTTTAGAGATGAGTGCGTGAGTGATTTTGATCACTTTAGCTCACGTACACAAAATTTTATCCCGCACAATTTACAGTATGTAAAAATTGTTGTTTCTTGTGGTCATGACATTCATTTGGAAAATTTTCGTAGATTTGCTCAC
Source organism: Cordilura impudica (assembly GCA_963682025.1). Classification (NCBI taxonomy): domain Eukaryota; kingdom Metazoa; phylum Arthropoda; class Insecta; order Diptera; family Scathophagidae; genus Cordilura; species Cordilura impudica. Next base: position 292,290,099 of record OY821517.1, read on the forward strand.
AACACAGCAAGATACTTTGTTGAAAAATATCCGTGGTTTTGTATGCCTCCCACTTTGCATAAATTTTTTATTCGCGGGCCGGAGATTATACAGCACGCACTTTTACCAATTGGAGAATTATCGGAAGAAGCTCAAGAAACCAGAAATAAAGATTTCAAAAATTATAGAGAGCACTTTGATCGTAAATGCAACCGAGAAAAGTCCAATGCTGATATTTTCAATAGGTTTCTTCTAAGTTCTGACCTATTTATATCTAGCATGAGCAAGAAATATGAGCAGAAAAAAAAATAATTTACCAACTCCGGAATTAGAGTTATTAGTTTTGCCAAATATTTCTGATGAAAATTATAATAAAGATGTAGATAATGAAGATGGTGATAAAGAAGGTGATGATAATAGCAATGAAGATAGTGATGACGATGATGAAGATTATGATGAAGATAATGATGATAATGAGGATTATGATAATTGGGATGGTTATGATGAATTTGATAATGCAGAGTAACACAATTATTTTAATACTGTTTACTAAAATTGTAAGATTTCACCAAAAAGTTTTAATTTTTTTTTTAATAAACATTCTTTCGTGACTTTTTTGAGATAATTTTTAATTTAATTTAATTTTAATTTAATTTAATGAAAAACAAAATTTTAATTTGAAATTAATTTTATGCTAATATTTAATATACGTTATATATTTATTATTTAAGTTTTTTTATGGCACATTTATACATTTATCGGTTTTCATTCTGTCTAAAATCTATAACGTAAATAAATTAACCACCATTTGTTACCACATAATTTTTTGAGTAAGAAAAAAGACCAATGCAAACCGAAGCTAAATAGTTACTGTTGAAGAAGTAAAGTCACTTGAAATTTGGCATAGCAACGGTGAGCATCAATAAAGCAATTTTCAATTAAATTCAAAACCAATAATCTTTTTATTTCTCAAATTTTATTCCCAAAACCCTAACCATACTTTTTTCCTGAGATTTTTGTAATTGGCTAACCCATACCGAATTACAAATAAATCAATGAAATAAAACCCCAAAGAAAAACCCAATCTTTATTCCCCTATAGATTTCACGGAGCAAATTGCAATTCAACAATAAAGTTCAAACATTTGGCTCAGTCAAACCAATTGTTTTCACATTCCAAAGTTACAGTTAAAATAGTGAACTAAAAACAAAAAAGCGCCTAACAGGTGAAAAAATCTTCTATTTCCATTTTTTTTCTTAAATGCTGTGTTTTTATGTATCATCAATAAAAGCTCAAAATATTTATAAACTACGACGAACCCACTGTGGGTCGGTGCGGGGTCGCTGTAATCGATATTTTAATTTTTTTACTCTATTGCCTTTTTCAACTCAGATAAATCACTTCTGAAGCCTTTTAAAGCAAATTATCCCAATAAAAATTATTATTTTAAGACGCATTTTTTAACCTTAAAATTAAAAATTAAGTAAACCTGAATTACTCGAAACTTTGGAATAGTTGTGCGTTAAATTAAATCCATCAGATGACCTTTAAAATTCATTTCAGTATGTTGTACTGAAACGAAGGAAATCTTCAAAATAAACAAGTAAGAAAATTATAGTCGGTCTAGCCTGACTATACGATACCCTATACCATGGTTTAGAGACCTATCTCTTCGGTCCAACTAACTGGATATAGCAAATGAGAATAAACCAAATTTGAGTGGCATTGTTATTAATTTTTTTGGCTGCAGATATGAAAAAGTTCATATCGGGTGCTACATTTATATGGGGACTAGGTCGAAAAATGGACCGATCCTGACCATATTTGGTAAAGTCACTTATACTTTAAAAAAATATATACAAACCAAATTTGAGAAAAATCGGTGCAATATTTTTGTTTTTTTATAGATTTAAGTGAAGATCGGGAAGCAGCTCTATATGGGGCCAATGACTAAGAGTTGTCCAATAGGGATCATTTTTGGACTACTGATTAATGGATGTAATATATACATACAAACCCAATTTGACTGAGATCTATATGATAATTTGGACTTAGGGCAATTTATGTCGATTTCATAGGGGTCATTCGTATGGGGACTAGGTCTGAATATGGACCGATTCACACCAATTTCAATAGCGTTCATACCATGGCCGATGAAAGCGTATATACCAAATTTCATCAAAATATAATCATATTTGCGACCTGTAGTTTGATTACAAGGTTTATATGGACACACAGACGGACGGACGGACATCGCTAAATCGATTCAGAAAGTGATTCTGAGTCGATCGGTATAACAAAAGATGGGTCTAGGTCAAATATTTTTGGTAGTTACAAACAGCAGCACAAAGTCATTATACCCAAACCACATAGTGGTATAGGGTATAAAAACTGTACTGTATAAGGGCGTTTTACCAAAAACTTTTTTTCGATTTTTGGAATTTTTATACCCTATACCACTATGTGGTTTGGGTATAATGACTTTGTGCTGCTGTTTGTAACAACCAATAATATTTGACCTACACCCATCTTTGATTATACCGATCAAATCAGAATCACTATCTGATTCGATTAAACGATGTCCGTCCGTCCGTCTGTGTGTCCATGTAAAGCTTGTAATCAAACTGCAGGTCGCAAATATGAATATATTTTGATGAAATTTGATACTTGATTTTTTTATCGGCCATGGGATGAACGCTATTGAAATTGGTGAGAATCGGTCCATGTTCAGACCTAGCCCCCATACAAATGACCCCTATGAAATCGACATAAATTGCCATAAGATCCAAACTGTCATATAGATCTTACTCAAATTGGGTTTGTATGCGTTTATTACATCCATTAATGAGTAGTCTAAAAATGATCCCTGGGACAACTGTTAGTCATAGGCCCCACATTGAGCTGCTTCCCGATCTTCACTTAAATCTAACAAAAAACAAAAATATTGCACTGATTCTTCTCAAATTTTGTTTGTATATATTTTTGCAAAATACAAGAGACTTTACCAAACATGGTCAGGATCGGTCCATTTTTGGGCCTAGTCCCCATATAGGTATAGCATCAGATATGGACTTTTTCATATCTGCAGCCGAAAAAATTAATAAAAATCCCACTCAAATTTGGTTTATGCTTATTTTCTATATCCACTTAGTTGGGCCTAAGAGATAGGGTCTCTGAACCCATGGTATGGGGTATCATATAGTCGGTCTCGACCGACTATAATTTTCTTACTTGTTTTATACCCTATACCACTATGTGGTTTGGGTATAATGACTTTGTGCTGCTGTTTGTAATAACCAAAAATATTTGACCTACACCCATCTTTAATTATACCGATCAAATCAGAATCACTATCTGATTCGATTAAACGATGTCCGTCCGTCCGTCCGTCCGTCTGTATGTCCATGTAAAGCTTGTAATCAAACTGCAGGTCGCAAATATGAATATATTTTGATGAAATTTGGTATTTGATTTTTTTATCGGCCATGGGATGAACGCTATTGAAATCGGTGAAAATCGGTCCATGTTCAGACCTAGCCCCCATACAAATGACCCCTATGAAATCAACATATATTGTCATAAGATCCAAATTATCATACAAATCTGAGTCAAAATGGGTTTGTATGTATATATTACATCCATTAATCAGTAGTCCAAAAATGATCCCTATTGGACAACTCTTAGTCATTGGCCCCATATAGAGCTGCTTCCCGATCTTCACTTAAATCTATCAAAAAACAAAAATATTGCACTGATTCTTCTCAAATTTTGTTTGTATATATTTTTGCAAAATACAAAAGACTTTACCAAACGTGGTCAGGATCGGTCCATTTTAGGGCCTAGTCCCCATATAGATATAGAATCCGATATGAACTTTTTCATATCTGCAGCCGAAAAAATTAATAAAAATCCCACTCGAATTTGGTTTATGCTTATTTACTATATCCAGTTAGTTGGGTCTGAGAAATAGGGTCTCTAAACGCATGGTATAGGGTATCGTATAGTCGGTCTAGACCGACTATAATTTTCTTACTTGTTTTTTTTTTTTTTAGATTTTTTCACATTTTTTTGGAGCTCTCTGAAATCATTTTTTTTTTTTTTATTTGTTTATGAAACATTTATTATTAATTTTTTTTCTCTGGTGCTTTATTTTTACAAACTCAGACAAATCACTTCTGAAGAGAGTAGGTCTACTAAAAAATTATACGCTGTATATATAATTTTGCACTTTGATGACCTTAAAAGAAAAAATTAAGTATTTTCCAAGTTCGAATCTCAATTACTCGAGAAATTGGAAATATTTGGGCGTAAAATTAATTCTGTTAGATAGGTCTTCCAAATACATATCGCTAAAGCCCCATCCGGAAATTCGCATATTTTGGTACATATCTTAAATTGTGTTAGTTTTTTATTTATTTTTTTAATATTTCTCCTGAAGTGGCAAACAACATTTTGGTTCCAAATGTATGCATTTTGTAGACCTATCTGACGAATACATAAATACGTATTTTTTTACTTTTAAGTTCATAAAAGTGCTCCTTATACCAATAATTTTTGCTGGGATATTTTGTTTTAGTGGCTGGTTAAAAAAGCAAAATAGAAAAATTTAAAATATTTATGCTTCGTAACCCTATTTTTGAACAGACCTTCAAAACATCTCCTAAAATTATGAAAAAAAGTTTGGGTTTGTAAGAATTCATATTCGGCTTCAAGATTTCCAAAAATCTAAAATATACGTTTTGGTGAAACGACCTAAACTTAACTTTGGTTAACTTTAAGGCTTTTTCCAAAATATAGAGCCTCTAACGATAACGTCAGTGAGCTGGACCATGTTGAACCTGTTTTTCAGTTTTTTCAAATTCTTTCAAAATTCTTAAAAAAAAAAAATCATATACATGAATTCACTTTTTTTAGATTTGTATGTAAAAAACCTTCAATTTTCATATGAAACCGCTCGCAGGTCTCAAAAACATCTGAAAGTAATGTAAAATTGCAATTATATAAAACAATAAAAAAAACCCAGTTGATCAACTTCATCACACTCGCGAGACATTTTCACAATAATTAAAACAAACTCCGACTTCTAGCGCTAAATCAATCAAAACCAACAAATTAAAACGAACATTCAACAATGAAATGAGAACACGCACACTATGAAAATGCGTTTTACTCAAAAACTTGTTTTGACACACTAGGTAGGTTTTCATATGCAGGGTCACATATACGTTCCTATTATATGAAAGAAGGTTTGAAGGTTATCCTGGACATGCTAAGCGTGTCCGCGTTTTAGAGAATTTATTGTACCATATAGCACTATGTGGTGAGGGTATAATATGTTTGTAAATACCAAAAATATTTCACATAAACCCACCTTTTATTATATCGACTGACTCAAAAGCACTTTCTGAATAGCTTTAGCCCTTTCACGACCTAAACTGTTGGAAAATTATTATTTTTTTTGTGGACTCGTATTTAACGCCCCAACATTTCTAAACAAAACTGTCGTCAAAAATATTTTTTTTTCAATTCAAAGCAAGTCAGGCTTTTTATACCCTATACCACTATGTGGTTTGGGTATAATAACTTTGTGCTGCTGTTTGTAACAACAAAAAATATTTGACCTAGACCCATCTTTAATTATACCGATGGAATCAGAATCACTTTCTGAGTTGATTTAACAATGTCCGTCCGTCCGTCCGTCCGTCTGTGTGTCCATGTAAACTTTGTAATCAAACTGCAGGTCGCAAATATGAATATATTTTGATGAAATTTGGTATATAAGCTTTTGTCGGTCATGGGATGAACGCTATTGAAATTAGTGAGAATCGGTCCATGTTCAGACCTAGCCCCCATACAAATTACCCCTATGAAATCGACATAAATTGCCATAAGATCCAAATTGTCATATAGATCTTACTTAAATTGGGTTTTATATGCGTTCATTACGTCCATTAATGAGTAGTCCAAAAATGATCACTTTGGTCCCATATAGAGCTGCTTCCCGATCTTCACTTAAATCTATTAAAAAACAAAAATATTGCACTGATTCTTCTCAGATTTTGTTTGTATGTATTTTTGCAAAATACAAGAGACTTTACCAAACATGGTCATGATCGGTCCATTTTTGGACCTAGTCCCCATATAGATATAGCATCCGATATGAACTTTTTCATATCTGCAGCCAAAAAAAATAATAAAAAATCCCACTCAAATTTGGTTTTTGCTTATTTTCTATGTCCAGTTAGTTGGGCCTAAGAGATAGGGTTTCTAAACGCATGGTATAGGGTATCGTATAGTCGGTCTAGACCGACTGTAATTTTCTTACTTGTTGTTTTTATTATACCTTATACCACTGTGTGGTTTGGGTATAATGACATTGTGCTGCTGTTTGTAACTACCAAAAATATTTGACCTAGACCCACCTTTTATTATACCGATCGAATCAGAATCACTATCTGAATCGATTTAAACATGACAGTCCGTCCGTCCGTCTGTGTGTCCATGTAAACTTTGTAATCGAACTGCAGGTCGCAAATATGAATATATTTTGACGAAATTGGGTATATAAGCTTTTGTTGGCCATAGGATGAACGCTATTGCAATTGGTGAGAATCGGTCCATGTTCAGACCTAGCTGCTTCCCGATCTTCAGTTAAATCTATCAAAAAACAAAAATATTGCACTGATTCTTCTCAAATTTTGTTTGTATATATTTTTGCAAAATACAAGAGACTTTACCAAACATGGTCAGGATCGGTCCATTTTTAGGCCTAGTCCCCATATAGATATAGCATCCGATATGAATTTTTTCATATCTGCAGCCAAAAAAATTAATAAAAATCCCACTCAAATTTGGTTTATGCCTATTTTCTATGTCCAGTTAGTTAGGCCTAAGAGATAGGGTCTCTAAACGCATGGTATAGGATATCGTATAGTCGGTCTAGACCGACTATAATTTTCTTGTTATAGCTTAATTAATTATAACCTATACACCATGAGGTTTGGGTATAATGACTTTGTGTTGCTGTTTGTAACTATCAAAAATATTTGACCTAACCCATCTTTTAATATACCGATCGACTCAGAATCACGATGTCCGTCCATCAGTCCGTCCGTTTGTGTGTTCATGTAAACCTTGTAATCAAACTACAGGTCACAAATATGAATATATTTTGATGAAATTTGGTATATAAGCCTTTGTCGGCCATGGGATGTACGCTATTGAAATTGGTGAAATTCGGTCTATGTTCAGACCTAGTCCCCATACAAACGACCCCTATGAAATTGACATAAATTTCCATAAGATCCAAATTATCATATAAATCTCAGTCATATTGGGTTTGTATGTGTTTATTATATCCACTAATCAGTCCATAAATTATCCCTATAGGACAATTCTTAGCCATAGGCCCCATATAGAGCTGCTTCCCGCTCTTCACTTAAATTTATCAAAAAACAAAAATATTTACAGATTTTTTTCAAATTTGGTTTGTATATATTTTTTCAAAATATAAGTGACTTTACCAAATATGGTCAGGATCGGTCCATATTTCGACTTGGTCCCCATATAAATATAGCATCCGATATGAACTTTTTCATATCTGCAGCCAAAAAAATTAATAACAATGCCACTCAAATTTGGTTTATGCTTATTTTCTATATTGAATTAGTTGGACCGAAGATATAGGGTCTCTATACCATGGTACAGGGTATCGTATAGTCGGTCTAGACCGACTATAATTTCCTTCTAGTTTTTAATTTAATATTATGAATTTTTTTTAATTTAATAAAAATATAAAACTATAAAACATCTTTTTTTACCATTGAAGACCAATTAGACATATATGTCCCGTATTGGATTTTGCTGAATAATAAACCGATTCCAAATATTTTGGTGTTTCTGAAAGCCATAAATACAGTGTCCATGTTATATCAAAATTTTAATGTTTTTGGTTCAATAATGTCCGAATTAATGACATCCAAATATGATTAAAAAGAAATATAATTTTCAGACTTTGGGTTCTGAAAATACATGTGCCAACTTCTTTGTTATGGTCTGAAAGCTAAAAATATCCTCTGTCGGCTCAAGTCACGAAAAGAGAAAAATGGGACATATATATCCCATTGGTCGTGAAAGGGTTAGCAATGTCCGTCTGTCTGTCCATCTGTCCGTCCATTTAAATTTTGTAATCAAACAATAGCACTAAAATTTAGTTTATGCTTATTTTCTATATCCAGTTATTGCCTCAGTTGTTTCCAAGAGCCTCTCTTTAAACGCTTGGTATAGAATATTGTATAGCCGGTCTAGACCGTGTGTTTTCCAAAATTTCGTCTACCATTTCATCAGTCTAGAATTCAACTAGGACACATACCTTTTCGTATGCTTTTCATAGCTTCCTTACATATTTCACCACAATGCCTGATATTTCCATTTTTTAGCACAGATTTCCATAATTTTGTCTTTTAAAGACCGTACACTATTGATACCGCGAAAAATTGCATATCTGATTTTGCTTTTTTCAACTATTGGCATCAACTCTTGGTGATCTTTATTTCTTTCTGTTTTTAAAGTTTTGACCTCTTCCTTAAGTGCCTCATTTTCCCTTTCAAGATAGCCAATTTGTGAATAACAGTCTTGCATGGTATTTGTTACCTCCTCAATATCATCTTTAGTCGATAAATTTTTAAATTTTTCATCAAGTACGGATTGTAGTTCCTGGTAAATTACAAGTTGGTTCATACATTTTATCTTACGAAATATCAGCACACTTTCTTTTGTTCTATGGTGTCGCTCGTGGAGTTGCCAATTTTCCTTCCTTGGTAATTGTACTTTGCATCCTTAAGGTATGCAACGATTTTTTTTTTACCATTTATTTGCAGAATTTAATAATCCCTTCAATGCTGCGCTTATGTTCCACTAAAGCTTTGACTTATTTTTGTAAATATGCTTTACTACTTCAAAAACTCGGTCTGCATACAATAGAGACAATAAGCGGAAACATTTAAATAAACATTTAAATATAAGCTAAGAGGCTATTGAGAGATTTTTTTTATTTTTAAAGTCTTTCTTTTAACTCATACTCTCTATCTGTCTGTCTGCCATGGGTAGACCCCACTCCCCCTTATCCAATTGATCTGAAACTTGGTCCATAGTCTTGTCATGACTGCAGATAAATTTTGGGATAGTCACGCACAGTCACGCGTGTTCACGCACAATCACGGAGTGATCTAAATGTCATTTCCCCTCATCCGATCGATCTCAAACTTGGTCCATACACTTGCTGTGAAAAAAAGATTAACTTTGACTTAGTCACGCGTGGTCACGCACAGTCACGGAGTTATCTAAATGTCATTTCCCCTCATTCGATCAATCTCAAACTTGGTCCACGCACTTGCTGTGAAAAAAGATTAACTTTGACTTAGTCGCGCATAGTCACGCGTTGTCACGCACAATCACGGAGTGATCTAAATGTCATTTCCCCTCATCCGATCGATCTGAAACTTGGTCCATACACTTACTGTGATAAAAGATTAACTTTGACTTAGTCTCGCACAGTCACGCATGGTCACGCACAGTCACGGACTTATCTAAATGTCATTTCCTCTCATCCGATCAATCTCAACTTGGTCCACGCACTTGCTGTGTGAAAAAGATTAACTTTGACTTAATCACGCGCAGTCACGCATGTTCACGCACAGTCACGGAGTGATCTGAATGTCATTTCCCCTCATCCGATCGATCTGAAACTTGGTCCATACACTTACTGTGATAAAAGATTAACTTTGACTTAGTCTCGCACAGTCACGCATGGTCACGCACAGTCAATAGTGATCTGAAACCCATTTCCCCTTATCCGATCGATCTGAAACTTGGTCGATAGACATGCTGTGAAAAAAGATTAATTTTGACATAGTCACGCACAGTCATGGAGAGATTGAAACCCCACTTCACCTCATCCGATGGATCTGATACTTTGTCCATAGACTTGTTGTTGCCAAAGATTAATTTTAAGATAGTCATACACAGTCACTCACAGTCACGGAGATATTCAAAACTCATATGCATAAGGAAAGAAAGAGTTTTAATAAAAACTTTGTTTTTATGCGTTAGATTATTTTAATTTATGTATATGGTTCAACTTTTGGATTTTTTAAATGAATTATAGATTTCGCCGACAATTAGAATTGATACTTACTTCATTTTAAAAATGTTTATACACGTTAAATCTTTGTATCTATTTATGTTCCAAACTTTTTGAATTTCGTTAGTTTAAAAAAAATCATCAGATTTCGCAAATTATAATCAGCTTTCAAAAGATATACAACATTATTTACATTCCACATGGTGGCAACTCCATGTAAAAACCACGGACAACATGAGAAAAGAATTCATATCTTCAAGAAAACATTTCTTTTTTTGAAAATAATTTTAAAATGCCCTAAAATCGAGTCATTTTTCATTAATTTGCAAAATATATTTATCTCGTAAGAGGGCATCTCATCTTTTAAAGAGTCGAGGTTTATTTGAGGAAAAATTTTAAAAACTAAAAAAGTTTCAGCTCACTGGCGGTTATTGTTATAGTCGAGATTTTATGGAATTCGCCTTAAATTATACCAAAGTTTATATCAGGTTATTTCAGATTTTGGTTGTATGAAGTCGATACAACAAGTTTTGTATTTAAATGATCTTACTGAAGTAAAAGGAAATATAAATATAATATAATAAATATAAATATAATATAATAAATATAAATATAATATGCGGAAATATAAGGAGTGAGAATGAAAAAATCTTAACATACATAAATTGTAATAATTAGGCAACCATTGAGCCCAGAGTTTTTTTATTTAATTGTAATTATATTAGAGCTTACTTCTTATGAAATTCTATTCACTTCTTATGAATTTATGGACCTTTTCCGGAAACCCTTTCATTAGGGATTTAATAGTGGTTTCTGTCACTTTTTTGGAACAGTTTATCCATCTTCCACATTTTGCAACACCATTTTTGTGTTCTTCCACTCACTTTTCACAAGAGCCCAATATCTCTCCAGTGGCCTAAACTTATCTTCGATATTTCTTCAAGCATAAAAATATTGACCGGGAAGCTTTCAAAAATTTGCCACTACATACTTTTTGTCAGCCAAAAAGCAGAAGTATTTTTTTTTGAAACATGATTTCCATTTCCGTGCTCTGTTGACCTGTGAATGTTGCACAGCGTTTCTGTCCTTAACTTTTTAGACTTTGTGTGTTTTCAAACCTACATTGACTTTAACTTTTCTCACCAAATAGTCTGGGCTGCTTTTTTACTGGATACTTTCGAGATCTTTTTAACATGCTTTAAATTTTCTTGGTCTTACATATATCATGTGGACCTTTTTTTCTTCCCGAATCAGGTTTCTTATCTATTTCATTAATCATTTTAATCAAACCAACAGCGAATGAACAGGGTTGTCATTAAACATAATAACTGACATATTTTACAAAGACAACTTGTTTAAAAAAAAATTCAAATAATGCTTGTGAAAAAAGTTAAGAGGAAAAACGTGCATTAAGATTTTTTTTCGTTCTCACTCTTTATCTATATCGAGTGAAGTACTTTTTGCACTTACCTTCAATGAACCGGCTACAACCAACACGGACTTTATTGCCCTCAAACCCCAATCGTAGTGATCCTGTTTGGACAACAGCTCCTTGCACAACGTATACAAAGTAATGAATTTTCTTGCCAAGACACGAGCATCTTGAAATCCTTCCGCCACCAACATTATTTCACAAATTAATTCAAAATCTGGTACGACCATAGCACAAGGTCTGAACAAAGCTTTCAAATTCTCTGGCAATTCAGTGCGACCAGCATAACCAGGATTCATAGTGATAAATATACCCACCGTGGGTACACATGTAATGATTTCACCCATAAAATTGAAAGTATCCTTTTTATCACGTATGGCGTCTTGTACTGACTTTACCTGAACGGCTACAACTGATAAAACTTCTACGGTAATACGATTGAATTCGTCAAAGCAACCCCAAGCTCCAGTTTGAGCTAAACCCTTGTATATGTTGCCGCATGACTGATAATCCATTTGTTCGGAACAGTTGAATACATAGACCATGATACCAATAGCTCTACCCAAATCTTTGGTAGTTTCAGTTTTTCCAGTTCCAGCTGGTCCAGCGGGACCACCACCCATTACCAAATGCAAACTTTGAGTCAATGTGATATAACATCTATCCGTCAAGGGTGTTATAACCAAACGTGGTGTATTTCCTAAATATTCATGATTGTAGCGGAATTCTGCATCACATATATTGGCAAAGCAATCTTTTTCCACATCATCGAAACGATGTCGCAACTGAGATTGCCACATAAAAGCCGAACCAGAATCCAATTTTGCCTGAATCATTTTAGCCACAACATCTCTGGAATGAACATCAATGGTACATATAGTCATGATCTTTTGACGATCCCCTTTAGTGAGTTCGCCCAAAAGTAAAGTGATAAGCAAACTCAATTGTGAGATCTGTTTTTTATAATAATCCTTGATGGCATTATCGTAACCCTCTTCGAGTCGGCTAAAAGCTATATTCACTTCTGTCGACCACCATATCTGTGAACCGCAGAGGGAAACTTGGGCAGGATAATCGAATAACCACTGTTCACGTTGCTTTTCCTCGTAGGCAACAACGGCTTCGGAAACATAAAAACGTAGAGAAGCTCTCATGGCTGACTGGATTCGATTAAGCCATACCTCTACGGCGCCCCTCATGCTAGTCACCTCATTAAATTCCACATATTCACCATCTTTGGCATACATACCCGAAGCTGTATCAATTACATTATCCTCAACACGATTAAACTTCAAACGTGCTATAGAATCGAACAACTTTGTCAAATGTTTTGTGACCATATCTGGTTGTATGCCATTGCTAAGAATGTCCAACAAATCAGCTGAGGATACAAAGTAGAAACGAGGAAAAGCCAAACGTTTTGTTTCCAAATACTCTGCCAAAGCCTTTTCACATAATGTAAGCTCATTCTGTAAGGTTTCTAAGCGTTCAATCAGCCCGGTTCGATTAGTTGATGCCACGACATTGTTGGACTGGGCCATTTCGCTCATGAGCACACGAAACTCAGCATCAATACGATCAAAACGATCCGAATCGATTGGCAGCTGTTTGCGAATATCTTCCGAGCTCATAAAGATACTCTCGAGATGGGTCCAAGTGCGCTGAACCTCGAACCAAACGGTTATCACCTGATCGGCAATCATTAGCTTGTTCTGCCAAGCTGATACCTCTTCGAGGAAATGAGCAATGAACTTGGATGTGATGAGATTCTGTAGACATACTTGATTATCTTCGAGAGTTTCTATGAGTTCTTCCGAGGCTCTGAGAAGATTACAACCAGTGCGTGGATGGAGTTCATGATTAAATTCCATCGCAGACCATGTTGTATTTAAATCCCTTAAGATTTTTTCCATAGACATTTCCTTCACAGCCTTGTCTACGATGTTCTTAACTTCTTCTTCGCATTCGTGCAGATTCAGGCCAAGTAGTTCGGCTAATGTGGTCTCATGGTCCATGATAAATTTTACCTAAATGCCGGAATTTTTAACAAAATAAATTATTAACAAAAATCTCGGCTTTAAATTGTTCTTACACACAAAACATTCTTATTTTAAACTCATGCATGTGGGTAAATTATTTAATTTATGTGCTTGATATAAAGAATGGACATTGACATTGTTAATGAAGTGTTTATATACATTTGGAAACTTACGGCTATTTCCTTGGGCAATGCTGCTAAACTCTGTAAAGATATGTATTTACAATAAGCTGTACAAATAAGTTATATACAAGTTGGATTAAGCTCGGAAAATAAAAATCTTGTAAAACTTTGGTGACTATACACTGAAAAACTATTTTCGTTTTCCATGAAATCAAAAATAGTTCTTTTTGTCAAACATGGTGTTTTATGAGAAATTCAAAATTGTTTAAAATAAAAGCCATTTAGTCGTTTTAAGATTTAAATTTAAACTGAAACTACTTCGATTTACCCATTGGGTATATAGAAGAAAAGATGACTCAACGTATGAAAATGTTTAAGTTCATGCTCTTCTAGTTACATAATACGTTAACCGTTTACCTTATTTGGTTACATATTTTTAGCACTCCATAACCAGCTGAGATATGACTGTATAACTGATGCTTTGGATATTCTCCATAAACATTCTCTAGAGTTATCAGGTGTACAAATCCGTGTTAGCCATTTTTTTTTTTATAAAAACTGAGCATTTATTGTGAAAAAAATGCAGCATTGTCCATCTCTTGACACTACTTTTTTCCATCTTTCTGGTTACATACGGATTCCGCGTCTGAAGAATGCTTCACTTTTTAATGCTATCAATGAATCGACTCAATTTTAATGAATTCATATGATGTGAAGTGCTGTTCAGACAGACCATGTGTCATTGATCGATCCCAATTAAGTGTTTCCCAATAGGTTCTGACCAGCGCCGCAACATGTTGAAGAGCTTTGTTGTAGGACTAGCTGTAACCCGATGCGCTTCGCTACACCCATGGTAAAGAAATAAAAACTATTTTATGTATTTACTATTTTTATGGCGGTTTTTGATTTTGTAGATTTTTGTTTTTGCAATTTTATATATTGGCATTTTTGATTTTGGCGATTTTTGACTTTGGCGATTATTTTTTTTTGCGATTTTTGATTTCGGGGATTTTCGTATATTGCGATTTTTGATTTTGGGTTTTGTGAGATTGGCGATTTTTGTTATTGGCGATTTTCGGTTTTGGCGCTTTTTAGTTTTAGCAATTTTTATTATTCGCGATTTTAGATTTTCGCGATTCTTGACTTTGGCGATTCTTTTTCTGCGATTTTTGATTTTGGCGATTTTTGATTTTAACGATTTTAGGTTTTTTTGAATTTTTGGCTTTAGCTATTTTTGTTTTTTCGATTTTTGATTTTGGCGATTTTTTATTTTTAACCATTTTTGTTATTCGTGATTTTCTGTTTTGGCGATTTTTCATTTTTTCGTTTTTGATTTTTTTTTTGTCAATTTTTGATTTTAGCAATTTTAGTTATTCACGATTTTCGGTTTTGGCGAGTTTTGACTGAAGATTTTTGTGTTTTTTGTGTTTTTTGATTTTGGCGATTTTTGTGTTATGCTATTTTTGATTTTCGCGATTCCGCCCATATTTTTAACGATTAGTAATCATTAGGAATTAATTTACTTGTCAAAAGTTTCAAGACTGTCATTTTCATAGTACTTTTTTGTGTAAGAGGTGCCAAGCCCATTGGTTCGATCCCGCCCATTTTTTGGGCAACTACACACATTAATAAGTTATGAACTGAGACAAAGTCCCAAGGCTTTTTATATTGTAGTACTCCAGTTATATGATATTAAAATTAACTTTGTGTAGGAAGTGCCACGCCCATTGGTTCGATCCCGCCCATTTTTTGGGCAACTACACACATTAATAAGTTATGAAATCAGAAAAAGTCCCAAATCTTTTTCTATTGTAGTACTATGATACTAAAATTAACTTTGTATGGGGGCGCCATGCCCATTGGTCCGCTCCCGCCCATTTTTTGTCTGACTACTAACATTAGTAACCCATGAACTCAGACAAAGTCCCAAGGCTTTCACTATTAGAGTACTCCACATATGTATATGCCACTTAATATTTAATTTATATGGTGGCTGCACGCCCATTGGTCCGATCCCGCCCATTTTTCCGCAACTCTTCAAATTAGTTTAATATGTACATGTACATAGTTTCAGAACTCTGGCTGTCGTAATACTCCAGATATTATATGTTAAAAATTCACTTTATATGGTAGGTGCCACGCCCATTTGAAAATCCAAAAAAAAATTAGAATATTTTTCCTTCCGGATATGCAGTTATCTACTGTAAAACTTTCAAGACGACCGGTCCAGTGGTGTAGTCTCCTAAAAACCACAAACAAACGTACAAACATACAAAACTCCACTTTTATATATAAGATAGAGCAGGCTCGTCCTTGAGTGTTCGTCTCGGTCTCATCAGTGTGTTCGTGCCCGACTCCAAGCTGATTTCACCAAATACAGACAAGAGTTTTTTCCATTAATATTTAATTTGGCCGAAGGTGTTGATGGTTCCATGATTTCTTCTTTTTTTGGGTTATCATATTGGATCCTGTTTTCACTACAGTGACTACAGACAGCAGAAAATCCTTTCGGTAGGTCCTACTCCCGGTAGGTGAGTAGGTAGCGTGCTCGCCTATCATGCGGGGGTCGTGGATTTGATTCCCACCAGAGGCTTTGGTGTTCTCGCTGCAAAAAAAAAAAAAAAAAAAAAAAAAAAAAGTTCATGTGGCACCCAATCATTCTCAATGATTTTAAATGATCTATTATAGCTTGCTTGACATGACTCTGTATCCAATAATAATTCCAATTCAGCACTTTCGGCCTTCCGCTACGTTTTTTGTTTTCTATGTCATATTCACCGTTCTTTAACATTTGAAATCATTCACGACAACTTCTCTCACTTAAGGCAGCCTCACTGCAAATTTCTTCAAATTGAAAAAGAAATAAAACAAAAATACCCGTAAATGACGCCTATTTGACGGGAAACTCGACATTTTCGCATGAAAAATATAATGATTCTGAAAACAAATTCGCTAGTGTTTCAAATTTTGTCAAATGGCGAAAAGTTATTTGAACACCTGATAACAAAATAATATGGCCTTAACTTCTACATGAAATCTTGAAACAAGTGTACATTGAAAACTGACATCTAAAGTACACATCGCAGTTTTTAACTAATTTTTGAGATCCGGTGACCTTTAGTTATAAACATCTTCTAACTCCTATTAAATAGTTGGACTAAAACATGGTCCTCATATGACGTCTTTGATTGACAAATTTTATGTTGTTCCACTTTAACAAGATATTTAAGATATTTAATATAATCCTACATATAAGAAGAGTCTGAGTCATTTCGACAACGTCCTAACGTTCTCACAACACCATGTTTGTTAAATTGTTATCCGTGGCATAATTGAAAAGAAAAAAAATACTATTTACACAAGAAACTTATTTACAAAATTTTTTCTTCTTAAAACTAAGTGAATAATATAAAAAGTAACCTTAGTGGAATTCATAAGCTGATTCCAATGCCTCTCCCTAATAGCTGGATTCTGTAATTCACCCACAGCTCTTAAGGAGGTTAACATATTTTTCACTGTTGATTCTAAATTTCCAAATGTATCCCAAGTTCGCATTTCTTTATCCAGTAGGCGAATATCTTTAGCAAATTTCTTACATTCAATATCCATATTTTCTACATCAACCTTTCGCCACGGTGTGGTCTTCCAATCTTCAATACTAGTACGAACAATGAACACATAGTCCCAGAGTTGCTAGATATTGTTCAAAAAGAGAAAAAGTGCAGATATTAAAAAAATTTGCTTAAATCAAAAAGTGAATTGTTATATCTAGCCCCAAGAAAAACTGTATCCTTTTCAAAAGTCAAAAATATTAAGGAAAGCTTTGGGAAAAATCTCGATTATATAAAAAATAAAAAAATGGTTTTAAAAATTATATATAATTAAGATCTGATACATACCTTTAACATTCTTAATTCTTTGCGACATTGTTTGAGTAACTTAAATTCGGGTATATTAACTTCAAATAGACTGCCTGAGTCTTGGATCTCAAGCATTTCAGATTCCAATCTATGCATGTCATCATTAATGTGATCTATCAAACTATAAGGATTTTTACAATCATAACGGAAGAAGTCATTATGTTTGAAGACATCACGGAACTGCTGAACATATATTTCGAATCCTGCCACCTTATTGCGTATGCTAACTACTTCAATGGCCTGTAGGGGTGATACTTGTTGCTTAACAGTTGTAGCAATTTTCTTAGTATTAGCCCATTGTTCGGGCAATTCCTGAAGTAGAACATTAACCTCTTCAGGTATATCCATATCAAAGAATTTCAAGAGCTGTATAGTTTCTTGCATGGGTTCAAACATATCATCGGTCTTTAAGGCTCTCTCCTTAACATGCATTAAATAGCCCATAATGCTAACCAAACCTTCGTAATCACCCTCTTTAACAGTTTGTAAGAGACCTTCATCGGCTTTACGGATAAAATTGCTTAGATCCATTAAATTGGAAGTAACTGTGGTAACCAAGTGAGTCTTGAACATGTTTCCCCATTTGCACACAGTATTCAGCAGAGCCTGTCTGAAGGGTCGCACATCAACTTGAAACCATGAACTGAATACTTGAAAGGGTGCAATATCTTCAATTTCAGTAAATAAACTCTCATAGTTATCAATTTGTTCTCGAAAGGCCTCAATTGTGGGCGGGCATGGTTTAGGAGCAGTTGGTTCATTCATTTGTATTAGATCAATTTCATCGATATCTAACATTCGTCCGTATTCCAAAAAATATTCCATACACTCGTGTCTATCATCTAACCACAAATAGGAATATCTCTCGAATTGTCTACAGAACATGGCGGCTTCTTCCATTACCAAATCGACACCATTCAGTATCTCTCTTCTCATATCGATAATATCTTGATTCTCTTTAACCATATCACCATAACTGCGCTTCTCATTCTTCTTCAATCGCTTAATCAATGTAGCCATTTTCATAATGTCTCTCACCAATTCGATGAGCATATTATTAAAGCCCATAGAATCTTCGGGATTCAAAGAAGGTACAAACACCATATTGGGTTCTACCAACTCCAAACGTGCTTCAAACAATGGTGCATAGTTATTTTCTGGATCCATATTTTCTACTATATAACCAACACTTACACCCACCGTTTTCAGTAGATACTCATAAACTATATTGTCCACGAAGTCAACATAATTCAACCACATTTCATCGTCTTGC
The DNA here is from genome assembly GCA_963682025.1 of Cordilura impudica. Lineage (NCBI taxonomy): Eukaryota > Metazoa > Arthropoda > Insecta > Diptera > Scathophagidae > Cordilura > Cordilura impudica. The sequence continues at coordinate 292,309,005 of OY821517.1, forward strand.
TTATCGTCCATATCGAATTGTTTAATATTATCATGTAAGAGCTTGTGAATTTCATCCGAAGCTGCTGTTATATCAGCATATCTTTTCGCTGTACGATCTGGTCTTTCATCAATACAGAGCACTGTATCCTTTTTACCATCTCTGCGTTCGAATAAAGGTTGGCGTGCCCAAGCTGACATTATGTTACGAATTTGTCGAAGATTTCCTTGTGTATGATCCATGCGATTTTGCAGAGCTGCTACCGGTTGGCGTAGTCTATTCAAATAGGACATGATATCTGAAATATGCAGGGAAACATATGAGAAATTTAAACATATCCGCAATCATTTCGATTTACAACTCTCATCGGATATGGAAAACATGTCAAAGTCGTAAATTTTATTAGTTAAGAATGAATTCACTGTAGTTACTACACAGAAAGTAATAACTGCCGCGTATGTCGCCGAAAAGTATTAAATCAGGAAAAGAGGACTTACACAATTTAAAATAAATTCTACAGGATTACATTGGCAATTTCTATTCATGTATAGGCTACAAGAACTTGGAGAGAAAAACGTAAATATAAGTGCCCGTATTTCTTAACAGTCCAATCCCATATTTAGGGGATAAAAAAAGGTACTAAACAACGGATGTTTTTCGTTGTTTTTTTTTTTTTGCACATTTGTCACATTCAATCCATTTACGAATTGGACATCATATCAGAGGTATTCGCAAGGCCTATGTGTTCAAAAAAAATTGAAAATTCCAGACATACTCCTATACAAAAATAAACCTATATAGTTTTTGTACAACCTATAAAGGCGTTTATTAAGCTCTTTTCAAAAATTTTGTAGACAAAGTAGTAGAAATTGTTTTTGAACCGATTCAATTTTATTGCAGCGAACATTGTATTGAGGATCCCATATGATACCCCTTACTAACGATGTGATGTAATATGTTGAAGAAATTTTAATTTAGCATCCCATAGAATGGCCAAAACTATGAACGCGGTGCACTCGTTCCAACTAACCAACCACCCAAGGAGTAGGAACGAATGGTAGCAAATTTTCTTTTTGCTACCTTTGTTCGTATCTAAATCCATTAAATTTGAACTGCACTATTTAAAGGAACTATCTTAATCAATGAAAAGAAATTTGATTGCCATTGATATTGATATTCGAGCTCAGACAAAATGTTAACGTCAACAGCATAAATAAGAATATTACAAAATTGCAAGGTATTTGGTAGATCATTGATAAAAAGTGAGAATAAAATTGCACCAATATAACCTTGACGCACTCCAGATTTTACAGACACTATGCTTTCTGCCAGTTTGCTATGAACTAATCCAACTCACATAGTTACTGCTGAACCCCATTAGGTGTTACTTTTTGAGAAGAAGAATGTGATTGACTTTGTCAAATGCTTTATTAAAGTCAATATAGATAACGTCGGCATGTTGACCATTAATAAATACACAGTTTATTGACATCGTAAGATGTAAAAGGTTTGTTCCCAATGAATAATGATGATACCTTATGACAGAGAGAAAATATCTGAGCTATCATTTGAAATTCATGTGTACCATTAACCTGCTATTTCACATCACACTGCAACTGTGAAATCGTTGTGTACGTATTATCAACGAAAAATTGTTCGAATTAGTCGAATCCATCGCCATTAACTTTTGTGTTCACACATCTGACTGCAATCTCATTTTTAAAATGTTATCGAAGCCTAAACTTGAAAAAATTTGTTTACTTCTCTCTCTCATTTTTTTTTAAATAGAGTCACCGAGTTTATTATACAGGCACATGTTTGAGGGAAAATGTTTACATTTATTATTATTAGTATTATTTTAATAATAATTAATAATATTTATGCTTCATAATTAACAAACTGCGTTTTTATATGCGCATTTCAAGAAATAAATCATAATAATAGATTTAACAAGTTAAAACTTTAAATACAATTTTGCAGAATCCAGTAAATTTCCATTAAATTTATAAGAGGGTAACATTAATCATCGTTAGTGGCAGCCATTACTCGCATGAAAAATTTGGTGCCATTAGTGTGACCACTGCGGAAAATGTGTGTGTATTAATAAAAAAAATGACAGTTTATTGAGTTTTTCGAACTTGCAGTGTGATGTGTGATAAGGGGATTAGGGTGACAGCGGTTTGTATGAAAAAAATTTTGGGTTAAATTTTGATGTGTGCGGGTCGGATTATTGTGACACTGGATTTTAACCTTTAGTGCGCATAATTTGAGTCAAATCGGACAATGCTTTCTGGACGCGCATTGAATTCAAAGTTTCAAATATAAATTTATATGTAAAAATTTTCAAAAAAAAAAATAATTTTTCACAAAAATGTTGATATTAATAATCGCGTTTCAAATAAATTAATTAATAAACCTTAATCTAGAGTAAATTATCTTTCCAATAAAATAACAAAATCTATTATCGGTTGCAAAACAGCCATATTATATCAAGTTCCCCAGGCAATAAATGCGCCGCAGACCACTTGATTAAGAAAATCGAGCTCACATTTTTAAAGACATTGAGATAATTTACAACAACAATATTTTTGCATTCTCCTGATCCCAAAATGATCTTATGAAAAGTATTTTGTATCTCGTCTATTGTTATGCCGTTCTAAATTAATGTCGAAACAGTAAGTATTTTTTAGCACTATTTCAAAATCTCCAATTTTACTTTTTCAAAAATTTTGTTCAAGAAATTTTCACAAATCAACGATTTTACTTCAAGGTCTCATTAACAATATATATGTGATTAAAAATGCCGAATATTGTAGGTATCCCATTCTTAATATGTCGAGGGCAGCGTTTTTATTTTAGCGGATTTGAAGAAAAATGTGATTTTTCATTCTTTTTCAACTGTTAGGCTACATCCTTTTGGTGTTTTCATATTTCAAAAATCTTTTGTCAAAATATTATACTACTTTATATAAGTTCTCAATCCTTTAAATTAAGGTTAAATTGAAACACTATAAATTGTCCCACTTTAAGGTTAAAGGTCAAATTTAAGGATATTCACATATATTTTTTTGATCAAATTATCAAAGTAATATATATTTGTGGAAGGATTTCGATAAAACTTGTTAATAATATTCTAATTATTCCAAAAAATAATATTCTGGACTTATCTTCTGAAATTAACCCGTGGGGTGCTCAAAATGTGTCCTAGTTTTAATTTTTTTTCTTCAGAATTGTTATATTCATATAAAGGTATATCGAGGGCTTATGTTCAAAAAGGGCTGTTTACATTTGACAGCAATATTAATTTTTGATTTCAAACTGTTCTCTGATATAACTGTCAAATATAATATTAATTTTGATATCATACATGATTAGTACGACTATATCTCAATAGATGTGGTAGCAAATCGATCGACAAATACTTTCAGATCTTATTAATAAATTGGTTTTACACGCTCTATTTAAAATAGTTATTGATGCCGATAGCAGTTTTTGAATATAAGCCCTCGATATACAAATTTAGTTTTACTGTATTAAATATAAAAACTAATCTAAATATTTTCATAAAATAACCAATAAATTCGAGAATTTTTATGAATACATTAAATTTGTTTTATTAAAACAAATCCTGATGAAGAAAATATTTATAGATTTTCATATAGAGTCAATTTGACATCAAGAGTACCCCACGGGTTAATTTCAGAAAATAAGTCCAGAATATTATTTCTTAGAATTATTAATATATTATCAGCAACCTTTACCGAAATCCTTCCACAAACATATATTATTTCGATATTTTGTTTAAAAAAATGTTAATATCTTTAAATTTGTCTTTTAATCTTAAAGGGGGGACAATTTATAGTGTTTCAATTTAACCTTAATTTACAGGATTGAGAACTTATATCAAGTAGTATAATATTTCGACAAAAGATATTTGAAATATGAAAACACCAAAAAGATGTAGCCTAACAGTTGAAAAAGTATGAAAAATCAAATTTTTCTTCAAATCCGCTGAAATAAAAACGCTGCCCTCGCCAAATTAAGAACAAGATACCTACAATATTTGGCAGTTTTAATCACATATATCTTGTTCATAAGACCTTAAAGTCCAATCGTTGATTTCGGAAAATTTCTTGAACAAAATTTTTGAAAAAATAAAATTGGAGATTTTGAAATAGTGCTAAAAAATACGTACAGTTTTGACATTAATTTAGAACAGCATAACAATAGACGAGATGCAAAATACTTTTCATAAGATCATTTTGGGATTAGGAGAATGCAAAAATATTATTGCTGTAAATGTGAGCTCGATTTTCTTAATCAAGTGGTCTGCGACGCATTTATTGCCTGGGGAACTTGATATAACATGGCTGTTTTGCAACCGATAACAGATTTGTTTTTTTTATTAGAAAGATAATTTACTCTAGATTAAGGTTTATTAATTAATTTAATTGAAACGCAATTATTAATATCAAAATTTTTATGAAAAATGATTTTTTTTTTAAATTTTTACACATAAATTTATATTTGAACTTTGAACTCAATGCGCGTCCAGAAAGCATAGTCCGATTTGGCTCAAATTATGCGCACTAAAGGTTAAGATCCAGTGTCACAATAATCCGACCCGCACGTCTTGAAGTTCCAAATAAAAATGGCTGTCACCCTAGTGTACCATCTTGCAAAACCCCTCAAATTGTGAGGATTTTATTGAGTAGCATGACCTTCTGAGCATAATTCTGTGGTTTTCTGGAATAACCGCGTATGTCCATTTTTGACAGTTTTGAGTTAACGATGCCAAATATATTAATTTTTAACGGTCTTTACATGTGTTAATTTTTTTTTTTTAAATATTGACCATATCTGAGTTTTTTCTTTAAATAACGACGTATCTTAAATGTTTATTAAATTAATTTGCAGCACTATCGACGTATGTCAACCTATGTATGATCGCTGACAAATTATTTTCTCAGAAAATGACACATAGCGACATACGTTGTTATTAATGGAAAAAAATGCGATATAATTTTGGATTATTTTTCTGTTTATAACCACTTATAAAAACTTGTCTGGTTATTTCTGTTATTTTTTGTCACTATTATTCTTGATACGTTGTTATATTTTATAAATCCCGTTAACTTTTTGTTGATGAACAAAAAAATCCATTTTCCAAGCACCAACAACTTATGTCTACATGGGTGGTTGCATTGGTAGTTTTCTTTTTCAAAGAAAACGACGTTTGTCGACATAAGTTGTTTTATCTGCACACACTTTAAGTGTTATTTACATATTGTTTTTTCGACCATCTCTAGGATCTATTCCTCTGAAGATTTTTTTATATAAAAGTATTTATTACCCATATCTACAGGACTGTTAAATAAAAAGTTCTAAAAACTTTGTATCGAGCCCATAATTTCAAATATAACGTTTTTTGGCTCCCATGAATATTTTGATTTTATGACATACGCGGTTATGCTAGAAAACCACAGAATTCTGCAATACTTGTATTCTATTGCACCCTTGCAACTCGTATATGGTTTCTTTGGACCGAATGTGAAAAAATCTTTAAAACAAGGCCATTTTTAGTGCCTTTTTGGCCTGGGTAGCTAAACCAAGTAAGAGTGTTAAATATGGCTGTGTCGATTCTTTGATACTCTCAACCCTTGTTCTAAACACAGTATGATATCCAAGGTAGTCAATGCTAAGAGACAAAACCAGGCTAGATTTGACATTATAATGGCTAGACGTTTAAAAGTTTATTTATCAACAATTTTAGGTATTTTCGTACTTTTTTAATTGAAAGCAATTATTAAATGCAATCAGCATAAATGTAAATCCATATAATTACATTTTTGTTTGTTTAAAGAGTGTGAGAGTATAACTATCTTGGTCATTCTCTTGCTCTCATCGATAAAGCATTCGTTCATATGTATAAAAAAAAACAACTGGCAAACAACAAACATTTTTCATTATTTTAAGTTTTTTTAAGTGCAATTTTATCGCAGTATCTTTACGTTATCGTACATCATTCCTCATTTCCAAATTCAATACCAAACAATGACAAACAATATTATCCTAATTTTACTCAGGTAAATCGTTTATATTGTAAATGAGTGTAATTTCAACAGACACGCGCACAGACGGACGCCGACTTGAGTTGTTATAACAATTTTTTTAAAGCGACACAAACGGAATGACAAACTGATATATACCCTCTACACAGTGGAGTGAGGGTATTAAAACCACGGGTGACTTATTTTTTTATATTCTATAACACATCCCAGGTCCCATACCATAAGAAATATTTACTATTAAAAACTTACCTGTTGAATTCCAAACCAATTCATTGATGCCGACCTCTACCAAATCGTCGATCAACTTTATTTCCGATTCAATTAATTTCAACTCTACCGATGAACTATTCTCCTGTATTGTATTATACCAATCAATAGTTTTTTCCAAATTCAAAGTATACGTTCGGAAAATATCACTATTTTCAGCAAAATCTAATGCTACTTGAGGTATATCCTCAACTTCCATTTGTTTAAGATAGTGAACCTCGCGCAATATACAAAATAATTCAGAGCTAAAGTTGAGAATTAATAGATTTGTTTCGGGGTCTCTGGTTATCAAAGATTTCTGAAGATTTATTTCAATTAGTTCATCAAGTTTTTCCGACCATTCGCCAAAAACATAGGCACGACTGGCACCGATTTTAAGCAAGAGACGTTCATAACGTTTAATAATGTCTAAGGACTTCTCCGATTTAACAATACTGGAAAATTAAATATAACAATGCAATTTGCAACATATGTAAAGACGTGATTAAACCTACTCATGCTGTAGGGCCTGGAACTGTTTAACCGGCATGGTAATTCTTCTCTCCAATTGGCTGCACCATCTAATAAATGCCGCCACCGGAGGGCAATTGTATTCGGGATATAAAGTTAAATCATCTGATCTCATAAACATTTGACGATCATAGATCTCCTCGCATACGGTCAATTCTGTATCTAACATTCGCACAATTTCAGTATATTTTCGAGTAAATTGTTCCTTGATTTTGGGTCTCTCCAAAACACTGCCCACTATATTAATTAACTAGGAAAAAGGCGCCACGATTAAACATTGCCGCCTTTGGTTTACTTGTTATGCACTGCTCTCTTACCTTGAAAATACTTTCCAAATTGTAACAGTCATCGTAAGCCTGACATAATACCGCAGCCAACTTCATGTCCAACTCGAGTATACGCATTTGAAAATTTTCAAAATCTATATCGAATTCACGATCATCAGGATCGAGAACATCATAGCTTTTCGATGCGAAGGCCGCAAAATATTGATTGAACTCTACATAAACGGCGGTAATGCGTGTACTCAGTTGACGACCGCGTAGACCACCAATTTCGACTTTCTCTAATTTCAGAAATTCAATCACTGTAAAGAAAAACCTAAGATATCACCGCCACCAACCCTTTTATTAAAGCAACACTGTGGTGAATTACGAAATGTATTTCAAAACTTACCATTGTATGGTGGTTAAGCGTTCTAGAAAAGCATTAAAACGTCTAAAAACTGAATTTGGATGAAAAGTCCAATGTATCGGTGGTCTTTCCTCGGGTTCAGTAAAAAATTCTGCAATAATTTCTTTATAATGATCAAACAACGCACGAAAGAATTTCAAAATATCTATAGATAAAGTCAGGCGTTGCATGGCTTCATCAATGTCGCTATGGAAAATGGATGAGGGATCCAAATAACGCTTGGCCTAGTAACAACATAAGAAAATATCCAAGTTTATGTTGATACGATTTTGCGAAAAAAAAGTTTACCTGATGTATTATTAAATTGCAAATTTGTCTTAATAGGACGGTTATTTTCGACGAATGATTATAATATCGAGAATTACCCCAGATTGTGCAAACCATATGCATTAGAGGTATAAGCAGAGTCTTACATTCAGCAAAATCTAATTCTTCCAATTGCTGTACACTTTTCTTTAATGGATTTATATATAAAGTTATATCCTTGGCTTCAGCTAGAGCTGTAAAAATAAACAGTACAAGTTTAAAGTAATTTTTTTTTGAAATGTGATTGATAATATTTATCACATAATTAAGATCTTACCAGTTACAACATTTTTGAAAAGTTTCTGAAAGCAGGGAAAATATGCACTGCGTGAATGTTCCAATACCAAAGCCATAGATCGTATACGCTCATTGCGTAATTGTTCAAAGATAAAGGATAGATTTTTCAAACGATTATTCCAAAACAAAAATTCTGTAAAGTAAATTAAGGTTTTTGGCTGAAGATGTAATAGAAAATGATTTATGACGTATGGATTTCTGGCTATATAGAAATAGTCAATAGAGTTCTAAACTAACAACTCAATTTTCAATTCAATTAAATAAATATTCTTCCTTTATTTACATATTTTAACAAATTTTTATATTTACATATGAGATCTTATCTTTACATATAGATATTGCAACAAATAATATATAGGATCTAAAGATTTTAAATAGTTTTTATATTATTTTTTAATGATTTTTAAAGGAAAATGGGAGGAAAAAAACCTTTATATGATTTAATAAATTCAAATACTATCTGAAAAATATTTATGTGCTTATAGGAGGTTTATTTGAAATAATAGACCTCTATAAGCATATAATTTTCAATTTTGTGATTTCTTTTTAATTTTACGTTATTTCTCTACATTCTCTTATCAGTGGGTAAGAGGAAATTTCAATTTTGGCAAAGTAATTGTTATTAATCCTTGCTATGAAATCGATAATTTTTTCATAACCTGTTTCTTCATGAAGAAGATTTGTAGGCTACCTCCAGGGCTTTTTATTTATCATTTTAAGACATTTGTTTTGTATAATTTGTAAGCGTTTTAGGTGGCAGTTGGCAGCGTCACTCCAAATAGGACACGCGTATGTTAATATCGGCCTTATAACACTTTTGAAGAATAGATTTTTGTTTTTGGGGTTTAGAAATGACCTTCTGTTTAGTAGTGGCCATAATGCTTTAAATGATTTTATAGCTTTTTGACACGTAGCCATAATATGTTGTTTAAATGTAAGGTTTTTGTCCAAGACAACTCCGAGATATTTGACTTCGTTAAGTACATTTATGGTATTATTTCCAATAGGAAGATAACGTCTTGGCAGTCTTTTGGGAGATTTGTTGAATGGAAAAATTATTGCTTGGGTCTTGTTTGGATTAATTTTGATTTTCCATTAGTGGAAATATTTACTGCAATTTACAAGACCCTTCTCCATTTTCTTCAGGAGTGCACTTGTAAGTTTGTTTGAAGAAATTAACGCAGTATCATCTACGTAATAAGCAATTTTCATATATTTCGGGACTTTAAAATCGGATGTGTATATCGAGTAAAGCAATGGCGACATAACAGATCCTTGAGGTAACCCTGTGGTAATGGTTTTTGGAGATGATGTTTCATTATTAATCGCAACTTTAAAGTTTCTGCCGTGAATGAAATCTGAAATAAGTTTGCATAAATATTTTGGTATATCTGCATCAAGAAGTCTAAATACTAGGCCATTATGCCAAACGGTGTCAAACGCTTTTTCAATATCTAACAATATTAGACCCGTTGAACGTTTATTGTTATACCCTATACCACTATGTGGTTTGGGTATAATGACTTTGTGCTGTTGTTTGTAACAACCAAAAATATTTGACCTAGACCCATCTTTAATTATACCGATCGAATCAGAATCACTTTCTGAGTTGATTTAACAATGTCCGTCCGTCCGTCCGTCCGTCTGTGTGTCCATGTAAACCTTGTAATCAAACTGCAGGTCGCAAATATGAATATATTTTGATGAAATTTGGTATATAAGCTTTTATCGGCCATGGGATGAACGCTATTGAAATTGGTGAGAATCGGTCCATGTTCAGACCTAGCCCCCATACAAATTACCCCTATGAAATCGACATAAATTGTCATAAGATCCAAATTGTCATATAGATCTTACTCAAATTGGGTTTATATGCGTTCATTACATCCATTAATGAATAGTCCAAAAATTATCCCTGTGGCCCCATATAGAGCTGCTTCCCGATTTTCACTTAAATCTATTAAAAAACAAAAATATTGCACTGATTCTTCTCAAATTTTGTTTCTATATATTTTTGCAAAATACAAGAGACTTTACCAAACATGATCAGGATCGGTCCATTTTTGGACCTAGTCCCCATATAGATATAGCATCCGATATGAACTTTTTCATATCTGCAGCCAAAAAAATTAATAAAAATCCCACTCAAATTTGGTTTTTGCTTATTTTCTATGTCCAGTTAGTTGGGCGTAAGAGATAGGGTTTCTAAACGCATGGTATAGGGTATCGTATAGTCGGTCTAGACCGACTATAATTTTCTTACTTGTTTTTATTTGTGATTATTTGATTTTTAATTCTGTTTATTTGGTGCGTAGTGCTATGCCCTTTTTTAAATCCAAATTGCTCTTTGGCAACAATAGAATTGGTCGTTACAAATTCACTAAGACGAGAATGTAGTATTTTTTCAAATATTTTACCTAAGTTACTATAGCTGTTTGGGTTATTTTTTGGCTTACTAGGTTTGTTTATGGCTATAACCTTAGCATTTTTGAAATGGTTTGGGAAATAGTTGAGTTTAATGCAGCTGTTAAATATTATAACCAGTAATTTTAGAGCTTTGAGTGGTAGTTTCTTTAAGAGCAGGTTCGGAACATTGTCAAAACCAGGGGATTTTGAGGGTTTTATTGATGAGACATTATTCATTACTTCTTCAAGAGATGTATAAATAGCTGATTCAGAACTAGGATTTTCCTTTTTAAAATTATTTACTGTTGTATTTATTAATGTATCCACTGAGTGGTTGTAGTTCGAAGTGAGGTTATTTGCTTGGACAAATGTATCTGCCAGGATTTCAGCCCTTATCAGATGATATTTTTGTATTTCCAACTTTAAAGTGAGAGATTTGATTTTTTCCCTTTCCTCGCAAGTTCCTGCTTATTTTCCAGAATGATTTATCACCTGGTTTTAAATTGGATAATAATTGACACCATTTCTTATTGCGCTCCGAATTAATACTTTTATCAATCATGTTACTTAGAAACTTAGTACATTGATTATAAAAAGTTTGCTCGGCTATATTTGAAGATCGTTGGCTTTTTCTTTTAAAGCTTCTTCTTAGTTTAATATATTTCACAGTACTTTCTGGTAATGTGTAATTATTTTGTTGAGTTATTTTAGGTGTGGACACATCCCTTGCTTCGAAAACTACATGTATAAATTTTTGGATTTCCTGATCAATAACTACCTTGGTATTGTATATATCCGAATATAACGTGATTTTACTGTCGAAAAAATTCATAAAAATGTTCCAGTTGGTTGCACTATAATCATAACAATTGAGGTCAACCTGTAAGGCCATTGATCTTTTAAGTTACATAATGGGGCGATGGTCTGATGGTATTTCGTAATCCATTGTTTTTACGTCTATATTTAAAGCGGAATTGCTTAAAATAATATCGACTGTGGATGCCTCGCGATTATGTTGATGGGGGAATAGGGTTGGACTATTAGGATAGTGAATGAAAACATTGCTTGATTGCTGTAGGTTGTTGAGTGCAATTCCTGCAGTATTTTTTGAACGGCAATTCCAAGAGCATTGTTTGGAATTTAGGTCACCAAAAACTATATATTCTTTGGTGGAAGGCGTTAGGTTTAAGATATCAGCGCATAAGTTATGGGTATATCTTGGTGAATATAATGAAGATACAACAATAGGTCTGTTATTTATAATAACTTCAATTGAGATGTTTTCGATTGATGAGGTGTTTGATATAAAGAGGTTTTTGTGTGCTACAGATTTATGAGTTAACAGAGCTACTTCTCCTCCTCTTGCATCTGTTCTGTCGCTTCTATATAAATAATAATTTTTAAAATAGGGTCTATGATTTCCTGAAAAAAATGTTTCATTCAAAGACGCTATTTTAATATTTTCTCGTTCAATTAGTATCTCAAATTGTTTTAATTTAGAAAAGTTTGAAATGCCATTAGCATTCAAGTGAATCATTTTGAATTCGTTTAAATTATTAGTATAATCCATGGGCGTATTTCACCATTGACATTACAACTTTGATTTGTACTTTTAAAGTGCACCTATGCAAATCATCCATAGCTGTAGTGAAAATATCAAAAAGCTCATCGATGCTAAATAAATCGTTGTTTGTTTTCAGCTGGTTAGCATATGTAGCTTTGCTGTTATTTATTGTGTTATTATTGATGTTATTATTACAATTTGAGTTGTTGTTTCTTAAATTAGGGAAATCTCCTACCTTTAATTGAAATGAGTTATTTTGTTGTTGTTGTCTGCTATTGTTCTGACTTTTAGAAGTTACTCTTGTTCTAGTTTTCAAATTGAGAGAACGTAACGGACAATTGATGTCGTTTGCAGAGTGATCAGTTCTCTCTTTTCCATGTTTTTTGCAATTAAAGCATATAAAAACAGCTGGTCTTTTTTCATTTGTGTTAAACGGGCACACACTTGTATGATGTTGTTCTGCGCATATCATACACGCAGCACTACGATGACAATGTTTACCGCCATGGCCATACATTAAGCAGTTCCAGCATTGAGTTGGTTTGTTCCTGGATTTAGATTTGTTTTTTTTTCCAGAAAATTATAATATTTGAAATTGTTCTTACGTTTCTTAAGACAGTTGGGTTAAAATTTTTACGAACAAATTGAACTTTGTAAACTGCATTGTTGTTCGAACTGAATTTGGTGACTATTTCAGCTACGGAAAAAGGGGACAGGTTGTAGTTTTTTTAGCTCTGCGGTGATGTCCTCAGTTTTTATGCGGAGTAAACCGTGTAAAAAAGTGGTGTATAACCTATTATCTTTAGAGCTATATGAGCGAAACTCCAACTTACTCTCTTTAAGATTAAACTAACAACTCTTAATATACACAGAATACTAAAAACTAATTTATTTTAATTAATTTACAAAAATAGTTACAACTCAGTTTTAGTCCCGTCATTGCAACCATTTTTTTCTATGATTCTTAGTTTTCGAGATATGCTGTAGGTGTAATCCAAATTTATTTTTTCTTTGGCTTTATTTGTGGTCCCGTTATCTGGGATTATCGCTGTTGGTTTTTTTTTTTTATATTAACCAACACTCAGGCCGCTACAAATGCAGTGCATTGTGTTGATTTAGAAAAATAGGTTATGGGCAAGAGGAAAGAGGGAGTAGTGTTTGTGAATATTTGACTTAAAATTTATTAGATTATAACTGTCAGGAAAGACCTCTGCGGGGAATTTATTCCACATACGGCTAGTTCGACTGATAAACGAATTCTCTCTGTAATGCGTTGTGCAGTCACTTGGACAATAGACTACAAACGGATGTAATCTACTAGAGAAGCGGGTATAGCGAACCGAAACTCGGGCACTTGAATTAAGTTCGCTAATCTCAGAAGAAAATTTCCCATGTTAATATCTATAGAACAGTGCTACACAACCCACATTCCGACGGTGTTCCAATGAATCAATAGAGTTGGATACCCTACTGTCATTGATGAGCGCCAACGCCCTCCTTTGCTCGCGGTCCAGTAGCTCCAAAATAGACTTTGAAGCTCCTGCCCAAATATGGGAGTTGTATTCCATTTTCGGTCAGATGTAAGTGGTACAGATTTTAAGGAGATCTGAAGGAGATCCGATGCGGAGGAAGTTGAAAGTATCACACATTTTCTCTGCTGCTATCCAGCACTATCTATACATAAACTTCAAATATTGGGATTTTGATCTCTCTGATCCTTTAGATGCTGGAATACCACATCTTCATGAGAAGCTCGAAGCTTCATGAGAAGCTCGATTTGAGTTTACGGAAGGGACTGACAACGTACCTCAAAGTCTAACTTAAAACACTGAATTGTGTTATTATTTATTTCTTAATACCTACAAACAAATCAACGAAACTCCGAGAGAAACATAAAATGCAAAAATAAACCATTTTATAAAAATTATATTTAGCAATAAATATTTCGTGTTATTATCGATAGAGGTTGAAATCACAGGAAACATATTTCGAAAAAAAGGTAAAATCATTTAACTTGTTTATTAGTAAAATTTTAAAACTTTAAAACAAACACAAAAATCCATGTGTCATTTACTCGTTTAATGTTTTTATTTTAACTCCATCTTACCTGTATGCGGTGTGGGATTCTGGCCATTCAAAAAAGCATTTGAATGATTGTCTTTAATTACTTCATGTATTTGTGTGGCCCATTTAATGACTACTCCTTCGATGGCACTTTTCAAATATAAATCAATTTGCATTTCAGGATCTTCGCCCATTTGATTGGCAGCCTTAACAATTTTCTCCACTCCGACAGGCATCGCTAAAATTGTTTCGCCACTTACCTGACCCTTGACCTGATGAACTGTACTCTTTAAACTGTGAACATGTTTTTGTACATCTTGTGCCACCATAGTGGGCCATGTTTTATAATTATCCTCATTGGAGAGTAAAGGCACCAAAACCTCTTCTACTAAAGCAGATAGTTGATCTATGGTGCGTGTTGCCAAATCACCACAAATTATATAGTTGCTGCAATCCTCTTTACGTATTGGTTGGGGATATTTCTTAATGAAATAGACACCCTTGCTTTTAAGTTGTGATAGCGGAAATGTTGTGGATGGTACTAGTTGTGCGGCTTGTGTTAAGATTATTATTAAAACTACCGGTGTCGGACGATCTAGGAATTCTTTGATGATCCCTTTGTGTTCTTCAACGGTAATGACGCGTGTCCATTTTTCTGGTTTCAGTTTTAGAGATTTTATGACAAAGGAACCCATAAGCTCTAAGCGAGGATCAGGACCAATGCCAGCTGCTGCTGCAGCTTCAGCACTAGTCGAGGGTTGATCCATAATGGGGTATCTGTAGCTTAATTAAAAGAAGAAAAATATGCTTTAAAATTGATGGCTTTAGAAACATATGTCAAAAGCTGTACGTTGTTCCAAATGGTCTTTCAAGATGGTTTCACATGTACTAAAACCATGTTAAAACATGAAGCAATCGTTTTCAGAGAGAGACAGGTAATATTAATATTTTCTATATACAATTACGACCTAAGCAATGTAAGAACAAAGACGATTAACGAAACTCCTGGTGTAGAGTGTCGTATAGTCATTCTAGACCGAACATAACTTTCTGACTTTTTATACCCTATATCAGTATGTGACGAGGGTATTTCTGCTGATTTCTATAACACCAAAAATACTTGATACAGACCCTCCTTTTTTTATACCGATCGTCCGTCCGTCCGTCTGTGTGTCTATGTAATACTTGTACAGGGCCCATATATGAATATATTTTGACGATATTTGGTATATAAGCTTTTGTCGGCCATAGAGTGATCGCTATTGCAATTAGTGAAAATCGTTGGTTTTATAACACCAAAAATACTTGATACAGACCCTCCTTTTTTATACCGATCGTCCGTCTGTGTGTCTATGTAACACTTGTACAGGGCGCATATATGAATACATTTTGACGATATTTGGTACATAAGCTTTTGTCGGCCATAGAGTGATCGCTATTGCAATTAGTGAAAATCGTTGGTTTTATAACACCAAAAATACTTGATACAGACCCTCCTTTTTTATACCGATCGTCCGTCCGTCCGTCTGTGTGTCTATGTAACACTATTACAGGGCGCATATATGAATATATTTTGACGATATTTGGTACATAAGCTTTTGTCGGCCATAGAGTGATCGCTATTGCAATTAGTGAAAATCGTTGGTTTTATAACACCAAAAATACTTGATACAGACCCTCCTTTTTTATACCGATCGTCCGTCCGTCCGTCTGTGTGTCTATGTAACACTTGTACAGGGCGCATATATGAATATATTTTGACGATATTTGGTACATAAGCTTTTGTCGGCCATAGAGTGATCGCTATTGCAATTAGTGAAAATCGTTGGTTTTATAACACCAAAAATACTTGATACAGACCCTCCTTTTTTATACCGATCGTCCGTCTGTGTGTCTATGTAACACTTGTACAGGGCGCATATATGAATACATTTTGATGATATTTGGTACATAAGCTTTTGTCGGCCATAGAGTGATCGCTATTGCAATTAGTGAAAATCGTTGGTTTTATAACACCAAAAATACTTGATACAGACCCTCCTTTTTTATACCGATCGTCCGTCCGTCCGTCTGTGTGTCTATGTAACACTTGTACAGGGCGCATATATGAATATATTTTGACGATATTTGTCGGCCATAGAGTGATCGCTATTGCAATTAGTGAAAATCGTTGCATGATACCCATTAATCAGTGATCGTCAAAAAGTCCTCTTCCTGATATTCACTTAAATCTATAAAAAAGAAAACAGAAATACTGCATAGATTTTTTGTCAAATATTGCTTATACATGTATTTGGGAAAGTTAAGTGACTATAAAATATGGTCATGATCAGTCCATTTTTTGACCTAGCACTAAAATTTGATTTATGCTTATTTTGCCTTAGCAAAGTTGAATCCAAGACCCTCTTTCGAATTGCAGGATATAGAGCGCGTGAAATATATATTGCGCAATTGAAATAAATAACTTCTTTTATGTTAATTTTTTAATTAAAAATGTTTAATACAAGTATTGAATTTCCAGATCTGAAAGATTATTTAATTATTTTAAATAATATTTAACTATAACTTCCGCCACATTAGTAGTTGATGTTACCAACTTTTTCCAAACTGTTTTTCATAGTGAGCAGATCCATTAGTGGCATTTAGATGTTTTTTATTATACCCTCCACACCAGTGTGCAGCGAGTGTGTAATAACTAGAAACAAAACCTCGACACCTTAAAATTTATACATATATTATTGATCCTAATAACAGTTGATATAGCAATGTCCGTCTGTTCGTGTGTATAAATAATGATCACGCTCTCAATACGTCAGCTTGTTTGCTCATATGTTGTGAAAATTATAATATGACATCTTGAACATGTTGATATTTAAAATGATCAAAATCGTTTCAATAGGTTCCGAGATATCAATTGAAATGTAGAAAAAAAAAACTTGAAAAAATATGATTTTTCTATGTTGTTCGTGTTATTGTTGTTATTCAAAATTTTGAGTCTTGTATGTGATAGCTGTAATTGTTGTTGTTGTTGTTGGGGTCATTTTGTTTGTAGCATTTACATCATGAGGGTGTATGTATGGTTACACTCCACGTGTCCAGAGGTCAATTCGTGCGGCTTAGATTCAGCTTGGCCCCTTTGCCACGAAATAGGCAGTAGAGTTCGTGTACTATTCACTTGCCAAATTAATTACCTTAGTCAATTTTTCATTATTAAATATCAGTACACAAAAATGCTTATAACACAAATTAAAGCATTAAAATTAAGAATACTGTTAAAAAAATAAATAAATAATATCTTGCGGTTTTTCCGAAGCTTTTAATACTTCACCCAACTTAAAATTTTCGTAGAAGAATATCTATTTTGTAATTGTAGTAAGGTTTAGCCGATTTCTTTTCTCATTTAAAGGCCTGTATGCAGCTTGCTAAGGAATCAAAAACTTCATATAAAAAAACGCTTCAGAAATGCTTAAGGAATTTTTCTGTCAAAAAATTTTTGTTGATAGTCTGCAGCTTTTTAACAAAGTAGTATTGTTTTTACTACTTTTTTTTGACGTAAATTAAGTAAGGGAACCCAGGCTTTGAACAGGAATATATAATTGTTCGTTCTTTCTGAACGGAATTTTGACAGGAGAGGTAAGCAAAAGCAAAATGTAATATGCTAAAAAAAAAATTATTTTTCAGTTGCAAACATGGAAAAACGAACAAAATTCGGCAAAGAAAAACAAAAAGCGGATGGGTAATTTTGATACTGAGCTTAAAAAGCGTTTAGCAGGCCAAATAAAGCAGAACCGAAGTATTTTTTTTTTTTTTTTCAATTTCACAATCCTTAATAATTGACAGAAAACAGCTTTTTATACCCTATACCACTATGTGGTTTGGGTATAATGACTTTGTGCTGCTGTTTGTAACAACCAAAAATATTTGACCTAGACCCATCTTTAATTATACCGATCGAATCAGAATCACTTTCTGAGTTGATTTAACAATGTCCGTCCGTCCGTCCGTCCGTCCGTCCGTCCGTCTGTGTGTCCATGTAAAGCTTGTAATCAAACTGCAGGTCGCAAATATGAAAATATTTTGATGAAATTTGGTATATAAGCTTTTATCGGCCATGGGATGAACGCTATTGAAATTGGTGAGAATCGGTCCATGTTCAGACCTAGCCCCCATACAAATTACCCATATGAAATCGACATAAATTGCCATAAGATCCAAATTGTCATATAGATCTTACTCAAATTGGGTTTATATGCGTTCATTACATCCACTAATGAGTAGTCCAAAAATGATCCCTTTGACCCCATATAGAACTGCTTCCCGATCTTCACTTAAATCTATTAAAAAACAAAAATATTGCACTGATTCTTCTCAAATTTTGTTTGTACATATTTTTGCAAAATACAAGAGACTTTACCAAACATGATCAGGATCGGTCCATTTTTGGACCTAGTCCCTTTATAGATATAGCATCCGATATGAACTTTTTCATATCTGCAGCCAAAAAAATTAATAAAAATCCCACTCAAATTTGGTTTTTGCTTATTTTCAATGTCCAGTTAGTTGGGCCTAAGAGATAGGGTTTCTAATCGCATGGTATAGGGTATCGTATAGTCGGTCTAGACCGACTATAATTCTTTTACTTGTTTTTCTTTAAGAAATATATCAAAATTTTCTATTAAGATTCCTTAACAAGCTGCGTACAGCTCTTAAACATGGAAAGTTTACTCTAATAACAGGAAAGCAATGCAATTTTTCAGACGGAAGTTAATTCTTTCTATGAAAAACCATCATTTTCTTTATAAAAAAAATAAATAAAAAATTATAATAAATGCTGGTCAAAATAGATAATATATTTCGCAATATATATTGCAGTATATATTGCGTAATATAAACAACTTAATTCTTATATGTTAATTTTTTTTTTTTAAATTTTGATACAAGTTTTGAATTTATAGAGCTGAAAGATTATTTGTTGTTTTTAATAATACTAGCAGATTACAGCGCTCGAAATTCGAGTGCAATTTCTAGGCAATTTTATTTCTCAACTTAGCCAATTCATAAACCAACACTGTGTTGGTTTATTATTATTGTGAATGAAGATAACAAACTCATTTACAAACACATTAACAAATTTGATAAACACACACATAGCATATGTATATTTATACCCTATACCACTACGTGGTTTGGGTATAATGTCTTTGTGCTGCTGTTTGTAACAACCAAAAATATGTGACCTACACCCATCTTTAATTATACCGATCGAATCAGAATCACCATCTGATTCGATTTAACGATGTCCGTCCGTCCGTCCGTCCGTCCGTCCGTCTGTGTGTCCATGTAAAGCTTGTAATTAAACTGCAGGCCGCAAATATGAATATATTTTGATGAAATATGGTATTTAATCTTTTATCGGCCATGGGATGAACGCTGTTGAAATTGGTGCGAATCGGTCCATGTTCAGACCTAGCCCCCATACAAATGACCCCTATGAAATCAACATATATTGCCATAAGATCCAAATTATCATACAAATCTTAGTCAAATTGGGTTTGTATGTATATATTACATCCATTAATCATTGTTAAAAAAGTGATCCCTATTGGACAACTCTTAGTCATAGGCCCCATATAGAGCTGCTTCCCGATCTTCACTTAAATCTATCAAAAAACAAAAATATTGCACTGATTCTCCTCAAATTTTGCTTCTATATATTTTTGCAAAATACAAGAGACTTTACCAAACATGGTCAGGATCGGTCCGTTTTTGGGCCTAGTCCCCATATAGACATAGCATCCGATATGAACTTTTTCATATCTGCAACCGAAAAAATTAATAAAAATCCCACTCGAATTTGGTTTATGCTTATTTACTATATCCAGTTAGTTGGGCCTGAGAGATAGGGTCTCTAAACGCATGGTATAGGGTATCGTATAGTCGGTCTAGACCGACTATAATTTTCTTACTTGTTTATGTATGTGTTAGTAGCAGCTTTAAATGCAATTTACTCAAAATAAAGGAAAAAATTAAAAAATCTGTAAATCTGGTGAACAGCTAAAAAGAAATACCTTTGAAATAATATATGATTGGTCCAAATCGGGATAAATTGATAGAACAAAACATCGGTAACAAGAAAACAACTAGCCTATTAATATTATAGATTAATAATATTTCAAACTTCCACCACTTTAGTAATTGCCAACTTTTTTTTTCAAACTGTTTTCAGCTTAGAATAAGCTTTTATTTTGGTACAAATATAACAAAATATTACTTCATATTCTTTTGAATAACTTGTCTTTTATTAGCTTTGGGTCATTTGTGGATCTTCTTATTTTATTTGAAAAAATATAGATAGTTTTTATACATAAAATAATTTTATAACAAAACTGCTTAAAAGTTGTTTTAATTTATATTCGCAAGCAATAAGCAGATAATTGCATCAAAGATGTATCACAATGGATTATTTTGATCCCAGGAGCACTGAAGCCTTAAATAAATAAAAAATAACCGAATTATTTTTCTTAAATTCTAAATAGTGGTTTCATCAATTTTAATAGAAAAACTCGTTTTCGGTAATTTTTACTTAAAAATATCTTAAAATCCAAAGCTGGCCTTGGCAAATAATTGTTTAACGTTCTCGGACTTATCTCAAATTTTAGGAACGGTAGTTCTACACATTTAGTTATTATATTTTTAGCGTCGCATCTAAAAATTCAACAGCACTTACAAAATATTTAAATTTTGTGAACAAATTGTCTTTTATTAGCTTGGGGTCATATGTGACCCCAATTCCAAAAGGGTTAATGGGATCATAATATTTTTTTTCCGAAACCCAAGGCTATTAAGATAAAATATAACATTTAATAGTAGAAAAGTGGTGAATTTTTGACACAATGTATGTAGAAATAGTACATTTACAGAATATTTTACAAAAATCCCATTTTTTTGAAATTCGCAAAAATAAAATCCTTCTCAAAAAAATTCTGGCATACGGATTTACCTAAAAACTCACACAGTTAACCTCAAATATGCATTTATCAAAACCTTAAAGAGCTAGATCAATTTTTTTTTTTAATTTTGTTTAAGAAAATTTTTCAAAACTTGAAAAAGGAGTTTTCAAAATTTTATCGAAAAAATTTTCCATTTTCGGTCTCAATGCTTAATAGGTTAACAAGGTGTTAATAAAATAATACTTCATATCTGAGTACTTACAGGTATAGAGACTACTAGCTGTTTTTACCCGGTCTTGCCCGGGATAAAAAGGCCTTTGACTTGAAAAATGGTTCACTATGCTTACCAGGCGCTGAGTACTTAGTCCCCAATTAACAAATTCCCCAATAAAATGAACTTTCTCCCCAAAAATTGGAATGGGAAGTAAATTCATTTTTTATTTCAAGCAAAAATGCTTCAAAAATAAGCTGCAAAACCGCTTTAAGTTTTTTTTTTTTCAGTTTATTTATAAACATCAAATATAACGGAATGGTTCGCAAATTAAAGGAATCAAAACTTTTAAAAATTTAATTACTTCATTCAATAAGTGATCATCATTGAGCAGAGACGTCAAATTCAAGTTTCAGAAATGATAGACTAATGCGACATTTAATATTGTGTCGCAAGGTTTCTTTAAGCAACTGCGCGTTTGGCAGCCACACCCGTGCTGCCGCGCAGTTGTTGTCATCTTATTTTAATCGCCAAAATATATTTTTCAGATCATTGCGATATTTTAGCTGAGCTGTGATCCGCGAGCCCGTCGTGTCTGCGCACCGCGCGCCTCGCAGCTACTACCCGTGCTGCCGCTTAGTTCTCGTTAACTTATTTTAATTCCTAAAACATATTTTTTAGAGCATTGCGATATTTTAGCTGAGCTGTGTTCCGAGAGCGCGTCGCGTCCGCGTCCGTGTTCGCGCGCCGCGCAGCTGTTGCCAACTTATTTTAATCGCCAAAATATATTTTTCAGATCATTGCGATATTTTAGCTGAGCTGTGATCAGCGAGCGCGTCGCGTCCGCGCTCCGCGCGCCTCGCGCCGCTTCCTCGCAGCTACTACCCTTGCTGCCGCTTAGTTCTCGTTAACTTATTTTAATTCCTAAAACATATTTTTTAGAGCATTGCAATATTTTAGCTGAGCTGTGTTCCGAGAGCGCGTCGTGTCCGCATCCGTCGCGTTCGCGTTCGCGCGCCGCGCAGCTGTTGCCAACTTATTTTAATTGTCAAAATATATTTTTCAGATCATTCCGATACTCTACCTAAGCTGTATTCCCCGTGCGCGTAGCTTCCGCGCAACAAAATGATGCTATTGAAGAGAATACTCATTTTAAATGCATTTATTGTAGGATATATATTGAGAGCAATATGCAAATGTTTACTAAAATAAATATTTAACAAAATTCATTAAATAAAAATATGTAAAAATTTAAAAAATTTTTTATTTCGATTAAAAAAAATGGGGAATTTGTTCATATCTTTTGGATACCTT
Organism: Cordilura impudica; assembly: GCA_963682025.1. Taxonomy (NCBI): domain Eukaryota; kingdom Metazoa; phylum Arthropoda; class Insecta; order Diptera; family Scathophagidae; genus Cordilura; species Cordilura impudica. Next base: position 292,331,637 of record OY821517.1, read on the forward strand.
TTTTTAAGTTTGGGGGAATTTGTTCACCGTGTAGTTATTTCCGTGTAAACCAAATTTCAGAGAAATCCGTTTAAAAGTACAAATTTGTATAGGGAAGAAATATACCACACAACAAAGTATGAATTTTATATGAAAATTGGGCGTAAAAGAAGGCGTGGTCGGTAAAAATCATATGGCGACCTTCCGTGGAATATGTACTCAATTTCGGAGAAAGCCATTGAAAAATAAAAGTTTGTATAGCAATCAAATAAAGAAACAAATTAAAGGAAAAAAATAAGTTTTGTATACATAGAAGTGGGCGCAAAGTAGGCGTGGTCTGTAAGAAGCATATGGTGACCTTCCCTGTAGTATAGAGATCGTGTGACCAAATTTTAGATAAATCCGTTTAAAAAAAAAACAGAATATGAATTGTATACAAAAAGTGGGCGTAACAGTAGGTGTGACCGGTACGAAGAATATGTCGACCTTCCCTGGAGCAGAGAGATCGTGTGTACCAAATTTCAGAGAAATCGGTTGAAAAATAAAAATTTGTATAGCGAACAAATATACCAAAAAACAGAAATGAATTGTATACAAAAAGTGGGCGTTAAAGTAGGCGTAGCCGGTACGAAGCATATGGCGACCTTTCCTGGAGTACAGAGATCGTCTATACCAAATTTCAGAGAAATGCGTTGAAAAATAAAAATGTGTATAGCAAACAAATATACCAAAAAACAGAAAATGAATTGTATACAAAAAGTGGGCGCAGAAGTAGGCGTGGCCGGTAAGAATCATATGGCCACCCTTCTTGGAGTGCGGAGATTGTGTGTACCAAAATTCACAGAAATCCGTTGAAAAATAAAAATTTGTATACCGAACAAATATACCAAAAAGCAGAAAATGAATTGTATATAAAAAGTGGGCGTAAAAGTAGGCGTGGTCGATAAAAAGTATATGGCGACCTTAGCTGGAGTACACGGATCGTGTATACCGAATTTAAGAGAAATCTGTTAACAAATAAAAATTTGTATAGTGAACAAATATGAATAAAACAGAAAATGAATTTTACATAAAAAGTGGGCGTAAAAGTAGGCGTGGCCAGTAAAAAGTATATGGCGACCTTTCCTGGGGTATAGAGATCGTGTGTACAAAATTTCAGGAAAATCCGTTGAAAAATAAAAATTTGTATAGCGGTCAAACAAACAAACAAACAAACAAACAAACAAACAAACAGAAAATGAATTTTATATATATAGAAAACAAAATGTTGGCTTTAATTAATTTCTTAAAGTTGAAAAAAATGCCATCAAATTTCATGACCTAGTTTTTTGGCACAAAAGTGGTCTGGGGCATTTGCTATTTCTTAGCGAGTTTTTATTCTATTATGAAGTTCTATAGCTTTTTTGGAAAGATAATTTAATACTGATCCTGATGATTTAATACAGAAAAATTAAACTATAGAACGAAATTTTCGTAAAATCTGAAAGAAAGTCATATTTTCCCCATATAAAACACACTTGAAATTTTCAATCGCGTTGAGCCACCTCTAAATGTTTTTTGATTGGCCCAAAACTTTGTATTTCTCAGTTTTTTTTTTGCTATTCGCATATTTTTAGGAGGTGCGACCGTGAGTTTGAACACTTTTTTTCTCCATATAATGAAGGGCTACCCTAATGGGGCCCATGACTAAGAATTGTCCTATAGGGATTATTTTTGGACTACTGATGAATGGATATAATAAACACATACATACCCAATTGGACTGAGATCTATATATGATAATTTGGATCTTATGGCAATTTATGTCGATTTCATAGGGGTCATTTGTATGGGGATTAGGTCTGAACATGGACCGAATTTTAATAGCGTTCATCCTATGGCAGCTAAAAGCTTATATATCAAATTTCATCAAAATATATTCATATTTGCGACCAGTAGTTTGATTACAAAGCTTACATGAACACACAGACGGATAGACGGATAGCCGGACTGACGAACAGACGGACAGACGGACGAACGGACATCGCTAAATCGACTCAGAAAGTGATTCTGAGTCGATCGAAATAATAAAAGATGGGTCTTCGTCAAATATTTTTGGTAGCTACAAACAGCAGCACAAAGACATTATATACAAACCACATGGTGGTATAAGGTATAAAAAAAACATTTTGCCGGCTACAAAACAGAAACAACAAATCTAGTTGTCAGGATGCGGTTATTATAGCTATGATGATATCACCCCACGACAAAAATTTCATTTTTTGATTTCATATCAGTGGGTAAATATATAAAAGGAAATAAAAAGAATCTGCTCAACAGTAATCATAAAAATTCTTCATTCTTCTTCGCATATACTTTCCGGGGTCTTGTTTATGTAAAAGTCCTATGCACTGATGAGCCCATTTGCACAGAGCATATCGACGTTATTGACCAATTATATCGTGATCAGCCTGTGCTGCAAAAAATTACCATAGAGCAAGGAAAAAAAATTAATGACAGCACTAGGAAAGCTAAATCGATCTATTATTCAAAGCGTTTTGAGTCCGCTATGGACTCATGACAAATCTGAAAACACATTCACGATATTGGTATAGGAAAAGACATTAAAAGCGTTGCACAGTGGTCCAAATTCTCCACCTAGCCGGAAGAAAGTAATTTTTTTTATTATTTCGAAACTAAATATTTTGTTTGATCATAAGTTAACAATTACATAACGGTACATTTTTTATTTATTTAACTTCTGTTTCAGGTTTGCTTTCTTCTTTTAAACACAAGTAATTGCTGTTTTGTTTTGTCGTGAAAAAATAAGAACAAAGTTTTTAAAATAGTTTTTTGCTGAAATTAATTTAACAAAGGTAGAAACAACAAGTAAGCAAATTGTAGTCGGTCTAGCCCGACTATACGATACCCTATACCATGGTTAAGAGACCCTATCTCTTCGGTCCAACTAATTGCATATAGCAAATAAGCATAAACCAAATTTGAGTGGCATTTTTATAAATTTTTTTCGCTGCAGATATGAAAATACTATATTTATATGGGGACTAGATCCAAAAATGGATCGATCCTGACCATATTTGGTAAAGTCACTTTTACTTTGAAAAAATATATACAAACCAAATTTGAGAGAAATCTGTGAAATATTTTTGTTTTTTGATAGATTTAAGTGAAGATCGGGAAGCAGCTCTATATGGGGCCTATGACTAAGAATTTTCCTATAGGGAGTATTTCTGAACTACTGATAATAAATACATACAAACCCAATTTGACTGAGATCTATATGATAATTTGGAACTTATGGCAATTTATGTCGATTTCATAGGGGTCATTTGTATGGGGGCTAGGTCTGAACATGGACCGATTCTCATTAATTTCAATAGCGTTCATCCCAAGGCCGATGGAAGCTTATACACCAAATTTTATCAAAATATATTCATATTTGCGACCTGTAGTTTGATTACAAGCTTTACATGGACACACAGACGGACGGACGGACGGACGGACGGACGGACGGACATTGCTATTTCGACTCAAAAAGTGATTCTGAGTCGATCGGTATAATTAAAGATGGGTCTAGGACGAATATTTTTGGTTGTTACAAACAGCAGCACCAAAAATATTTGACCTAGACCCATCTTTAATTATACCGATCGAATCAGAATCACTATATGATTCGATTTAACGATGTCCGTCCGTCCGTCCGTCCGTCCGTCCGTCCGTCTGTGTGTCCATGTAAAGCTTGTAATCAAACTGCAGGTCGCAAATATGAATATATTTTGATGAAATTTGGTATGTAAGCTTTTATCGGCCATGGGATGAACGCTATTGAAATTGGTGAGAATCGGTCCATGTTCAGACATAGCCCCCATACAAATGACCCCTATGAAATCGACTTAAATTGCCATAAGATCCAAATTATCATATAAATCTTAGTCAAATTGGGTTTGTATGTGTTTATTACATCCATTAATCAGTAGTCCAAAAATGATCCCTATGGGACAACTCTTAGTCATAGGCCCCATATAGAACTGCTTCCCGATCTTCACTTAAATCTATCAAAAAACAAAAATATTGCACTGATTCTTCTCAAATTTTGTTTGTATATATTTTTGCAAAAAAACAAGAGACCTTACCAAACATGGTCAGGATCGGTCCATTTTTGGGCCTAGTCCCCATATAGATATAGCATCCGATATGAACTTTTTCATATCTGCAGACAAAAAAATTTATAAAAATCCCACTCAAATTTGGTTTATGCTTATTTTCTATGTCCAGTTAGTTGGGCCTATGGGGTAGGGTCTCTAAACGCATGGTATAGGGTATCCTATAGTCGGTCTAGACCGACTATAATTTTCTTACTTTTTATATTTCAAATAAAATGTTTTGTTTAGAGAAAAAAATGCAGCTTTGTACGTGTGTGTCTTATATAAACATTTTGTTCAATGTTCAAATTCAATTAGAATTTTAAATGGGAATTTATAAAACTTTAATTCTATTATTTGTGTTTTTGTATTCTGTATGATTGTAGCTTGATAACGTTTTCAAAATTAGCTGCCAGTTTTTGCCTAAATGCTTTTTATTTGGTTTATAGTTTAAAATGTCCATTGCTATTTGATGTTTGGTGTAGTGAAAAACAACAAAATAAGAAACTTAATGCTGTTGTATCATATGTTTTTGCTAAGATCGGGCTTCAGAATAATGAGACGGATAGCTATTGCAAACAAGTGAAGCAATCTGCTCGAATGTTTGTATGGTTTCTGGCTAAGAAGTGGGTTCAATTCAATCGAACAAAGCTAGTTATCGAGGCTACAAATAAATATTGGCTAGATGGGAATTTTGTAATTCCAATTAAGCCTTCTTCAGCATCTCAGGATGACAGATTACAGGATCGGCCGTCGACATCAAACTATGGCAGACCTTCTAAAGGATTCTTAGATAAAAGTGAGAGATCAAAGCGAAAGAAAGTTGCACCTTTATTGGAGACTTAGTCCCCAAAAGAACTGACATTTGCTGCTGGAAAAAGTCTCTGTAAGTCTGGAAAAAAAATGCTGCGGGCATTGTCAAAACCGTAGACTCTTCTCCGTCAAGAGCAGCAAAAATTAAAAAAAAAAATTAGCTTTTCTCCAAAAGTATCAATATCATACATAAATGAGGAGGTGTTAGTTTTGGATATCGATGGTGGATACACAAGACACACTTATAGTCTTTTGCGTGCAGGTGCTAAAAACCATAACGCTGATATTCTACCCTTCATACTATAAACTTTTGGCTGCGAAAAGGGAATGCTATCCAAATGATGGTATCAACATTTCTGAAATATCGGCGGAAGTATCTTTGCAAAGCTTAGTAGATCACACTGCAAAAAGACTTTTAAAGCAATAAAACGAAGTTTTGCAACAATGTAAATCTACAGAGCTTATTTTTTCCTATAAATGGGGATATGATGGCAGCAGTGGGCATTCGCGGTATAAGCAAGGTTTTAATGAGAACGACGTCGATGGAACGGATGAACATTTGTTTGCAGTGTACTAGGTACCTCTACTGCTTAAAGAAGGTAACAAACTAAAATTACTGATCGCCTAAGAAAAGAGATGGGTTTGTTAGTTGATATTCCCAAACGAGGATGTGGAACAACAAATGACGGGAATACGGCTAGAAGATTCTTCCAGCAACCAACTCTTGCTTCATCAATAACTAATGTTGATGAGGATTTAATAAAGAGATGTGGTGTAATTTTAAATCCAATGGCATGTGGTTTTGCTATTAACGTGAATGCATTTCGTGCGTATGGCATGGATACAGCAAAATTATATATATACAATTGTATTCATGATATTACATGCCATCGAGTGTTCACAAAGTCATCATTCATGGTGCAGAATTGAAAACATTATTTCTATCTATAGCTGCTATTAATGTAGATTAAAATTTGCAATACAAATTCGAAATTTTAGATAAATAAATAAGAAATGTTTTACATAAATACAGGTATATTATTTGTTTTAATTTATTTAACAAAAAATCTGCCACGCCCATTTTACAGATTGCGCCCATTTTTTTGAACGTGCAAAGTATCATGTCAATGTGGCTTTTCAAAAGCGAGTTATGACTTTCTTCCGGCTAGGCTGAGCATTTGGACCACTGTGCATTGTTAACAATATTGATGTTAATGAGTTAAACTCAGTGGTACTCAACAAGAACTCCTCATTTTACAATTTTAACAATGATAATGACTCCTTCAATTGTTTTGAATTTTCGTGTGTAACTCATGAAGATGTTTATTTCAGTATTATTGGTGGTAAGTCTAATTCAAACGGACATGATAATATGCATCCAGTATTTATGAAAATATCGCTGCCCTTTCTCTTGCCTTATCTAACACATTTCCTTACATCTATTATAACCACAAGCCCTTTCCCTTACAAATGGACACATGCCAAAATAATATCTTACTTTTCCTACCTCTATAACATATCCTACTTTAAGATAATCTTTATGTTTTACATCAGACCGCTCGATTACTAGGAAGGTATTATGCTTCCTTGTAGGTAATTAATTATTAAGTTGTTTTTTTTTTAAATAAAATCGATATTCCAAAAATAATTCATAACTCTCTTAAAAAATAAAGGGTCCGCCATCTAACGTTTTTTTTTTTCAACTAGTGCTTATTTCATGAATGATAACACTCAGCTCATGTCTCATTTGACAAATAATTAGTTTTATCCTTCCGCTGAACGAATATGGTTGTGTGTACGCTTGAACAACGCTGGGAAATATTGCGACATTACTTTGAAAATAATGGTAATGTTGCAGAATATGTGCGTACGGCTTTTGGAAGAAGAGAAGCACCGTCAGTTCCGCATGTTCGTTATCTTGTGAAAAAAGTGAAAGAAACTGGCATCCTTATCGATAAACCAAAGCGTGAAAAGCCGAAAACAGTGCGTACACCCGAGAATATTGCTGCTGTGGCAGAAAGTGTGCGTGAAGCGCCATCAACATCAATTCACCGTCGTTCTCAAGAATTGAACATTTCGGAGGCATCATTGAGACGAATTTTGCATAAGGACCGTGGTATGACGCCATACAAAGTCCAATTGGTTCAGGAGTTGAAGCCAACTGACCATCCACTGCGTTTTCGCTTCGCTAAGTGGGCCATGCCGATTTTGCCAAAAAAAATCATCTTTTCAGATGAAGCTCATTTTGATCTTGGCGGGTATGTGAACAAGCAAAATTGTCGCATTTGGGGCACAGAAAACCATCACGCATACATTGAAAAGCCGATACAGCCAAAACAAGTCACTGTTTGGTGCGGATTTTGGTCCAGAGGCATAATTGGGCCATTTTTCTTCGACAATGAGCAAGGAGTGGCCGTTACAGTCAATGGCGATCGTTATCGGGCCATGTTGAACGAATTTTTGTTCACAAAAATTGAAGAGGAGGATATTGGCAACATTTGGTTTGCAACAGGACGGCGCTACGTGCCACACAGCCGAAGCTACACTCGATGTTTTGCTCCCTGTTTTTGAAGATCGCATTATCAGCTGCAGAGCGGATGTCGTTTGGCCACCTCGGAGCTGCGATTTGACACCGTTGGACTATTATTTGTGGGGTGCCCTCAAAGATAAGTGTTACGCCAACAAGCCAGAGACAACTGACGCTTTAAAGGACAATATTCGCGAAGCCATTGATGAAATACAGCTGCGCACAATCGATAATGTGCTTAAAAATTGGACCGATCGTGTAGGCTACTGCATGGCCAGCCGGGGCAGCCATTTGAATGAAATTATTTTCCATTATTAACCGGAAGGATTGTACTTTCAAATAAAAAAAGAAATTTGAGATAATATTCAGTAGTTTTTTTTATAGCATATTAAAAAAAAAAATTCATTTGGCGGACCCTTTATTTTTTTATATTTTATTTTAATATTAATCTTATTAACATTAATTTAAAATGATATTAATATTTTTATTTAATTGATTTTAAATAACTTTCACAAAATTTCAAATTCTTACATAACTTTTAATTTTCAATATATTAAATCATCACAACACTTTTTTCACCAACTTTATTAAAATATAATCGTTTTTTATTATAAAAATCTGCAAATCATTGCAGAATCATAAATATTTCTACAAAAATCACAGCTTTTTAATAAATCTTTATAAAATTTTCTTATGTATTACATAATTTGAAGAGAAAAAATATTATACTTATTATATTATTTACCTTATATGTTGTCCTTAATAAAATGTTTTTCCGTTTCCGTTTTTAATATGCAACTTTTGTCACGAAATGCTAAAAGCATTCTGATACTATTTCAACTGCTATGTTGTGTTATTTTTGTGTGTCTTTGACTTTGCAAACACCCCAGACAACAAAATATTTTATCGATGACACTCTGGGTAGAGACAACAATCGTATTCATGATTAACAACACACATTGTACGTTACAAAGGATCCATCTTTCGATAAAAATTATGATATGTAAAATAATAAACAACTATCTGATTTTTGGCTGTGGTAAAACTATTTATTTTGCCAAGCAACGGCAACTCTAGCGTGTTCAAATGAAGTGTATTCTAAGAATGCCTGTGGAATGCTCATAAAAAGTTATTTAAAACATGGTGTTTACATGAACTTCGAATTGTTGTACTGAACAGTAATTGTGAGTAGGGGAATCTGTAACATTTTTGTATATAACATTAGATATTCTAATAAGCGGAATTGTATATCTCCAAGTGTCTTTTGTCCCCGAATAATTTCAAGCTGTAAAAAATTTATAATTTTTTTTTTTATTACGTTAAGTAGGATAATTTAAACTAATGCCGTTTTCTTTTCTGACCAAAAATGTCGCACTTTATTTGCACTTTTTTCGAAAAGTGTTTTTTTTTTATATATTCTGAATTAAGAAAACCTTGTCTTATACATCAATTGAAAGATCTAACAGTCAAGCCCTCAAAGATCGCAAAAAATTTCAGCCATTGACTTCTGTCAGGTCATAGTGTGAGAATATTTCTATATTGTTCCCCGTTTTTTTGAGTATTTTCACCCTATGACTTCAAAGAGGATAATAATCAAAATTTTTTGCATTTTATGCACACAGCTCTTCGAGACCTTTCGATTGATGTATAAGATAAGGTTGCTCTTAATTTACAATATATAAAAAAAAATACACTTTTCGAAAAAAGTGCAAATAAAATGCGACATTTTTTGTCAGAAAAGAAAAGGCATAAGTCTCGGAGCGATTTTTTTTTTTTTTGAATATGTTGCGTGCAAGTAGTTTGGGCTAGATCTGGCCAAAGTCTTCGCTCCAAATTTGCCCTAAATTCGATAACATTTGTGGTAAATCAGAAGTGTGATGACATTTTTCTGCAACATTTATTGACTTAGTTGCATACGTTTTGTTGTTTATTAAAACATGTACACTCGCTAGAAAAAGCATTTGAAGATGACCTGCTAAAAACAAAAAACCACAAAAATGGAAAATCTTTAAGACCAATCTGCACGTCGATTATTTCACCATCGTATAAATTATTCAAACACTTAATATGTAGATATCTTAAAGAACTTAAAAGGCGCAAAGATTTTTAAAACTAGAATTAATAACACATACACATACACATGAAGACGAGACTTTAATATCTTTTCCCTAGTATTCCGGTAAATTTTACCCTGAAGACGATTGAAAGGAAAAACTTACTAACATCTCTTAAATATTTTTATGAAAGTACTAACGGTTTTATGTAAAGGAGAGATATTTGAATTACAGTGACTATTTCTTCGAGCAAAATAAAGGAATACCTATGGGATCTCCAGCATCACCAGTTGATTTTGTTGAATTGTATTGTATTGTATAAAGAGGTGTTTGAAGTATTGCGATTGAAGCGATCTATTGTACTGCCCTCTGCTAATAGGTCGTCCCTATAAACTCTCATCCAACCCTGAAGCCCTCAGGAAGTCGAGGATGTTGGTTGGTTCTAGTAATTTTATGTCGTTACCTAGTATTTGGAAGGAACCCAGATGCTTTTCTCTTTTGTTCATTAGCGCTCCACAGTACCCAAGATTCGGCTTCCTCATCACAGAATCTGCACATGGGGTTCGCTACAATTCCCTGAGCCTACAGTACCCAGTTAAAATCCCAGTTAGTATTCTTAGACTATTCTTTGACAATCTAATGCACGACCCAAATCTCTTCTTGTTGTAGCCACCCAACAAGATTTTGGATTGCCTTAAGCCCGAGTTGCTCGAGAAATTTTCCCGTCTAATACAATTTTTATGTTCCCTGAGTATGCCTTCCCATACTCCTTTTCCTATTCCACAAAATGGTTCCGGCCCTATTAATTTTGTGGAAGCTTCTCTTCTGGCAAGTTCATCAGCTTGCTCATTACCTTGAATCCCAATATGTCCCGGGACCCAACAAAGGCTAACCTTGTTATGTTTACCTAGCTCATTTAGTTTCTGTAGACAGTCCCATACTAACTTAGAGTCTACTTCATAGGAGCTTAATGCTCCAATAGCAGCTTGACTATCTGATAATATGGTTATGTTCCGTCTTTTATACTTTCTATTCAAGTTAATTTGTGGACATCTATCGATGGCATAAATTTCCGCTTGGAAGATGTTTGTGTGTATTCCCATTGGCTCGAAGTATTTGGTTCTAGGCCCGAAGACTCCCGCCACTGTGCCTCTTTTGGTTTTTGACCCATCTGTGTACCATTTGATTGTATCTTCTCTTAGAGAATATGCTGTACTTAAACCGCCCCATTCTCTCTTATTGCTAAGTTCTGTAACAAAGTATTTCCTGAAATCATATTTCTTCTCAGCCTTGTCCATGGGGCAATCTAGGAGGGAGTAATCATTAACTTGGTTTATTCGGTCCCATTGCCCTTCACAAAGCCTGGTTATAGGTTTATTTCCCTTGATTCTGATTGCCGTTGCCAGGGCTTTCCTCTGCTCCACTATAGGTAGTGGGCTTGATTTGCGGAAAATTTCCCGAAAACAATTTCCCGAAATTACAATTTCCCGAACACAATTTCCCGAACACAATTTCCCGAAATTACAATTTCCCTAAATTACAATTTCCCGAAATACAATTTCCCGAACACAATTTCCCGAAACTACAATTTCCCGAAATTACTATTTCTTCAAAGAGCTTGTTGATGGCATTTCCGAAACAATATCATCAGAAATTCCGACCGAAGCGCGAGCAATCAGTTCATGACCACTTGATGTAGTGGTCCGGGCAAGATCTTTCAGCTCATTAACGATTTTTCCTTTAGCAACGAAAGCCGCTTCGGCCTTGCGATAAAGGATACAACGCCAATAAACGCTATCAACGGACTGACCGTCGTCATGATACAAGAAACCATTCAAAAGCAACCTCAGTTTAACTTTTTCGCTATCCAGGAATTCGAGTGGCATAGCAACTGAGTATTACAACCCAAATAACTAAAAAACTTCGCTATGCAAGATGGTAACGATTCCGTAGCAGCTACTGCATGGGCATGATGTGATGGAGTGAGCGTTATCCGTCGGGAAGTCTGAATACCGAAGTGTTCAAAGTCTCAATGAAAAAATAAGCGTATGACACTCCAATAAATAGGTCCGGATGACGAGGGTGAGTGGAAGAGGAAGGGCGCGGTGCGGGGTGGGGAAATTGTTTTTTCAAGAAATCGTATGCGAAGTTTTTTTTATGGGGGAAATCAAGAATATATGGGAGTTGGGTAAATTGTAATTTCGGGAAATTTTTTTTCGGGAAATTATAATTTCGGGAAATTGTAATTTCGGGAAATTGTTTTCGGGAAATTGTTTTCGGGAAATTGTAATTTCGGGAAATTGTTTTCGGGGAATTGTTTTTTCGGGGAATTGTTTTTTCGGGGAATTGTTTTTCCGGGCAATTGTTTTCGGGCAATTGTATTTGGGAAATTGTTTTCTGGAAATTGTTTTCGGGAAATTTTCCGCAGACGAGTGGGCTTAGGTCCAATAGTGCTTCACGTGATGCCGTTGGGCAATGAGGAATTGCACTGTTTATCCCTATGCACGCTAATCATTGTATCTTACTTAGTTCCATTTGGGTCGACTTCAGGTTTGTTCTTTTGGCCCACGCTATAGCTCCATAGGTCACTATTGGGCGGACCATCATAGAGTACATCCAGTGCATAATGCTGGGTTTACAATCCCAGGTTTTACCTGCTACCCTTCTGCATATCATTGTAGCTCGCTTGGCTTTCTCAGTGATGTGGTCTACATCTTGGAAGTTTCCTTTTCCTGGTAAATGGTATTCAATCCTGTTGCCACGCACCATTGACATATAATCCTCAACCCTCTTTGTACAATGTGACATAGGGTTTCCTCGAATTTGCCTCTTGCTATTAAGACTACGTCGTCCGCGTAGCCTTGACATTCTATTCCTGCTTCTGACAGTTTCATTAGTAATTTGTCAACAACCAGACTACACATCAAGGGCGAAAGACCTCCTCCCTGTGGACATCTCCTGGTTGTGATGACGGATATGGTCTCCCCAAGTCGATTTTGTTATGCAGTACGTCAAAAAAACTTTAAATTATGTAGCTTTAAGTTTTCCTTATATCTTTTTTTTATATGGCCATAAGTTTTGGAATTATTGAGGAACAAGTGGAAAAATTTGATACTCCCTTTATTTTAACTCGTAGTTTTTTTAACCCTTTTCCGGTGATCCAATCGAACTGAAACTTTGTAGGCAGACTCGTGGCTACGATAAAAATGATCGGATCCCATACAAAATAATTATTCAATATCAAATATCTCGAGCTCTATAACAGGGAGAGCATTACAAATTTGCGTGAAGTCATATATTGTTAAGTGGGTAGTCATACCGAAAATGGGTAGTCGCACCGATGGTGGCACCATCCATAAAAATTATTATTCAATATCAAATATCTCGAGTTTTAAAACAGTTCTATACACTGCGTTGCATAACTATAATTACAACATATTTTTTGCTATTTTTCTAAAATTACAAACATTGTTTGAAAACAGTTTTTGAGAGTGTGATAAACTGCTCTCTTATTGTGTAAAATTTAAGAGATTATTAATTTTATTTAAGAGATAAATAGTGTAATAATATTTTGTTAGTGTTTCATAACTATAATTACATATAACTGTAAACAAAGAAGAATAGCAAATAAATAAATAAAAGCATTATTTTTCCTTATTATGCATTTTTCATCAATTTGCAATAAAATGCCTCGTGGTTCATACCTTAGTGATTTTGAAAAAGGGCAATTTTCAGCCATGTGGTTGTCACAAATTTTGCAAAGAATCCGATTGCTTATGGTACAAAGAAGGCTGGCGGACCGAAAAAAAACTTTCTTATCGGGACCGGCGAAAAATAATCAATTGCGCCAGCAACACAATGAAGAGTCTCAATCAGATAATCAATGAATGTAAGGTAAATGTGTCCAAATCTGCCATAAATAGGCTCTTAAAGGATTCCCAGAGAATTACTCGCCAAAAGATGATGTCTGTTCCAAGATTATTACCCCGCCACAAAATTGACCGACTTGCATTCGCTAAAAGGAACTTACAAACCAACTGGAGAAAGGTAAGTCAATAATCGCTGTTGACGGTTGAACTTTCTATACATAAATTTATTGTATAGGTGATTTTTTCTGATGAGAAAAAGTTCAACCTTGATGGTCCAGATGGTTTTAACAGCTATTGGAGAGATCTTCGTAAGGCACCACGTTATTTCTCAAAAAGAAATTTCGGAGGCGGTTCCTTAATGGTTTGGGGTGCTGTTTGTTTCGATGGTATGATTGATTTGGCATTTCCAAGCACCAGAATGAATTCTTCTGAGTACATTACATTATTAGAAGAGAAATTGGTGCCATTTATTGAAAATAACAACGAAGAAGAATTAATATTCCAACAAGACAATGCATCAGTACATGTAAGTCGCCAGACGATGGAATGGCTATCTTCACAAAATATAGGAGTATTAGAATGGCCCGCTTGTTCTCCTGATCAGAACCCTATCGAGAATATTTGGGGAATATTAACCCGTCGAGTTTATGCAGAAAACCAGCAATATGAAAGCGTTCTTCACCTTAAGGAAACAGATATTGATGCGTGAAGATCATTAACGGAAGAACTACGAATAAATCTGGTGGACAGTATGTCTGATCGAATTTTCGAACTGATTCAAAAAAAAGGGGGCCTTACACATTATTAAAACTACTACTTTAAAAAGTTTTTCTTAATTTTTTGTAAATATTTATGTTTTAAGTTAAGAGTATTTATAGTTATGAAACACTAATTAATTTTCTTTTTCTTTTTCTAATAGTAAAATAAAAAAATAAAAGAATTTTTTTTAGTGAAATATTATTAATTTTCCTTCGGTTTTACATACATTCTGGTTATACTTTAAAATTTTTTTTTCAAATACGAAATTTTGTAAAATGAATGTGTAATTATAGTCTTGCAACGCAGTGTATAAGCTTTGAAAATTGATGTGAAGTCATCTAATGCTAATGTGAATAGTCGTACCGAAAATGGGCAGGATAATTATAATTATAACTTGATTATAGTATAATTTTGGATTTTTGGAAATTTAAGGGTCTTTTATTTTCAGTCAATCAATTATCTAATTACATGATGGGAAACTTAATTTACAAAGAAAGGGAGTATAATAAAAACTTGGTTTTTATGGGTTAATTTTGTTTTTTTTTTTTTTTTTTGAATTATAAAATTTCTGAATTCAAAAAATTCATAGAAAATAGTAAGCAACAAATACTTAACAGTTTTAGTGCTTAATCTAAAAGTTGCATGTAATAGAAATAAAATAAATTTTGTTTCATGAAAATCCCTGGATAAATTCTTTTTTTTTTCCCGATAAAAAAAGATTTTTCTTACCAGCATTACCAAAAATTCAAACAATATTTTATTTGACTAGTATTTAATAGATATTTTTTAACAAAAAAAGTTAACAAGTAGTTATATTTTAATCAAGAAGATTAAAAAAGTATAATCTAAAAATAATTTCGACTTTTGTTTTGTCTCCTATGATTTGCAAATAAAATCTTCCATCATATTTTCATTCCATAGTCCCTGATAACTTTGCACCATGGTCTTAAGTTGTTGATGAAATAGTTCACTATGCTCGTCACTTGCGGCACCAAGGTTTTCTGGAAAAAAGTCCAAATACGAACGCAAGAAATGTATTTTTAGTTACATTTCTACACCTAAAATTTGAAATTTAGAAAAATAAACAAACATGAATAAAAAATCATTTAATTACTATTTACCAATTTTCGAATAGTTGGCAAAAAATTTCGAATTTTTCAACAGTTGTTAAAACACCACAAAACATAAATTCAAAACCACCAATTTTGTAGGCAGTGTAAACGCCTTTGTAACACAAAGTATGTACATATTTCGTTTTATTTAAAGGTATTTTACTGATACTTTTATTATTCTAAATTAACATTTTCCTGTTACTGGCAATTATTTATTTGATTTGTATTCCTATATATCTTTACTTGCACTTTCTAAAGTTTGTTGATATTAGAAAAAAGATCTGCGTGCTTGAAAGTAATTACTTTTAAAATTGTTGTTATAGTTATTGAAGTTGGTTAAGTGTTGCTTTGATTAGGTATGAAGTTTTTTTGCAATGTGTTTAGAGTGTTTAGTATCTTAATTGAATTAAATGAGCAATTTCAACGTGCTAAAAATTTCGCATAGTTTTGCAAAACTTGTTGAACTTTTACGTCTATAATTGGTGTACGAGTATTAACTTTAAAATTTATTATAAATTATTATAAATGGAAATGATAATACAGACAAATGTCGCGTGCTGTTTTAATGATTCTATGATTTGTAATTAAATCACTTCACATAAATTTCATTGAATTGAGATTTTAGATAAATTTGGTAAATAAAATAATTAACTGTCAAGATATAAACAAAACGAAAACTTATTAGGACATTAACAACGGTTTGCTAACCGTATTTGCCTCACATCGCACAGTGATTGATTTAAAGGATTTATGGGCCAAAATAAAATTCCAAAAGTCGCATCAAAAATGCCACAAAAATCTCAGGGCCAAAGGATTGACCCAAAAACAATAATTTACTATCCCCATTCGGGAAAGTTCCTCCGCACAGTGGACCAAAAATTAAATCTTTTTTTTTTTTTGTTACCGATTTTAAAGTTATGTTATTCATTTAAAAGTAAATACTAGTAAACCTAGTAAACCAAAAAATTGCGACTCTATCTCAACTATATCACAGCGAACAGGGTCTTCGAAAATGGGCTTTCTCAGTATTTTGCTAAAATTAAAAATTTCTTTGTAAATTTTTATTTTTGAATGACTGTAACTTTTTTGATTTAAAAGATTTTGAAGTGAAATAAATTTTGTATAATTTTGTGGCTTCCATGCTATTAATGTTAAAAATATAAAATCACTGAGTCATTCCGAAATTTAAAAAAAAATTTTTTTAAAAAACTTAAAAAAGCAGTCAGAAAAAATCTTACACTCTTCTATAGTCCGAACCCTCCTCTATACTCCTATACCCCATTATACACCCGCCAGTTTCCGCCCGTGTGCACCAGAACAATTTTTCTGACCCAAGGTTAGATATTTTCTGCAAAATTTATGGATACAAAAGTTGTCCACTATGTGGTTAGGATAAATTAAGTTTGAGGTGATGTTTGTAACTGCCAAAAATATTGGACCTTTATCCATCTTTTATTATACGGATCGACCCAAAAACACTTTCTGAGTCGATTAAACGATGGCTAAGTACTGTTACAGAAATCTGGCAGATATTTATTTTCAACGAAATGATGTAGACTATCAAATTTTGCACATAGTGAGCAACGGCTTCTTTAAGAATTGTAACCTAGAAGACATTGAAATGCACAAAGGAAAAATTACTAATTTTGCATCGAATTTGAAAAGACGGTACATTGAACGCTCTCATAGCAAGGCAAACGTTACCAAGACTGGTTAATAAAGGAACTTATTTTTGAGAGTGCATCTACAACTGCCAACGAAAGTGGAAACAAGTAAGAGTGTTAAATTCGGCTATGCCGAATCTTTGATACCCTCCACCTGGGTTTTACGTTTACATTAATATCTGGACTTCTTGCACTATTTGTAACAAATGTATATAAAATATTTGAGTATGTAAACACTTTGATAAACCTATTACTGAATTATTACAACAAATGCACTGAATTTTCAGCATTTTATAGAGGTGTCTACATATATTAGGTCATAAATTGGCACAATGACTCCCGATTTATCCCATTTTAAATACTAACCTGATCCAGATAATTACAAACAATATTAAGTTTAACCAGGTAAATGGTTTATTTTGTAATTTTCTTTTTAATTTAAATTTTTTAATATAAAGGTGCATTTTATTTTTTACAAACCTTTTCAATTTTCCAGACCTATTAGTATAGGGCACATTTGTGAGTCCGCAAAGATCAACTTTCAACTCTTACTTCTTTTTATTGTATTAAATCTATCTTTGTGTCTTTAAATTAATTAAGATAATTAAGATGAATATATTTAACAAACTGTTTTTTTTTTAGTTAATATCTGAACATTTTACTGATACAAGACAAAACTAAAACTGCCAAAAATTTCAGTCAAAACTATTTTGATTGTATTTGTTAAATATCGCATAATTTTTTTCAATTTTAAACTTTAAAGTCTTTTTAAGTCTGGTAATAACTCTATAATATGAAGGAAGTAAATATGTGGATTCTTTAATAACAATGACAAGTATAAAAAAACACTTTTTTGTGCATTACATTAAAATATTATAAATTTGAACATAATTAATTTTAGAAACATAATTAATTTTAGAAAAATGTCCGATTCGTTTTTCGATGATGCTGAAAACATATCAAAGGAATACAGAACATATATCAGATCTAAGTATACATGCTTATAACCACTGCTATAAAAAATCTTTTAAAACCAACAGTATTGCCATAATTTGAAATTGTAAAGATGTTAAATTGCAAAAAAAAAAAGATGCTTAAACGTACTGGATGCTAAATTCTTTTTTCAAATTTCATTACCTTTATACTGAAAAATTATATACTTATTAATAAATTCTTTGGTTTTTAAATCGAAAAATTAATATAAAACATATGTTTCGATTTATATTTTTTAAATTTTAATTAAAATTATTTTGGATTTCATCTGAAATTTTTATTAACATCAAATTGAGTTTATTTTAAACTTAAATTAAATATTATTAATTTTAGAGGGATTTTTTTTTTATTTAAAATATAACAGAAATTACATTATCAAAAGATACGATTATATTAGAATAATTGGTTTATGGAATCTAACATTTCTGTGATGTCTTCATCTTCAAGTTCTTCTTGGCTCTGATATTTTTCTGACGATCGACTCTTATCAACGACATCGGTATATTGTAAGTGTGACAGCACCGATTTTTCAATTTCAATCCTTCTTTTATACGTATTACAGAACATAACAACTCGGATTTTATTCTGTTCGAAGTTTGCTTTTAACTAAAGCCATTAAACTAGACAAACGTTCAACTTCGGCTTTTGAGAAAGACAAAACTAATATAGACAATACAAATATTGATAACTCCTAAAATGGATTTTCGCCAATAGAATTTTTCAATCCATAAAGAGGTTGTATTCAGTGTTGTATCCCAGTTTTGTTCTTTGATATAACTCCATTGGATTTGAATTTTTTCTGTTTCAGATGATATAAATTTAAACTCTTCTAATATATTGGTTATCTGTTCTTTTACCCGATTTAATGTGTTTTGTATTGAAAATTTTGGCATTTTTTTAATACAATAATATTTTTTGGCAATCGACTTTCAAATTCATTAAAAACTGTTGTTGGTGTTTACATTCTTCTATTTCAAAATGTTTTGTTATATTTGTTGAAAGAAACGAGCAGTGTGGTAAAAGGAGTAGTACACAAAATTGCTGTACTACACTTTGAGAAATAAAAACATATCAATACCATTAAAATTATATATTCAAAAATTATGAAAAAACAATATCAAAAAAAGATGCTAAAAGCAACTTTTTATTAATAAAAGATTCTAAGTTAGCATCTAGCATCTTTTGATAAATTTTGGATGCTAAACGACAAAAAAATTTGCTAAATCTAGCAACTAAAAAGCTAAAACGGCAACACTGAAAACCAAGAACAAATATTCTGTTTGAGTTGTAACATCTCATTTGCAAGCCATTTTAATTAAGCTGCGTTCACACTATGTGTTTTGCTTGTGTTTTTCTTATTGTTTTAGCACGTGCAATTTGTACACATAGTGTGCACCCTTTCAAAAACTGTTTATGTACAACACATTTGGCAAAACATATGTAAATTTTTCAATTAGAGCAGGTTCTATTTTGGCATGACAACCATATTAAAATACAATACTGCTTGTGGCGAAAGAAAAACAGAGTAAATTATAAAGATAAATATTGAAAGAAAAATAAATTGTTTAATATTAATTAACAATTAAAAAATATATTACTTTATTTTTAACAATAACTTTTTGTAAATTCACAAATTAAATCAGCTGTTGTTTACATTTAGAGGTTATGTCATACGGAAATACATATGTACGTTTGATCGCAAAAATGATGAATTGTATGTAAAACGCCAATTTTGACACACACGCCGAATTACGTATGGATCGTAAAACTGAATTTACATACGGAAAATACACACCTTTAATTGTGTAAATTTTAAATGCACATCTAACCATATCAAAAAGATGAATTAAACAGAATTGCAAAAATATTTTCTTTATAATATCTGTATGTTTTTTATATTATTCTTATGTAATTCTCATGATATTTTTATCTTATTTTTTATTTTTACATAATTGAAATTCAAAATGTACAAATTAAAAATAAATTTTAAAAAAAGTAGTGTAGGGAAAAAAGGGAATTTTTTTTATAAGCGTAGAGATTTCTGAAAAAATCTCCTGGCATCACTAGTACCTATTAAAAAACAATGTAAAAATTCACAAGACAACGCGACATAGACTTGCTTTGTTCAAAAGCTTCCATAAGACTGAATGAAATTGTTGCTTACTTTACTCTTTGGTGAGTATTTTCATTTTTGTTCGGCTGTATACATATAAGAAGCCAATTTGAGTTCGGTTTACTCGTGCTGCTATGCGTATGTTTGTGTGTTAACAAAAATATACGATATCCCAGTCATCATTTCGAAGATTGTTTTAACAAAAATTACCTTACTGTGTCTTCTTCGAGCACTTTTGATGATTAAAAACTGCTTAATCACATGCGCTATTAGACAAAGACTAGATAATGATTTTTGCTTTCTCTTAGAAAGTGATTTAGAGAAAAATTACATTAAGTAAGACTCAAAAATGAGTCGAAATTAATTAGAAAAGCGGATAAAAAGGACTCTCAAGAGCGGGTAAGGTAATATTTAATCCCAACAAAAGAATATTTTGTGATCAGCAAAAGGGCGCATTTATAACTGTTTTAATAGCACATATGAGTCAAAAAACTCTACATGATCATTTATTGCATAAAATGCTTACTGGGATTTTATTCACTATCTGTAGAAACAGGTTTTTTAAGTAAAACAAATCTGCATACAATTTCAATTCTATTTCGTTCACAATGACACGGTCACTTTGTTTACTAGCTACTAGTAAAATAAGAAAATAGTATTATAATACACCGTAATGATGAATTGTACTTCTCAATTAGTTTATTTTTAATGTGCCATAAGAAGTTCGGTTTGTGCTAAGAAAAGCATGAATATATGTTTCCCAGGGCGAAGCTTCATCATTGCACTATGATTGAGTTGAGCTCCGCGGCTATTCATAATGTGAATAGCTCGTGTCAAAAATTTTTGGTAGTTGGGAATGGCGTTTGTGTTAAGAAAGGCATAAACGCATGTTTCCCAGGGCAAGGCTCGATCATTGCACATTGATTGAGCTGAGCTCCGCGGTTATTCTTAATGTGGATAACTGTTGAAACAAAATTTTGGAAATGGCGTTTGCCTCCGTTCCGACATTAAATAACAAAGTTTAAAAATTTATTGTAATTAACATCTGACAAAAAATAGTATTTTTCTAAACAACAATTTTTTTTACAGGGTAAATAAATATTTTATGGCTTACCTACCTACTACTTTTGAAAGCAAGTATGCAGGGTTTATACATGTACTAAAAATACAACTCTTAAAACCATACTATTTTTTCAACTCTAAAAATTTCAGAATTTTTTAAAAATAAAATAAAATACCGATTTATTTTAATATGCGCTTATTATGGATATACATATACAAAATATATGAATATTATTTATAGTATTTTGATATTGGCAACAGTAATATGTATGTATCAATTTGTAATATTTTGTGATCTTATAAAAATCGCAGAATATTGATATTGATTTTATATAGTTTCTTTTATTAATTAATTAACTTAAATATTACACCAAAAAATATTGATATTGATGAATTTTTATATTATTAACACAACGACCACAAAAACAACATGCACAGCTATGACAAAATACAAAATTTAAGAAAACAATATAGGAAAACGTCATATTTTTTTTACCTTTTCAGTGATTTCTCGACACCTATGAAACCTATTGTCATGATTTAAAAACAGGAACCTTTTCAAGATGTTAGTGAATCATTCTCACTAAAAACAAGCGCCCTATCTGCCCTATTGAGGGCGTTATCACAAGAACACATATTCAAATCATATTTTCTCATGACTTTTTAATTCTTCGCTCAATTCTCGGGACCAGATTAACCCATTTGGACGATTTTAAATAGCAAACTTCTCAGGATGTTAGTGAATCATTTTTTATATCAAGGAGCACCCTAGCTATCCGATTGAAGCCGTCATCGTGATTTCCACAGACGGACAGACGGACAGACGGACAGACGGACAGACGGACATCGCTACATCAACTTCGCTTGTTATAAGGATCACAAATATATATATTTTATGGGGTCCAGAATTTTTTTTCTAATTATTACAAACGGAATGACAAACTTATATATACCCTCTGCACACTGGAGTGGAGGGTATAAAAAGGGTCGACCAGCAAAACCAATTGATGGATGTAGTGAAAGATCTCGAAGGCGCAAGCTGGAGAATATCAATGAAGAAATTTCTCAAAGAATTATTAAGGATTCATTTTTGCATCAAATTCAACCAACCCAAAAAAAAAATTAAATTGAAATAATTGAAAAAATAGTAGAAGCGAGCCCAAGGCGCACAAAGAGGATTTTGAAAAGCATTCCTACACCAATTGAAGATAAGAAATTTACGCAGGAAGAAGCGTTCGCCCTATTTTTGGATTTGAAATTGACCAAAAATCAATATAAGGAATTGCGGAAGCGAACCAATGAAAAGAATTGTGGAATTTTTCCAGAGTATCGAGATTTAGTTTCTGCCAAAAAAGAATGCTTACCTTCACAATCTGCTATTAGTGTCACTTCAACATCAGCAGAAATAAAATTGCAAGATTTCCTTGAACATACTGCAGAACGATTTAATTTCTAAATGGCGATGTGATGGATTCTCTGGTCAGAAACAATACAAACAATTTAATGCCGAAAATTCATCAGATGCTAATTTATTTAACAAAATAGCGTCTTAGAGCCGTCAACTAGTATAGCAACAGAAATTGATATATGGAAAACTGAAATTCCTTCTTCAACAAAGTATTGCAGACCAATAAAATTTGTATTCAAAAAGGAAACCAAAGATGTCATAACTGAAGAAGTTCAAAAAATAAAAGATCAAATTAAGGAACTTCAGCCAGTAATATTTAAATTTTTTTTTTTTTTAATCGTTTATTTAATTCAATTTTATAAACTTAAACTATAAATAAACAAATAGTATGAACAATAATTTAAATTTAAATTTGATGACCAAGACATCATCACAATGATTGATGGAAAAGTTGCACAAGCTTTAACTGGAACAAAGTCAACGTCAAGCTGCATTATATGCCAAAAGACATCAAGTCAATTAAGCCAACCCCCACCAGAAGACGATAGTTTTAAGAAAGCCTACGAATTTGGAATGTCCCCTCTTCATGCTATAATACGTTTCATGGAGCATATTCTTAAATTGGGTTATGATTTGGAATTTGGTCCGTTAGGCGAAACAGTGAGAAAAAACAAAAAAAATTAAGAAAAAAGAAAGCAAAAAAAAAAACAAATTCAAGAAAAATATCTACAGCTAGGCCTCGTAATCGACCAACCAAATCAAGGGGAAGGAAACACAAATGATGGAAATACTGCAAGGAGTTTTTTTCCGATCCGGAAACTATCACAGGTGTAGATCATGAATTAATAAGACGATTCAAAATCATATTACAAGTTCTAGCATGCAGCAGAAAGATAAATGCAAAAAAATTTGGAGAGTACGCCAATAAAACAGCTATACCTTATAATGAAAAATACTCTTGGAGATATATGCCATCCACAGTTCATAAAATTTTGTACCATGGGGAACAAATAATTCAAAACAATATGCTACCAATAGGAGATCTATCTGAAGAAGCGCAAGAAAAAAGGAACAAAGACTACAGATTCTTTCGCGAGCACAATACAAGGAAAATGTCCATATGTTGTCACTATTTTGTTGTGCACTTCAGATCCATATATGTCCAACATTCGTCAAAAATGGAAAACTACCTCTATTGAATTAGACAAAGAAGCTAAACAACTTCTAGAAGATGAAAATCAAGGATATATAGAAGAAATTTGTACTAAAATTGGTTGATTTAAAGTACTTTTTCATTACACTAACAATAAGTTACACTTTTAAAAATTTTTCTTGATTTAAAAATTTATATATTTTGTAAATTTACAATAAAATTTGTTATATTTCATAAATTTGCCATAAAAATTGATATAGAAATATTTAAAAAGACAATTAAAAAAAATTTAACTAAAGCAAAAACATACGAGTTTTTCATTGAAACTTCTCTATCTTGAACCAATATAAGGTAACTTTTACGTTCGCTGCTTAATAAATTATATTTTAACTCGGGATTTAAAAAAAAAAAAAACAACCTTTGGCCCTCGTGCACATTAGGACTAAAAAGTTTACGGGGGCCAAAGTTTGGCATTTTCTGAAAAAATTAACTTAAAAAATTATTAAAAAGTATTAGTTGTAAAATTAACTGAAAAAATCAGACATTATATTAAAAAAAACCTTTTTTTACCGCTTAACACTTCACTTTTGTACTAAAATTCAACTACAAATGAAAATGTATTTAAACCCTCCGTAACTTTTTTTATTTTCGGTCGAGAGTTACATTTTATAGTAAAACTTAAAGGCTAAAGTCTCACCTACCAAACAAAAAAACCGCATATCAAAATTCTAATCCAATCAAAAGTTATAGATTTTTGACCGCCTTCTCGTCAAATGGTCCACTGTGCTCCGTGCAGGAGCAAATCTTGATATTCTCAGTAGGCTAAGTGTAAATATTTATACAAAAAGAAATTTTATATTGTTCACCTATATTTTCAGATGATTATTGCTATGTGTTCTAATAATTCGCGAAAGAATAAATATTTTTTGACATGTTTAAAAGATTTTCTTCGTTATTTCGTGCTAGTAATTTTAACGTGACTAAGGCGCCCGTTGAAAAATTATTAAAAAACACTTTAAGAAAGGGCACATTTTTAAGAAAAGATGCTAAAATATTACGTTATTTGATCTGGCAACCCTAAAAATAGTTATCGTCCAATTCATATGGGGAGTTGAAGCTAGGGGCAAAATGTAAACTTTATTGCACTAAGATGGTTAGTTTTTGAAATAAAAGCAATTTTATATTCCTCATCAGGTGAAAAACTACTTATCCAGCCTTCAGTCTCTTCGCAAAACTTAATTCTTTCCATTTTTTTTTTTTGTAATAATTAATTGCAAGATTCAAAATACAATTGTGTGTAAAAATCAGTTAAAACAAAACGTCAGAAACTACAAATATTTAAATAACGGTTACATTTGTTGTCCTTTCATACCATCCAATATTTTTATTGATACCGAAGTTTAAAAATTTTCATTGTTCTGTCATCACTAAAAAACAAGTTTTTTGTTTTTTATTTATAAAAGTACAAAATTTTAGGAAATTATTAAAAAACAAAATTGGCAAAGTCATCCATTGTATATACACGAAATTTAACCATGATCGATATGATTATTTGATTCTTAGAGCTTTTTAAGTCGATCTCATGGGGGTAATTTTTATGGGAGATACGTCTGAACATGCACCAATTTCCCCAATTTCAATACCAATTATCCCATGTTCAACGAAAGGTTATATACTTAATTTCGTAAAAACATATTTTTAATTGGGACTTGCACTTTGATTGCAAATCGACCCAGAAAGTGATTTTGAAGATATTGATATAATAATAGGTGGATCTAGGTGAAGTATTTTTTGTAGTTACCAACATCAGCACTACGGGTAGAAAATTTACCGATATCTTAAAAAAACGGTAATTTGGTATATTAAAAAAACAAGTAAGAAAATTATAGTCGGTCTAGACCGACTATGCGATACCCTATATACCATACGATTAAAGGCCCTATCTCTTCCCAGGAAAAGTTTCGTAATAGCAGCTCATTAATTTTTGCATTACCAATAATGACATACCACTGCCCACTGCATTACTTCTAAAGTGAAAATAAGGCGTTACTAATAATGTGTTATGCAGCTACTTATATTTCATGCCAGCGCCTTGCATACTGCATTACTTTCAAAGTAAAAATAATGAGTTCCTAGGCAACTAGCTACCTCCAATGACATCCCCGTGTTAAAATAATGAGCTTATCAGGCAAACTTCAACCAGTTACATCTCATAAAATCCATTATTTGGTAATGTTTGTTTTCCTGGGTTTGATCCAACTATTCAGATATAGAAAATAAACCAAGTTTGAGTGGCAAGTTTTTTGCCTGCGGATATGAAAAAGCTCATACCGGATGCTATATTTATATGGGGACTAGGTCGAAAAATGGACCGATCCTGACTATATTTGGTAAGGTCACTTATTGTTTGGAAAAACATATGCAAAACAAATTTGAGAAAAATCTGTGCAATATTTTTGTTTATTGATAGATTTAATTGAAGATCGAGAATCAGCTTCATATGGAGGCTTTGACTAAGAATTGTCCTATAGGGTTTATTTTTGGACTACTGATAAATGGATGTAATAAACATACACAAACCCAATTTGACTAAGATCTACTGTGAGCGTCAAAATAAAGTAAACACCTTAGTTCCTCATATTAAAAGTTTTATTAAAATGAAGTAATTAACACAAATTCTAAAATAAATATAGGGAATTCAAGAATTATTTAATTATAGCTGAACTCAATAAAAAAATTAAACAGAAGCATTACAAAACCGAAATAAATGCACTTTATTTAGAAAATGACCAAATTTTACGCGTCAAAAAAAAGTAAACAGCAAATTAAAGGCAACAGAACTTCAATACAAAAATTAAACTTTTAAAATTTTTTAATATTTGGTTTATTTTCATTTGGCCTTAAGCCCCTTATGTAGTCTTCTAGTCAGCGACTCGCCAATTTTTTTTGTTATATCAGGAGAGATTATACTCCATTCTTTCTTTTGAGGCATCTTTAAGTTTCCCTTGCTTGAAAAAGCCCTTCGACCTATTTTTCTGTCAAGATTTTCCCACAGGTGCTCGATTGGGTTAAGGTCCGGGGACTGCGACGGTTGATCAGGTGTCTTAGGAGTCCGGTACAGTAGCCACTCTTTCACAATATTATATGTTTTTTTTTTTTTTTTTTTGTTAACCAACACTCAGGGGATGCCCCCTACAAATGCAGTGCATTGTGTTGATTTAAGGAAAATAGGTTATGGGAAGGAGGAGAGAGGGAGTAGTGTTTATGGATATTTGACTTAAATTTTATTAGATTATAACTGTCAGGAAAGACCTCTGCGGGGAGTTTATTCCACATACGGCTAGTTCGACTGATAAACGAATTCTCTCTGTAATGCGTTGTGCGATCAACTGGACAATAGACTACAAACGGATGTGATCTACTAGAGAATCGGGTAGAGCGAACCGAAACTCGGGCACTTGGAATAAGTTCGCTAATCTCAGAAGAACATTTCCCATGGTAATATCTATAGAACAGTGCTACACAACCCACATTCCGACGGTGTTCCAATGAATCAATAGAATTGGATACCCTACTGTCATTGATGAGCGCCAACGCCCTCCTTTGCACACCTTCCAGTAGCTCCAAAATAGACTTCGAAGCCCCTGCCCATATATGGGAGTTGTATTCCATTTTCGGTCGGATGTAAGTGGTATAGATTTTAAGGAGATCAGAAGGAGTGAAGTAATTTCTACACCGTTTTAGAAAACCAAGACACTTGAATGCTTCTTTCGACACTTGAAAAACATGTTCGTTCCAACGAACATCACATTGAATTCTCATGCCCAGAACATCAAGAGTATCCGATTCCTCAATACCTATACCACCCATATATACAGATGACATAGTTGATTCCATGGCCTTATGGGTCAACATACAACATTGGGTCTTCAGCGCATTAAAATCAACCCTATTCGCTTTACCCCACTCGGACATTGTTAAGAGGTCTTGATTGAGTGTGTCATTCATTGTCCGCCTTTTGCCCCCAACCTCCAAGAGGCTTGGCCTACAATTAAAGGAAAATGAATGACAAATGCTGCAGTGATCTGCGAAAGAGGATATAGAATTAAAAGTTTAACCAAGAAGGTCGTTCAGAAAAATAAGGAAAAGAGAAGGAGAAAGAACGGAACCTGAACGGGTACCCCTGAATTAAGCTGAAACTCTTTAGATAGCACCCCATCAATAAAAACACGTATTGTTCGGTCTCTGAGAAAACTCGATATAAATCGAGAGAAGTCATTGCCGACCCCAAATGCAATAAGCTTTGATATCAATCCAGCGCGCCATACACGATCGAAAGCCTTGGAAATATCTAGAGCAACCACTTTACTTTCGCCAAAATTGCGAATGGATCGACTCCAGCGCTCAGAAAGTAGAGCTAACAGCTCTCCCGTGGAGCGATTTCTACGGAAGCCATACTGTCGATCATTAAGAAGTGAGTTGGCCTCTAGGTAGTTCACAAGGTGGAAATTGATCATGCTCTCCATCACCTTTGAGAGCGCAGAGCAAATTGCAATTGGACGGTAATTTTCAGGGTTATTAGCCGCACCCTTTTTAGGGATTGGCTGGACATTAGTAACCTTCCAGCAAGAGGGAAAGACTCCTGCACGATACGAAAGGCTGAAAAGGTTGGCCAATGGACTGGCTAGCGTCGAAGAGCACTGTTTCAACACCAGTGCTGGTATACCATCCGGTCCCGGAGACTTGTTAATGTTGAGATCCGAAGGAACCTTTTTAACTGCACGTGCTCGAAAGAATATTTTAGGCATAGTACAAGATACTCTTTCGAGTTCGGGCAGTGGTTGATCGCTATCTGGCAAAAATGAATTTTTTGCAAAAAGTTCAGCTAAAAGGTTAGCCTTATCAACCGGGTCAGTGAATATTTCGTCATTCATTATAAGAGTTGGGATAGCAGAACTAGCATTATTCTTTACTCTTTTAACAAATGACCAAAAGCTCTTGCTGCCCCGAGGAGCAGAAAGAACTTTACCACGAAGACGCTGATCGTGAAGAAACTTTTCGCGCCTTAGTACTTTGTAAGCTTTAGATCGTTCTTCTGTTGAGAGATCCTATTTCCAGCCATGGCTTATTTCTCGACGCTAGGGCCAACATTGTCTTTCAAAATGGCTAAGTATTCTATTTGGGTCATAGTGGAGTAAATAAAAAACGTAATTACCAACACCTGTTCCCGCCATATAGCCCCAAAACATAACTGAACCCCACTGTATATAACAGTTTTGGTAACACATTTTTCTTTGCATGTTTCATTCTTAGCACGCCATATTTTTGGAGACTTTTTCGCGCCGAAAATTTCGAATTTCCTCTTATCTGTATATAATATGCTTTCCCACAATGATAGAACCTAATTTTTCTACTTTTTATCGAAATTCATTAGCTTGCTCTTATTCGCCTTGGATATGTATGGTTCCTTGCATGGTATCCTTCCATGTAGACCATTTTTGTGAAGCGATCTCCTTACTGTACTCGAACTTACTGGTTTGCCTGATGTCTGCGTTATGTGTTCTGATAATTTAACCGCATTTTAGGCTGAATATGTCTTCACTTCTCTTACTACAGCTCTAACTTCAGTACCACTAAGCTGCTTTGGGCGTCCAGATCTCGTTAAATCTTCAACCTGATGGTGTTTGGCGCATTCATCAACTACTTTTTTTTATTGTGCAGTGGTTCCTACCCACAATTTCGCCAATTTCACGCAAAGATTTACATTTTTCTTTTTGATCTAAAATATTTTCGGAATATAAACCAGTGTTGCCATTTTAGCATTTTAGTTGCTAGATTTAGCAACTTTTTTTGTCGTTTAGCATCCAAAATTTATAAAAAAAATGCTAGATGCTAACTTAGCATCTTTTATTAATAAAAAGTTGCTTTTAGCATCTTTTTTTTTTGATTTTTTTTTTTTTTTCATTATTTTTGAATATATAATTTTAATTTTAATGATATTGATATGTTTAAATTTCTCACAGTGTAATACGAGAAATTTTTATACTACTCTTTTTACCACTCTGCTCGTTTCTTTCAACAAATATAACAAAACATTTTGAAATAGAAGAATGTAAACACCAACAACAGTTTTCAATGAATTAAAAAGTCGATTGCCAAAATCTATTATTGCATTAAAAAAAATGCCAAAACTTTCAATACAAAACACATTAACCTGGGTAAAAAAACCGACAACCAATATATATGAAGAGTTTAAATTTGATCATCTGAAACAGAAAAAATTCAAATCCAATGGAGTAATATCACAGAACAATATTATTATATTGGCGAAAATCCATTTAAAGAGTTATCAATATTTGTATTGTCTTTATTAGTTTTGTCTTTCTTAAAAGCCGAAGTTGAACGTTTATTTAGTTCAATGGCTTAAGTTGAAAGCAAACAGAATAAAATCCGAGTTGTTATGTTCTGTAATACGTATAAAAGAAGGTTTGGAATTGAAAAATGGGTGCTGTTACACTTACAATATACCGAGCGATGTCCTTGATAAAAGTCGATCGTCTGAAAAATATCAGAGCCAAGAAGAACTTGAAGAAATATTAGTTAATGTAAATTCTGTCATATTTGAAATTAAAAAAAAATTCCCTCTAAAATTAAAAATATTTAATTTAAAATTAAACAAACTCAATTTGATGTTAAAAAAATTTCAGATGGTATCCAAAATTATTTTAATTAAAATTTAAAAAATATAAATCGAAACTTATGTTTTATATTAATTTTTCGATTTAAAACCAAAGAAATTATTAATAAGTATTTAATATTTCAATATAAAGGTAATGAATTTTGAAAAAAAAAAATTAGCATCTTTTTTTGACTCCAGTACGTTTTAGCATCTTTTTTTTTGAAATTTAGCATCTTTACAATTTCAAATTATGGCAACACTGGTATAAACCGATAGTTGCTTTCCCATAGTGAGAATATTTGCTTTACAACTTTTTACCTATTATTAATTAGTACAAATCAACTTCAAATGATTTCTAGTAAAGTAGAACACGTGATCAGTACACATTTGTCACAAAAAGTTTATTTTCTTCCCCGAAATATAAAAAAAGCGTAAATAAGTGTTACCTCTGTTTACTTTTTTTTGACGCGTAAAATCTGATGCATTTTCACTTTCTAGAGATTGATTTCATGTTTTATGGTAGTCAATCTCTAAACGGTATAGTTCTATAGTTCTAGGGTACGAGAACTTTACCGGATTACCGGATTACCGGTTATTATACCCTATACCACTATGTGGTTTGGGTATAATGACTTTGTGCTGCTGTTTGTAACTACCAAAAATATTTAACCTAGACCCATCTTGTATTATACGGATCGACTCAGAATCACTTTCTGCAGGGGCTCTGCTAATCACTTTCTGAGTCGATTTAGCGATGTCCGTCCGTCCGTATGTGTGTCCATGTAAATCTTGCAATCAAACTACAGGTCGCAAATATGACTATATTTTGATCAAATTTGGTACATAAGCTTTTGTCGGCCATAGGATGGACGCTATTGAAATTGGTTAAATTCGGTCCACGTTCAGACCTAGTCCCATACAAACGACCCCTATGAAATCGACATAAATTGCCATACGATACAAATTACCATATAGATCTCAGTCAAATTGGGCTTATATGTATTATTATATCAATTTATCAGTAGTCTGACAGTAATCGCTATAGGACAGTTCTTAGTCATAGGCACCATACAGAGCTACTTCCCGATCTTCACTTAAATCTATCAAAAAACATATATATTGTACAGATTTTTCTCATATATTTTTTCAAAATATAAGTGATTTTACCAAATATGGTCAGGATCGGTCCATTTTTCGACCTAGTCTCCATATAAATATAGCATCCGATATGAACTTTTTCAAATCTACAGTCAAAAAAATTAATAACAATGCCACTCAAATTTTCTATATCCAACTAGTTGGACCGAGGAGATAGGGTCTCTAAACCATGGTACAGGGTATCGTATAGTCGGTCGAGACCGACTATAATTTTCTTACTTGTTTTTTTATAAAAATAGTAAATACTAAGAAGCCATATACTGAAAACAAACTTCGTAAGAAATTAATATATATATTTGTAAATCTGAATCGTTTAAGAGCTTACAGGTTCATTTCTTCACTAGTTAAAATTAAACAAGTAAGAAAATTATAGTCGGTCTAGACCGACTATACGATACCCTATACCATGCGCTTAGAGACCCTATCTCTCAGGCCCAACTAACTGGATATAGAAAATTAGCATGAACCAAATTTGAGTGGGATTTTTATTAATTTTTTCGGCTATATGGGGACTAGGCCCAAAAATGGACCGATCCTGACCATGTTTGGAAAGTCTCTTGTATTTTGCAAATATATAAACAAACAAAATTTGAGAAGAATCAGTGCAATATTTTTGTTTTTTTGTTAGATTTAGGTGAAGATCGGGAAGCAGCTCTATATGGGGCCTATGACTAAGAGTTGTCCAATAGCGATCGTTTTTGGACTACTGATTAATGGATGTAATATATACATACAAACCCAATTTGACTAAGATTTGTATGATAATTTGGATCTTATGGCAATATTGTTGATTTCACAGGGGTCATTTGTATGGGAGCTAGGTCTGAACATGGACCGATTCTCACCAATTTCAATAGCGTTCATCCCATGGCTGATAAAAGCTTATATACCAAATTTCATCAAAATATATTCATAAATGCGACCTGCAGTTTGATTACAAGCTTTACATGGACACACAGACGGACGGACGGACGGACGGATGGACATTGTTAAATCGAATCAGATGGTGATTCTGATTCGATCGGTATAATTAAAGATGGGTGTAGGTCAAATATTTTTGGTTGTTACAAACAGCAGCACAAAGTCATTATACCCAAACCACATAGTGGTATAGGGTATAAAAAACTAAAAAAGTTAATGTTTCTTCGTTCAAACTTGATCTATATCTTATGAGACTTAAACCAGCAGCTGAAAAAGCTCTTACCGACTCTACACTGGTTGATATATAATTTGTGAATTTTTATACCCTATACCACTATGTGGTTTGGGTATAATGACTTTGTGCTGCTGTTTGTAACTACCAAAAATATTTGACCTAGACCCATCTTTTATTATACCGATCGAATCAGAATCACTAACTAATTCGATTTAACGATGTCCGTCCGTCCGTCCGTCTGTGTGTCCATGTAAACCTTGTAATCAAACTGCAGGTCGCAAATATGAATATATTTTGATGAAAATTGGTAAATAAGCTTCTATCGGCCATGAACGCTATTGAAATTGGTGAGAATCGGTTCATGTTCAGACCTAGCCCCCATACAAATGACCCCTATGAAATCGACATAAATTGCCATAAGATCCAAATTATCATATAGATCTTACTCAAATTCGGTTTGTATGCGTTTATTACATCCATTAATGAGTAGTCCAAAAATGATCCCTTTGGGACAACTCTTAGTCGTAGGCCCCACATAGAGCTGCTTCCCGATCTTCACTTAAAACAAAAAATATTGCACTGATTCTTCTCCAATTTTGTTTGTATATATTTTTGCAAAATACAAGAGACTTTACCAAACATAGTCAGGATCGGTCCATTTTTGGGCCTAGTTCCCATATAGATATAGCATCCGATATGAACTTTTTCATATCTACAGCCAAAAAAATTAATAAAAATCCCACTCAAATTTGGTTTATGCTTATTTTCTATGTCCATGGTATAGGGAATCATATATTTTCTTACTGGTTTTAAAATATTTTCCTTTACTATTTTGTTTCTTGACAAAGGCCACTTCATTTCGAACTACTAGTATATTTAAAGGATCGGATGATGTCTTGGGATCTCTAATTTCTTTATGTGCAATAGTTTCCATTTTTTAATAGCTGAATTAAGCCTTCCTTTCATTGAGATTTCTTAACCTGATGTTGATTCTGTTCAACACACTTGCATAACTTCTGATTCAATAGTTTCGGAATGGTGTTTTAAAAATTGCTAAATGAAAATAAGAAAATATTTATTTTATAATTTTTTTAAAAATCCCTAAAGTGCTTAATTTCAAATGTTAACGTAAACCCATTTGTCTATTTAAATTTTAAATTATAAGAAATTCACTTTATAAGAAAAATTATAATTCTGTCTTATATTTTTTAATGTTGTAAATGCTTATCATTTTAAACTGTTTTTGTATTTAAATTTTTTATAGAAAGTTACATTTTTCTACAATTTTTCCTTTTATTTAACAAAAATTACTATAAATAATATATTCAGAAAATCTAAAAAATTTTACAGAATTACCGGTAAAATATTTTGGTCAAGTTTACCGGTTTTCCTAGTCATAACCAGCACTCATTATAACCTAACTACAGAGTGGTAGAGGGTATAATTATGTAGAAATTTGTTTGCGGTTCTTTTTTATCTTTCTGTATCGCTCAAACAGCAAACTAATATCTAATATTTGATAGTTAAGTTTCACGTTGGCTCTAAGTTGCTTAGACACAGTTTGCTTATGTGCAACAAGTCAATCTTAAAGTTTACCAACAATAAATAAAGACCAATATGAAATCAACAGGTTTTTTATCGATGACTGCAACAGTTTTATTATATTTATTTACCAACAAATTCCTAAGCTACCAACTTATAGCTACAAGTCGTTTGCTTATAAACAAATAATAACATGCTGTTGCTTTTAAACAAGTTGCTAAGCTACAGCTTTAAAGTTTTAAAGAGCAACAAGTGATTTCTGTAATGTTTGTAAACATGACATTGAACTTGATATTTGTTGCCATAGCGAAGAAACTTTAGCAACATGCCATAAATAGAAAAACATGACATGCAAATCTATATATATAAAATTCATTTTCTGTTTGTTTGTTTGTTTGTTTGTTTGTTTGACCGCTATACAAATTTTTATTTTTCAACGGATTTCCCTGAAATTTTGTACACACGATCTCTATACCCCAGGAAAGGTCGCCGTATACTTTTTATCGGCCACGCCTACTTTTACGCCCACTTTTTATGTAAAATTCATTTTCTGCTTTATTCATATTTGTTCACAATACAAATTTTTATTTGTTAACAGATTCCTCTGAAATTCGGTAAACATGATCCCTGTATCCCAGCTAAGGTCACCATATACTTTTTATCGACCACGCCTACTTTTACGCCCACTTTTTATATACAATTCATTTTCTGTATTTTGGTATATTTGTTCGCTATACAAATTTTTATTTTTCAACGCATTTCTCTGAAATTTGGTACACATGATCGCTGTACTCCAGAGAGGTCGCCATATGATTCTTGCCGGCCACGCCTACTTCTACGCCCACTTTTTATACAAAATTAATTTTCTGTTTTTTGGTATATTTGTGCACTATAGAAATTTTTATTTGTTAACAGATTTCTCTGAAATTCGGTAAACACGATCCCTGTACTCCAGCTAAGGTCACCATATACTTTTTATCGACCACGCCTACTTTTACGCCCACTTTTTATATATAATTCATTTTCTGTATTTTGGTATATTTGTTCGCTATACAAATTTTTATTTTCAACCGATTTCTCTGAAATTTGGTACACACGATCTCTCTGCTCCAGGGAAGGTCGACATATTTTTCGTACCGGTCACGCCTACTGTTACGCCCACTTTTTGTATACAATTCATATTCTGTTTTTTGGTACATTTGTTCTCTACACAATTTTTTTTTTAATGGATTTCTCTGAAATTTGCTACACACGATCTCTGTACTCCAGAGAGGTCGCCATATGATTCTTGCCGGCCACGCCTACTTCTACGCCCACTTTTTATACAAAATTAATTTTCTGTTTTTTGGTATATTTGTGCACTATAGAAATTTTTATTTTTCAAGGAATGTCTAAAATTTGGTCACGCTCTTGGAACACAGCTCACCTAAAATATCGTAATGCCAAAAGAAATGAACAAATTCCCCATTTATTTTTAATCGAAATAAAAAATGAACTTACTCCCCAAATTCATTCTTAAATTTTTACATATTTTTATTTAATGAATTTTGTTAAATATTTATTTTAGTGAACATTTGCATACTGATAAATGCATTTAAAATGAGTATTCTTTTCAACAGCATCATTTCGTTGTGCGGAAGCTACGCGCACGGGGAATACAGCTTAGCTAGAATATCCGAATGATCTGAAAAATATATTTTGACAATTAAAATAAGTTGGCAACAGCTGCGCGGCAGCACAAGTGTGGTTGCCAAACGCGCGGAAGCGACGCGCGGCGCGCGACCGCGGACTCGGACGCGACGGATGCGGACGCGACGAGCTCTCGGAACACAGCTCAGTTAAAATATCGCAATGCTCTAAAAAATATGTTTTAGGAATTAAAATTAGTTAACGAGAACTAAGCGGAGGCACGGGTAGTAGCTGCGAGGAAGCGGCGCGAGGCGCGCGGACGCGAACACGGCTCAGCTAAAATATCGCAATGATCTGAAAAATATATTTTGGCGATTAAAATAAGTTGACAGCAACTGCGCGGTAGCACGGGTGCGGCTGCCAAACGCGCGGCGCGCGACCGCTGACTCGGCCGCGACGGATGCGCACGCGACGCGCTCTCGGAACACAGCTCAGCTAAAATATCGCAATGCTCTAAAAAATATGTTTTAGGAATTAAGCGGCAGCACGGGTAGTAGCTGCGAGGAAGCGGCGCGAAGCGCGCGGACGCGGACGCGACGGATGCGAATACGACGTGCTCGCGGAACACAGCTCAGCTAAAATATCGCAATGATCTGAAAAATATTTTTTGGCGATTAAAATAAGTTGACAACAACTGCGCGGCAGCACGGGTCTGGCTGCCAAACGCGCGGAAGCGGACGAGACTCGCTCGCGGAACACAGCTTAGTGAAATGTCGTATGATAAATTTTATCTACGTATGTGAAATAATTACCTGTTGATCAAAAGAGGCCACACATATACTATAAGCAGTTGCTTAAAAAGAAACCTTGCGACACAATATTAAACGTCGCATTATTCTTTCATTTCTGAAACTTGAATTTGATGTCTCTGCTCAATGATGATCACTTATTGAATGAAGTAAGTCAGTTTTTAAAAGTTCCGATTCCTTTAATTTGCGAACCATTCCGTTATATTTGATGTTTATAAATAAACTGAAAAAAAAACTTAAAGCGGTTTCGCCGCTTATTTTTGAAGCATTTTTGCTGCAGCATCTTATAAAAACTTCTAAATTAAAAAATCAAAAAATTTTTAATTGAAATAAAAATGAATTTACTGCCCATACAAATTTTTGGGGAGAAAGTTCATTTTATTGGGGAATTTTTTAATTGGGGACTAAGTACTCCGCGCCTGGTAAGCATAGTGAACCATTTTTCAAGTCAAAGGCCTTTTTATTCCGGGCAAGACCGGGTAAAAACAGCTAGTTTTTATATAAATGTTATTCACCTTTAAAACTTTTACTAAACGAAGTAAACACGCAAGAACTGGAAATAAAAATATGATTTATTTATTTCGATTAATTTAAGAAACTTGATAGTATTTACGATACAATTTGAACAAACGGAATTAAGCACAATGGGAAACAAAATTCATCTTGTTTTATAGTGGTCAGAATTAGCAATTATTTTTTGTAAATTTTGGGATTGTTCGTTAAAAGACACAAACAGTTCCAGAAATGCGCAATAAAGCCTCTCATAATCCCCAACCAACACGTGTTGTTGTTAGTAACTTAAATAAGTACTTGACATAGAACCGTTGCGTGATTATGCCTGGTTTTAGTTATGTCATTTTCAATATCAATTGTTGTTAATTATTTGAAAACAGGTTGAAATTTGATGTAATTTGCGACGCATGACAAAATTGTAAATTGTTGTAAATTATTTACATTAGAAGGCCGGAGTTTTTATCTAAATCTAATATATAAAATGGAGTTTTGTTTGTTTGTACGTTTGTTTGTGGTTTATATGAGGCTACAACGCTGGCAGTAGATAACTGCCTATTCGGAAGGAAAAATAGGCTATATATTAAACTAATTTGAAGAGTCGTGGAACGAATGGGCAAGATCGCACCAATGGGCGTGGCACCCACCATACAAAGTAAATATATAGTATAGTATATCTAGAGTACTGTAATAGAGAAAGCCTTGGAACTTTGTGTGAGTTCATAAGCTAGTAATGCTAGTACTCCTAAAAGAAATGTGCGGGAGCAGATTAGTGGGTGTGGCACCCCCATACAAAGTGAATATTTAATGTTATATATGTGGAGTACTGTAATAGTGAAAGCCTTGGGACTTTGAGTTCATGGGTTATTAATGTGAGAAGTCGGACAAAAACTGGGCGGGATCGGACCACCTATACAAAACAAAAATATGAAGTACTATGAAAATGACAGTCCTGAAACTTTTGACAAGTACATTAATTACCAATGTGAGTAGTCGTGAAAAATATGGGCGAAATCGCCAAAACCAAAAATCGCGAATAAAAAAAATCGCCAAAATCAAAATCATAAATTCCAAAAAGTCAAAAATCGCCAAAACCGAAAATCGAGAATTACAGAAATTGCCGAAAATAAAAATCGTATAAAGCAAAAATTGCCAGAATAATTAAAAATGCGAATAAAAAAATCACCAAAATCAGAAAACGCCAAAATCGAAAATCGCGAATAACAAAAATCGGCAAAATCGAAATTCGCCGAATAAAAAATCGCTAAAATTGCTGAAACAGAAAATCGCGAAAAAAAACAAAAATCGCAAAAAACAAACAACGCCAATATCAAAAATCGTCAAAACCAACAACACCAAATTCAATAATCGCTAAAGTCAAAAATCGCCAAAAATCAAAAATCGCCTAAATCTAAAATCGCAAAAACAAAAATCGACAAATCAAAAATCGGCAAAAAAAAATAAAAATAGTTTTCTACAAAAATATTCCCAGTCTTTTATATCGTTACGAAGCGCATCAGGTTACAGCTAGTATATAAATAACAAGCAAGAAATTTTAGTCGATCTTGACAGACTTTACGATACTCTATGGTACTCATGGTTTAGAGGCCCTATCTCTTCGGTCCAACTAATTGGATATAGAAAATAAGCATAAACCAAATTTGAGTGGCATTGTTATTCATTTGTTTGGCTGCAGATATGAAAAAGTTCATATCGGATGCTATACTTATATGGGGACTAGGTCGAAATATGGACCGATCCTGACCATATTTGGTAAAGTCACTTATATTTTGAAAAAATATATACAAACCAAATTTGAGAAAAATCTGTGCAATATTTTTGAAGATCGGGAAGCAGCTCTACGCGGGTCCGTGACTATGAATTGTCCTATAGGGATTATTTTTGGACTACTGATTAATGGATATAATAAACATATACAAACCCAATTTGACTGAGATCTATAAGATAATTTGGATCTTATGGCAATTTATGTCGATTTCATAGGGGTCATTTGTATGGGGACTAGGTCTGAACATGAACCGAATTTCAATAGCGTTCATCCTATGGCCGGTAGAAGCTTATATACCAAATTTCATCAAAATATATTCATATTTGCGATCTGTAGTTTGATTACAAGGTTTACATGCACACATAGACGGACGGACGGACATCGAATCACTTTCTGAGTCGATCGGTATAATAAAAGATCAAATATTTCTAGATCAAATATTTTTGGTAGTTACAAACAGCAGCACAAAGTCATTATACCCAAACCACATGGTGGTATAGGGTATAAAAAAATGAAAGTATGTATGTTTGTTCGTTTGTAGCTTATAGGAGGCTAAACTAATGGACCGATCTTCCTGAAATTATTACAGAGTCTTACTGTAGGCTATACATATTTTTGATATTTTTAGTGGGCGTGGCGACTCCCAGACTAAGTGAAATTTTCATATCCTATGTGTAAACTTTACACTTAGTGTGACAGCGATTTGTGTGAAAAAAATTTTTTGGTCGAATTTTGAGGTGTGCGGTTCGGATTATTGTGACACTGGATCTAAAACTTTAGTGCGCAAAATTTGAGCTAAATCGGACAATGCTTTCTGGACGCGCATTGAGTTCAAAGTTCAAATATGAATTTATGTGTAAAAATTATGAAAATAAAATCGATATTAATAATTGCGTTTCAATTAAATTAATTAACAAACCTTAACCTAGAGTAAATTACCTTTCTAATAAATAAACCAAATCTATTATCGGTTGCAAAACAGCCATGTTATATCAAGTTCCCCAGGCAATAAATGCGTCGCAGACCACTTGATTAAGAAAATCGAGTTCACATTTTTAAAGACATTGAAATAATTTACAGCAACAATAT
Organism: Cordilura impudica; assembly: GCA_963682025.1. Classification (NCBI taxonomy): domain Eukaryota; kingdom Metazoa; phylum Arthropoda; class Insecta; order Diptera; family Scathophagidae; genus Cordilura; species Cordilura impudica. Next base: position 292,371,646 of record OY821517.1, read on the forward strand.
TTTTGCATTCTCCTAATCCCAAAATGATCCTATGAAAAGTATTTTGCATCTCGTCTATTGTTATGCTGTTCTAAATTAATGTCAAAACGGTACGTATTTTTTAGCACTATTTCAAAATCTCCAATTTTATTTTTTCAAAAATTTTGTTCAAGAAATTTTCCGAAATCAACGATTGGACTTTAAGGTCTTATGAACAAGATATATGTGATTAAAACTGCCAAATATTGTAGGTATCTTGTTCTTAATTTGGCGAGGGCAGCGTTTTTATTTCAGCGGATTTGAAGAAAAAAGTGATTTTTCATACTTTTTCAACTGTTAGGCTACATCTTTTTGGTGTTTTCATATTTCAAATATCTTTTGTCGAAATATTATACTACTTGATATAAGTTCTCAATCCTGTAAATTAAGGTTAAATTGAAACACCATAAATTGTCCCACTTTAAGGTTAAAATTAAGGTCAAATTTAAGGATATTAAATTTTTTAAAAACAAAATATCGAAATAATATATATTTGTGCAAGGATTTCGATAAAACTTGTTGATAATATTTTAATAATTGCAAAAAATAATATTCTGGACATATTTTCTGAAATTAACCCGTGGGGTACTCTTGATGTCAAATTGACTCTATATGAAAATCTATAAATATTTTGAAGATTTTATTTTTAAATAAAACAAATTTAATGTATTCATAAAATTCCTCAAATTTATTCGTTATTTTATGAAAATATTTAGGTTATTTAGTTTTTATATTCAATACAGCATAAACAAATTTGTATATCGAGGGCTTATATTCAAAAAGTGCTATCTGCAACAATAATTATTTTAAAGAGAGCGTGTAAAACTAATTTATTAATAAGATTTGAAAGTAATTGTAGATTGATTTGCCACAATAGCTATTAAGAAATATGTAGTCGTACTAATCATGTATGATATCAAAATTAATATTATATTTGACAGTTATATCAAAGAACAGTTTGAAACCAAAAATCAATATTGCTGTCAAATGTAGATAGTACTTTTTGAATATAAGCCCTCGATATACCTTTATATGAATATAACAATTCTGAAAAAAAAAAATTAAAACTAGGACACATTTTGAGTACCCCACGGGTTAATTTCAGAAAATAAGTCCAGAATATTATTTTTTGAATTATTAAAATACCACCCGCACGTCTTGAAATTCTGAAAAAAATGGCTGTCACCCTACTGTACATATATTGAATACTAACAGGGAGAGCTTTACAAATTTGTATTTAAAATGCTTGTAGCCATGCCGAAAATGGGCGGCTTCGGATAAGTCTGCGTGGCACCTTCCATACAAAATAATTATTCAATATCATATATCTCAAGTACTATGACAGAGTCACCTTTGCAAATTTGTCTGAGTTCATCTGTTATTAATGTGAGTAGTCGGATAAAAATTAGGCGGGATCGAACCAATGTCATGTATCTGGAGTACTGTAAAAGTAACAGGCTTGGGACTTTGCGTGCGCCAATAAGTTATTCATGTGATTAGTCGAACAAAAAATGGGCATGATCAGATCAGTGAACGTGGCACCGCGCACACAAAGTAAATAGATAATATATAACCTTTTATAGTACATAAAAGAGAAAGCCTTGACATTTTGTGCGAGTTCATCAGGGATTAGTGGGCATGACACCACCTGTATTAAATATGAAGAACTATGAAAGCGACAGTTTGGAAACTTGACAAGTACATTAATTACCAATGGGCTGAATCGCCAAATTCTAACCTCGCCAAAAGAAAATCGACAAAATCAAAAATCACTTAAATAAAAAAATTCCCAAATGATATTCTAAATGCAAGTAAATAGTTAAGTGTTGGCGGATTTAATTTTTTTAAATCCATATTTTTCTCATAAGCAGCTCATATTTAGCGTGCTCAATAGTAGGGAACGACCAAAAAATTCATAAAATTTGCACCGAACGAAAAAACAAAAAGTAAAATGTTTTAATTGCACAATACAAGCTTCGGAGGAAAAATTTAAATTTAGCGAAGCACGACGGGGCTACTAGTCTATAAGATGTACTAAAAAAACAGTTATCGACAGAAAATAAGTAGATGTCAGTTGAGACAATTTTTTTCTATGTTAGTGAACAATGATATGCCAAATTATTTTAATTTTCAACCCTTCTTTAAAAATAAATTAATTTCATATATAAATTTTAGACTTTATTCGACCTTTCTACTATATTATTAGTTATTTTAATTTTTGACAGTGTCAACATATGAAGCGGGTGGAGTCTTTTTAATATTTTTTTGTTTGTTTTTTCGTTTTTAATTGTTTACTTATAAAAAATTTTTATTCTTGTTTTATATTAATAATACATGCTGAGGATGATCTTCGAAGACAATCGAAATATTCGTGTAAAATAGAAATATAAAAAGAAATAAAAAACTGACCTTAGGCTGGAAAAATTAAAATAACTAATAACAAAATAATTTCTTATTTTAATTTGAATTTTTCCGGACAGTCTTATACATTAATAGGGAAAATAAATATATTTAAGCTCTGATGTAAAAAATGCAAATGTTTTAATTAATTACTGACCAAAAATTTTAAAAATTAGTTCGTAAGTTGATTGCTTTATACAAATGCACTAATTAAGGTTTCAGTTCCTCACCACTCTAAGCATCTCATGCTAGTAATACCAGTTCACCACAAAGTAGTCATTATATAATATTAAAATTAACAAAACTTACTCAACCAATTTATTTGCACACCTGTTATTACGAAAAATATGAAAAGTCTACGATAAAATCACTTTCATTCATTGAACATTTTCAAGTTCAGTGTTAGATTTCCTCCGGCTAACATGCATAAAACAACGTTTATCTCTATCAAAATAATAGTGGATTTATTACAACAGATTACCATTGCACAAGCCATAATAGTTGAAAGAAATTTATATGCATATTATCGCATACCCACTACAACAATTAAAACATCAAATGCCACGGAGGACTACTTTATATTGCAATGTCCTTTTAAAGCCAATCTCGATATACCACAACCCAAGGATATGGCAGTGTGCTTGATTGTGGGCCGATTTAATGAAGATCAATCAAAGCTAGAGGCATTTAGAAATGTTATACCCCGGTCCATTTTACACACTCATGTGGATTATAAACATTTGAAACCGACTACAATTGTGAAACTAGTGAAAATTAAAAATGTTAAACCTTCCGCAATGAAGTTAATGCCCATCAAAATGAAGGATCTGTATATGAGACCAAAAACTATTATTAAAGAACATTATAAGGCTACTAATATTCGCCTTTTCCAAGACAATCCCAAGGCGACTTTAAACAAATCGACAATACTGTTTCCGCCAGCAGTAAATAAAATACAAGTAAATGATTCTATAGCTTTGAGTTCTACTAACACACCTCAAAAATTAATTGCCCAGCCGCCCCTGGAAAAACGCAACTTGCCAACTGATTTTGTAGATGATGCTATTGACAATGATGATATTCAAAGTCCTCTAAAGTATTTAGGTGTTAAAGATACTTTAAAGAAATTACAATTGCAACAAAAGCCAACTGCTAATAATACGCTAAATAATTCTGAAAAGTTTTTTACTGAATTGAACAATTATAAAAAAGGTTTCCGCACCAAGGGCTATCAAAATATGTATCATCGCGATGAAATCTATCAGGATCATATATTCTATGATGATCTGCAACAAATGGGAAATTATCGCTTTAATCAAAAATTGAAACCGAAATAGCAGTTTAAATAATTATTTAATTATTTTTTATGCTTAAAATTAAAATATAATATTTGAAATAAATACACGTTTAATACATTTTTTTTTGTTAACCAATACTCAGGGGATGTCCCCTACAAATGCAGTGCATTGTGTTGATTTCAGGAAAATAGGATATGGGAAGGAGGAGGGAATAGTGTTTGTGGATATTTGACTTAAATTTTATTAGATTATAACTGTCAGGAAAGACCTCTGCGGGGAGTTTATTCCACATATGGCTAGTTCGACTGATAAACGAATTTTCTCTTTAATGCGTTGTGCGGTCAACTGGACAATAGACTACAAACGGATGTGATCTACTAGAGAGGCGGGTAGAGCGAAGAATCTCAAAAGAACATTTCCCATGGTAATATCTATGGCACAGTGCTACACAACCCACATTCCGACGATGTTCCAATGAATCAATAGAGTTGGATACCCTACTGTCATTGATGAGCGCCAACGCCATCCTTTGCACACTTTGAAGCTCCTGCCCATATATGGGAGTTGTATTCCATTTTCGGTCGGATGTAAGTGGTTTAGATTTTAAGGAGATTAGAAAGAGTGAAGTAATTTTTACACCGTTCTAGAAAACCAAGACGAATGCTTCTTTCGACACTTGAAAAACATGCTCGTTGCAACGAACATCACATTGAATTCTCATGCCTAGAACATCAAGAGTATCCGATTCCTCAATACCTATACCACCCATATATACAGATGACATTGTTGATGCCATGCCCCTATGGGTCAACGTACAACATTGAGTCTTCAGCGCATTAAAATCAACCCTATTTACCCCACTTGTAGATTGTTAACAGGTCTTGATTGAGTGTGTCATTCATTATCTGCCTTTTGCCCCCAACCTCCAAGAGGCTTGGCCTACAATTAAAGGAAAATGAATGACAAATGCTGCTGTGATCTGCGAAAGAGGATATAGAATTAAAAGTTTAACCAAGAAGGTCGTTCAGAAAGATAAGGAAAAGAGAAGGTGAAAGAACGGAACCTGAACGGGTACCCCTGAATTAAGCTGAAACTCTTTAGATAAGACCCCATCAATAAAAACACGTATTGTTCGGTCTCTGAGAAAACTCGATATAAATCGAGAGAAGTCATTACCGACCCCAAATGCAATAAGCTTTGATATCAATGCACCGCGCCATACACGATCGAAAGCCTTGGAAATATCTAGAGCAACCACTTTACTTTCGCCAAAATTGCGAATAGATCGACTCCAGCGCTCAGAAAGTAGAGCTAACAGGTCTCCCGTGGAGCGATTTCTACGGAAGCCATACTGTCGATCATTGAGAAGTGAGTTGGCCTATAGGTAGTTCACAAGATCACCTTTGAGAGCGCTGAGCAGAGTAATTTTCAGTGTTATTAGCCGCACCCTTTTTAGGGATTGGTTGGGATATTAGCAACCTTCCAGCAAGAGGGAAAGACTCCCGCACGGTACGAAAGGCTGAAAGGGTTGGCCTATGGACTGGATAGCGTCGAAGAGCAGTGTCTCAGCACCAGTGCTGGAATACCATCTGGTCCCGAAAACTTATTAATGTTGAGATCCGATAGCACCTTTTTAACTGCACGGAAGAATATTTTAGGTATAGTACAAGATACTCTTTCGAGTTCGGGCAGTGGTTGATCGCTATCTGGCAAAAATGATTTTTCTGCAAAAAGTTCAGCTAAAAGGTTAGCCTTATCAACCGGGTCAATGAATATTTGCTCATTCATTATAAGAGTTGGGATAGCAGAAATATCATTATTCTTTACCCTTTTAACGAATGACCAAAAGCTCTTGCTGCTCCGAGGAGCAGAAAGAACTTTAGCACGAAGACGCTGATCGTGAAGAAACTTTTCGCGCCTTAGTACTTTGGCACATTAATTTCTCGCCTGTTTACGTAGCAGTTCAGTGACGGAATTTTTATTTTCACGCAATTGTCTGAATGCTTGCTCTCTGGATCTGACTGAATCGTTGAGCTCGGTGCAACGAGCCTTTTCATAAAGAAAAACTGAGCGTTTCATAGCTGGTGTTGAAACACTGTGAAGTACAGAGTACGAAAAAGATCCGGAAATGGTGCAGTGATCTAAATTACCGAGAGGTGCAAGTATTTTCACTTCATACTTGTCAGGGTGTGAAGTTAGAAAAAGGTCGAGAGTATTCTGTCTTTGCCCTTCAGTGCACGGAGTGTACGTTGGTTCATTCACTAGTTGCGCTAAGTGGTTATGCGCGGCGAGAAGCTCAACATAACGGCATGCCGGAGTTGTTGACTCGAATGGTGAAGCCAAGAAGAGTTGTGAATGTTAAAATCGCCGGCAACTACGATTTCGCTATTCGGGCAACTTTCTAGGATTCTAGTTATGGATTCAGAAAGGGCATCAAAGCCTTTATAAGTATACAAAATGTATGTAAAATGTGTGACCTGATTTTGAACTTAACCGAGAAAAAATTCGTCCTCAGTCCACGTATGTTATAGAAGTCTACTCTGAATTTACCTGACATTACAAAATTAATAAAAATGTAAGTCAATATTCCACAAAAAAAACAATAGTACAAGTGACAAGTAATCGTTTTGCTGTTATTCGGATAGTTAGTAACCAGTGTTATGTATGCCTTCATCACTAACAAAACCAACAGCAAAACGAATACATCACCACTCGTACTATGTTAATAAAAATAAATATTATGATTCAGTTGGATATTAATCTGGCTCTACATCAATTGTTTATATATTAATTAAAGACATGTTTGTTTCAAAAATAGTGATATTCAATTAACGATTTTCAGTCACATTTATGCAAAATGGTCATGAAAATTTTCCACAAAAGCCATGGAGGCCATTTGCTCGGTGTGTTCCATACATAATCCTATTCTGTGTACTTTACGAGGGCGGTCCTAAAACAACCCGACCTGACAAAGAAAACACAACAATTTTGGGAAAGTTTTTCTTCATTCCTCAACATAATCTCCTTTTAGCTCGATACACTTTTCCTATCGATATTCAATAGTTTCCATACCCTACTTATAGCAAGTACTGCCTAGCTTCTTAAGGAAGCTATTTCTAGTTTGGAAATCGAAAATAATCCGATAAATATGGCGATTAAGGTGCTTGATGAACCAATTGAAACTTTTGTTTATGGTTTTTAAACATCGTAATAGTGAACTGGTACAGTATCTACGAGCTCGGCTTTGATATTGGTTGGACTGAGATCTGTCAAATGAAAGTATTGAATACCTTAACGGTGACGAATTTTTTCAATATTTACAAATTCACTGATGGCTCCAAAAAAAATACATGACTCCTTGACTCATAACTTGTGTATGATAAGGTTGCCACTTTTCACCAAAGTAATTTCTTTCACACTACTACCGCCATCTATATGTCAGGTCGGGTTGTTCTGGGACCGCCCCATGCAAGTATATTCTGCAAGACAGTTTATCCAGCTGTTTCAGGTTGAGTATAATTTTTTTCCATTGATTCTCATTAGTTTGGTTTTGGCAAAATTGTTTAATACAACTACTACTTTTTGTTCCAGATGGCGAAAAACGTATTCAAATTTTTATACGCTCTAGAACAGGGATGTATAAAACATATTTCTTTAGTACTTTTTCCAACATTTTTTTTCACTATCAGTGGTACCGCAGTATCCCCGTTATTTTTTCTTAATTAAAGCCATTTATTAGTTTGTTTACAGTTAGAAATCACCTTGAAGTGTAAAGATTTTTAAAATAAAATAAAATCAGGCAAGAACAAAACGTTACACAGTGGCTCGATTGCTCAAAAAAACTGTGTGTAAAAATCATAACATTTGAACTGAGATATTGATTTAAAATTTTTACCTAATATTCAAGATGTAACATAAAGAATTTAACTGCCACGCCCACCAGAAAGGGCGTAAACAAATCGTCAATTGAAACACTTTTTTATATAAAATATTGTATTAACACATGTTTATGCGATAAAATTGTCATTTCTTAAAAAAATGTGCTTAAAACTAATATTGTGTACCATAGTCATTATATGTTAAGACCACATGTAATCTGGAAGGCATAGAAGCAACCAAGGATGTGATGGTGGTAAAGAATATATTGTTCCCTTCTGATTTAAAAATGTATGCCAATTCATTTAGATTGGACTGTTTTTTTCATTTTAACTTCCCGAACTACATGCTGCCAAAAGCTGTCTATGTAGCTGAGATCAGGGGCCGTGAAGATCAAAAACATGCTGGTCGCTTAGAAAGATGTCAGCTAAGTACTTACGTGCTTAGGATTGTTATCATATTAGAATATACTATAAGGGGCCATTTTTCTAGAAGATGGGAAAGTATGGCGTGTATAAGTATTTCAAAATATTTGTTTACGTTCTTAGTCCCTTCGATTTTTATCAATGGACCATCTCCATCACGGGAGAATGTATGGTCCATTTTAAACATATCGCTTCTTACAGCTCACTATAACTGGCCTTATTTGGTAACCGATATCTAGGAGAATATCTTTGTATATGTGCTCTACATAATAAATTTATTCCATCGGAGCCAAATTACTTAAATTTACTCTTGTCGCTCCACAGAACCTTAGCTCACTGTTCACTTGACCAGTACTGATATCGTTTCGCAAAGTCAAGAGCCAATAACTTTAAATTAGAGGGTCCTTTCCCGGTCGTCTAGCAAGCGAATTTTTTTCATTGAGTGAACTTCAATAGAGTTATCTATATGTTCAAAACGTGCGCTGTCGTTTTCGTCTAATTTTATCATCTGACGGTCTTGGCGCGCAGTAGTTTTTCGTGGGCGACCACTACCTGTATTTCTTTCTAGACTTTTTCTCAAGTAAAATACTGATGCAATACGAATTACAATGGATTTATTTACACTAAATAGCACACCAATTTCACGTATGGGTTTCCTTCCTTTAAATCTTTAATGAAAGCCATATTGCTTGCTATCAGTTGACAACTGTTTCGAAAATAAACTGTTTCTAATGCCTGGTTTTCACTATGTCATATAAGCTGGCAACAAACAATTGCCTCAACTGACATCTCGAAATTTTCTATTTATTACGTATTCATAACATCTTATAAACGAACAAAAAATTCGGCTGTCAAACACAAACAAATTGCCAACATGCTGGCAATTTCATTTCAGATGTCAAATGTTGCCACGGGTTGTAAATGACAAGACATTAAAACCCATTTTCATACAGCTGACAATAATTGACAACAATTGCCATTGAAAATGGCATAATGAAAACCAGGCATAAGTGTACAAATTTTATAAGAAATCTTTCTTTGGAAAATAATAATTACCTTATTTTGTATTTTAATTCATTTCGTTCCATTTTTTGCTCGCTTTTTGATAATTGAGCACAAAATATTCAACTATGTGTAATATAAACTCAAACGTTATTTTAATTTATATGCTCTCAAATAAAAAAATAAACTGCCAAAACAAAAGATTTATTGTTTACCGTTATTCTGATACAGATGCATTCAAAGATCTTATGGGCCAGCGTTGCTTTTTTATGCTAGCAAATAATTATTTTAATATCAATTAAATTAAAGTCGCTCAGTACTAGCGGTCTTTTTTCATTCAATTAAAAATATCTCGCCTTTGGCGAGTTCTACCAGCTAATAAACCACCAAGCAATTTGAACTTTATAAATGCATAATCAAAAAAAAATTAAAAATAACGATTGGTATGTTTGTTAGTGTTGTATTTTCTGATGTTAATAAGAAGTAAAAGCAGTATGTTACAAAAACAGATTCGTAATCACACTGCATGACCAAAAAGTGAAAGTACGAGTGTGAGATAAACGCAGGATCAAAACTCACGGCCGCCCTAAGTGGGAAAAAATTTATACATATATAGAAACAATCTATTCAATTATAACATAACAATTATCACAATGTTCGATAAATCACTGATGAAGTCCAGTGTCTGATTAAAAATACAGTGTTGTTATGACTTTTAGAAATATATGCATTCTTCTTCTCTACCACGCACCAATGAAAACTTGAAATTTGATTCTTGCCTCGAGTTTACGTAGACATATGACTGATAACACTGTGATAGTTTTTGACCCAAAAAAAAAAAATGAACTTCGATGAGTCCTTTTCGAACTATTAGGGGGGGGGGGGAGTCCCCTGAGTGCGAAAGTACATTTGGAAGTGTCAGATTGGCTCCAGTTTTTGAGAAATCGGTATATATCATGGATATAGCTAAGTCTGCGCTATTTAAAAAATTTTTATTCGACTGTATTAGTTTTTTTTCCCTTCTTAACTTTCTTTTACGGAATGTTTTGACTTTTTTTTTAAAAATTTCACGTAATTTAAACCATTAATGTCGATCAAGAGTAACGATTTTTGACCATTTTTAGCCATTTTTTCAGGTTTTTTTGCCATATAAAGATTTTTCTAGCATAGGCCTCAAGTTAAGCTTCAAAATCAAAATATTGGACTTTTATTTATTTGTTTCTTTTTTTTTCTTAAGTTAATTAATTACAATTAAACTACTTTAATAAAATATCTTTGTACAATAACGTTAATATTTATTTGTTTAAATTAAATCATGACTCATGAATAAAGTTAAAAAGCAAAAAAGTAAAAAGCAAAAAGAAGTTGGTTATAAAATAACTTTTTTGTTTCAAATTAGATATTTTCTATTTATTAAAATGAGCGATTGTTTTAAAAAATTAAATAATTTTTGTTACGTGTGCGGAAAGTTCACAGCTATGCCACAAAAAAATAAAATAAGTGAGCAATGGGCTGAACAATATTTTAATTTGGCAGTCATACAAAACGTGGATTGGGTGCCTCAAATTGTTTGCAGATCTTGCCGCTCAATATTATATGGGTGAATAAATGGTCGCAGAAAAGGCTTTAAATTCGGTGTTCCGATGATTGGGACCGAGCCAATAAATCACGAGACCAATAAATGCTATATGTGCATAAATAATTTTACAGGTCTTAACCGATTAAAGGCAATTGGTGACGTTTACCAAAGCGATCCATCAGCACAAACAACACTTTCGCACTCAGATGCAGTGCCTGTTCCAAAAAGACCAAGTCCTACTGAAGCCTATGCACCAGAAACGTTTCAAACTTCAGCAGAGTCATCGATGTCTTTGTATCAACCCTCCGCTATTTCGCAAAAATATAATCATATTGAAATCACCCAGCAACGATTTGACAGAATGGTGCGTCAGCTCAAGTTGTCACAACGTCGAAGCATAGTGCTCGGTCAACATTTAAGCGCAGTCAATATCGTAGAAAAAGGTGTTAAAAATTTATTCATCATGAGGCCGCCAGCGGGAATTTTTACAGTTTTTTAACGTAAATGAAAACATTTCATTAGCATACTGCAATGACGTTGGTGGATTGATGTTGGCGATGAATTGCACCTATAAAGCGGAAGATTGGCGGCTTTTTATGGATATATTTTATAAAGACAATTCGAACAACCCTGTACCTGTTGCTCTTGCCGTTAACACAAAGGAATCTTTTGATTCAATGAAAACGATCAGAGAATCATTAAAGTACGGAGACCACATGTGCTGATTTAAAAGTTGTTGCCCTTTTATCTGGACTGCAAACAGGTTACACGAAAAATATGAGTTTTATGTGCTTGTGGAATTCGAGATACAAGGACACATCACAATACCAAAAGCGTGATTGGGCAATGAGTGCAGTTGGAGTTAACAACATTTTGCATGAAAACTTGGTGCCAATAGAAAAAATTTTGCTACCGCCACTGCATATAAAGCTAGGCTTTGTTAAAAATTTTATTAAGGCGTTGATTACACGGCAGAATGAGCAAGCGTTCAACCAACTAACTGCAATATATTTTTTCTCGTTTGAGTAAAAATAAAATAAAAGAAGGAAATAATTTTTATGAGAGCTTAAAGTTTGTAAAATCTCAACTGAAATGTTCTATTGTTTATTTTTTTCAGGCATGTTGAATGGGATCTTTTGATGATTGCCTTAGTGAAGATGAGCTTATTGCCTGGCAAAACATTAAAGCTGTTCTTGAAAACGTTATAGGAAATTTTCGAGCACATAACTGGAAGTCATATGTTGACAACCTGCTTCAATCATTTGAAAAAATTAATGTCAACATGTCATTAAAAATACACTTTCTTCATTATCACCAAGATTTCTTCGACCACCAATTGCCATCGGAATCAGATGAGCATGTTGAACGGTTTCATCAAGTTTCAGCTCAGTTAGAGCATTGGTATGGTGGAAAAAGATTAAATTCTCTTTTAGCAGACCTTTGCTGGAATTTGCAATCCGACTTGGATGATGAAGATTAGCATTATGTTTATGTAACGGTTATTTTTTTAAATTTTTCATTTCTTTGAATTTATCGTTAATAATATAATGAATTTATCTCAATTTTGCACCACTTTTTGAATAAAAATACTTTTAAATAGCATTTAAACTAGTAAAACTTAAAATTTTGACTATTTGTTTGTTAAAACAACTTATAAGAAAATATACACCAGATTTGAAACTTTGCTGCTAAAAAGGCTTAAAAATTCACGATGAAAGAAGAAAATAACAAGCATTTTGATTTTGAAGCTTAACTTGAGGCCTATGCTAGGAAAATCTTTATAAGATGGCAAAAAAAAACCTGAAAAATGACTAAAAATTATCAAAAATCGTTACTTTTGATCGACGTTAATGGTTAAAATTACGTAAAATTTTGAAAAAAAAAGTCAAAACATTCCGTAAAGGAAAGTTAAGAAGGCAAAAAAAAAAACTAATACAGTCGAATAAAAATTTTTTAAATAGCGCAGACTTAGCTATATCCATGAAAATCGATATATACCGATTTCTCAAAAACTGGAGCCAATCTGACACTTCCAAATGTACTTTCGCACTCAGGGGACTCCCATCTAATAGTTCGAAAAGAATTCATTGAAGTTAATTTTGTCAGCTATCACAGTGTAATTAATCAAAATCACCATATCATTGAGTCAGTGATGAGCTTAACTCCGATTGTTCCGAATTTGGAGCTGGGTTAACTCAGCTGCCCAGGGTCATAGCTTTAAAATTTATAGAAAAAGGGAACATTTCGCTTAGGTTGCTTCAAAAAAATTTTTTACTAAGTTTTTGGGGTATTTCAGGGTTAATGTTTAGCTGTCCTTATTGACTTCCTTCTCTTGACTTCTGATTGCGTTGGATGTAATCAGGACCTGATTACAAATCGGCAGTCTACTAAACTGCCTCCTATGCTTTCTAGTCAGATGTAATCAAACCCGGATGATTCGACCTAACACTTGACTGGGTGTCATCTGGCTACTTGTTCATGGTTATAAACTGGGAGTCTACGTTCCTATGCCTGTCACTGGCGGTTGCAATAAGAGAACTTCACTTACGGCGAATGCTTCATTTATACACTATCATGTTACAACTGTATCGCTTTGTCACTGCCACAAACTCTCAAACGCGCTAGCGCTCGTCAGCTGTAATACCAACTCACTGTAGTTGTTGTGTTACAATTACCCGGCGTACTAACCTAATAGTATGTTGCGTTCTTACTTACCTTGATTATAAGGTAAACGTATAAATTTAACATTATAAATTTAACAATTAGATATATAGTTACTTTGATTTAATGCAACAAAACTATTAACTCGTACTTATATTATAAAAAAAAAGCAGATAAGAAAATTAAAGTCGGTCTGGACCAATACCCTATACGATTTGTTTCAAGAAAGTTATTGCGGAAGCAATAAATCGATAAAGCAAATAAGCACAAACCCATTTTTATTGCCATTGTATTTAATTTGAGGCCTGCAGATATGGAAATTTTATATCTTATAATAATTTTATGTAGGATCTAGGTAAAAAAAAAGTGGACCGATCATTGACCATATTTAGTAAAATCACTTATTTTTCTCAAAAACATATAAAAACCAAATTATGAAAAAAGTGGATGCATTATTTTTGGTTTTTTTTTTTCAGATTTAAGTGAAGATCGGGAAACAGCTTTATATAGGAACTAAAAATGTTCCTACAGTGTTCATTTTTGGCCTATTGATTAGTTGGAACACACACGTACACCAAATTTGTATCGATATATATGTGATAATCTGGATCCTACGACCATTTCAAAAACATTTGAAAGAATTTCAGAGTCGATTTAGAGATGTCTGCCCATTCGTGCGTCGGTCTGTCCGGTTGTATGTCCATGAAAATCGGTGCATGTTCAGACCTATTCACCATATACATAGGGACTTAAGATCCATATTATCATATAGATCTCGTTCAAATTGGGTTTGTATGTATTTACTACATCTATTAGTCAGTAGTCCACAAATAAGCCCTGTAAGACAATAGTCTTAGTTATAGCCCCCATATAAATCTGCTTCCCGATATACAATTAAACCTATAAAAAAATCAAAAATATTGCTCAGATTTTTCTTCAATTTCTGCAAAAAAAAAAAAGAGAAAAAAGAGGACTACCAAATCGGTAAAGTCAGGATCGGTCCATTTTTGATTTGAACTTTTTCATATTCGAAGGCAAAAGAATTAATAGCAATGCCACTCAAATTTGGTCTATGCTTATTTTGTATATCCAATTAGTTGGACCTAAGAGATAGGGTTTCTATACGCATGGTATAGGGTATCGTATAGTCGACTTTAATTTTCTTAGTTATTATACATGTAAGATGTATATTTACCATACGGAGCAAACGCACAACCTTGTAATGAGTATTTTAATGCTCATATTGGAATACATATTGAGTGAAGAAGAATCTAATCAACAACGTCATAAATGTTGTTATTTATGAGTATGATGACCACCTCAAACTTTAGAGTGGATATGTGATTGGACAACATTTCAATAAGTATGAGTGCGTATAAGTACAAAAAATTATGAATCAAACCTTTTCACTTTTTAAATACTTATTGCAGATCTCTGATCGGCACACAAGCGGATAGGTAGACAGACGGATGGACGGACGTCGCTAAATCGACTCAGAAAGTGTTAAAGACTTGATATGTATAATAAAAGATGGGTCTTAGTCAATTATTTTTGGTAGTTCCAAACATTGGCACAAACACATTATATCCTGACCACATAGTAGTATTTGGGTTAATCAAACTTGTATTGCAATCGATCTATGCGCTCAGGGGGGTAAAAATCTTTTTCAATATGAGAGTATTGGTGCAATAAAATTATTGCAGCTAATTCAACAACCCTAAAGAATAACACTATTACAAATATAACAATATCGAAGTATAACCACCAATTCAACAACCAAAAAGTATAAGGCCGAGGCCACGCAATGAACGGCAAAGCGGCGAGCGGCAGAGCGATGAGCGTAAAAAAATTAAAACATATGAAATACTACTGAAGTGGCCAAACAATGTGCGGCATGTGAGCGGCATTTCTGAGCATCTAAGCGGCGCCGCTCAGGAATAGAACTCGTTCTAATTTTTAGTTGTTTTCTGAGCGGTAAAGAATAAAAATGGCAAAAAAAAAAAATGGCTTTTCTTTGTTTTGTCAATCTGTAGCGCGATTCAGTAACTTCTTTTTAACGATAATCGAATCGTTAGCAAAAGAAAACAACAAAATTATTGATTTTGGTATTCAGTAAAATTTTTAAACGATGTTCGCTATTGTTAAAGTCAGCTGTTATTGTTATCTTAACGACCACCATTTTTGTGTTGGTTTTCAATCGATAAAAAGTTTAAAAGGTTGAAATGTAGTCATACATAAATAAAAATCATAAAATAATGAAAATATTTTGCTTCTATTATAAAAACGTTTTATATAAATAATAAATAATAACATTGACAATGGCATTTTGACAACTAACCGCTCAGAAATGACGCTCAGTAATAAGCCAATTGCCGCTCTAACTCGCCGCTCTGCCGCTTGCCGCTCATTGCGTGGCCTCGGCCTAACACAATCACAAATATAATAATATACAAGTATAACAGCTAATTAACTAGGCTAAATGCGACCCTTTGCTCCTTTTAGGAACCACAGGACATATATATAAATATATAAATGCATAAGACTAACTTTTTGTTTTAAGACTAACTTTTGCCTCCACAGCTTCCAAAGTCTCCTTGAATTCTTAGAATGGATCCTAAATTCCTTATCAAATGTCAACATTTCCTGCCATCGGATGCAAAACGAAACCTTCGATAAAATGAATCATATTTTTAATATAAAGAAAAGTCGAATACACTTGCTAGAAAAGGTATACGTATACCTAAAATTAAAACTTAACCAAGCTGATTTTTTAAATAAATTTTTTAGCTATTTATTAGTTATTTTTAACACCTTTAAGGTTTATTGCCTTTAGCAAGTGTTATGCAGGTAGAAAAAGTAAAAAAAAGAAAAAATGCATAATAAAAAATTAAATTTTATCAAAAAAAAAAAAAATAAATAAATTTAAATTAAATATTGCTTAAGTTAGGCTTACCGCTTTAGGAACTGTATGAGCCGATTTTGCATTGACCTAATCAAATTTAAATTATGCTCTCTACTTATTTTATCCCACTCATCTGTGACCTCTTCTACGTTTTTAGTTATCAACCGATTTTGACCAAAAAATATACCATTTGAAAGATATTTCTTTGCTAATAAGTACCATCTGGTACATTTTTTGGAGTAATAATCATTTAAAGTTGCTACTAATAGTGCGTTTACATCTGAGGAAAATCTAGTATTTGAATTCTATTTCAAAATCTATACCATTTACATCTAACTTTTTTGACATTTTGTGAGATTTTGTTTCCACAAAAATTAACAGCTGATTAAAATAACACATATAACTAGAAATACGAAAAATATTCAAAACAATAGGAAAATAGAAATATGGAAAATTCTAAATAGGTACAGATTATATTATTATACTAGCTGTTTTTACCCGGTCTTGCCCGGGATGAAAAGGCCTTTGACTTGAAAAATGGTTCACTATGCTTACCAGGCACTGAGTACTTAGTCCCCAATTAATAAATTCCCCAATAAAATTAACTTTCTCCCCAAAAATTTGTATGAGCAGTAAATTCATTTTTTATTTCAATTAAAAAGTTTTTGGTTTTTTAATTTAGAAGTTTTTTATAAGATGCTGCAGCAGGAATGCTTCAAAAATAAGGTGCGAAACCGCTTTAAGTTTTTTTTTTCAGTTTATTTATAAACATCAAATATAACGGAATGGGCCGCAAATTAAAGGAATCAGAACTTTTAGAATTGAATTACTACATTCAATAAGAGATCATCATTGAGCAGAAACGTTAAATTCAAGTTTCAGAAATGAAAGACTAATGCGACGTTTAATATTGTTTCGAAAGGTTTCTTTAAGCAACTGCTTATAGTATATGTGTGGCCTATTTTGACCAACAGATAATTATTTCACATACGTAGATAAAATTTATCAAACGACATTTCACTAAGCTGTGTTCCGCGAGCGAGTCGCGCCCGCTTCCGCGCGTTTGGCAGCCAGACCCGTGCTGCCGCGCAGTTGTTGTCAACTTATTTTAATCGCCAAAATATATTTTTCAGATCATTGCGATATTTTTGGTAAGCTGTGTTCCGCGAGCGCGTCGCGTCCGCATCCGTCGCGTCCGCGTCCGCGTCCGCGCGCCGCTTCCTCGCAGCTACTACCTGTGCTGCAGCTTAGTTCTCGTTAACTTATTTTAATTCCTAAAACATATTTTTTAGAGCATTGCGATATTTTAGCTGAGCTGTGTTCCGAGAGCGCGTCGCATGCGCATCCGTCGCGTCCGAGTCAGCGGTCGCGCGCCGCGCGTTTGGCAGCTACACCTGTGCTACCGCGCAGTTGCTGTCAACTTATTTTAATCGCCAAAATATATTTTTCAGATCATTGCGATATTTTAGCTGAGCTGTGTTCAAAGAGCGCGTCGCGTCCGCGCGCCTCGCGCCGCTTCCTCGCAGCTACTACCCCTGCCTCCGCTTAGTTCTCGTTAACTAATTTTAATTCCTAAAACATATTTTTTAGAGCATTGCGATATTTTAGCTGAGCTGTGTTCTGAGAGCGCGTCACGTCCGCGCGCCTCGCGCCGCTTCCTCGCAGCTACACCCGTGCCTCCGCTTAGTTCTCGTTAACTTATTTTAATTCCTAAAACATATTTTTTAGAGCATTGCGATATTTTAGCTGAGCTGTGTTCCGAAAGCGCGTCGCGTGAGCATCCGTCGCGTCCGAGTCCGCGGTCGATATTTTAGCTGAGCTGTGTTCCGCGGGCGCGTCGCGTCCGCGCGCCTCGCGCCGCTTCCTCGCAGCTACTACCCGTGCCTCCGCTTAGTTCTCGTTAACTTATTTTAATTCCTAGAACATATTTTTTAGAGCATTGCGATATTTTAGCTGAGCTGTGTTCCGAGAGCGCGTCGCGTCCGCACCCGTCGCGTCCGAGTCCGCGATCGCACGCGCGCACCGCTTCCGCGTGTTTGGCAACCACACCTGTGCTGCCGCGCAGCTGTTGCCAACTTAATTTGAAAGAATACTCATTTTAAATGCATTTATTGTTGGACATATATTGAGAGCAGTATTGCATGTTTACTAAAATAAATATTTAACAAAATTCATTAAATAAAAATATGTAAAAATTTAAGAATGAATTTGGGGAGTAAGTTCATTTTTTATTTCGATTAAAAATAAATGGGGAATTTGTTCATTTCTTTTGGGTATCTTTTTTAAGTTTGGGGAATTTGTTCACCATGTAGTTATTTCCGTGTAACCCAAATTTCAGAGAAATCCATTGAAAAGTACAAATTTGTATAGGGAAGAAATATACCACACAACAAAATATAAAAAGTAGGCGTGGTCGGTAAAAATCAAATAGCGACCTTCCCTGGAATATGTACTTCATTTCGAAGAAAACCATTGAAAAATAAAAGTTTTTATAGCAATCAAATAAAGAAACAAATAAAAGGAAAAAATAAGTTTTATATACATAAAAGTTGGCGCAAAGTAGGCATGGCCTGTAAGAAGCATATGATGACTTTCCCTGTAGTATAGAGATCGTGTGACCAAATTTTAGACATCCCTTGAAAAATAAAAATTTTTTTTGTGAACAAATATACAAAAAACAGAAAATTAGTTTTGTATAAAAAGCGGGCGTAGAAGTAGGCGTGACCGGCAAGAATCATATGGCGACCTCTCTGGAGTACAGAGATCGTGTGTAGCGAATTTCAGATAAATCCGTTAAAAAAAAATTGTGTAGCGAACAAATGTACCAAAAAACAGAATATGAATTGTATACAAAAAGTGGGCGTAATAGTAGGCGTGACCGGTACGAAGAATATGTCGATTTTCTCTGGAGGAGAGAGATCGTGTGTACCAAATTTCAGAGAAATCGGTTGAAAATAAAAATTTGTAAAGCGAACAAATATACCAAAAAACAATATGAATTGTATACAAAAAGTGGGCGTTAAAGTAGGCGTGGCCGGTATGAAGCATATGGCGACCTTAGGTGGAGTACAGAGGTCGTGTGTACCAAATTTCAGAGAATTCCGTTGAAAAACATAAATTTGTATAGCAAACAAATATACCAAAAAAACAGAAAACGAATTGTATACAAAAAGTGGGCGTAAAAGTAGGTGTGGCCGCAAGAATCACCCGTTGACCTGGCCTGAGGTACAAAGATCGTGTGTATCAAATTTCAGAGAAATGCGTTGAGAAATAAAAATTTGTATACCGAACAAATATACCAAAAAGCAGAAAATGAATTGTATATAAAAAGTGGGCGTAAAAGTAGGCGGGTCGATAGAAAGTGTATGGCGACCTTAGCTGGAGTACAGGGATCATGTGTACCGAATTTCAGAGAAATCTGTTAACAAATAAAAATTTGTATAGTGAACAAATATGAATAAAACAGAAAATGAATTTTACATAAAAAGTGGGCGTAAAAGTAGGCGTGGCCGGTAAAAAGTATATGGCGACCTTTCCCGGGGTATAGACATCGTGTCTACAAAATTTCAGGAAAATCCGTTGAAAAATAAAAATTTGTATAGCGGTCAAACAAACAAACAAACAAACAAACAAACAAACAAACAGAAAATGAATTTTATATATATAGATTGTGCATCAAACACGAAAGAAGAATAAGCTGAATTCGAAAAAAAAAATCAGCAATTCTTAAATGTATTGTTTGAACAGCAAAAACAAATTAATTTTCCACAATTATTATTTAGCAGATTGGAATGGGCACATGTTGGTATAAAAAGTTATAACATTTCAATTACTAAATATTTTTTTTTATTATGGATCGTCATTTTATTATTAATTTTATTATTAATAATCCAAAAAGAAAATATTCAAGCTCGAGGTCCAATTTTTGTTTTTAAAATGCAATAATAGACGACAAACTCGAAATACCTTTGAAGAAAAAATATAGCTTACTAGCCCTGATGATGCTACTACAAAGAGTAGCGAAATATCGGCAATAAAGAATTTTAAAAACAAAAATTGGACCTCGAGCTTGAATATTTTCTTTTTGGATTACATATAAAAAGGTCAACTATAAAAAAAAAAAAAAAAAAAAAAAAAAAAAAAATTAACATATATTTATTATTAATATTTTTTTATTAATAATTAATATTTTATTTCCTTTTTATTAAACTTGACTGTTTTTGTTTTTAACCCTTCGGTTAGCGGTTAATTTCAAACTGAAATTACTCCTATGTCGGCCACCAAAAGTTACCCTGTTTTCCAAGAGAATTTTGTCAAAAATCGTTTAAAAGAAAATTCAAGGTGATAAGCCCAATAGTTTAGTTTTTATTGAGGTTTAAAGGTGAGTAGTACGGGAACGCATGACAAGGTCCGTAGGGACCTTGTACTGAAATTACAAGAAATCATTAAGACATAAACTTTATTTTGGCTTCTTTTTAGCTGTTTTATTGTTTGAACATATTTTAAACGAGTTCTTCGAATTTAACTTAGTTAATGTGTTTGAAAAAATTGTATATCAAAAGCCCTGTGTTGAATTGTGAATTTGATAAAATTGATTAACATACTTTTAGGCTCTTAAAAAATTATTTATTAACAAGCCCATTTATATAGCTTCTGTGTTTCAACAAATGTTTATAATGAAATTTAATAAATTTTATTAAAAATTCAAAATTTAATGAATTTCATTTAAATATTCATAAATTTATATACATATATCTATATATATAAAATGGAATATGTGTTTGTTTATTTGTTTGTTTGTTTGTACCAAACCTTTGGTCCGATCTTCCTGAAATTTTCACAGCATTTAACTGGGACTCTGGCATGATTAATAGGGTACTTTTTTCAACCACGCCCACTTTTACGCCCACTTTTTTAAAATGATGCAATTGCTCCCATATAGTTTTTAACAGATTTACTTCAAATTGTATAAACATTATACTCCAGGCGAGGTAGAAATAAACATTTCTTACGCCACGCCCCCTTTCACGCCCCTTTTCACACCAAATTTTGTTTGAAAGTTTTAAACTTTTTGTTCTCTCTACAAATTTGTTCCTTCCAACGGATTTTTTTTTTATTTGGTAGTATATTGCTCTTAATACTGTTAACGTCGCCATATAACTATGAACCACGCCCACTTCACCGCCTTCTTTTTTAATTCAGATACTTACTTATACCACTAACAATGTTTGCTATACAAAATACTTTTTTTGTAATATGTATTTATTGGACACGCCCAAGCCACGCCCATATAACCCAAAATTTGAAATTGTCATATCTCGGAAATTTTTTGACCTACAGCAGTCATATTTGGTACATATGGTATTGGCATGAATAGAAATACCTACCAGAAGAAAAGTGGGCGGGACCACGCCCCTTTTTGGAAAATAAAAATTCGTAATATCTTCTAAACTACTGGTAGGATCGTCATGAAATTTTCACAAAAGGATATTTTTGTGAAATAATAAGTCCTTAACTATATAAAGTTGTTAGTGGGCAAAGGGGCGTAGTCCCGCCCATACAACCCAAAATTAAAAATCGTCATATCTCTGCCATTTTTTAACCTACGGCGATGATATTTGGTATATATCGTATTGAAAATAATAGAAATAGTACTACAAGAAAACTGGGCGGGACCACTCCCTTTTTAGAAAAATTAAAATCCATAATAACTTCTATTAAGCCCTTGTCTATATAAAGTTGTTAGCGCAATAATTAATTTTAAATTAAATAAATAATATTTTGTTAATGTATAAATATTTTTTTTTTTTTTTTATTTTATAACGATGGGGGGTAGCGAAGCACACCGGGTTCAGCTAGTATGTATATATAGATTTAAAAAACATTGTAGAGGAAAAATTGAATGACAACATAAAATTTCGTAGAATTCGAATTTCGAGTGCTGGGCTCTGCTAGTATCTATTAAATCTCATAAAAATTTTTAATTTTTTCAAGTAAAAAAAAGAAAAAATGAAATAATTTTAATACCTTTGTTTTAAAATGTTTATGTATCCGATTTGATTCATTACAGACTTAATAAATACAAGTTTACCAATTCCGTTGCCTGCCATACAGCCCCAAACCATAATATCCACCGTGTTTAACCGTTGGCAAGAGATTTTATTTATTTAATGCAGTTCCACTTTTTCATCAAACTTTTTTCCTTTAATGCCGAAAATACTAAAATTACTTTCCTTTAAAAATATAACACATTTCCAAAAGTCTGGAGCGTCGTTTACAAACTCATTGGCAAAGGAAATTAATGGCTTTATATGTGCTACACGATCATGATATCTTCACGGATGCCTTTGCCGAAGATTTCTTTGATTTTGGAACTAATTTGGCGAGAGGTAATTCTGGGATTCTGTATTACTTATGCCAAAATAGTTTGCTTTTCGCACCCAGTTAGTTTGGAGGGGTGATCAGAACGAGGTTTTGACAAAATTGAATTGGTAGATTTGTACTTTTTAACGACGTACTGTGATGAGGAGTGGCCACTGTCTGTGATCCGAACTAATCCCTACTTTCTAAGTTTTAAGATAATGTTTCTGTTGTCAGCGCCTTATCTCAAAATCGAGTTTCCAAAACCAATATAATTCAAGCAAATCAACTTTAAATTAGTTTGGGTTCTACTAAAGTAAAATCAATGTAACAGATATGTACGTCGTTGCATAATTCTTGGGAATCCCCTGATCGTAATTGTACGAATACTTTTGCTTTGCATTGTGAACAAAAAATTTAAGTAGAAACAAGTTTTTTGAAAAAATTAAAATTCCCAATGTGTCAATGGTAAAAAGTTCATAATTCAAAATATTTTATTAAAAATTTATGCACATTTAAAAGGGTACGGTTACTTTTTCTAGCAAGTGTATAATAAATTGTTTTATATTTTATTTTTAAATTATAATTTATTTTATAAAAGGTAAATTAGTTTCACTAATCAGCATTTGTTGTTATTTTTAATCTATATAAAAATCATCGAAAGCCAACTCGTGTATAACATCACCGACTAACTTAGTTAACATTTGTCCGATGGCATTGTTAATGCCATTTTCCATTTCCGTCCAGACATCACGCCAATTCTCATTAATAACACTATTAAGGCTGTCGGATAAAGCAGGATTATTTTTAATAATTCCTTCCAAATTTACAATCATTCTATGACACAAAGAAAAGTTAAGACAGAACATAACGTTAGAAAATATTCTAAATCAACCATTTCCATTTGTTAGCCTTACCGTTTTGGCTTCAATACAGCTTTAATTTGTTTTATCTTCACATATGTTTTTCCATTCCGTTCTTCAAATTTCAATTTGGCCTTAATTTTGAATAAAGCATCTTTAAGTTCTATGTCTCCATTACCGTTACCATTAATGGGTAATATCAAAATTTTACCGGAACTTTCAAAGTCTCCTTTTATTTTTAGGCTGGGTGCTAAGGCTTCTACTATGACAGGTTTTTTCAACTCCTTATCGAAACCCAATGAGTGTAGTACTTTTATTTTTTCTAAGCCAAGTACCACAAATTTATTGAATTTAAAATTAATTTGTATGGGTGTATTACCCTTCGATTCGGACATCGTTGTATTATACATGGTGATAGCTGATACATTAGTCAAACCGAAATCCGGATTCCCATTGGGATACGCGCGTAAGATGTCCATTATGGCTTTGGATACACAATTGTCATTATCGGTTGACTTGCATTTCTGTATATCCGGTGCTGTAATACAAGTTTGTGTTATTAGTGAAAAGTTCTTTTTTTTATCGATTTAATACTTAAAATACTTTATTTTTATAGAAAAATATACCATACCATTAGTTTCTAGAAAAGGTCTTAGATCCAAATTTACTTAGGTCGTTATTGGAATTTTCACAATAATATTTTGTTATTCAAACAAATATTAGTCATTACAAATGAAAATTAAGTTGTATTCCGTCATATTCAAATGGGTTTTCATATCTTGACCATTTCTTAGTGAGTACTACATCCATAAATTCTTCAAATCAAAATTTCAAAATTTCTACACTACCATCATTTTCTGATCATTTTCCTATTCATTTTCAAATCAAACTTCGAAACCCTGAGTTTATTTTCAATACACAACCTACTTTTATTAGTTTTAAAAATACAAATTTGAATTCTTTTAAAAGTGATGTAAGTCAAAGTATATTACAAAACTACCCAACATCAATTAGAAATCTTTCAAATTTAGAAATTAATCAGTATATTCAGGAATTTACAACAACTCTGAACTTGATTGCTAATGAACATTCGGAAAAAATTGAATTGAGGAATCGAAAATTCATAGTTTCTGATAAAATTAAGACTTTGTTTAAATTTAAATATGATTGGCAAAGAAATCTAAAGAAAGAAATCTGCTGAATATTATTCTTTAAAGACAAGTAGAACTTGAACAATCAGAAATTTTTAAGGAGCATCTTGAAAAAATAAAACCTGGCCGAACAGCTCACAAAAAGATTTATAATTTAATAGGTTATAAAAAGAATCAAACTTTTAAACATTTATCTGTTGATGGCATATTGATAGAAAATGAAACTTTGAAATTGGAAAAATTGAAAAATTGTTTTTTAAATATTTATAATAGTCCATTTCCTAATAGAGATATCTCACAAATTGAAATAAATATTAATAATACTATTTCCAGAACTGCAAATTTTCAATATTTTTTAACGAAAAATTTTTTGCCACAAATTCACAAGTCTGGTTACTTTAGAAGAACTAGTAGTTCATTCGAAAAATGTAATTAACAAAAAATCTTTCGGCTTAGACAAAATTTCCAATTTCATTTTAAAGAAACTTCTATTAATAGCATTTGAATTTCTAACCACTATTTTTAATAATTGTTTAAACAATTCATATTTTCCTGATGCTTGGAAAATTTCGAAAATAATACCATTAAAAAAGAAACCAAACTTAACCGATATAAACAATTTACGACCTATTTCATTGCTTTCAAATTTGGGAAAACTCTTTGAGAGAACAATTCGAGAGAAAATGGACATAGGAATTATTGGAAATTACATTCCAGATTTACAATTTGGTTTTAAGAATGGACATTCGACAACTGACGCTTTAATAAAATTTCAAAATGATGTCGTTTGTAATCTTCGTAAACGATTTTGCACTGTTGCAATTTCTTTAGATGTCGAAAAGGCATTTGATCATGCTTTTCACAATGGTATACTTCATAAAATGATTGAAATAGGGTTTAATCCTTTTATTATTTTTCTGATAGAACCTTTTGCGTACAATTTAATGATGGTTTATCAGATTTTGGAAATGTTACCTGTGGCGTTCCACAGGGTTCAATTTTAGCTCCACATTTATCTATACTAATATTATAAAGAGGTAATGTGTGTTTGTTTGTTTGTTTGTAGGAGGTAATCTCCGTAACTATCCATCTTATATTCCTGAAATTTTCACAGATTCTTACTGCGGATATGGGAAGTGCTATAGGCTATAATTTTTTAAATATTTTTAGTGGGCGTGGCACATCCCACACAAAGTAAATTTTAAAAATCATATACATATATTGAGTATTATGAGAGGGAGAGCTTTGCAAATTTGTGTGAGGTCACCTATTGTTAATATTAGTAGTTACGCCGGAAATGGGCGGGATCGGACAAGTGGGCATGGTACCTCCCATACAAGTAATAATTCAATATTATATATCTCGAGTACTGTGATAAAGATAGCTTTTCAAATTTGTCTGGCGTCACCTATTATTAATGTGAGTAGTCGGACAAAAAATGGGCAGTATCGGTCCAATAGGCGTGGCACCTGCCATACAAATTAAATATAAATTGTCATATATCTGGAGTACTGTTATAGTGAGAGTCTTGGGACTTTGTGTGAGCCCATAAGTTATTCATGTGATTAGTTAGACAAAAAATGGGCGTGATCGGAGCAGTGGGCGTGGCATCACCCGTACAAAGTAAATATATGATATCATATAACTGGTGTACTAAAAAGGGAAGCTTTGATGCTTTGCACGACGCCATCAGATCTTAGTATGAGTAGTCGGACAAAAAATTGGCGTGGCACTCCCTATGCAAAGTAACTATTTAATGTCATATATTTGGAGTACTGTAAAAGAGAGGGCTTTGTGGCTTTGCATGAGCCAATAGGTTCTCTGTATGATTAGTCGAACAAAAAAATGGGTGTGATCGAAGAAGTGGGCGTAGCAGCGCCCATGAAAGTAGATGTCTAATATCATATTGCATTTTGCACGAGACCATCAGATATTAATCTGAGTAGTCCAAAAAAATTGGGCGGGATGGGATTAGTGGGCGTGGTACCTCCTATATAAAAAATATGAAGTACTACGAAAGCGACAGTCTTATGACAAGTACATTAGGTCTAAATGTGATTTGTCATGGAAAATATATCGCCAAAACCAAAAATCGCCAAACCGAAAATCGCGAATAATAAAAATCGCCCAAAAACAAAAATATTCAAAATCAATAATGGGCAAAATCAAAAATCGCTAAAAACTAAGATTGGCAAATGATATTTTAAGTTCAACGCCAATAGTTAAGTGGGCAGCTACATGTACCTTGCTCCAGGGTAGGAAAGCCGAAAAATCTGATAATTGTTGTACCGAATGAAAAAACAAAGAACATTGTATATCAGCAAGTATCGAAATAAAAAAATCTTTGCATATAATCTATACTAGCATAATAAAGAGGTAATGTGTGTTTTTTTTGTTTGTAGGAGATAATCTCCGTAACTACTCATATGATCTTCCTTAAATGTGCACAGAATCTTACTGCAGATATGAAAAGTGCTACAGGCTGTATTTTTTTAAATATTTTTAGTTGGCGTGACACCTCCCATACAAAGTAAATTTTTAACATCATATATATTAAGTTCTATGATAGAGAGAGCTTTGCAAGTTTGTCTCAGGTCATCTATAATTAACGTGATTAGTAAGACAAAAAAAGGGCGGGATTGGACAAATGCGCGTGGCACCCCCAACAAATTTAATATTAAATATGATATATCTGAATTACTGTAATAGTGAGAGCCTTTGGACTTTGCGTGAGCCCTCTCATAACGATTCGTGGGGGGGAGGGGGCAGGGGGAGGGTGTAGCGAAGCACACCGGGTTACATCTAGTATAATATATTTTTGTACGATTTTCCTCATAATTTTACAAATTCAATTGGTCTATTGTATGCTGATGACTCTCTTTTATATTCACATCATGAATCTCCACTTGTTGCCTTAAGACAGGTTTCAAGTCACCCAGAAAAAGTTAAATTTTTTTATGATAATTGGGAGATTAAACTTAATACATCTAAATGTGAAGCAATTTGTTTAAGCAATGCTTCAGAAAAATGTAAAAATTTTGTTGTACCAGAAAGTAAAACGCTAAAACTTTTTCTTTGTGGTTATGAAATTCCCTTCAAAGAAAATATCAAATATTTAGGAATCAATATTAACAATCTTCTAAAATTCAACAAACATGCCAGAATAGCTTTAAAGAAATCTTACAAAATTATGGGTGCATTTTCAAATATTTTGTTTAATAAGAGTTTACCAATGAAAACTAAGCTCTTATTATATAAAACAAGTATTAGACCAGTTTTCTTATACGGTTTTCCTATTTGGTTCAATATTTCACCTACGGTCATAAAGGAAATGGAAATTTTTGAACGGAAAATTATAAGATGTTGTATTGGTAAAAACTTTGAATCAATTTTTAAGCTATACTCTAACATTTTTATTTATAATCAATCAAATACTACTCCAATTGGCTTATACATATGTGATATTTGAAGAAAATTCATTTCAAGATTATCAAATCATGAAAATAATTTTATTAAAAACATTTTTATTGAACAAAGAAATTTTAGTTGGTCAAATACAAACTACTTATCACCTATTGGCTATATTAATGAAATTCCTCCAAATTTTGATTTGAATACAAATTTATCCGCTAATTTTTATATAGAAAGTACACCAGGTACTCATAGAGGATAGTACATTTTTATTATCATTTATTATTTTGTTGTGATTTGTGTTATTTTCTTTTAGTTTTTAGTTTATTTTTAAGTCGTAGTTTTAAGATTATTTTAAGAGATTCACTCTCCAGATATGTTAGCTCCGGGAGCAAGAGCATTTTACTCACACTTACTTTTCATTAAAATTGTAATAATTTCAACGATTAAGCATGGTGCTGTTCAAATTTGTTGTAATTAAGATAATACTTTATAGTCTTAAGTTATTTACTCTCTTGTTATTTTTATGTTTAAGTTTCTATTATTGTATTAAAAAAGGCTCAATAAATATAACTTATAACTTATGAAATATTGATATATTTTAACCTTTTCAATAGTTATTCTAAACAATTAGTTGCCGAATAATTCGTTCACTATTCTCTTCTCTGCTGCTTGCCGCTTTGCCGCTCATTGCGTGGCCTCGGCCTAAGCCGTAGTTGAAGTAATAGCCAGACGAATGTGGACGATGAACAAGTCGTACTGTTCACAAGTACACTCAACAAATTTTGTTGGTAGGGTTAACTACAAATGATATTTCAAACTACTACATTGCAGTTCAAAAGGCGTTAACTATATTTTCTATAAAAATAACTAAAAATTTAGTTAATTATAAATACTTAAAAACAAGGTTCAGAAAATACACACACGAAACACACAATGTTCTGTTCAAGAGCAGCCAACACATATCTTTATTTTCATATCAATTATGCGCGTTTCTAAATTTTCTACGGTGCCCAACACAACCATGACTGTGTTCGTTTTAATATTTCGTTATTTACACGAACATTTTTGTATCACATACTTTTTGTTTCAATCACACATAAAGCACACATTTTTGAGTGTTGCTTTATTTGAAGTTCATGTTCTGGTACGTGTAATGAAAAAAAACACAGAACATGTACAATAAACAGGTTCGAGTTCAGTTATATTTTAAGTCGTGTTGTGGCTCGTGTAGTAAGAAAAACACAACATGTACAATAAACAGGTTCGAGTTCAGTTATATTTTAAGTCGTGTTTAAAATATAACTGAACTCGAACCTGTTTATTGTACATGTTGTGTTTTTTCTCACTACACGAGCCACAACACGACTTAAAATATAACTGAACTCGAACCTGTTTATTGTACATGTTCTGTGTTTTTTTTTTCAGTACACGTACCAGAACATGAACTTCAAATAAAGCAACACTCAAAAATGTGTGCTTTATGTGTGATTGAAACAAAAAGTATGTGATACAAAAATGTTCGTGTAAATAACGAAATATTAAAAAAAACACAGTCATGGTTGTGTTGGGCACCGAAGAAAATTTAAAAACAAACATAATTGGTATGAAAATAAAAATATGTGTGTGTTGGTCTAAGTTATGTTTGTTTACATATATGTACGAGTTTTTTATTCAGTGTGTGTTTTTTTCTGAACTCTGCTTAAAAAACAACTATCAAAATAATAAAAGCAACCAACAAAAGACTACAGCAGTTAGAAAGTATCGCTTATTTTTATGTTCTTAAATATACGTCCGGGAAATAATGAAAAAGAAGTTACAATAATAACATTATCAATTCAATAAAGGATTTTTTTTATAGTAATTTTCAAAAATTAACTGTTATTAAAATATATTATTTTTGCGCTTAGTTATTTTTGCTAATAACTGTAAAAAAAAATTTGTATTTTACATTTTCTCATAGTAAAATAACCACAATTACAGTAATTAACTGCCACTGTAATTAGGTTGGAGCGAAATTTTTTGTTCGAATTTTATTTCTTCTGTACTATGAATCGATGCTCCATAGCCTTAAACATACTGAAAAAATATTTTAGCTTCCTAGGTCGATGTCTTGAAGGGGCGCAGAGGACTTTTTTAACTAGACCATATATTGAAATAAAAGTAATTATTTATTATTTTTATTATTTATTTAATATATATAGAGGATATATTTACAAACATTTTTACAAATGTTTTGAGATAATATAAATTTATATCTATAACTGGCATAACTTTAAAGTTGTGAGCCAGATTGGCAAATATAAGCTGTTTTTAGATAAAACAAATTGATTTTAGTTCATAGAATATTTATCTTAACATATTTATAAAAGTAGTGTATATTCATATGTAAATATTTTTATTTTTTAAAAAAACTTTAAACAAGTTTAATTGCAAATTATGTAAATTGATTAATTATTAATTTTCTGTATTTTAAACAAATTTCCAAATATTTTACAAGCGTACTAAAGGGATAAGTTTGTACATTGCGGATGTTTAGAACTTCAGTTAAGTTCAGGATACTTTTTCTAAAGTATTGAAGTCTAAATCCATTATAGATAGGGCAGATACCAATAAAATGATATGTGTTTTCTGTTTCGTCCATGTTGCAGAATGTGCACAACCCGACAGATGTAGCTCTGAATGGTCTAGAGTTAATATCCAATAGGCCTCCTCTTGCGCGAATTAGTAGACTTATTGCACGTGAAGAGAGATTAGAGGTAGTAATTTTCAATAAAAAATATTGCAGTTGCGGATATAAATCATTGAATTGCGAGCTTCTTGCATCAGAAATAACATTTCCATTTTCATAAGAATTAACGAGGAACAGAATTGATTTGTAGTAATTGCAAAGTGGAACTGTATTATCTTCTGGCACGAAATTGATTTTTGCACATAAGTTTGACCATTTCTCCGCCCAAAAAGTATGTTTAGCTATAATTATTTTCGCAAGTTTGCGAGGCAATCTATTCTGAGGCATATTTAGGATTTTATTTATATAATCGAAATGCAAATTTAATGTATCGAGATGTAATGATTTTGAACCAGTTTCTGCAAGTAACATGTAGTTTGGTGTGTTGGTGGGCAATAATAACATCTTTTTGGTAAAAAGTCTTAACAATTTTTCAACTACATCGTATTTTTTATAACCCCATTCCTGGGCTCCATATAGCATTATAGAACGAGAAGCAGCACTAAAGATTTTAAGTTTATTTTTAATGTTTATTTTGGGATGGTTTATATATTTGGACCAAGTGGAAGAAATCGCCATTTTTGATGTTTTGAGTTTGTTTTCTAGATGTTTGTTAAAAGATAAATTAAAAGACAGATCTATGCCAAGATACTTGTAAGAGTTCATAATTTCAATTTCATGTTCTCCATAAGTCCATTTTAAGTTATTGGGTATTCTCGTCCCACTACGAAAAACTAATACCTTGGATTTAGTTAGGTTGACTTTTAATTGCCACATGTTACTATACGCGTACAGAGTATCAATCATGGTTTGCAGACCACTTTGGGAGTCAGATAATATGACAATGTCATCGGCATAGAGTAGGATTTTTACTGTGATGTTTTCAACTGTTATCCCGCCAGGAAGTTCATCGGCTAAGTCGTTCAGGTATAAGGCAAATAGCATTGGGCTTAATATACACCCTTGCTTTACACCAAGATTTACATCAAAGGAGTCAGAAAAGGAATTTCCGAAAAATATTTGGCATGAAGTGTTTTCATAAGAGAGTTGAAGTAATGGTATTATTTTTGTTGACAACCCCATACGCGATAGTTTGGAGAACAAAGAGTTCCTAGGAATCATATCAAAAGCGCATGAAAAGTCGATGAAAAATGCATACGTATTTCTGCCGTTCAATTTGTTTAAGATTTAGAAGATTAAAGACATTATCGACAGTTGAATAGTTTTTTCTGAATCCAGCTTCATTTATGATGTTATATTTGTTAGTCCAATCAGTAATACGATGCAGAATAAGAAAACTATGGGAACATATACAGTAATCAATTAATGAATTACCTCTTCCGCCATAAAAACTTAATCACCATTTGAATCACCATCAATTCTGCCATTTAACACCACACCTCCTATGTTTTCAATTAAATTCATTAGTCGTTTACCTTGTCCATTTATTACTTCATCATTAGAATATCTTATATTGTTAATGAGTGGTAAATCAGATAATAAGTTTGGGTCTAATTCTTCTTGTTCGTTGCCAATGCGGGCATTCAAATCACCGAGAATGCAAAAGTTCGAAGGACATAATTCGTTTAAAAAATATTCAAAAAATTTAAAATCAGCATTCCAGTTTGTGCAATTTAAATATCGGGGTATCAGATAAAATAGATTATTATTTATTTTTGTAGTTAAAACAACATTACGATCAGTGAGACATAAAAAGTTTAAAACCATATAAATACCCACCACTAGCACGACCAGCACTATTAATTTTCTTAGCTTCTATTCAGTGTAAATAATAATTTTGAAAACAATTAGCAAAGTACTGTTGTTTGTGTGCTAACACATGAGTTTCAAACAGAAAAAATATATCAAATTTATTTATGTAATAAAATTACCAAAATTAAGACTAGTAGCAAGATTAGCTACATTATAACACAGAATCCGGCAAAAATTGTACTGCTGTTGTATATTTGTAGTGCTAGGGGCATCAGACGTTGTAGGTAAGTTGTTCCTAACACAGACATCAATGGGAAGATTGGCTTTTGTGAGTAGGCTTCTGAGAAATTCAGCATCATCATTTGATTGGGCCACAACTTTCCCCAACATCCATGTGTATTTTTTATTGTTTACATACTTAGGTACAAAACTCACCAAGTCTCACCTTTATATTCATATTCAAGTTTGTAATAGCCTTGTTTATTTTTCTTAAGTTGTAACGAGTGTTTTGCTCATCCTTAGTGTAGTCTTTATGAATAAAAATCGTACCACCCTTTAGCTTATCCTTTGCAGCTAGAACATTAACGGCTTGTAGATATGTTTCTAGAGTGAATAAAAAGGTGTTTCTGGTTGGTAGTATGTGGACAGTTGCAACATTAGCATTAACACATAATTTTTTACTGCATAAATCCATAAAATCCAATTTAGCGGTGGCGGTGTTGGCACTTACAAGACCGCTAACAACAACATTTGTGGAACGAGACCTGCGGCCAATTTGTTCAATACGAGAAGTAAGCGTATTAACTTCATTTCTTAGTTTTTTATTTTCCTCCCTTAGTTCATCAATTTCGTAATTTGGTATAAAACAGTTTTATATGAAGTTAATTCGAGTTGTTTCAGTCTTTTATTTATTCACATAAAATACAATCTATAATATTAATAGGTAAGGCGATTTCTTGTGACCGATGATTTGTTAAACAGTTTTCTCCCGATTTTGACCAAATGTGCCTTATTTGAAAGGTATTTCTTTTTAGCTGTACAGACTTAATGTGTTTGCAAAAAAAAATAGTTTTTTTTTGTCTTGATTCACAATAATAATTGTGGTGAATTGAAAAAAATGATGAATTGTGAATTGTCTAAAATTTGTTAGCATTCCTTTAGGGTCAATAATTTATTAAATTAAAAAATAAAATTTCCTAGAATTTGCCCTTGAACTTAGAGGGCTGGAATCTGCTAGTTAATATAAATAAAATGATATAAACTTAATATAAAAAAAATAGTTAATGTTAATAAAAAAATATATAATTCATTTTGCTATCCATTATCAGTCTCATTGCTTGGAAAATTGATACTTGGTCTTAAACAATGGTATATCTTGCCTAGCTTTAATTCTGGAGCTTTGCTTCTGATCCACAAAAAAGCAATTGAAGCTTCAGTGACGAGCTTGACATGCTTTTCTACTGCTTGAGTATGACAAGGAATGTTTTCAAATTCAAGAAAGTTATTCTCCGAACAAATCAACTTTGAAATTTCTGCATTAGTATATTTCATGGTTATTGGGGGTCCTGTTACTTTCACATTCACCCAATCTATCAATTTCATAGTAATTTGTCGCATTTTCTTGAAGCTCTGGAAAACGAGACTCGCGAACTTTCTCTGTGCTAGTTCCTTTTCTGGCTTCTAACACTCTTCAAAGAGCCAATTCCGTTATGTGTAATACATCATCTTGTAGCATAGCCAACAAAATATTTTGTGGGTGTTCGAAGTACGAATTTCTTTGTATAGCTTTTAAAACAATACTTTTAAGGTCATCTGTTATATAAAAACTGCTGTTTACCATATTGAAAACATGAACTGGACCGTATTGACTTTATGTCAAACCATCTTAGTGAGTACACTTTCATAATGAAAAGCGCTAGTTGCTTCAGGTTATCTGGTGGTTTAGCCGCAAACGAAGAAACCTATTAGCGCAAGTTAACCATCGAGAGTTTGCTAATTTTCCTGGGTCTTTACTAGCTAAACCTGGTGAAACTAAACCAGCCGAAATGGTGAAACATATTTCGTATAGATATTTTTGATCAGTGCTTAACAAATTAATATTAGCTTTTTGCAATTCTGTGAAAATCGCTTCAAAAGCTTCTGGTTTAAACTCAAGGCACTTGTAGAGATTTTTTCCTATACCGCCGGAGAAGCTATTCGCAACTGTAGTGGTTCCATCAAGACTTTAAAACAAATGGTGTAGTGGTAATTCATTTGCGTGCAATAAAAACACAATCCATTGTAAAGGTCGTTTTAGATGTTTTTCTAATAAATCAATTACTCCATTCTTATGTCCCGTATTGACAGCCATTCCATCACATCCAATTGCCACAAAAGATGAATGAAACTCAAACTTTTCTTCCATAAATTCCGCAATACTCTTCTGAATATTAGCTCATTTTCCTGAATCTAGTGAGAAATGACCTATATACTCAGAATTTGTCTAAGTTATCACTGATATATGTTCCTCAGTAATAGTTTTCCGATGTGACTTATTTTCAATAGAAGTCAGAACTAAAATTCTATCTTTACGACCTACAGTGGACCATTTGACGAGAAGGCGGTCAAAACTCTATAACTTTTGATTGGATTGGAATTTTATAAGCGGTTTTATTTGTTTGGTAGGTGAGACTTTAGCCTTTAAGTTTTGATATAAAATGTAATTCTCGACCGAAAATAAAAAAAGTTACGGAGGGTTTAAAATACATTTTCATTTGTAGTTGAATTTTAGTAAAAAAGTGAAGTGTTAAAAGGTAAAAAATGGTTTTTTTAAATATAATGTCTTATTTTTTCAGTTAATTTTACAACTAATACTTTTTAACATTTTTATACTCTATACCACTATGTGGTTTGGGTATAATGACTTTGTGCTGCTGTTTGTAACAACCAAAAATATTTGACCCAGACCCATCTTTAATTATACCGATCGAATCAGAATCACTTTTTGAGTTGATTTAACAATGTCCGTCCGTCCGTCCGTCCGTCTGTGTGTCCATGTAAACCTTGTAATCAAACTGCAGGTCGCAAATATGAATATATTTCGATGAAATTTGGTATATAAGCTTTTATCGGCCATGGGATGAACGCTATTGAAATTGGTGGGAATCGGTCCATGTTCAGAACTAGCCCCCATACAAATTACCCCTATGAAATCGACATAAATTGCCATAAGATCCAAATTGTCATATAGATCTTACTCAAATTGGGTTTGTATGCATTCATTACATCCATTAATGAGTAGTCCAAAAATGATCCCTTTGGCCCCATATAGAGCTGCTTCCCGATATTCACTTAAATCTATTAAAAAACAAAAATATTGCATTGATTCTTCTCAAATTTTGTTTGTATATGTTTTTGCAAAATACAAGAGACGTTACCAACCATGGTCAGGATCGGTCCATTTTTGGACCTAGTTCCCATATAGATATAGCATCCGATATGAACTTTTTCATATCTGCAGCCAAAAAAAAAATGATAAAAATCCCACTCAAATTTGGTTTTTGCTTATTTTCTATGTCCAGTTAGTTGGGCCTAAGGGATAGGGTTTCTACACGCATGGTATAGGGTATCATATAGTCGGTCTAGACCGACTATAATTTTCTTACTTGTTTTAAGTTAATTTTTTCAGAAAATGCCAAACTTTGGCCCCCGTAAACTTTTTAGTCCTAATGTGCACAAGGGCCAAAGGTTGTTGTTTTTTTTTTTTTTTTTTTGAAAGATCCCGAGTTGAAATATAATTTATTAAACAGCGAACGTAAAAGTTACCTTATATTGGTTCAAGATAGAGAAGTTTCAATGAAAAACTCGTATGTTTTTGCTTTAGTTAAAATTTTTTTTTATTGTCTTTTTAAATATTTCTATATCAATTTTTATGGTAAATTTATGAAATATAACAATTTTTATTGTAAATTTACAAAACATATAAATTTTTTAGTCAAGAATTTTTTAACTATATAAAAAAAATCGTGCGAGTCCGATCACAGGGAAGATGTGTAAACATCTAATAATTAAAGATTTTTGTATGTCATTTTTTTAAAATCAAATAGAAAGCGTCATCTATGTATCACTTATAGCAAAAACTGTATCAGCTAATTCAACAACCCTTTGCTGTAAAACGTTAAAAATATCCCAATATAAACGTATATAAGTGATACATAGATGACGCTTTAAAAAAGTGGCATAAAAAAAAAACAATGTTATATCATAATTTTTTCACCAATACAATCATAAGTCACACAGCGTTATCTGCTTCAGCTCACACCGATATGAGTTACGCTGTTTTTGTGATTGTATTGTGAAATAGAAATTTACCCCCCTGCGCGCATAGATGTTTACACATCAAAAAGTGTAACTTATTGTTAGTGTAATGAAAAAGTACTTTAAATCGACGAATTTCAGTAAAAATTTCTTCTAAATAGCCTTGATTTTCATCTTCTAGAAGTTTAGCTTCTTCGTCTAATTCAATAGAGGTAGTTTTCCATTTTTGACGAATGTTGGACATACATATATGGATCTGAAGTGCACAACAAAATAGTGATAAGGTCTTCATTAATACAACATCTGGACATTTTCCTTGTATTGTGCTCGCGTAAAAATCTGTAGTCTTTGTTCCTTTTTTCTTGCGCTTCTTCAGATAGATCTCTTATTGGTAGCATATTGTTTTGAAGTATTTGTTCCCCATGGTACAAAATTTTATGAACTGTGGATGGCATATATCTCCAAGAGTATTTTTCATTATAAAGTATAGCTGTTTTATTGGCGTACTCTCCAAATTTTTTTGCATTTATCTTTCTGCTGCATGCTAGAACTTGTAATATGATTTTGAATCGTCTTATTAATTCATGATCTACCCTGTGATAAATGCTGCAGTTTCCGGATCGGAAAAAAATCTCCTTGCAGCATTTCCATCATTTGTGTTTCCTTCCCCTTGTTTTGGTTGGTCGATTACTTGGCCTAGCTGTAGATATTTTTGTTGAATTTGTTTTTTTTTTGCTTTCTTTTTTCTTCATTTTCTTTGTTTTTTCTCACTGTTTCGCCTAACGGACCAAATTCCAAATCATAACCTAATTTAGGAATATGCTCCATGAAACGTACTCTAGCATGAAGAGGGGACATTCCAAATTCGTAGGCTTCCTTAAAATTATCGTCTTCTGGTGGGGGTTGGCTTAATTGACTTGATGTCTTTTGGCATATAATGCAGCTTGACGTTGACTTTGTTCCAGTTAAAGCTTGTGCAACTTTTCCATCAATCATTGTGAGACACATTTTAAAATGTACTTCAATGTCTTGGTCATCAAATTTAAATATTACTGGTTGAAGTTCCTTAATTTGATCTTTTATTTTTTGAACTTCTTCAGTTATGACATCTTTGGTTTCCTTTTTGAATGCAAATTTTATTGGTCTGCAATACTTTGTTGAAGAAGGAATTTAATTTTTCCATATATCAATTTCTGTTGCTCTACTAGTTGACGGCTCTAAGACGCTATACCTTTATGTTAAGCGCAATGGAACGAAAGATACCATAAATAAATTAGCATCTGATGAATTTTCGGCATTAAATTGCTTGTATTGTTTCTGACCAGAGGATCCATCACATCGCCATTTAGAAATTAAAGTAATGCTGCCATTACCAATTTTTTTAAATGATCAGTATCAAGCGTATTTAGCAATCGTTCTGCAGTATGATCAAGGAGATCTTGCAATTTTATTTCTGCTGATGTTGAAGTGACACTAATAGCAGATTGTGAAGGTAAGCATTCTTTTTTGGCAGAAACTAAATCTCGATACTCTGGAAAAATCCCACAATTATTTTCATTGGTTCGCTTCCGCAATTCCTTATGTCGATTTTTGGTCAATTTCAAATCCAAAAATAGGGCGAACGCTTCTTCCGGCGTAAATTTCTTATCTTCAATTGGTGTAGGAATGCTTTTCAAAATCCTCTTTATGCGCTTTGGGCTCGCTTCTACTATTTTTTCAATTATTTCAATTTTATTTTTTTTATTTTGGTTTGCTTGAATTTGGTGCAAAAATGAATCCTTAATAATTCTCTGAGAAATTTCTTCATTGATATTCTCCAGCTTGCGCCTTCGAGATCTGTCACTACATCCGACAATTGGTTTTGCTGGTCGACCCTTTTTTCCACTTTCGTTGGCAGTTGTAGATGCACTCTCAAAAATAAGTTCCTTTATTAACCAGTCTTGGAAACGTTTTTACATCTTTGCCTTGCTATGAGAGCATTCAATGTACCGTCTTTTCAAATTCGATGCAATATTAGTAATTTTTCCTTTGTGCATTTCAATGTCTTCTAGGTTACAATTCTTAAAGAAGTCGTTGCTCACTATGTGCAAAATTACATCTTCTACATCATTTCGTTGAAAATAAATATCTGCCAGATCTCTGTAACAGTACTTAGCCATTGCACAAATTGTAATGAATAATAATTGTGGAAACATTATTATAAATAATCTTTCTTGCAATTATGTAAAATAAAAATTTTTATCTTTTATTAC
The DNA here is from genome assembly GCA_963682025.1 of Cordilura impudica. Taxonomy (NCBI): domain Eukaryota; kingdom Metazoa; phylum Arthropoda; class Insecta; order Diptera; family Scathophagidae; genus Cordilura; species Cordilura impudica. The sequence continues at coordinate 292,410,584 of OY821517.1, forward strand.
CACTTTTAGAAGCATAAAAAACCCACATCCTAACCCCTTTTAAAAGGTGAAGCATACCTGCTCATATCTTAAAGGGCTATGTCGCAATAGTTTTTTTTATCATTTACAAATTTTATCTTTTATTACCACTTTTAGAAGCATAAAAAACTCACACCCTCCCTAACCCCCTTTAAAAGGTGAAGCATACCTGCTCATATCGTAAAGGGCTTTGTCGCAATAGTTTTTTTTTACCATTTACAAATTTTTATCTTTTATTACCACTTTTAGAAGCATAAAAAACCCACACCTAACCCCTTTTAAAAGGTGAAGCATACCTGTTCATATCGTAAAGGGCTATGTCGCAATAGTTTTTTTAGCATTTACAAATTTTTATCTTTTATTACCACTTTTAGAAGCATAAAAAACCCACACCTAACCCCTTTTAAAAGGTGAAGCATACCTGCTCATATCGTAAAGGGCTATGTTGCAATAGTTTTTTTTTACCATTTACAAATTTTATCTTTTATTACCACTTTTAGAAGCATAAAAAACCCACACCTTTTAAAAGGTGAAGCATACCTGCTCATATCTTAAAGGGCTATGTCGCAATAGTTTTTTTTTACCATTTACAAATTTTATCTTTTATTACCACTTTTAGAAGCATAAAAAACCCACATCCTAACCCCTTTTAAAAGGTGAAGCATACCTGCTCTTATCTTAAAGGGCTATGTCGCAATAGTTTTTTTTTATCATTTACAAATTTTATCTTTTATTACCACTTTTAGAAGCATAAAAAACCCACACCCTCCCTAACCCCCTTTAAAAGGTGAAGCATAGCTGCTCATATCGTAAACGGCTATGTCGCAATAGTTTTTTTTTTTACCATTTACAAATTTTTATCTTTTATTACCACTTTTAGAAGCATAAAAAACCCACACCTAACCCCTTTTAAAAGGTGAAGCATACCTGCTCATATCGTAAAGGGCTATGTCGCAATAGTTTTTTTACCATTTACAAATTTTTATCTTTTATTACCACTTTTAGAAGCATAAAAAACCCACACCCTAACCCCTTTTAAAAGGTGAAGCATACCTGCTCATATCTTAAAGGGCTATGTCGCAATAGTTTTTTTTTTACCATTTACAAATTTTATCTTTTATTACCACTTTCAGAAGCATAAAAAACCCACATCCTAACCCCTTTTAAAAGGTGAAACATACCTGCTCATATCTTAAAGGGCTATGTCGCAATAGTTTTTTTTTTATCATTTACAAATTTTATCTTTTATTACCACTTTTAGAAGCATAAAAAACCCACACCTCACCCCTTTTTAAAAGGTGAAGCATACCTGCTCATATCTTAAAGGGCTATGTCGCAATAGTTTTTTTTTTTTGCCATTTACCTGTTATTTAAATTGTTTCCCATTTTGTCAGGTATTTAAACTATATAACTCTAATTCAGACTATTAATGTTTTCGAAAGATACCTATGTAAATGTACCTGTAACAATTAAGCGCATTATATCTCAACCCTTTTTTATAAGTACATAACAACTCCTGACAACTCTACCGACACGCAGAAAACTTCACCGCGGTGCACCGGTACGACCAACTTTTGTATTCATAACACTCAGACGGACGGACGGACATCGTTTAATCGACTCAGAAAGTGTTTTTGAGTCGATCCGTATAATAAAAGATGGATAAAGGTCCAATATTTTTGGCAGTTACAAACATCACCTCAAACTTAATATATCCTAACCACATAGTGGACAACTTTTGTATTCATAAATTTTGCAGAAAATATCTAACCTTGGGTCAGAGCGGAAACTGGCGGATATATAATGGGGTACAGGAGTATAGGGGAGGGTTCGGACTATAGAACAGTGCAAGATTTTTTCTGACTGCTTTTGACTGGCAGGAGTTATGCTCTATTAAGTAGGAGATTTTCGGAAAATTTGGACCTTTTTTTAAAAAAATTTTTTTTTTAATTTTGGAATGACTCAGTGATTTTGCATTTTTAACATTAATAGCATGGAAGCCACAAAATTATACAAAATTTATTTCACTTCAAAATCTTTTAAATCAAAAAAGTTACAGTCATTAAAAAATAAAAATTTACAAAGACATTTTTAATTTTAGCAAAATACTGAGAAAGCCCATTTTCGAAGACCCAGTTCGCTGTGATATAGTTGAGATAGAGTCGCAATTTTTTGGCTCCCGAGGTTTACTAGTATTTACTTTCAAATGAATAATATAACTTTAAAATCGGTAACAAAAACAAAATGATTTTTGGCTGCCTTCTCAAAATATGGTCCACTGTGCGACGTCCAACTCTACATTAGCTGTACAATATCGGAAATTGATGATTGCGAATGTAAAATTAACGTTGACTTACAAAATATTAGGCTCTCGGCTACAACCAATGGATTATGTCTCAATCCAAGTGAGTCAAAATGTATGTTAATTACTAAAAAAATCAGGTTATTCCAAATATTTGGGTGAATCAAAAATTAATCTTGTGGATAAGGTAAAAAATCTTGGAGTCACATTTAATAAATATTTACACTGGAATGACCACGTTGTTATTACAACCGGAAAAATATATGGTATGTTAAGAAACTTATGGTGCACTCAGTGGTTCGTACCATTTCAAGTCAAAATGCTTCTGGCTAAAACATACTTAATACCAACTCTACTCTATGGTTGTGAGTTGTTCTCAAGCTGTGATGCAACCAGTATGCGTAAACTAAACGTATCTTTTAATAACATTGCGCGATATATATTTGGCATACCACGACTTGGTAGCGTATCTTTCTACGCTAAAAAAATTTATGGTGTCACTTTTGAAAACCTTTTGATGTGTAAATCACTAATATACCTGCATAAAATTATTTACTCAGGCCAACCTAAATACATTTACGAAAGAATAAACTTTTTTAGGTCTGAGAGAGGACGCCGTATTATTCAAATACAACATAAGGATCAACTTTCGGATTTACACTTCTATATTAATGCAAATTATCAGCAACGCAACTAAATTCAAATATAAAATATATGAATATTATAATTAATTTTTTTTTTCTTTTATTATTTTATTATTATTATTTTATTATTTATATTTATGTTTCTTTTTTCTTTGTTTTGTTAGTATTAGGTGGTATTTTATTATTTTATTTTTTTTTTTTCTTGTACATTTAAAATATAACTATAATTAGTATTCAGTACTTCTATATAAGATTAATTCTTTGTACTGAATTATAATTTATGAAATTCAATAAATAAACAAATAAATAGCTTTCAATACTTTCATAATAAGGTCTGCATGCAGACCAAATAAAATCAAACCTACAATGAAAAATCCGCTTATTTTATCAAAATCTAATGGTTCTAGTGAGAATTTGCCATATAAAAATCATACCTTACGTAAGCCGGTTTGTAAGAGATTACTAAAATTTTATTTTTTACAAACCTGCTTACTAAGAGCTCTATTTTTAAATGGATATTTTTAAATTTCGTTAAAATAATAAATCTGCTTAAAAAGATATTTGTTCTCAATGAATGGTTCATAAAATACTATATACGACTGATTGTTTTTAAATTCTTAGAACATATGTATAACTCACAAGGCCAATCTCAAAAAAACAAAGGAGGCAGGTAGAATTATACCCAAAAATACAGCAAACTACAAAAAATCTAGCTAGAACTAGGTAAAAGTATATAGAATTGATTCTCATGTGCACGTTGATAAGGATATATAATTTTGGTCAGGTAAAGGCAGCAACCTTAAAAAATCTAAAATTCACCAGTATGGGGCTGGAGGTACGATTTCACACTTAAACAGCCGTTTCGCTCTCAGAGGGTTTTAAAAACACGTATGTTTGATGTTATTTAGGTAATCCAAAAAAAAAAAACATTTTTTTAAAAAAACTGAAACGAAAATTAGTCTAGGCCAACGTGATCCAGAAACCATGTTTCATCTAAATCGGATAAAGGAATCGTAATAAATTTATCTTAAATTAAAAAAAAAACGGTTTTAAGTATTTTTTAGCACTCCTGCCGATTTTATACAAGCATTAAAATGCCCAATTAGAATTTAAAAAAAAAAACAAAAAGCTTTTTTAGTTATGTGTTTACAATTACAAAATACTCAAATCTGTTTTTTCTTAAATTTTAGATAAATTTATTACATGGCGATCCTGTCAAAATGAGAAATTTTGGTAGAATAATAAATCGAAGATTTCTTTTTTTTATATGAGTACAAGAGAATAAATAGACAAAATTTTTAGTAAATGGGAACAATTAGTGACGCGGCAAACGGAATATGTACCTTCATCTTCGGGGAATTAGATTGACGACACACCCAGGTACATTCCGATACCAATAAGAGCTGGTCCCAAACCAATAACTACAGAACAGCACAGAGAATATCAAGAGAAGTGTAAGAAACATACCAGGGAATTTAGAGAATCGATAAAAGAGCCTACCATTAAACTAAAGAAAAGAGATGGCAAGAACCGGAAATTCCAAAAGGAATGTTAAAAATTTCAGAGAATTATTAATATAAGCTTTGGGTTGCAGAAAACAAATAAACAAACTCAATAAATTGCGGGAAGAAGGATGGACAAGGATGGATATCTATCTCTATATATTTTTCAAACATCAACACGAAGGTGTCGTCTTTAGCTTGGTAAAGTCTAGAACCAATTCTTGCTCTTGTAAACAGCTAAGAAGACTCACGACCTCCGACCCTTCGGGGCAGGTGGACAACGGGCAATGGTATTATAACAACCGTTAAAATACTACTTAATGTGAGCAACGTGGAAAGTCAACGGCGAAGAAGTGATTGATGTATCACATCTAAGGCGAATGAACCAACCATCCCACCGCTGCGTCTGTCTCATATTGGGCGGCAGCAAACAGCGTATGTACTCTAGAGGAGCGGAAGAATACACAGAAAGAAAACTATAAACCCTTCAGAAGGCAACGGGAAACCACTGAAGTAATGCCCCTTGAAAACCATACAATGAACAATAACAATAACGTACGGCTCTCAATCTCCGGAAACACGAGGGTGCTAAGAATCCCCGGAGGTAAAACAAAACAAAAACTCAACATCGGTACATGGAATGTACGAAGTCTTTATGAAGCTGGAAAACTAGCTAATACCATAGCCGAAATGAACAGGCTCAAAATTGACATACTCGGTGTAAGTGAAACGTGGTGGCCAGATAGTGGAGAATGTGCTTCCCAAAATACGAAAATGTACTATTCAGGCAACCTTAACAATAACCACAGAAATGGCGTGGGAATTATCGTAAAAAATAACATAGCGAAATGCGTATCCGGATTTATCCCAAAATCAGACAGAGTCATGCTTATAAAGCTAGACGCCAGACCAATAAATATAAATATTATTCAAATATATGCACCCACTGCTGATAAAAGTGACGAAGAAATTTAAGTTTTTTATGATGAAATTAAAGATGTTATGAAAATGACGAAACCTCACGAGATAACCATCATTCATGGAGATTTCAACGCAAAAGTAAGAGAAGATAAAGTACCTGGTACAACAGGAAATTACGGATTAGGAGAAAGAAATGAAAGAGGCGACAGACTAATCCAATTCTGTCAGGAATACAAAATGACAATAACTAACACATTGTTCTGCCTTCCGCCAAGACGACTCTATACCTGGAAATCCCCACAGGATAGAAGAGGTAACATTGTGAGGAATCAAATTGATTACATACTTATAAATAAACGCTATTGCTCAACTATAGCAATGACAATAACTAATGACAATAACTAACACACTGTTCTGCCTTCCGCCAAGACGCCTCTATACCTGGAAATCCCCACAGGATAGAAGAGGTAACATTGTGAGGAATAAAATTGATTACATACTTATAAATAAACGCTATTGCTCAACTATAGCAAAAACTTCAACGTACCCAGGGGCGGACGTACCATCGGACCACAATCTCCTAATGGCAAACTTGTACCTAAAACTCTCCTTAACCAAAAGGAGAAAAGTACGCAGGAAACTAGATATGGGAAAACTCGAAGTACCCGCTATTCGAAATTACGTTAGTAGAGAACCAAATAACGTTAGTAGAGAAGAGACTGAAAATGTATGGAGTTCTGTTAAAAACACATTAAAATCAATAGCAAACAATACACTGGGAAACAGCGAAATTGCTCAAAGAAAAGAATGGATGACAATGGAAATATTAGAACTAATGAAAGAACGTAGCAAATACAAAAACTCAAATTATGAGCTATATTATGAATTAAATAGGGAGATTCAAACGGCGATACGGATAGCAAAGAACGAACACCTGAATAGACAATGCCAGGAGATCGAAAGATTACAATACTTGCATGACGACTTTAATCTCCACAAAAAACTAAAAGAAGCCGCAGGGATATACCGCAAATCAACCACAGTTGTACTATACAACAACAACAGCGAAGCTGTTTTCGATATTACAGAAAAGAAGACTATATGGACTGAATATATCAGACAAATGTTTACTGATAGAACCCGATCAAATTATGAAGCGCAGATGCAACAACCACTAACAGGATCTTTTATCACTAAAACGGAGGTGGAATCTGCAGTAAGGTCTATAAGAGAAAAAAAGCCTGTGGTCCTGATGAAATTCCTTCTGAAATACTGAAGTTGATAGACGACGACAATATCCAACTATTAATAGATTTGTTTAACTACATCTATGATACGGGTCAATACCCCACAAGATTGGCTTAGATCAACATTTATAACCATTCCTAAAAAAAAACACCCAAAATATTGTAATGATTATAGGCTTATCAGCCTAATGAGCCATGCCCTAAATATATTCCTCAGAATAATTCACTCCAGAATTTATGAAAAATGCGAGAAGGCAATGGGCGCATCTCAGTTTGGCTTTAAAGAAGGAATGGGCACCCGCGAAGCACTATTTTCTATACAGATATTGGTTCGGAAATGCAGAAATGTACAGAAGGATGTTTTCTTCTGCTTTATTGATTACGAAAAAGCTTTCGACACAGTGCGACATGATAAAATGATGGAAATTCTTATGTCCTTAGGTATAGACGACAAGGAAATTAGATGCATTGGCATCAAACAGCGCAACTAGATATCAACGGTGAGCTGACGGAAAATATAATAATTTCCAGAGGAGTCAGACAAGGCTGTATATTGTCTCCTTTATTATTCAATATCTACTTCGAAAAAATTTTTCATGAATCCATCAGCAACGTTCGAAAGCGCATATATAACTATAAACGGCACATTTCTTAACAACATTAGATATGCTGATGACACTACCTTACTAGCTGATAGTATGTCGGTGCTTCAAGATCTAGTGGTCTGAAGATTAATATACGAAAAACAAAATACATGATCATTAGCAGAAAAAATAACCACAACATAACTTAAAACAAGTAAGAAAATTATAGTCGGTCTAGACCGACTATAAGATACCCTATACCATGCGTTTAGAAACCCTATCTCTTAGGCCCAACTAACTGGACATTGGATTTTTATTAATTTGTTTGGCTGCAGATATGAAAAAGTTCATATCGGATGCTATATCTATAAAGGGACTAGGTCCAAAAATGGACCGATCCTGATCATGTTTTGTAAAGTCTCTTGTATTTTGCAAAAATATGTAGAAACAAAATTTAAGAAGAATCAGTGCAATATTTTTGTTTTTTAATAGATTTAAGTGATGATCGGGAAGCAGCTCCATATGGGGTCAAAGGGATCATTTTTGGACTACTCATTAGTGGATGTAATGAACGCATACAAACCCAATTTGAGTAAGATCTATATGACAATTTGGATCTTATGGCAATTTATGTCGATTTCATATGGGTAATTTGTATGGGGGCTAGGTCTGAACATGGACCAATTCTCACCAATTTCAACAGCGTTCATCCCATGGCCGATAAAAGCTTATATACCAAATTTCATCAAAATATATTCATATTTGCGACCTGCAGTTTGATTACAAGCTTTACATGGACACACAGACGGACGGACGGACGGACGGACATTGCTAAATCAACTCAGAAAGTGATTCTGATTCGATCGGTATAATTAAAGATGGGTCTAGGTCAAATATTTTTGGTTGTTACAAACAGCAGCACAAAGTCATTGTACCCAAACCACATAGTGGTTTAGGGTATAAATACAAGACTCCCACGTCGACAGAGTACATAGTTTTAAATATCTCGGCGTTACGCTAAATGACAAATGGGATGGTTCAAGTGAAATAAGATATACCGTATCGAAATGGCAAGAGACGCATTTTTTAAATATAAAAAAGTTTTCACCAGCCATGACATTAATCTTGAAACGAAGTTAAGATTTATCAAGTCATATGTATGGTCAGTCCTGCTATATGCGATGGAGGCATGGACCATTAAAGCAGTGGACATAAAGAGACTGGAGGCCTTCGAAATGTGGATTTAGCGAAGGATACTCAAAATACCATGGACCCATTTTATATCGAATAGCGAAGTTTTAAGAAAAGTTCACCGCGTAAGAGAACTTGTCCCCACTATAAAGAGACGAAAGACAGCATATTTAGGCCATATTATGAGAAACCCCAAATATAAGATGCTACAAGTTATTACGAGAGCAAATATTGAAGGAATACACACTAGAGGCAGAAAGGAAACAACATGGCTTCAAAATATTCAGGCGTGTACTGGTATCCGAGATGTAGCAAATCTTCTAAGCGAGGCGAGAAATAGAGACGGTTATGCTGAAATTTTAAAAACCTTATGAATTTATTGAAATGTAATTGTATTGGTCACTAACATTCGAAAATCGAATAGGCAAATAAAGAAGAATAAGAGCACGAAGGAATGCCCTCATACTTGAACTCCATATGTTTGAATAGGTCTACATGCTGCCTGATATGTTTTTCTTACTCAAAATTTGATTCCACGTTTATGCTGTTTTTTTGCAGCGATATATCAGTTCTTAGTATATTGTTTTGAAAATCATCTTTGCTGTTTTCGGTTAATAACTTCATCGCAATTCGGTTGACAATAAATTTGGTAGCCACGACGAATCTGTTTTCTGTATGCCCTGTTTTCAAGCCAACCTCACCTGATTTCATATTAAGATCGAACAAAATAGGGAATAAATTAAACCTTTTTATACCCTATACCACTATGTGGTTTGGGTATAATGACTTTGTGCTGCTGTTTGTAACAACCAAAAATATTTGACCTAGACCCATCTTTAATTATACCGATCGAATCAGAATCACTTTCTGAGTTGATTTAACAATGTCCGTCCGTCCGTCCGTCAGTCCGTCCGTCAGAATCACTTTCTGAGTTGATTTAACAATGTCCGTCCGTCCGTCCGTCCGTCCGTCTGTGTGTCCATGTAAAGCTTGTAATCAAACTGCAGGTCGCAAATATGAATATATTTTGATAAAATTTGGTATATAAGCTTTTATCGGCCATGGGATGAACGCTATTGAAATTGGTGAGAATCGGTCCATGTTCAGACCTAGCTCCCATACAAATTACCCATATGAAATCGACATAAATTGAGATAAGATCCAAATTGTCATATAGATCTTACTCAAATTGGGTTTGTATGCGTTCATTACATCCACTAATGAGTAGTCCAAAAATGATCCCTTTGACCCCATATAGAGCTGCTTCCCGATTTTCAGTTAAATCTATTAAAAAACAAAAATATTGCACTGATTCTTCTCAAATTTTGTTTGTACATATTTTTGCAAAATACAAGAGACTTTACCAAACATGATCAGGATCGGTCCATTTTTGGTCCTAGCCCCTTTATAGATATAGCATCCGATATGAACTTTTTTATATCTGCAGCCAAAAAAATTAATAAAAATCCCACTCAAATTTGGTTTTTGCTTATTTTCTATGTCCAGTTAGTTGGGCCTAAGAGATAGGGTTTCTAAACGCATGGTATAGGGTATCGTATAGTCGGTCTAGACCGACTATAATTTTCTTACTTGTTTCCTTATGCATATGAGTTTTGAATATCTTCGGAATGTGTGTGAGTATCTTAAAATTAATCTTTGGCCACAACATGTCAATGGACAAAGTTTCAGATCCATCGTTTGAGGGAAAGTGGGGTTTTAATCTCTCCGTGACTGTGCGTGACTATGTCAAAGTTCATCTTTTTTCACAGCAAGTCTATCGACCAAGTTTTAGATCGATCAGATAAGGGAAAATGGGTTTTAAATCACTCCGTGACTGTGGGCTACTATGCGTGACTGCGCGTGACTATGTCGAAATTGATCTTTTTTCACAGCAAGTGTATGGACCAAGTTTCAGATCGGTCGGATGAGGGGAAATGATATTTAGATCACTCCGTGACTGTGCGTGAGCATGCGTGACTGCCCGTGACTAAGTCAAAGTTAATCTTTTTTCACAGCAAGTGTATGGACCAAGTTTGATATCGATCGGATGAGTGGAAGTGACATTTAGATCACTCCGTGACAGTGCGTGACCACTGTTGACTGTGCGTGACTAAGTCAAAGTTAATCTTTTTTTTCACAGCAAGTGTGTGGACCAGTTTTCAGGTCTATCGGAGGAGGGGAAATGATATTTAGATCACTCCGTGACTGTGCATGACCATGCGTGACTGCGCGTCACTAAATCAAAGTTAATATTTTTTGTGCGTGACTACGCCCGACTGTGCGTGACTACCCCAAAATTAATCTGTAGTCACGACAAGACTATGGGCCAAGTTTCAGATCAATTGGATAAGGGGGAATGGGGTCCTCCCATGGCAGACAGACAGACAGAGAGTATGAGTTAAAAGAAAGAGTTAAAAAAGAGGAAGCAAGTTTATTAATAATCCTCTTTTTATTGCAGATTTACTTCTGATGGAAAATTTAAAGTAATGATAGAGTCCCGAAGATCTTGAAAATTCTAAAAGAAACATATTTTAAAGTCATATTTAAAAAATAATTAATTTTCAAAAATTTACAAATGGAAGGAGAAGAGAATTTTATGAGAGAATCAATATCTTCTTCTCCAGATTATAGCCGCTTCAAATCATAACTTAATTTAAAATTAAATTGGAATACATATATGAAAATTATCAAAGACTGGGAAAAAAAATTTCACTATTTTGGAAGCTGCTCAAAGAGGGTCTTTTCAATCTTGAAATTAATTTTGTCACCACAAAGAACAAATTTATATGAAGAAAACTTGAAAAATATATTAATTATGAAATTAAATGATAATTTCTTTGAAAAACTAATAAATTAAGTACTAATAAAACATTTGTATTGTTTTTAAATTTTAAGCCCGAACCTGAACCCTGAACCGAACAAAAACCTCAATCTGAACGTTTTATTGTGATTAACTCGAACCCGAACCTGAACCCATTTTTTCAGGGTTTCAGTCTAGTTAGCCTATGCCATGAATTTTTGAAATCATCATTTATGTATGTGGCCAAATTCAGGAATTAAAGCCTTTCATCAAAACTTTTTTTTTTGTTGTTTGAGTTTTGTAACTCTTAAATTCTTAAAGAATTTTTCAGATTTTTATACCCTATACCACTATGTGATTTGGGTATAATGACTTTGTGCTGCTGTTTGTAACTACCAAAAATATTTGACCTAGACCCATCTTCTATTATACCGATCGAATCAGAATCACTAGCTGATTCGATTTAAAGATGTCCGTCCGTCCGTCCGTCCGTCCGTCTGTGTGTCCATGTAAAGCTTGTAATCAAACTGCAGGTCTGCAAATATGAATATATTTCGATGAAATTTGATATATAAGCTTCGGCCATAGGATGAATGCTGTTGAAATTGGTGAGAATCGGTTCATGTTCAGACCTAGCCCCCATACAAAAGCCCCCTATGAAATCAACATAAAACAAGTAAGAAAATTATAGTCGGTGACCGACTATACGATACCCTATACCATGCGTTTAGAGACGCTATCTCTTAGGCCCAACTAATTGGATATTGAAAATAAGCATAAACCAAATTTGAGTGGCATTTTTATTAATTTTTTTGGCTGCAGATATGAAAAAGTTCATATTGGATGCGATGTCTATATGGGGACTAGGTCCAAAAATGGACCGATCCTGACCATGGTTGGTAAAGTCTCTTGTATTTTGCGAAAATATATACAAACAAAATTTGAGATGAATCAGTGCAATATTTTTGTTTTTTTGATAGAATTAAGTGAAGATCGGGAAGCAGCTCTATATGGGGCCTATGACCATGAGTTGTCCCATAGGGACCTTTTTTGGACTATTCATTAGTTGATGTAATAAACACATACAAACCCAATTTGACTAAGATCTATGCGACAATTTGGATCTTATGGCAATTTATGCCGATTTTATAGGGTTCATTTGTATGGGAGCTAGGTCTGAACATGGACCGATTCTCACCAATTTCAATCGCGTTCATCCCATGGCCGGTAGAAGGTTAAATACCAAATTTCATCAATATATATTCATATTTGCGACCTGCACTTTGATTAAAAGGTTTACATGGACACACCGACGGACGGACGGACGGACGGACGGACATTGTTAAATCGATTCAAAAAGTGATTCTGATTCGATCGGTATAATTAAAGATGGGTCTAGGTCAAATATTTTTGGTTGTTACAAACAGCAGCACAAAGCCATTATACCCAAACCACATAGTGGTATAGGGTATAAATATTAGTCAAATTGGGTTTGTATGTATTTATTACATCCATTATTATTACATCCATTAAAAATGATCCCTATTTGACAACTCTTAGTCATAGGCCCCATCTTCACTTATATCTATCACAAAACAAAAATATTGCACTGATTCTTCTCAAATTTTGTTTGTATATATTTTTGCAAAACACAAGAGGTTTTACCAAACATGGTCAAGATCGGTCCATTTTGGGGCCTAGTCCCCATATAGATATAGCATCCGATATGAACTTTTTCATATCTGCAGCCAAAAAAATTAATAAAAAATCCCACTCAAATTTGGTTTATGGTTATTTTCTACATCCAGTTAGTTGGGCCTGGTATAGGGTATCGTATTGTCGGTCTAGACCGACTATAATTTTCTTACTTGCTTTTTATTATTTTTTTCTTTTGATATAGAAAAACAGCATATTAACCTACTTAAGGCGCTGTAATAAGTTTATCTTAATAATCGTAGTACTTAATCGTCTATTAATTTAATGGCAATGTTCATATTATCATGAGAGTTTTTTAAAATATTGGAAACAGTTTGGCGGCAGACTTTTGATTCTGTGGGTGATTTGGTTCTTGTAGGACCAAGTCGGATTTTGTCGAAAATGTTTAATAACATTAGACACTCATTAAACATAATAACTGACACATTTTCCAAAGATAACTTGATATAAAAAAAATAATTCAAATAATGGTTGCGAAAAAATATCAGAGGAAAAACGTGTGTTATGAATTCAAAACGCTTCTTACTATGACAATTGTTTTGTCGTAATTTTTTCTGCGACTAAAAAGTTGACCTTATTCAACTATCTCTGTCGGGTATCAGAGCAGCAAACAGAGAATTAATCGTTATCTTTGATGGTTTGATATTTGGTCATCGGATTTATCATACATTCCCCTGTTACTTTTAATCATTACGTGGCAAGTGCTGCTATTGGCTGTATAGACGGACACTATTGTCTCTAAAGTCCTCGTAGATTTGGAAATTTTTTTATAACGTTAATATTTTATAATAAAATGGAATATTTGGAATATTTTTCTGATCCCAGCAATAAAATCGTACAAATAAATACTTTAATAAATTAGGTATTATTCGTTATTGCCAGAAACGGGTATTTTTTTTTTTTATGAAACTGGATCAAATTCTAATATTGATAAAATCTCTGCTCACGCTTATTTCACTTGCAAGTATATTATGGGATTCATTAGTATATTAATAATTTTAATTTTGTTAGTTTTAATTCGTTCATATTTACTAAAGGATCCTTATAACTTTATCACAACAAATGCACTATTTACTTCAGTTCGTATTCACCTGAATTTTAATTTATTTGCTTATGTTATTTTACGATCAAATCCTAGTGAATACGGAATAATTTCCTTAATCATATTGAGGAATTTTTAACAATATACAGGAATATAGATGAAGAATTTAGAATTTAGCGAAAACGCTTTAAGTTCCTGGACTAAACTTCTATTGTTTTCACGATATTTCCTCGTATACTTACGTAAATTCGCACTGTATCCATCAGTTATATTACAGGCTATAATTGCAATCACTAGCAAGGTTTTAATATTATTTTTTGGCATTTTTTTTTCTACTCTTAATTTTTTCGTTGCTGTCACTGTTTATAAACTAAACTCTATCGGTACACAGTTGTTATTTAAACGTTTTTTAATATTGCAGGAATCTTTTATAAGTTTTTATAGAATTTTTTTTTTAATTGTTAATGCTTATGAAAATCTAAGTACATAAATCGTATTTAATTCAAACATCTAAGTTATATTTTAAAAGTTTACCTATACATTATTTAATAGAAACAACATCCCTGTTGAAAATTTATGCAAAGACGTTTCAGTTAATTACAAGAAAAAGATTCCAAATTTTTATTTTATATAAATACCTACTTTTCTATAACTTTAAATGCTGTTGGCTAGAGGCGTTGGTATAAAAGTCTGTAACCGGTTTTTATGCTCGCAAAGTATGAACAAATTAAGAAAATATAGTTCTAGATTTGGGTAGTTTTAAATTATAAACTGCATTTTCAACTGGGTACAATTTGCAAAAATTGCGTAGAATTAAATCATTAATCCAAACGGTTTTTTTTTTTTTTGTCATTTATTTATTCTAATGTTAAGTTGTCTCAGTTTCTATACAACAATTTACTTATAATTAAGCAAACACTAATCGACAGCGATTGTTGGAAACTTTTAAATAGCTGTTTGCATCTTCTCTTTTTTTTCTTTTTTTTTTTTTTTGATAAACCACACTTACTAACAATAAATTAATTGTCGGATTATCGGTAATGATGGTTATAACCAGGGAAACCAAAAATGTTCACTAAAAATCTTGCTTTTATACTTAAAATGTACAGTAAAAACGAAAAATATTTTAACTAAATAATATTTTTTTTTTAAATAAATTTTTATTTTAAATTTATAAAATCAAAAAAATAAATAATAATTTGATTCAATTGTCACAATTCTTTAATAACTTAATTTTATGCAATACAGTTGTTAAAAAAAGAAAATAGAGTATTTTTTAAATTTTTGTTACGCCATATTTTTCAAACAACAATTATTAAAATTTGATTTATTAAATTCAAATCATTTTCTATAGTAACATGATGCATAATTTTTCTGGTTTCCCTTGTTAAAGTAGATATACGTATATATAATATACTAGCTGTTTTTACCCGGTCTTGCCCGGGATGAAAAGGCCTTTGACTTGAAAAATGGTTCACTATGCTTACCAGGCACTGAGTACTTAGTCCCCAATTAATAAATTCCCCAATAAAATTAACTTTCTCCCCAAAAATTTGTATGAGCAGTAAATTCATTTTTTATTTCAATTAAAAAGTTTTTGGTTTTTTAATTTAGAAGTTTTTTATAAGATGCTGCAGCAGGAATGCTTCAAAAATAAGGTGCGAAACCGCTTTAAGTTTTTTTTTTCAGTTTATTTATAAACATCAAATATAACGGAATGGGCCGCAAATTAAAGGAATCAGAACTTTTAGAATTGAATTACTACATTCAATAAGAGATCATCATTGAGCAGAAACGTTAAATTCAAGTTTCAGAAATGAAAGACTAATGCGACGTTTAATATTGTTTCGAAAGGTTTCTTTAAGCAACTGCTTATAGTATATGTGTGGCCTATTTTGACCAACAGATAATTATTTCACATACGTAGATAAAATTTATCAAACGACATTTCACTAAGCTGTGTTCCGCGAGCGAGTCGCGCCCGCTTCCGCGCGTTTGGCAGCCAGACCCGTGCTGCCGCGCAGTTGTTGTCAACTTATTTTAATCGCCAAAATATATTTTTCAGATCATTGCGATATTTTTGGTAAGCTGTGTTCCGCGAGCGCGTCGCGTCCGCATCCGTCGCGTCCGCGTCCGCGTCCGCGCGCCGCTTCCTCGCAGCTACTACCTGTGCTGCAGCTTAGTTCTCGTTAACTTATTTTAATTCCTAAAACATATTTTTTAGAGCATTGCGATATTTTAGCTGAGCTGTGTTCCGAGAGCGCGTCGCATGCGCATCCGTCGCGTCCGAGTCAGCGGTCGCGCGCCGCGCGTTTGGCAGCTACACCTGTGCTACCGCGCAGTTGCTGTCAACTTATTTTAATCGCCAAAATATATTTTTCAGATCATTGCGATATTTTAGCTGAGCTGTGTTCAAAGAGCGCGTCGCGTCCGCGCGCCTCGCGCCGCTTCCTCGCAGCTACTACCCCTGCCTCCGCTTAGTTCTCGTTAACTAATTTTAATTCCTAAAACATATTTTTTAGAGCATTGCGATATTTTAGCTGAGCTGTGTTCTGAGAGCGCGTCACGTCCGCGCGCCTCGCGCCGCTTCCTCGCAGCTACACCCGTGCCTCCGCTTAGTTCTCGTTAACTTATTTTAATTCCTAAAACATATTTTTTAGAGCATTGCGATATTTTAGCTGAGCTGTGTTCCGAAAGCGCGTCGCGTGAGCATCCGTCGCGTCCGAGTCCGCGGTCGATATTTTAGCTGAGCTGTGTTCCGCGGGCGCGTCGCGTCCGCGCGCCTCGCGCCGCTTCCTCGCAGCTACTACCCGTGCCTCCGCTTAGTTCTCGTTAACTTATTTTAATTCCTAGAACATATTTTTTAGAGCATTGCGATATTTTAGCTGAGCTGTGTTCCGAGAGCGCGTCGCGTCCGCACCCGTCGCGTCCGAGTCCGCGATCGCACGCGCGCACCGCTTCCGCGTGTTTGGCAACCACACCTGTGCTGCCGCGCAGCTGTTGCCAACTTAATTTGAAAGAATACTCATTTTAAATGCATTTATTGTTGGACATATATTGAGAGCAGTATTGCATGTTTACTAAAATAAATATTTAACAAAATTCATTAAATAAAAATATGTAAAAATTTAAGAATGAATTTGGGGAGTAAGTTCATTTTTTATTTCGATTAAAAATAAATGGGGAATTTGTTCATTTCTTTTGGGTATCTTTTTTAAGTTTGGGGAATTTGTTCACCATGTAGTTATTTCCGTGTAACCCAAATTTCAGAGAAATCCATTGAAAAGTACAAATTTGTATAGGGAAGAAATATACCACACAACAAAATATAAAAAGTAGGCGTGGTCGGTAAAAATCAAATAGCGACCTTCCCTGGAATATGTACTTCATTTCGAAGAAAACCATTGAAAAATAAAAGTTTTTATAGCAATCAAATAAAGAAACAAATAAAAGGAAAAAATAAGTTTTATATACATAAAAGTTGGCGCAAAGTAGGCATGGCCTGTAAGAAGCATATGATGACTTTCCCTGTAGTATAGAGATCGTGTGACCAAATTTTAGACATCCCTTGAAAAATAAAAATTTTTTTTGTGAACAAATATACAAAAAACAGAAAATTAGTTTTGTATAAAAAGCGGGCGTAGAAGTAGGCGTGACCGGCAAGAATCATATGGCGACCTCTCTGGAGTACAGAGATCGTGTGTAGCGAATTTCAGATAAATCCGTTAAAAAAAAATTGTGTAGCGAACAAATGTACCAAAAAACAGAATATGAATTGTATACAAAAAGTGGGCGTAATAGTAGGCGTGACCGGTACGAAGAATATGTCGATTTTCTCTGGAGGAGAGAGATCGTGTGTACCAAATTTCAGAGAAATCGGTTGAAAATAAAAATTTGTAAAGCGAACAAATATACCAAAAAACAATATGAATTGTATACAAAAAGTGGGCGTTAAAGTAGGCGTGGCCGGTATGAAGCATATGGCGACCTTAGGTGGAGTACAGAGGTCGTGTGTACCAAATTTCAGAGAATTCCGTTGAAAAACATAAATTTGTATAGCAAACAAATATACCAAAAAAACAGAAAACGAATTGTATACAAAAAGTGGGCGTAAAAGTAGGTGTGGCCGCAAGAATCACCCGTTGACCTGGCCTGAGGTACAAAGATCGTGTGTATCAAATTTCAGAGAAATGCGTTGAGAAATAAAAATTTGTATACCGAACAAATATACCAAAAAGCAGAAAATGAATTGTATATAAAAAGTGGGCGTAAAAGTAGGCGGGTCGATAGAAAGTGTATGGCGACCTTAGCTGGAGTACAGGGATCATGTGTACCGAATTTCAGAGAAATCTGTTAACAAATAAAAATTTGTATAGTGAACAAATATGAATAAAACAGAAAATGAATTTTACATAAAAAGTGGGCGTAAAAGTAGGCGTGGCCGGTAAAAAGTATATGGCGACCTTTCCCGGGGTATAGACATCGTGTCTACAAAATTTCAGGAAAATCCGTTGAAAAATAAAAATTTGTATAGCGGTCAAACAAACAAACAAACAAACAAACAAACAAACAGAAAATGAATTTTATATATATAGATTAATAATGAAAAATAAAATAAATCTCTTGTCAGGTTTCATAACATTATTTATAAATATTTATGATCAGATGAAATTAAGAAATCAAGTAAATGATTGAAATTAAAATTTACTGAGTATAGCTATAATAGTTGGCGACCAGTGTAATACACACAACAGTACAGTAAGCGAAATATTAATAGACGCAATTATAATTTTTATATAAAAGCGAAAATATATATGTTTGTTTGTTTGTAATTTATAGGAGACTAAACCATTCGACCGATCTCCCTGAAATTTTTACAGAGTCTAACTGTTTATCTGGATTTTGTTATTTTTAGTGGGCGTGGCACCTCCCATACAAACTGAATGTTTAATACCATGTATATTGAGTACTATGACAGGGTGAGCTTTGCAAATTTGTGAGAGGTCACCAATTTTTAATTTTGGAAGCCATGCCGGAAATGGGCGGGATCGGGTAAGTGGGCATGGCAACGTCCGTACAAAATTATTATTCAATATTATATAACAAGGAAAGCACTGACACTTGGTACGAGTCCATCAGATATTAATGTGAGTAGTCAGATAAGAAATGGGTGGGATAGGATTAGCGGGCGTGGCATCTCCTATTCAAAAAAGTATAAAGTACTTGAAATTTTTGACAAATACATTAATTACCATTGTGAGTAGTTGTGGAAAATTTGGGCGGAATCGTCGAAATCAAAAATCGCCTAAACCGAAAATCACGAAAAACAAGAATCACCAAAATAAAAAACCGCTAAAATAAAAAATCGCCTAAATCAAAAATAAAATAAAAAACTGCCATATGACATTTTAAATTCAAGGCCCATAGTTAAGGGTTGCCGGATTTAATTTGGAAAATCTATGTTTTTACATGGGCGGAGTCGGCAAAATCAAAAATCGCAAAAAATCGAAAATCGCGAAAAACAAAAATTGCCAAAAACAAAACTCGCCAAAATAAAAAATCGGAAAAATCACCAACATCAAAAATCGCCAAAAATCAAATATTGCTAAAATAAAAAACTACCAAATCATATTTTATATTCAAGTCCCATCGTTAAGGATTGCCGGATTTAATTTGGAAAACCCACGTTTTTCTCATGGGCTTCTATATGTAGTCGCCATAGTTTGTAAGATCCAGATTATCATGTACTTATATATAGTTAAAAATTGGTGTATGTTGCCTTTTATACCTGCTAATCAGTAGTTCAAAAATAAAACCTGTAGAACCACTTTTTGTCATAGTCTCCACATAATGCTTATGCCAATGTTCACTTAAATCTGGCAAAAAAAAAAATTTTTTTTTGAGAAAAGTGAGTCGCTTTACTGCATGCCAGATAAAAAGTGGGTGGTTTATGTTTATTTTCTATATTTCTCGAAAACCATTGCATAGAGTATTGTATAGTCGGTCTATAATTTTCTTACTTGTTCGTTTTTTACTTATGAACTATCAAATTTTCGTTCTTTTACATTTAAGACATATGTTGTTAAAATAAAAAATGTTTTAGCCAGTCGTCAACCCTAAAAAAAAATCACAGCAATTTTAGCAAAATATTAATAGACGCAAGCGTATTCTATTTTACTAGCAGATTCCAGCCCTCGAAATTCGAGCGCAAATTCTAGGAAATTTTATTTTTTCATTAAATAAAGACCCAAAAAGTATGCTGATCAATTATAGCCAATTCACAAATCAACACAAAAAACAAACTAATTTTTATTACAAACACATTCACAAATTTAATAAACACACACATAGCATTGTATAATTTTATGTATGTGTTAGTAGCAACTTTAAATGCAGTTTACTCAAAGTAAAGGAAAAAATAAAAAAATCTGTAAATCTGCAAACCCGCTAAAAAGAAATACCTTTCAAAAAATATACGTTTGGTCAAAATCGGGATAAAACGGTAGAACAAAACATCAGTCACAAGAAATCGCCTAGCCTATTAATATTATAGATTTGTAGGAAATCAATCAATTTTAAACTAAATCACTTCGAAATCATGGTTACAGGAAAACAAGTTTCATCTGGAGAAAATTATCGAATTAAAATTGGAAATAAAAAGGATAATTGTATGCAAATGTATAATAAGTACGAAAAAAGTGGTCAAATTTAGAAAGAAGTGTTAAAAAATAAACCATATGCTTCTCAAATAGTAGAAATGTTTATCTTAATATTAGAAAACGTACTGTCCAACAAATTTTGTCAAAACATTAGAATTTTAAATGGAAAAAATCAAAAAAATCATGCATTAATATCAGTTCATAAAATGCGTAGATTAGACATTACAAGATATCATATGTCATGGTTAACTGACAGGAAAGGTCTCATTGGGGTCATTAGAAGATCGCGGTGGAACTTGTATATGTTATAGAACATGAAAAAAGAGAGCGGTATTGTTTTTGGTCGCCCAATATCAAATTGAGGGAGTAACAAAGGTACCAAAAAAACGGTCGTTTTCTCTTTTTTCACATTTGAGCCAAAAAACCATAAACATCGTATGGAAGGTATTTTCAAGGCCTCTCCAATAAAGTATAAGACATGTACGATCATGCTTTAAATGCTCGCGATATTTAATAAAACAGTAAACTTTTTATTAGGGTTTTGTAAAGGGTATTCCCACTTTTCGAATGATCAGTATAGTTCGGCAAATCATCATGAATAGATTTACCTTTGAACAGCGCTACCAAATTATTCATATCCGTCCACTACGTGGAGAATTTTAAGAAAAGATATTGGCCTACACCCGTATAAGATCCAGCTGGCGCAAGAATTAAAGCCGTCGTTCTTTCGCCGATTGCGCTCTAGAGCAGTTGGAAACTGAGCCGATATTTTAACGCAAAATTGTGTTCAACGATGAGGCTCATTTTTGGCTTAAAGGATTTGTTTATAAACAAAATTGATGTATATGGAGTGAAACCAATCCACAACAGATCCTACAGACTCCATTATATGCAGAAAAATGCACCGTTCGGTGCGGTTTACACACTGGTCATTGGACCTTATATCCTTTAAAATGAAGCCGGAGGTTGCGATCCGATTAATGGACATTGATCCGGGCGAGACGTGTTTTAAACAGAATGACGCTACGTTCCATACGGCGAACTGCACCATCGACGTATTGAAATCAAAATTTAACGATAAGTTTATTTCGAAAAATGTACCTGTCAATTGGCCTCCGATTTGACGTGCGATTTGCCACCTCTCAATTATTTCCTGTGGGGCTACGTGAAGTTACTGGTTTATGCTGATAAACTGAAAATAATTAACGCCTTGGATACCAACATTGTGCGCGTTATTGGTGACATACGGCCAGAAATGCGCGGTGGTCATGTACCAAAAATCATTTTCAAATGTTAATGCCATGTATTGCTTTCAAATAAAAAATACTTTTTCTTATTAGAATTTAATTTTTTGTGTAATTTTTTACTATTCCAAGTTCTATCGGACTTAAAAAACACCCTTTATGTTTTGAATTTTAAATCAAAAATTACATACATCACTCGTAGTTCTGTGAGTACGTATTTCAACTTTTTTTTATATAGCGCCTTGTTCGTCCGATTCCTGAGATAATTGTGCCAAAAAGGTATCAAGGTGGAAATGCATGAAATGTAATTTTAACGTCATGGATGCATTGATTTTTTCAAAATAATACAGCAACTTGTCCACTCGTGTCTGTATGTCATCTCGCTGTACACGGTTCTTTTCTAAAACTCCTTCGAAATTAGATGCATCGCTTGCGGAGGTTTGTTGGTGGAGTTCTAAAATTATGCAGTTTGAAGATGAATGCACCGAAGATGAAGATGACACTGAAATCAGATGATGATGCAGACTCATTCCATGAATGTGAACAACCTACGAAGAAAACAAGATCATCAGAACCACAAGCGTCAACTTCAACGGGGATGGAAATTGACAATAATTGAAAATGTTCTAAATTTTGTTTCCATGCATAGATAACAAATAAAAATCTCATATTTTCTGTGTAAGAATAGCCATAATATGAATCGGAATTTTTATTTTTATGCAAAATAAAGTTCATAAGAAAAAAACAGCATATGGGCATTTTTGCGATCTTTAAGGCACTGGATGCACTATTTCGGGTAGGTTTGTTCCGCTTTTTTCCTTCTATTCAATATCTACAACTTTGTTTCAGACACAAAAGAGATATTCCGTAAGGTTGCCGAGTTATAACCGTGTTAAAATATACAAAATGTGATAAAAATCCACGTTGAGCAAAAAAATTCGTATGGCCATTAAGATATAATGGCAGCCAACTTCACAAAACTAATGATACAGATACACTCATCTACCCTGAATATCTCAGTTAAATTTGATTTATATGTATAGTTGCCATATAAAGCTGCTTTCCGATCTTCACTTAAATCAATAAAAACACAAAAATATTCCAAAAATTTTTCCTAAATTTGGTTTATTTTTCGACCCAGTCCCGATATAAAAATTTCATCCGATATGAACTTTTTCATATCTGAGGGCCACAAAATTTGGTTACGCTTATTTTCTATTTCCAATTAGTTGAACATAGGATCCTTTATCTAAACCCATAATATAAGAGATCAGAGATCGTGTTTTCGCTACTCATAGTCACTAATGAAATTCTAAGTATAAGTGAGTGGAGATCATTAAAATTCAACTACTCGTTGATTTATAAATATTAGTAGCAATAAATATGAATCTGACGTCTACATCATACTCATACCATTCCAAATCTGTTCGATACACAAATCACATCAGTTTGATTTATAATATTAGGAAAATACTTATAACACTTACATTTAATTCAACCCATTCAACTCATTCATGTACAAATACATGCATAAATACACATTTAAATCCACAATAGTAACGCAAGAGAGCAAACGCACAACCTCACAATGAGAATTTTAATGTTCGTAATCGACTCATACTTATTTTGCACATTTTGTGAAGAAGAGCCTAAGTATTGTGAGGACCCAATTTTGGGCAGAGCAAAATTGGACACACAACAAAGGTCTAGACAAGACAGTGAATTACATTCATCAAAACATGGACCAGTGAATTACATTCACCACGACGGGTAGTGAATTACATTCACCAATCCACGGACCGGTAAATTACATTCACCCCAAACCCAATTACTTTTCCCATGACAGAGGGGTGAATTACATTCACTCAACACTACGAACACAACACACACCGTCACACCCACCTACAACCAACCATCAAACCACACATTCAGCTAAGCAACCATCAATCAACCATCAAACCACACGCGTACAGTCACACACACACAATTAGCCATCAAACCACACATTCAGCTAAACACACCAACCATCAAACGCACACAGTCACAGCTAAAACCCACCTAACATCAACCATCAGACCACACCCATAGCTAGAGACATTAACTATCAACCATCAAACATCACACCACACCACACAAACACACATAAAACACCAGAGCAACAAAGAGCACCCCACACACACAGGTTACACAGACAAACGGTTAACCATGTCGTGTATCTTCGGTTGCGTGGGGCTCTCTTATCAAACCATTGAGAGTTCTCTTACAACCATTGAGAGTCTGTGGTCGCGACAAAGCGGCATGGTTGTACGAGAATATAAAAAGGCGCACAACGAACAAAAGGGATTATTACTTCGAGAACCGGCAAAGGGTACGCATCGATAAGGAAACACAACGGGACGCACAGGCGGTCGTGAGCATAAAGAAAATTGGTAAGAAACCAGATTTATTTTTATTTAGGAGCGGGATTACATCCAGCTCAGAATAGTAGCGAATTACATTCGCTAGTGGGGAGGGATCACATCCGTCCCAAGCGTAGAAGGCAGGATAACCAAGTGTAGGAGCGAGATTACATCCAGCTCAGAATAGTAGCGAATTACATTCGCTAGTGGGGAGGGATCACATCCGTCCTAAGCGTAGAAGGCAGGTTAACCAAGTGTAGGAGCGGGATTACATCCAGCTCAGAATAGTAGCGAATTACATTCGCTAGTGGGGAAGGATTATATCCGACCCAAGTTTAGAAGTCAGCAAGTGCAGGGGCTGAATTACATTCAGCAGAGATCAGGGGCGAATTATATTCACCCAAACCAAAATCCACAGGAGCATAGGGTCATCAGGCTAGGGAGAGCACAAAAACCCGCGACTTCAGCAAGCTGTACACCAACGACATCCGGCAGCAACAACAACCACCGCAGCATTGGCAACCCCAGCGCCCGCACCAAGTTATTACTATACTGTGAAGTGTATATTGTTCATATTAAAAGATAAATAAAAAACCAATAATATTTAAAAAAAAAAAAAAGAAATACAAGTGAAGTGAAGTGGTTTCCATATAAATAAAATTTAGTGGAAGGACCCTGGAACAGCTGAGGCTATCCCGGCTTCAAACCCGGCACAACCGGAGGTTCCTTACAGTATGAGTATCGTGAGTACCTCAAACTTTAGAGGTGATATGAGGTTTGACAACATTCCAATAAGTTGAATCATGATTCAACTCTACTCACTTTTTCAGTACTCATTGCCAATCTCTGGTATAATCGCTCCAGACCGACTATAATTTCTTATTTGTTCTTGTACTTATTTCTGAATTGACTATTTAGTTACAAAAAAAAAAAACTAAACCAATTTATTTCGTTTTAGTTAATAATTGTCAAAAACTATATGTCACTATTAAAATTTCGATTGCTGTATATGTATATGTTTATTATACTCCAAAAGAGAATATACTGCACCAATAATCGTTTAGCTTTTTTGATGGTCCAAAATAACATTGTTTTAAATTTAGTAAATGAGACTTTTGAATGACGAACTTCATGACCCTGGGTTAATAACTTTTTATTCATGTATAAGTAAAAATTGGCATTAAAATTACAGAAAATGGGAATTTTATTTAAATACACCAAAAGTGCTATAATACATACAAAAAATATAAAACTATTTTTATACGGATTTTGTAACCTATGTGAATTACGACACCTGTAAGGGTCAATAAATAAAGAAGTTACACTCCGAACCAGACTTTAAGAACAAAGAAACACATTTTTAAGAAACACATTTTAGCCGACATTTGTAATAATGTGTTTAATTAATTTAATGGAAGTTTAAAAAGGTTCTAAATGAGTGCTAAATATTTTTTCTAAACATGTAATTAAATAGTACTTACTAAATTTTAATTGGTAGTACTTAATTATTAGCTGCTTTTTGTACCCGGCTATGCACAAAATAATAAAAAAAACTTGTCATTCGAGTATATTACGCTACCAAAGCCAGGAAACATAACTAAAATTCATTAACCATAATCTAAATAACCGAAAAAAAGTGCACAAGCCGAACTCGGATGTCTTCAAAGATTTTTACCTCTTATAAAAATTAATATGTTGTATGTAATCCCTTGTTCCTTATAACCATTTTGAGTCTCTTGGTGATAGATTTGATTTTTGATAGATAGACTTTTTGCCATTTTCGCAGTAGGACCTATTTTAACTCAGCTTTACCAGAAACCATGTATTCCATAACAGGCATCTGGGGTGGTGTTTCCATTCGTGAGGTACGTCATATAACTGACAAGATCGCAATTTATCGGCTTTGTATTTTGGACAAGGTTCAGAAAATACACACATGAAACATACAATGTTCTGTTCAAAAGCAGCCAACACATATCTTTATTTTCATATCAATTATGTGCGTTTCTAAATTTTCTACGGTGCCCAACACAATCATGACGTATTTTTTGTTTCGAACACACATAAACTACACAGATTCGAGTGTTGCTTTATTTGAAGTTAAGTTCGTGTTCTGGTACGTGTACTGAGAAAAAACAGAACATGTATAATAAACAGGTTCGAGTTCAGTTATATTTTAAGTCGTGTACTGGCTCGTGTACTAAGAAAAAACAGAACATGTACAATAAACAGGTTCGAGTTCAGTTATATTTTAAGTCGTGTTCTGGCTCGTGTACTAAGAAAAAATAGAACATGTACAATAAACAGGTTCGAGTTCAGTTATATTTTAAAATTGTGTTCTGGCTCGTGTACTGCGAAAAATTGAAACATCAATTCGCGATCTGATACACCCCGATAAAAACGACGACTATTGTTTCAATCAAATTTATTAAAATTTTATTGACCCTTTTTTATGACTTACGTTGCAAATTGTTTACAATTGTCAAATATATTAAAATTTTATTGACCATTTTTTTATGATTTACGTTGAAATTATTTACAATTGTTTTTATTGACTGGTTTTTATTTTAATAAAAGATGGTAATAAAATACTTAAGACACAAAAACTGCACACTGCACTTAAATCTTTCTTGCAGGTTTCAATCAGACATGTAAATTTTTTCGTTTCGCTATTAAAAGTTGCGTATTTTTTATAGCAAAACTTATTTCTGTTATTGCTTTCCAATTTTTTTAATTTTCACAAAATATTTGCAATTTACACAATAACACAGTACACTTATAGATCACGATCTAATGAAAACTGAACTACTTTTAATGAATAAATGACGCACGCACTCGCTATTTATTGCAAAATCAATTGCGTGAAATTGTAACACTTGCAAGCAATTGTAACGTAAGTCATAAAAAAGGGACAATAAAATATGAAAAAATCCCAAAAAATCATTGAGAAAAGGATTGTGCATTGACACTAATTGGTTCGCAAATGAAGGGTGGGTGATTGTGTTTTTTATGATGCAAAATTTGTTTGTGTCTAAAGTTATTTGTTACCAAAAAAAAAAAAAAAATGTTTGCAAAAGATCCTAACAACCAACAAGTGTGTCTTTTATGCCGCAAAATTGGGTTTTTCGTCTATGACTCTAATTGGTTGCGAAAATAGGGATGGGTAATGCAAAAAAAAACCTAACAACCAACAAGTGTAACTTTTATGATGCAAAATAGTTTTTGTGTCTTCAGTATTTTATTACCATATTTTATTAAAATAAAAACCAGTCAATAAAAACAATTGTAAATAATTTCAACGTAAATCACAAAAAAATGGCCAATAAAATTTTAAAATATTTGACAATTGTAAACAATTTGCAACGTAAGTCTTATGACTTACGTCAATACAATTTTAATAAATTTGGTTGAAACAATTGTTTTCGTTTTTATCTGGGTGTATCAGATCGCGAATTGATGTTTCAATTTTTCGCAGTACACGAGCCAGAACACGAATTTAAAATAAAACTGAACTCGAACCTGTTTATTGTACATGTTCTATTTTTTCTTAGTACACGAGCCAGAACACGACTTAAAATATAACTGAACTCGAACCTGTTTATTGTACATATTCTGTTTTTTCTTAGTACACGAGCCAGAACACGACTTAAAATATAACTGAACTCGAACCTGTTTATTGTAGATGTTCTGTTTTTTTCAGTACACGTACCAGAACACCAACTTCAATTATAGCAACACTCGAATCTGTGTGTTTTATGTGTGATCGAAACAAAAAATACGTGATAGAAAAATGTTCGTGTATATAACGAAATATTAAAACGAAACACAGTCATGATGTGTTCGTCACCGTACAAAATTTTGAAACACACATAATTGATATGAAAATAAAAATAAAGTGCGGTGCAAAACTATAAACAATGACATTTTTTAAAATAAATTTGTTCGCTACCAAAAAACAGTGCACTACTTTAAAACTTTCAATTGGGCAAAAACATTGTTATAGTGTCCACTTTGGAGAGGCTAGACAGTATTTTTTGTTTTCACTTTTGTTTTCGTAAAAATGTTGTTGTTGTGCGAGTGTCTCTTTTGCTCCATATAAACTAGCGGTGCATAACTATAAACAATAACCATAATAAAGTAAAAAGCGCAATTAGTAAATAGAAAACCTTGATTTATTTTTATTTTTTTTATTTTGTAAAAGCTCCTTTAACACTAATGCAATTAAATATGCGATTTGGCATTGAATCAATCAATTTTAAGCAAATTATCATCTAAACTGTCCCATTCACGTAAAATGGCTGCTTTCAGCTCACTTACGCTTTTATATTGCTTATTAGCTGCATAAACGCGCCTTGTTAGGATTCCCCAAAGGTTCTCAATGGGGTTTAAATCAGGGGAGGAGGCTGGCCAGTTGAGCTTTGGTATATTTTGGGCACGTAGCCAAGTCAGAGTTTGCTTACTGACATGAATGGGTGCATTGTCTTGTTGAAATTTAAAACTTTTATCCCGATTTTCATTAAAAAATGGGATAAGACTACACTGCAGCACATTTATGTAGTCGGTGCTTTTCATTTTGGTCGACACATACTGCAGTTCGAGTGTACCATCCCTTGAAAATGCGCCCCAAACCATTACTGATCCACCCCCGAAATTCCTTTTTGAGAAATATTGGAGTTCCGTCCTTAGATCGCGCCAATAGGAGTGGAAACCATCGGGTCCATCTAAGTTCCACTTCTTTTCGTCGGAAAAAATTACCTTTAAATGAATATATGAGAGCAAAACGTACATTTTAAAACTTAATTTATATTAACCTTGGACCAGTCCGTGATCATATTTTCGCGAGCAAAGCAGAGTCGACGATCTTTATGGCTGCTTGTCAAGCGGGGAGCAGGCTTCATTTTGTGATGAACAGATAATGAGTGTCCTTAATTAGCCGCATAATAGTCCATTTCGAAACTTTATTGTCCAAAGACGACGCCAATTGCTTGCTGCTTATAGATGAATTGGTCGCTTTTCTCAATATTTCGCGCTCCTCACGCTCCGACAGCTTCTTTTTTCGACCTCCTCGTTTGTTTTTCCCATAATTTAGTGGATCCAGCAAAAAATGATGTACACCATACCAACTTCTGTTAATTTTTTTTGCAATATCTTGCGTCCTCAGCCATTGGTCTCTAAATGCAAGAATTTGACCTTGTTCGGTTTCGGATAAGTACGAACCACGCGGCATTTCGTCACAGATTAAAGAGAAGAACACAAATTATCACTTTCAAAGCATATTGCTTTAATAAAATATCTATTATACCGTTTATTTTGGTTATTGTTTATAGTTATGCACCGCTAGTTTATATGGAGCAAAAGAGACACTCGCACAACAACAACATTTTTACGAAAACAAAAGTGAAAACAAAAAATACTGTCTAGCCTCTCCAAAGTGGACACTATAACAATGTTTTTGCCCAATTGAAAATTTTAAAGTAGTGCACTGTTTTTTGGTAGCGAACAAATTTATTTAAAAAAATTTCATTGTTTATAGTTTTGCACCGCACCATATGTGTGTGTTGGTCTAAGTTATGTTTGTTTACATATATGTACGAATTTTTTCTGAACTCTGATTTTGGATCATTGTCCTGGTAAAAGTACCAGTTTATTTACACTTTTTGTAAAAGATTTCTAGATATAAACATTTTGATCCACTATCACATCCATAAAGTGCAAAGGTCCTGGCCCTGCTACGGGAAATGAGACTCAGGCCATCACTGATTCACCCCCATGCTTTACAGTCGATTTCAGGTTATTCGTACTCTCCAAGAAAAGAGTTTACCATCCGACCCAAATACATTAAACTTGCTTTTGTCGCTAAATAAAATGTTTCTACATAATGAAGGATTCTTGTATTCGTGTTCCTTTGCAAAATTCAATCGCATTTTTTGATTATTCTTACTAATACAAGGCTTTTGACTTACTTTTCTATTATTTAGATCTTCTTATTGTAGATGTGCTAGCTTTCTTACCCAAGTCATTTTCAGCTATGGAAGCAAATTTGGGTGCACTTAAAAATGTATTAACTTTCACTTTTCTTCAGTTAAAACGTTCTTCTACTTCAGAGAAAATATTGTTGTGGACGTTTTTCGGCTTGTTTTGCATCATTTGACACATTTTTAATTTTTTTTATAACATCGTGTACAGTTGAATGGCTCCTGTCAACCATCTTCAAGATTTCATGCACACTTTTATGCCTATCTGGCATGTTTAATAAATAGTTTTCTAACTTCAATACTAGTTTGCCCTCTTTATTTAGGCATCTTGAATTGATTTGCTTTTTGTGTGGACAATGAACACTAAAATTTGAATTCGGGGTTTCCCCTATATATTTGGCTGCAAAAATGACACAGGGTTGCAGTTACTTATGGCGTGATTGACTTGTGCACTGCTTTTTGCCTATCAATAGTTCTCCTACGCTATTTTTTTTAAATACTAAATGAATTCCAGATTTCTTTTATTTGATTTTAAGTGTGCAAAATATGCTCATCTAAAAACCTGTTTGTCTATTATAAAAATTTTATATGGGTCAGATTTATTAATGAACAAAAATATTTTACCATTGTGTCCGGGTTTGGCTTGAAGTGACTGTACGTATAATTGTGTATAGTGTATGCATACAATTGCGTATTCGTTTATAAATAAAGGTTCATCCAAACTATTTGCCATTGTACATAGATATCTAATTCAATAAATGCCCATGCATAAATCTTTACAATTTTGTAATTCTGGCATTTGCGATAAAGCTCGATACTCATCATTATTTTGCTTTATGTATATTTTCAGTTTCAGCTTGATCACAAGAGGAAATTACTAGTCATTTCTCCACTCCAAACATTGTTCAGAGTAAATTGTGAAACCAATTAATATCGAGTAAGAAAATGATGGTCGATCTAGACCGACTATACGATACCCTATATCAAGAGTGTAGAGAAGGAGTCGTAGATGCATCTAATTGGATAAAGAAAATAAGCATAAAGCATAAAAAGTTCATAACGGATCATGACCATATTTGGTATAGCGACCTTTTTTTTTAATTGTGCAAAAATTTTGTTTTTTGATAGATTAAACTGAAGATCGCTTTATATGCGGAGTATGATTAAGAATGGCCCTACAGTATTTTTTTGGACCACTGATTATAGTAATGAGTGTAATAATCACACACGACCAAAATTTTACTTAGAACTATATGATAATTTGCATCTTATGGCATGTTAGATCGATCTCATAGAGGTGCTTAGGTCTAAGCATTCACAGATTTTCACCAATTTCAACAACGTTCGTCCTATGGCTGATAAAAGCTTATGTAGAAAATTTGATCTCAATATATTCATATTTGCGATGACTTGTAGTGTGATTACAAGGTTTTCATCACTAAATCGATTCAGAAAATTATTTTGAAGTGCTCGGTATAATTGAAGGCAGGTCTGGGTCAAATATTTTTAGTTGTTACAAACATCAGCACAAACTCATTATACTCTGACCACATAGTTGTATAGGGTATAATAAAATGCATCAGATAGCAAATATTCTTATTTGGAATATTATATGTGACAATTAGGTAACACAGTCCAGATAAGTGTTTAATAATTATAAGGTTTTCCAGCTACTGTCAACACCTTTCCAACGATGTATTAGAAATGAGAAATAACTGACTTATTTAAATTTTTCATCAAAATCGCAAGAAAATATAAAAAA
The DNA here is from genome assembly GCA_963682025.1 of Cordilura impudica. Lineage (NCBI taxonomy): Eukaryota > Metazoa > Arthropoda > Insecta > Diptera > Scathophagidae > Cordilura > Cordilura impudica. The sequence continues at coordinate 292,442,590 of OY821517.1, forward strand.
GTTCTAGCATGAGTCAAAATAGAGCGATACAAAGTTAAATTAGTGCAGGAGCTGATGCCTCACGATTATCCATAACGTTTCGGTTCTGTAATTGGACTACGGAACGCTTGGAAGAAAATGAGCATTTCTACCGAAAAACCACCATCTCATGGTTACGTCAACAAGCAAAATTGTCACATCTGGTGGTCCCTCTAGTGTTTGTATTTTAAACTACTTTGAGTTTGGCAACACCAATGTCAGCTGTTCTATGACAAAAAGTAAGTATAATATATGCGATTTACGAAATGAGTCGCTTGAACAACGTTGGGGAATACCAAAAGCTTATTTACAAAGTGTTGAATCTTCTACCGAAAGTGCAAGATCGTTATTGGATAAAATAACACGTTCTCGTGCTCGTACAGTGCGTACAAATGAAAGCATTGCTGCTGTTGTAACATATCACGAGCTTCTTTGATTCGAATTTTACACTAAGATCTCCATATAAAGTTCAATTAGGGCTGATGCCACACGATGATCATTTTTACCGAAAACCATCTTTTCTGACGAAGCTCATTTTCATTTCACGGTTACGTCAAAAAGCAAAATTAACGCATCTAGGGCACAGAAAATCCACACATGACTTGTGAAAAGCTTATGCACAGTTTGTTTGGTTTTTTGGGTCGGCGCACAGTGGCGCCATTTGAGTTTTTTCGTTGCAAAAATCATATCTTTTGAACCGAATAACATAATTGAACAGTTTAAATAGCATATGATAGATAGCTGTTCAGCCTATGAAATGAGCATTTGGAAAGGGTGATACGCTTTGTAGGGGCCTACTTATGGGTTATCAAAGTTAAAATTTGTAGAAAAATCAATTTTATGGTAACTAAAAAAAATTATTTTTACATTGTTTTTATTTTTTTTCTTTAGGGTTTTATGTTTTAAATTATTACCCAACAAATTAAAAAAAAATTACTTCTTTTTTAAATTTATTTTTTCAATTTTCTGTATAATATTCACCACAATTCGTAAGAGAAGGTATATCTAAAAGACTAATCATTTCTAAACTGTAATTATTTTCTAACTCTATTCGTGACTTCACATGCCGCAGGAAGAAATAAGTGGATCGGAAGATGCTGCCAACATGTTGAAGAGGTCCTCATTTTGCCTTACCCTTGATGCTTTGAATGTGTTCTGCAATCTATATTTTTTATAAAATTTGTTAAGAGACTCCTGTGCTTCTTCAGAAAGCTCTCCAGTTGGCAAAGACTGGTACTCAATTATATCTTTGCCATGCGCCAATATTTTATGGACGGTCGGGGTCAACTTCTTCTGTGGATACTTTTCTGCTAAAAGAGATGCAGTTTTCGATGCATATTCTCCATATTTTGTAGAATTGACATTTTTCTTTGCAGTTTAAAACATTCAAGATCGTTCCCAATCTTTTCACGATTTGATTGTCAATTCCAGTGATTCTAGTTACTGCCTCATCATTTTCAAAAAATCTCCTAGAAGTGTTTCCATCGTTTGAGTTACCGTATCCGTGCTTGGGACAGTCTACTTTTAGTCCAACTTGTTTAAAAAAAGCATCCTGTATTTGCTTCTTTCTGATCTTTTCCTTATCCTTTATTGATGTATTTTCATCGAAGTTTTCCTCCTCTTGTGGTAGGGTATACGCCAGTTTTAGCAAGAACTCCATACACCTTATCCTTGCATGCAATGGTGACATTCCATATTCGTAATTCTCCTCGTTTGTAGAATCGTTTAAATTACCAAAGTTCTTCTGACTCTTTTTGCAAATCGGGCATGACAATGTTGAGGTTGTTCCTGTCAGTTCGTTTACGACTTTTCCGTCAACCATGGTCAGGTGGAACTCCTTCTCCAATTTGCAGCTTTATAGGCTTAATCTTGCTTATTTGTTCTTCAATGTCCTTCACCGTGGTCCTTATGAGTTCTGCCGATTCCCTTGCAAACTGAAACATTATTGGTCGGCAATAATGCACTGATGACGGACGTGGATTTTTCCAGTGTAGGGAAACATCAGATTTTAGCCGCAAAGGAACAACAGATGCCATAAACATATTTCCGTCCGATATTGTAGCGTCATCGGAAGATATCCTTTGCTTATAAACGCTTTGTCCGGATTATCCATCGCAGCCCCATTTGCTGATCAATGTCAGTTTCTCAGGAAGAATTTTCACCTCATTTTCAGGAAGACTCTCCAACAACCGTTTTGCTGTATGGCCCATGAGATCCTGCAGATTGGCTTTCACAGAGACTTCCGTAAACTCCGAATGCAGTGGTCGTGAATTTATTTTGGCTTGCGTAATATGCTTGTATCCTGGTAAAACGTCAGCCCCGTGTCGCATCAAGGATGCCCGTAGTATCTCATATTTTTCTTTGGAAAGTTGTAAGTCCATAAAGAAGGCCAAGGCTTCTTCGGAACCATACTTTTTAATGTGTGCGTTTGTGGGCGTGGGAATGCTTTCCTTAATCCTTTTTAGTCGCAGTGGGCTTGCATCAGCAACAGATTTTGTAATCTGCGACCTAACTCTTTCTTTATCCTTTTTATATTTAATAGACAGCGCGTCCGATAAATGCTTCGTGTTCAAGTCATTGGTGGCATCGGCAAGTTTCCTCTTTCTTGTGAAAATTGAACACTCCTCAATACTTTTTTTTTGCCTTCCTTTTGCTCCTCTGGTTGATGTGGTGGGTTTATCTACTGCCAATATATCCAGGATGGTGTCTTCATTAAGCCAGTCCTCGTATTTGGAGTTGAAGTTCTGAATGGTTCGATTAGATTTCACCCATTTTGCCTTAATATTTCCATATATCAGATAAAAATTATTTTTTATAATTTTGCTTCTCTCAATATTTCCATATAAGCTATCAAGTTCTTCTAAAGCAGCTTCCGTGAAAAACTTTGGTATGTTTGACCTTCTAAACAGTTCAAATAATTTTAAATTGTTTAACGCCATGGTTTCAGTACTTGTTGCGCCAACTTCCAGTCGTAGACTAATCCAGGCATTATGCTTATTTTGCAATATATAGGCTTATGCTACCATGCCTAAAAATTTACCTGTTCCCTGCATACATATGGATTTAGGCTGAATTATGCAATTTTGATATTATGCTCGTGTCTAAATAAGATTTGTGCCTACCTGGAGGGACCATAAGTCAATATTGTTCTTGACCATTTGTACTCTAAAGTAATTTTTAAGTGAGGTGCGTACCTGCGAATTTCAATGAGTAGTTTTTTGTGCATCCTGTGTCTGTAACAGAATAGTGGGAGTAGACTTTGGCAGAGGCACACAGGTAGACAATCGACTTAAAATGCAATTTTCAAACTATTAGATCAAACTACTGTCAGTCAAAACATGTAAGGGATGCACGCCATACAATTTCTGCAACCATGTCTTTTTAACATTTTTTACCTCTAGAAGCCAAACGGGCACGTACGGGCAGATGAAACCTTTTGAATTATGTAAAGAAATAATCAAAGAACATGTTTTGCAAATATGGCAAATATAGAAAAATATAGATTTTTTTTATTTTCCGTCAAAGTTGAAAAATAGTGAAAAAAAAACGGATAGTTTTTAAATAGTGATTTACCAGGAGAAACACAAAGCAAACAGTTAATTTTTTTTTATCATTATACATTTAATAAATACATCAATCAATATAAACAAAAAATAAGGCGATTCGTTACCTATTTTTCGTGATATTACACCTGAAATCGCAACAAATTGACTAAAAATTGTGTGTTTTTTTGAAAACCGAAAGTCGGTCAACTTTGAACGGTTATATCTTCTAAACTAAAAATATGATATTATTAAGAGTAGCATATTTGAAATCGTTGAAAAGTTTCCTATAACATGGGTTTATTCAAAACTTCGTCGGCGCACATGAAAATTTTGATTTTTTGCAACCTCGTTTGCTCTACGGGCGCCACTATGCGGCGATGTCATTTATTCTTCGAAGATGCGGAAGCCAAATGCGTTACAGTGAATAATGAGTACTACCGTGCAATGATAACTGATTATTTGTTGCCCATTTTCGAAGATATGGATCTGGACAACATTTGGTCTCAACCGGATGGCGCTTCGTGCCACACAAGCCGTGAAACAATCGATCTTTTGATTGATTGCATTGGGCACCTCGCAGCTGCGATTTTACCCCGTTGGACCTTTATTAGTGGGTAACTGTTAGGGATGAGTGTTACGTTAATCAGCCAGCATCGACTGAGGCATTGAATAAATTAGTGCAGTTATCGCATACTATCGTAAAGGCTACTGCAAGGCCAGCCGAAGATGTCGTTTGAATGAAATGGTGTTACGATTGGTGTTAGGATTGTACTTTCGAATAAAAGAAACCTGAATGAAAAAAAATTATGAGTTTTTTCTTTAAAGCAAAATCAAGACGCAAAACTTATATGGTCCACCCTACAATACCTGAAAAATTGCAATAAGGAACATAGGATCGCAATAATTGATCTCCATCGAATATTATCTAATGCTGCTCTTTTGGCTTCATTCCATGTTATACCAAAGGTTTGCAAGTCAACTTGTTCTTGGAACCTCCAAAAGCTCTTAGGGAGTACTATTCTTCCTGTTCTCTGTAAGTTGAATTCAAGGGATTTTCTACTGATTTCATCCACTGATTTAAGTGAGTTATGTTCCATCCATCCATATTTTCGAATTTCAAACTGATGCTCAATTGGAGGCTGTGACATTCTTAACAATAGCTCCGAGTTTGTTATTGTTTGTGGCTAAAATATTTTGAAAATTCAGCGAAGGCATTTGTTGACGATATTATTCCTTGGATATATAGGTTGGTAAGATTCCAGGACTTTAAGCCATAAAGCAAAACTGACTTCACATTGCTGTTTTTCCTTTGTTAGCCTGATATGGATATCCCTGGAACAGTTGCCATAGGTTGATGTCATATTGGCCGAGTAGCAGAAGGTGGTGACTTCTGCAAGTTATTGCTCTAATAGCGTAAAATGATAGTTATTAGTGACATTAAAAAGCATTTATTACCAATCCTGTAAACGACGTTTCCTGTATGTTATTCTGGTTGTGAGATACTAGACAAATGCCAAAGAATGTATATTTTCTTCTAGTCTGATAATCTTGTCAGGACTTCCTTTGCGCTGCAATCATTTGAAATTTGAAAATCTATAAATACCAAATATATAGCGTTTGCCAATCCTATGTCTGCTCAGTAATTCTATGCAAGCTATTTATGTGATGGATGCATAAACTATTTGATCTGAATCCTGCTGCTCTAAAATATTATCTTGTTAAACATATTTAGAAGAGTGATGTCTCTCCATTTGTTTATCCTATTTTACAATATTGATTACTAAGCCTTCCTTAAGCTTTCTTGGAAGCGCTTCTGACTGCCAAAATGATACACGAAACGTTGAATTATATTTGTCGCAAGTGATTTATCAGCCTTGAAAAGTTCTAGGGGAACATTATCGGGGTCTGCAGCCATGTCATCCTTAACGATCTTATTGCCTCTACTGCTTCATCATATCAAGGACATTGGGTGTTGATATCTTATCTTTTATTGTGATGAGTCTGGTAACAAATAGACCTGGATCTTCCTTTGCGGTATCAAAGAAATCCGTACAGATGCATAAAACTACTAAAAAAATTGTATCTCTCATATGAGATCGAGCAATGAAAGCAGATTTTGGAGGAAAAATCATACAATTTTTATTCTGGATGTGAAAGATGTGAAAGGCAATAATTGGGGAACCTTTGCTGTCAACTATAATCTACTCAGCACAAAACATATGAATATGCATACCCAAACAGTAACGGGATGAAATTTGATGAATATAATACGAAAGATCGAAAAAATTACAAGAAAACTATATTAACTCACGTCTGTGGGTAGATTTCTATAACGTGTTGATGCACAATCGAAGATTTCATGAATCTCTTGAAAAAACAGAAAAATAATTGCTATTTGTATATATAAAAATAGCATTTTTGGAGGGTTTTTCAGAACGGTCTAACTCACGGGCGGTTATCGCTATAGCCGAAATATTTTGGGAAACATCATGAAATATGTATAGATTTAATTTCAGGAGGTACAGCACATTTGCAACTCAAGGCTCTAATTCAATTATCACTTCATTAGAACAAAACAAACAAGTAAGTGTAGACAGTTAACGAGGGGCCTTGAGAGGGTCCTGGATCCAACTTTGTTAAGGGCATAACTTTTTATACAAAATAAGCAGAACCAAATTTTAGCGATATTGTTATTAATTTCTTTCGTGTGGTAATGAAAAAGTTCATATCTGATGTTATTTTTATATGGGGACTAGTTCAAAAAATGGACCGAGCATGATCATATTTAGTAAAGTCAGTTGCTTTTCCCAAAAACATATATAAACCAAATTATAAATAAATCTATGCAATATTTTTGTTTTTTGATAGATATAAGTGAAGATTGGGAATCAGATTTTTAGGAAGACTATGACTATAAATGGTCCAACAGGATGTGATTATGGACTACTAATTAGTAGGTATAATACACACACATACACGAAATTCTATCGATATATATGATAATCAGGATCTTACGAAAATTTTGGTCGGCCTGATAGAGGTTATATGTATGGGAACTAGGGCTTAACATGCACCGAATTTCACTAATTTCAATAGCGTTCAATCTATAGCCGGTATACCCTTGTATGTCAAATTTTATCCAAATATATCCATATCTACGACCTGATCAACTCAGAAAGTGATTGCGAGTCAATCGGTATAATATAAGATGGGTATACATTAGGCCGGGTCGATTTGTGGGGAGGCAAAAAAATCGCCCATTGCTCAGTGAAAATCGCGTTCTAGGGATCAAAATAAGAAACTTTGCCGAAGGAACCATACCTCTAAAACGAATTCTGATGTCCCAGAATTTGGGTCGAACTTTTGGGTAGGGGCAAATTTTGAAAAATCGCACTTTGACCCATTTAGAGTGCTCCAATCGAGTCCAAATGTATGACCGACCCCCACGAACTTTGGAGGCCCGACCCACCCATGCCAGTGGCACACCCCCCAGGAACTCCCCTGTGGGGTTCCCCATATAAACATTTCAAAAAATCGCCAGTTTTGGCACTTTACATGAAAAAATCAGCGAAATGCCTATGTTTTTTTCTTTTTGGAGTTTATTTTTCTCTTTATAAATTTATTTAGTCAGAACATATGTAAATGAAAAAATGAATTTAACTTAGTAATAAAAAAGAGATGAAAAAAATTTATTAGAAATTAGCGTTTTTAAAACCCTTTTAAAACCAAGGCATCACTGTTATGCATTTGCATGTCGTAAACTTAGTTGTGTGGGTTTTTTATTCAACCCTTTTAAAAAATGAACGTATCACTGTGACACAATTGCAGGTCGTAAAATTGCTTGTGTGGGTTTTTTAAGCCACCACAAGACACAGCTGCATGTCGTAAACTTACTTGTGTAGTTTTTTTGTAGCACCTACTTAAGAAATGAATGTTGTTTTTACAACCCTTTTTATGTTTTTTTATGGCACCTTCTTAAGAAATGCGCGTTTTTTGCAACCATTTTAACAATTAAGGTATCACTGTATTGCACCGCAACCCCTTTAAAAAATGAACGTATCACTGTGACACAATTGCAGGTCGTAAAATTTCTTGTGTGGGTTTTTAAGCCACCATAAGACACAGCAGGTAGAATTGAAATTACCATTTCATTCTTATTACCTCGTCTCGTAGACCATATATAACGCAAAAGTTTTTGTGAATGCATAAAGTCGTTGTGAAGAACTCAAAGTGTGAAGTGCTAATTTCAGATAAAAAAAATTAAAAAAAAAAAAAAAAATTAGTGAAGTGACCATTCCAAATCAAAAAGTTTACAATGAATCCACCATCCTCTACACCGCAAGATGAAGCAACAACAACATCAACAACTATCGAAAACCCAATGAGTCATATACCCAAGCATGATGTTACTGTTTTTGGTGTGTCTACTGATTTGACTGATCTTAATTTACCAACCCATCTGGATATCTTGAGATATTATTTTTACTTAAGCGAACGTGCTAAAACAGAACAAAAAAAGTTTTCCTATAAATCATTCACTATTCAAGTACAAGATAAGTTGATTGGAATTTGGGAAAAACTTGGTATGGAAATAATGCTAAAAAAAATTGTATGTAATAAATTGAATAGATTGCTTGAAAAATATCAAGACCAAATCAAGAGAAGAAACAAAATCCAACAATTTACAGAGTATGTAAAATATCTGGAAACAATTTTTTACATTGGAACATGTAAATGCGATTTGAAGGCAGCTCCATGTGCATGCGGCTTGGTTCCCGAACGCCTCAAAGAGTTTATGCACGATCAGCATAATCAGAGAAGACTAAAGGTGGATGCATTTGTGATGGAAATTGAAGAGCAAGGAGCAACGTATATGTCATCTATGCCAACATACCAATATCCCGATGATTCAACATACGCATCGCCACCGGTTCAAGAAGATATGGATATAAACACAAGTTCACAATACACAGAGAGATACGATTGTTTTAACTTTGCCTTGGTATGTGACAGATTTGGTGTGCCTGATAGAGTAGCATCAGCATTGGGAACCGCTCTTTTTCAAGATTTTAAAATTAAAGATAAGCATGGGAAACCTCTCATCATGGATAAATCGAAAGTTCGCAGAGAAAAAGAGAAATGCAGGCAAGAAGTGCTTCGCAAACGGTTAGATGATACCAATTTGTTAGCGTTTTCATTCGATGGCAGAAAAGATGATACTTTAACGATAGATAAAATTGATGAGAAGTATCATACTAGGATGGTAAAAGAACCTCATCTTGTTATTTTGAGAGAACCCAATTCTGAATTGATTGGTTACGTAAGACTGGAACATGAAACCGCTGAATACAAAACAACCAAATTAAATGATTTTTTCAACGATAAAAATATATCACTGGATGCATTAATTGGAATATGCACTGACGGTGAGCCAACAAACACTGGCCCACAAGGTGGAATTATACGACGATTCGAATTGCTGTTAAAAAGACCATTACATTGGTTCGTTTGCCTTCTACACTTTAACGAACTTCCGTTTCGGCATTTGTTTGAAGCTTTGGATAAATCAACCAGCACTGGACCGAGATCGGCAACCGGAAAACTGAGCCGTCAAATCGAAACTTGTGAAACTCTTCCGGTAAGTTATTGCTATCACTCATTTATTATAATTGTCAACCATTATTAATTATTTTATTATTATATATTTTCAGGTTGTGGACGGCTTCCAGAAAATTGAGTTGCAAAATATGCCCCCTGCTCCAGAAAAAATTTAATTTTCCACCGATTCGAAGTACTTATACGACATGGCCCATGCAATTTCTAGCGGAGTGGTTTTGGGTGGATCTGGCTAACATCAAACCAGGGAAAATTGTACATTCTCGGTGGCTCACCAAGGCCGCTAGATAATTTCGATTATATGTGACAACGGAAAATCCAGATACAAATTTAAGAATTCTAGTTGAATTCATAATTAAATGTTATGTGCCAATGTACTTCAATATCAAGTATTACAGCTCTGTCGTGTACGGCAGTGCATTATTTTTCAAGTTCATTGGTTGGTCACGATTTCTAGAACCTCGTTTACGCAAAATTGTCAATCAAGTAATTAAAGATAATTCATATTATGCGCATTCGGAAAATATCATGTTATCAATGTTGTTTGATGATAGCAGGGAAAAGCGCGACTGTGCTATCAAGAAAATTCTACGCTATCGAACCGATGTTGACGACGCAACTTAGAGCTTATAAAAAACCAGATATAAACTTTAATTGCACAAGTTACACGGAAATGATCAATATGAATGACATAAATAACGTATTTGAACCACCATTCACGCGAAGCATTCCGTACGATACATTGAACGAATATTTAAATCAAGATGATCCACCGTTTAATGATCCAAAAATTCCATCACACATACAAGGAACGGAACGACATGTTCAATTGCTAGCTAGCGTTTCCAAACGGGTTATACCGGAAAATGTAGAGGCTATTATGGCGACGACATTAGAGAGCCGTGCGAAATTGCCCAGACTTGAAAGTAAAAAAGACTTCAGACAATAATTTTTTTTAGTTTCTTTTCTATAACTAACTTTAATTAATTTTTTCTGACTAAATAAATTTCCTAAGAGAAAAAATAGATATTATTATAAATAAATAATAACTATTATTATAAATAAATAAATAAAAATAAAGAAAAAAGATAGACATTTCGCAGATTTTTTCATGTAAAGTGCCAAAACTGGCATGTTTGTATGGGGAACCCCCCAGGGGAGTTCCAGGGGGTGTGCCACTGGCATGGGTGGGTCAGGCCTCCAAAGTTCGTGGGGGTCGGTCATACATTTGGACTCGTTGGAGCACTCTAAATGGGTCAAAGTGGGATTTTTCAAAATTTGCCCCTACCCAAAAGTTCGACCCAAATTCTAGGACATCAGAATTCGTTTTAGAGGTATGGTTCCTTCGGCAAAGTTTCTTATTTTGAATGCGATGAATACTAGAATACGATTTTCACTGAGCAATGGGCGATTTTTAAATCGACCCGCCCTAGTATACATAGAAAACGGATTCGTTGAGGCTACCAAATTTATTGCTAACCGAATTGCCCTGACGGTAATAACCGAACTTTGAATTAATTTGAATTAAAATTCTATTGTCTTAACAGTAAATATTTTGTCGCTATAGATAATGGTTAATTGCTATAAAATTTCTTTTTTTATAATCGAAAATGCAGTTGCTAAACTTTAGAACAATTCGGTTAGCGAATTTTTTTTCTGTGTGTAGGTCAAATATTTTTGGTAGTTACAAACATCAGCACAAACGCATTATACCTTGACCATATAGTGGTATGTGCTGTAACAATTAAATTATAACAATGGATAAGTCTTAAAAGTGTTTTCTGCTTAAATTTTCGCTCTGAATTTGTCTGATACATCAGCTTTTTGAGATATCCGAAAATGAGGGGGCTAAAAATCTGGTGTTCGGCATTTTTAAGAAGAAAATAACTTTAAATCTGAAAAACTGCTTTGCACTACTCATGGCAAAAAATAATCTCCGGAAATGCATGATCACGATTTCTGATATATAAATAATTATTATTGTTACAAACCTCCATTTTCGATAACAGCTCAGTAACAAATGTTTCATATTCTTATCAACATATGAATGTAAAATTCTTGTAGGCCTGTGTAATTTATACTCTAAAATGAAAACAAGTTTCGTACGATTACTTCCGTTGATATTTTCTGATAAATTTATTAAATGCTATAATCAGACTTGTATATGACCCATTTTATTTTAGCGCTTAATAATTTTCATATACATATATGTATAACGACACGTGCAAGGGCAAGTGGTTGATTTGGAGGTTAAATAGGTATTAATGATAAATTTTTATTAGTCAATGTAACAAATATTTGTATGAAAATCTACAAATAATTAAATGTTTAAAACTGAATAAGATGTTCAAATATTGTTTGTTTTTTCCATATGTTTTGTTTTGCTAAGCAATGCAGCACTTTCTGCTTTAAGGAAAGTACCCTACGGTAGCAGGGCCAATTTACCAAGCCTATGACATCGCCATGTACAAGTGAAAGGTCCTAGGACCGGTTCGAATGACTTTTCCAATAGGGTGGGTTAAGATTTTTTTTATACACTATACCACTTTGTGGTCAGGGTATAATGACTTTATTATATTGATCGACTCAGAATCACTTTCTAAGTCCATTTGGAGATGTCCGTCTGTCCGTCCCTCAGTGTGTCCATTAAACCTTGTAATCAAACTACAGGTCTAAAATTTGAATATATTTTGAAGCTTCCGTCGGCTGAACATAGGATGAACGCTATTGGAATTGGTGACAATCGGTTCCTGTTTAGACCTAGCCCCCATACAAATGACCCCAAATGCCATAATATCCAAATTATCACATAGATCTCGGTGAAATTGGGTTTGTGTAATTTAATTATATTCATTTATCAGTAATCCAAAAATAAACCCTATAGGCCAATTCTTAGTCATAGCCCCATATGAAGCTGATTCTTGATATTCACTTAAATCTATCAAAAACCAAAAATAATTCACACATTTTTCTTAAATTTGGATTGTGTATGTTTTTGCAAGAAATAAGTGATCTTACCAAAGATGATCAGGATCCGTCCATTTTTAGACCTAGTCCTCATATAATATAAACTATATCATATCCGAAGGCAAAAAAATTAATAACAATGCCACTCAAATTTCGTTTATGTTTATGTTCGATATCTAATTGATTGAACCTAAGGGATAGAGTCTCTAAACGCATTGTGTAGGGTATCGGTCAGTATAGACCGGCTATAATTTTCTTACTTGTTTTTTTTTTAGAAAATTGTATTTATTTTAAAAAGAACGTTATATGGATAGTACTTACTGAAAAAAAAGGTTTTGTTTTTTAAAAACATATTTCTATGAAAATTTCAAACCAAAAACCCAGATAACAGGTCTGTTAGACGACCGGTCTATTGTACAACCAAGCAAAATGATCAGTCGAGTAGGATATGATCATTTATAACTTTCAGTTATGTCGTCTCAATACGAACCTAAGAGCCCGTGTATGCTGCACTTTTTTGAATTTTTATCACATTAATCACTGAGATGGTTTCTTATTTATTGCTTTTTTAAACAAGTTTTCTATTAATATTTTAAGAAATTAGCAATTTAATTAATAATCACACTTGTTTTTATTAAGATAAATATTAACTTAACCCATTTATCTTAAATGATTTATAATTGAATTGGATTGAATTGAATTAATAGTTTAATCATAGATTTTTATTATTTAATTTAAAAATGTTTGTTTACAAATTTGCAATTAATTAAAAGTTTTAATCAATTCACTACATTTTTTTTACCATATATCGGTTTACACTAAAACAAAGCGCCGATATAATGACACTGCACTGTCTGACAAAACTGTTCATCGTTAGTGTCGAATTTTGTTGAGCACGGGACAGTGGGATATCGCGAACATATCATTCTTCTGGTTGAAGCAGTAAAAGAGAGTGTTGCCGAGAACCCAAATAAGTCTTATGTTCACCGCGCTCAGTATTTTGGCAACAGTGTAACCACTTTGCGGCACATTTTGATTTTCGTTTGTTTTGGTATAAAGTGCAATTGACTCACAGAATCCACACTAGATCCATGAAATACGAATACGATTACATGACAAAGAAGTGCTTGCGACAAAACGATCATTGCGCCGAAATTATAATTTTCTTCAGAGAGGACGAAACTGTCGATGGGAAACGATATCGGTGAATGTTGGCTAATTATGTCTGGACGGTTACCGGCTTCAACAAGTTCATATGTAGGAGAAATCCAGAGTGATAAAATTTATGTATAATATGTGTTAAAAATATATTAAATTAAATAAAATAAAATATTTATAACAAATAATTTTATAAGAGCCTTAAGGTATGCCATTTTAACCAATTCATGGCCTGAATTACCCTGTGTTGAATTGTGAATTGCCTAAAATTGTTTAGCCTACCTTTAGGCTCTTATACAATTAATTAATAACAATCCCATTTATATTTCTTGTGTGTGTTCATCAAATATTTATAACGAAATTTAATTAATTTTAATTAAAAATTCACAATTTTATGAATTTTATTTAAATATTCATATGTTTTTTATATATCTATAATATTAATAGGCAAGGCGATTTCTTGTTACCGATGTTAGTGTGTTAGTTTTGATCTTAATGGAATGTTTGGTCAATTCCTCGTCTGAAAGGTATTTCTTTTTAGCTGCCCACTACATTTACAGATTTTTAAAGTTTTAATTTTTTTGAAGTAAAATGAATTTAAAGTTGCTACTAACACATACACACATAGAATAAAATTATACCATGCTATGTGTGTGTTTATTAAATTTGTTAATGTGTTTGTAAAAACAAATGAGTTTGTTTTCTTCATTCACAATAATAATTGTGTTGAAATGAAAAAAGTCTTAGACATAAACCAATAAATAAATGTGAATTGGCTAAACTTGATTAACTTACCTTTAGGGTCTTTATTTAATGAAAAAATTAAATTTCCTAGATATGCACTCGAATTTCGAGGGCTGGAATCTACTAGTAAAAATTAATATATCAGTTATATAAAAGCCATTAAAAAAATTGATTAATTCATTACAAGAATAATTATTCTATTAGTTTAATATTATTGTCTTTAAAACAAATACCAAATTTCATTTAATAATAATTTAAAATTTTTTTCTTATTCGAACCACATATTTGAGTGGGTCATAGATTAGCACTTTTGTCATTTGCGGCCCACTCTAATTCATATATAAAAACTATTAACTGTAATATATAATTTGTTTCGATGTATTTTTAATTTGAAAGAAATAAAAAAATAATTACAAATAATATTTAAATTTTTATTTTATTTATTCAGTATGTAGATTTAAAAAATGTATTCCTTAATTTGATAAATACACTGTCTAAATAAACTAATAATATAATGACTGATGTATTATTAATTTATAATTGTTGATTGTTAACTTTGTTGTTATAATAAATTGTTGAGTGTTGAAAATAAAAATTTTTTAATTTGTCGTAATTTGTGTACCCCACTGCACTCTGTGGCCAGGTTATAATAAGTTTGTGCTGATGTTTTGTGACTACCAAAAGTATACTGACTCAGAAACACTTTCTGAGTCGATTTAGCGATGTACGTGTGTCCATCAGTCTGTGTGTCCACGTAAACATTGTAAGCTTTCATCGATCATAGGATGACGCTATTTAAATTGGTGTAAATCGGTGCATGTTGTGAAATAAGTATAAATACTAACCCCTATCAGACCGACTAAAATTGCCGTAAGATCCAGATTATCAGATGCATATAATGATAATCCAAAAAACCCTGTAGCACCAGCCTGCATAGATTTTTTTTATACCCTATACCACTATGTGGTTTGGGTATAATGACTTTGTGCTGCTGTTTGTAACAACCAAAAATATTTGACCCAGACCCATCTTTAATTATACCGATCGAATCAGAATCACTTTTTGAGTTGATTTAACAATGTCCGTCCGTCCGTCCGTCGGTCCGTCCGTCCGTCCGTCCGTCCGTCTGTGTGTCCATGTAAACCTTGTAATCAAACTGCAGGTCGCAAATATGAATATATTTTGATGAAATTTGGTATATAAGCTTTTATCGGCCATGGGATGAACGCTATTGAAATTGGTGAGAATCGGTCCATGTTCAGACCTAGCCCCCATACAAATCACCCCTATGAAATCGACATAAATTGCATTAAGATCCAAATTGTCATATAGATCTTACTCAAATTGGGTTTGTATGCGTTCATTACATCCATTAATGAGTAGTCCAAAAATTGTCCCTTTGGCCCCATATAGACTGCTTCCCGATCTGCACTTAAATCTATTAAAAACAAAAATATTGCAGTGATTCTTCTCAAATTTTGTTTGTATATATTTTTGCAAAATACAAGAGACTTTACCAAACATTATCAGGATTGGTCCATTTTTGGACCTAGTCCCCATATAGATATAGCATCCGATATGAACTTTTTCATATCTGCAGCCAAAAAAATTAATGAGAATCCCACTCAAATTTGGTTTTTGCTTATTTTCTATGTCCAGTTAGTTGGGCCTAAGAGATAGGGTTTCTAAACGCATGGTATAGGGTATCGTATAGTCGGTCTACACCGACTATAATTTTCTTACTTGTTTCAAATTCAGTTTATATACATATGCTTTTGAGAAAAGTAAATGATTTTACAAAATATAGTCACGACATACATATAAAAATAACATCATAAATTAGATTTGATTATGCTTATTTTCTATATCCAGTTATTGCCTAGGCAAATTGGATCCAATAACCTCTCTTGAATAGCATGGTATAGGGTATTGTGTAGTCGGTTTAGACTGACTATAATTGTCTTACTTGTTTTCTGTGGAATAGTCATTGATCTATCTTTGAAGTTTGCGAGCAATTCTTAATTACTTGGGTATTTCTAAATAGCATTTTCGACAAGCAGACATGCCTGGACATGTCCATCATAACTTTAGATGCGCCTCGAAAAAACTATTCACATAATAGGCATTTTTATATAGTTGTTTTGTGAAGAATTAAAAAAAAAATCAGGCCATCATATAGAAAACACCAGAACAAGGGCACGTTTTCTTATCAATAAAATAATTAAATCATTCAGAACTCCTTTGTACCCGATCGTAGTAAAGTTTTCTTAAAATGGCCCCATATCTAGTTCCGAAAAGTCAATACCAAAAAGTTGTCTCATTCCCTAATTAATATATTGAATTCAGAAACGAGCCTTAGCTCCAACCATACTGGTTGAGGCTATAAATGGACATAGAAAATATCAAATTTTGATGAAATTTCCATATATTACTTCCATAAAATATGCATAAGTTCCTATAAAATATAATTATTTTAGGCCCCAAAACGATCCGATCGAGATAATATTTCTTGAGGACTTTTATGTGTTTAAAAAATTGGAGTCAAATTTAAAAATATTTTGGGTAATTTTTTTGGGATTTAATAGACTTGAGTAAGGAATGTGTACCAGCTTTATATGCGATCTATACAAGGTATATTTTTTTGGGCAGATATAAACCAAATTTTGTCAAAATATATACAATAATCTGAATTTTAGACTTAATTTAAACATACTTACATGGAGCTAGATCTGAACATCCAGCGATTTCATGAAAATTTATTTCGTTCGGGTACAAATTTATATGGATACACTGGTGGATGGACGGACGGACATCTTAGTCGATCGATTTACTAAAAAATGGGTCTAGATCTACTTTAAATTTTTACGAAAACCACATTAAAAAAACATTAAAGAAATTGCATGGAAGTCTCGTTATCGGAAGTCTTTAAATAGATAAGAATCATAAGAATCGAAAAAAATTTAAACGTCTTAAAAAAATACCTATAGTTAAAACAAACCTCAACTATTTTTTATTCAATAAAAATACCGCTTTTCAAAATAGTTTAGCCGAAATATATACGAAAAATTTGCGAAAACGTCTTTATTTCTGAACGTAGTGGTCTTTTAATTCCCAGCAATATTCCATAGTTTTGATGCCCTGTTTATAATGAGACCTATCGAGTTTTTCATAATGGCCAACAACCAAAGACTGAACTTCTTCATTGTTAGCAAATCTCTATTTTAAATGCGATTAGGGGTGCGGCCTTTTGATTTCATCTCTCAAACGCTGCAATAATTTCGCCGTTATGATGATCAATAACGATTACTAGCAGAGCCCAGCCCTCGAAATTCGAGTGCAAATTCTAGGAAATTGTATTTTTTCATTCATATATAATTTTATAAGAGCCTAAAGGTATGCTAATGAATTTTAGCCAAGTCACAATTCAACACAAATTTAATAAAGCTTAAATATGTGTTTATACCCTATACCACTATGTGGTTTGGGTATAATGACTTTGTGCTTCTGTTTGTAACAACCAAAAATATTTGACCTAGACCCATCTTTAACTATACCGATCGAATCAGAATCACTTTCTGAGTTGATTTAACAATGTCCGTCCGTCCGTCCGTCCGTCCGTCTGTGTGTCCATGTAAAGCTTGTAATCAAACTGCAGGTCGCAAATACGAATGTATTTTCATGAAATTTGGTACATTAGCTTTTATCGGCCATGGGATGAACGCTATTGAAATTGGTGAGAATCGGTCCATGTTCAGACCTAGCCCCCATACAAATTACCCATATGAAATCGATATAAATTGCCATAAGATCCAAATTGTCATATAGATCTTACTCAAATTGGGTTTGTATGGGTTCATTACATCCATTAATGAGTAGTCCAAAAATGATCCCTTTGACCCCATATAGAGCTGCTTCCCGATCTTCACTTAAATCTATTAAAAGACAAAAATATTGCACTGATTCTTCTCAAATTTTGTTTGTATATATTTTTGCAAAATACAAGAGACTATACCAAACATGATCAGGATCGGTCCATTTTTGGACCAAGTCCCTATATAGATATAGCATCCGATATGAACTTTTTCATATCTGCAGCCAAAAAAATTAATAAAAATCCCACTCAAATTTGGTTTTTGCTTATTTTGTATGTCCAGTTAGTTGGGCCTAAGAGATAGGGTCTCTAGACCGACTATAATTTTCTTACTTGTTTATGTATGTGTTAGTAGCAACTTTAAATGAATTTTACACCAAAAAAATGTACCAGACGGTGCACATCTGTAAATATGGTGAACATCTGCAAATAAATACCTTTCAAATGGTATATTTTTTGTCAAAATCGATTGGTAATTGAAGTTGTAGAATATGTCACAAGAAATCGCCTTGCCTATTAATATTATAAATCCAATGATGATCATCTCAAAAAACATGCCAAAATTTTTTCTGCAGCTTATGTTCACCAACTCGAGCACTTTTAGTCCACAGTCATCCAATGCCATTTTACGGATTTTATGCACCATTTCTGGACATGGCCACCTCAATTGTTCGGCCACTGAGATTTTCGTCTATGCAGCTTTTATGGGCCAATATTATACTATTGTAAGCAAAGGAGCAGAGTCCCCCGAAGTAGAAACTAGCTAAGTTTTGATATTGGTTGAAATTAGACCTTTGAATTGAAAGAATTGTAACACATAACGGTGACCATTTTTTTTTTTTTACATGTTTACAAATTCATCTTCGAACGTAAATATTTTAAAAGGTTGCACCTTTTTACCACAGTATTTTGTTTTCAAACAACTGTCACACCTATTCGTCAATATGCCTACTTTCATTTTCCGACATTCTCATTTTGAGATAAGTTGAGTTGCTGCAGTCAATTTTAGAATTTTAGGTAATTATAGAAAGCCTCTTAAATAAATATTTCCTTTAAATTGGCTACATGAACGTAAAAATTTCAGAACATGCAAATGTAAATTTTGTGTTACGATACATTATAAAAAATTTATTTATAAGTTTATCATTCCGTCTGTAATAATTAGAAAAATTAAATCTGGACCCCATTAATTATAATATTCGCATTTGCTTCATGCGCGTTCATTAGAGTGGTTCGAAAAAAAGTTCAGTCAGTTAACCTCTAGGATTAAAGATTAGTTGTAGACGATTCGAGGATTTTTTTCCACTCCCCTGGATACCGCCTTTTTCGGTTTTAATAACTATGTCGACATTTGTAGTCCGATCATTAGATATGACATACCGTTGTTCATGGAGTCGTAGCAGCTACATGTCGCTTTTTAATAATTTTTGACTCTGACGTAAAATTCTAGTTGTGACTTTGACAATCTGATTCCTACCCACCCTAATGTCAATTATTTTTAAAGAAAGCCGCTTAAGTTTCATGAAACTTTTGCTTTAAAAGTATTTACAGAGGTTTAAAAAAATACAGTTTATCAAAAAATCAGATATGACAACTCAATTTGGTTTTTGAGATACGGTAACTCTTTCTGTGAAAAGAATACCGCTTTAATTTTATGAAACTTTTGCTTTGAAAATATTTATTTCTATTTATTAACAAAAAAGTTACAGAGATTTTAAAAGAATTGTAAACTTTTCACTTTCTTTTGTTCTTGCATTCGATGTTGTTCTATCGTTTAGGGTCTTAAAATAAATAATTCTTTAAGTCAATTTTTTACTTTAAATATCAATTTATCTTATTTGCTTAATCTATTATTTACGAATGTAAACCAATTGTATACGTACGAGTATTTTTTGCGTAGTTATTTGGTTTTAAACGGCTGATAAAACAAAACTTGATCATTACTTTGTTATTGATTTTAATGAATAAAAATATGAATGATTCAAACTGAATTTGAAATTCTCTGGGATTAATTAATTAATAATTTAATTTCCATGAAAGTTTTTATGAATTCAGTCGTTTTTTTCAGAAACCAGTCAAACAACAAATTATTGATTTTGAGTAAATCCTAGAAACTTAAAATTTCTTTTTAGAAAATTTATATTTTTTTCCAACTGTTTGATAAACATGACCATCACTTTTGTAAATGTCGTATGAAATATTCTAATTTTATTAGGGACTTCAAGAATAAAATGAAAAATGAAATTTTTTGTGTACGACCTAGGTCACCATTTTTTTTAAAAAGATTTAACATCTTGAGAGGTCACATTGTGTATATTGAAACGAACTGTTTTAATGGCCTTCAGTATTAAAAATCCCGCCGTTTAGAGCAGAAACCAGTTAAGCGCTGTTACTTGCCTTCGTGCTGCACTAAACAAAGGTTTCTCGACTTTACCTCACCATCACATGGGGGCAAAATTTTAATTAGTTTTGCATTAAACGAGGCATTTACCTTTAAAAAACAGTAATCGCCCAATAACTCAATTTTTGATTTTTTGTTGCTTGACTGGTTTTTGAAATAACGATTCAGTGATGCTATCGATTTAATTCGTTACGAATGGCTTTACGAAATTGAGAAATATTTGCTATTAAAATATAATTAAATTTTAGGTGAATTAATTTCCAATTTAATTAATTTCTTCAAAGCTCTGCTACCGACAAGTGTAAGTAATCGCAATTATAATAAAAAAAATTACTCAAGGTTAAAAAAAAATGATTTTCGAAGCGTGTGATGTTGAAAAAACTAAACTACCAACAAAAGCGAACTCATCCAATATTTTTTTATTTTTGAAGACAAATGGTACATCAAATATTTATAAAAACTAGCAGATTCCAGCCCTAGAAATTCGATTGCAAATTCTAGGAAATTTTATTTCTTCATTTAATAAAGACCCTAAAGGTTGGCTAATCAATTATAGCCAATTCGCAAATCAACACAAAAAAGAAACTAATTTTTATTACAAACATATTGAAAAATTTAATAGACACACACGTAGCATTGTATAATTTTATGTATGTGTTAGTAGCAACTTTAAATACAATTTACTCAAAATAAAGAAAATAATTTAAAACTCTATAAATCTGCAAAACGGCTAAAAAGAAATACCTTTCAATTAATATACGTTTGGTCAAAATCGGGATAAAACAGTAGAACAAAACATCGGTCACAAAAAATCGCCTAGCCTATTAATATTATAGATTATAGTTTAACGCGTTATATACAAGTGGTTATAAAAGTTCTTTGTGAATTGTGGCTAAATACAAACGGATGTTTTTTTTTTAGAGTTACAGAAATTTAAATTAAAATAAAGTAAATTAAAATATTGTCAGTATCAATTAAACTGGCTTTATTGGATAGATAAATTTATGCCATTAATATCTACATATTATTTGGGCCATGTGGCCGCCCTGGATGTCACGTACATGGCGCAATCTGGAACTCCAATTTTCACACACTTTTCTCTGCATTTGCGGGCGTATTTCGCCAATAACTCGTCGTGGTTGATTTCCAAGTGCTTAATTGTCTCTGGTTTATCGATCTAAATGAGTGACTTTACGTAACCCTAAAATATATAATCTAAAGGGGTTAAATCGCAGGATCTTGGTTGCCAATTAAAAGAACCATTACATGAAATTATTCGTTCATCAAAAGTTTTTTTAAGGAGGGGGGGTAAGGTTTTAAAAGTTAACCACACTGCTCGTAGGCCTGACTTTAGGTGAGTGTGTTAAAGCGCTGACCAAAAAGTGCAAGTACGAGTGTATGTGAAGTTCACGGTTCAAAACCTCGCGGCCGCCCTAAGTAGAAAAAATTTTCATATAGAAACAACCTATTCAATTAAAAACATAACAATTATCACAATGTTCAATAAATCGCTGATGAAGGCTGAAATGCCAGAAACCGGTCCGATTAAGAATACAGTGCAGTTATGAATTTTTGAAATATATGCTTTCTTCTTCTCTACCACGCACCATTTAAACAAAAATTAAAAAAATTGCATATTAATTACAGTAGTAATTGCAATATGTCTGAAAAATGACTATAAATCTAACAAAACAAAAAATTTTTCTTCGCTTCACAGCGTCATCTCAAATATATGTAAAGTGCATATGTAGGTATGTACAAAAACCGTACATCACATATGACAACTCTTACGAAAACTGAGAATAGTGGAAATTAGAAGTATAAATGCAAAAAAAAAAAAAAAAAAAAAAAAAAAAAAAAAAAAAATATTCAAAATTCAAAAATAACGATTGTTTGTTTGGACAGAGTTGTATCTTCTGAAATTAATACAAAGTAAAGCTGTATGGTACGAAAACTGAAAACTAACCACACTGCTCGTAGGCCTGACTTTAGGTGAGTGTGTTAAAGCGCTGACCAAAAAGTGCAAGTACGAGTGTATGTGAAGTTCACGGTTCAAAACCTCGCGGCCGCCCTAAGTAGAAAAAATTTTCATATAGAAACAACCTATTCAATTAAAAACATAACAATTATCACAATGTTCAATAAATCGCTGATGAAGGCTGAAATGCCAGAAACCGGTCCGATTAAGAATACAGTGCAGTTATGAATTTTTGAAATATATGCTTTCTTCTTCTCTACCACGCACCATTTAAACAAAAATTAAAAAAATTGCATATTAATTACAGTAGTAATTGCAATATGTCTGAAAAATGACTATAAATCTAACAAAACAAAAAATTTTTCTTCGCTTCACAGCGTCATCTCAAATATATGTAAAGTGCATATGTAGGTATGTACAAAAACCGTACATCACATATGACAACTCTTACGAAAACTGAGAATAGTGGAAATTAGAAGTATAAATGCAAAAAAAAAAAAAAAAAAAAAAAAAAAAAAAAAATATTCAAAATTCAAAAATAACGATTGTTTGTTTGGACAGAGTTGTATCTTCTGAAATTAATACAAAGTAAAGCTGTATGGTACGAAAACTGAAAACTAACCACACTGCTCGTAGGCCTGACTTTAGGTGAGTGTGTTAAAGCGCTGACCAAAAAGTGCAAGTACGAGTGTATGTGAAGTTCACGGTTCAAAACCTCGCGGCCGCCCTAAGTAGAAAAAATTTTCATATAGAAACAACCTATTCAATTAAAAACATAACAATTATCACAATGTTCAATAAATCGCTGATGAAGGCTGAAATGCCAGAAACCGGTCCGATTAAGAATACAGTGCAGTTATGAATTTTTGAAATATATGCTTTCTTCTTCTCTACCACGCACCATTTAAACAAAAATTAAAAAAATTGCATATTAATTACAGTAGTAATTGCAATATGTCTGAAAAATGACTATAAATCTAACAAAACAAAAAATTTTTCTTCGCTTCACAGCGTCATCTCAAATATATGTAAAGTGCATATGTAGGTATGTACAAAAACCGTACATCACATATGACAACTCTTACGAAAACTGAGAATAGTGGAAATTAGAAGTATAAATGCAAAAAAAAAAAAAAAAAAAAAAAAAAAAAAAATATTCAAAATTCAAAAATAACGATTGTTTGTTTGGACAGAGTTGTATCTTCTGAAATTAATACAAAGTAAAGCTGTATGGTACGAAAACTGAAAACTAACCACACTGCTCGTAGGCCTGACTTTAGGTGAGTGTGTTAAAGCGCTGACCAAAAAGTGCAAGTACGAGTGTATGTGAAGTTCACGGTTCAAAACCTCGCGGCCGCCCTAAGTAGAAAAAATTTTCATATAGAAACAACCTATTCAATTAAAAACATAACAATTATCACAATGTTCAATAAATCGCTGATGAAGGCTGAAATGCCAGAAACCGGTCCGATTAAGAATACAGTGCAGTTATGAATTTTTGAAATATATGCTTTCTTCTTCTCTACCACGCACCATTTAAACATTAATTAAAACCGTAATGTTTGATTACTTATTTCATATACACGTTATAGCATAACATTTAAAGAATCTTTTGAAAAAATTTTCAATTAAAAATTTTAATAAATAAATCCGTGACAGCGAATCTCCGGAGGCGTTATTGTGACATGTTTCCTGAGGTAGTGACGAAGAGTTTTTAATTTTTTTTTTTGCAGCATTTTGAAGTGAAAAACACATTTTTTGCTATAAAATTTCGGGAATTTGTTGTTTAAAAATGGGAAGAGAATGGAAAATAATAAAAAAAAAAAAAAACCCTTCGTGGGTACCTGATGATTTATGTGTAGATATAGTGTGTAAAATTTCAAAAGAAACGGTCAAATAGATTTTGAGTTATGATGTTCACGGTCTTCAGAAAATCGATTTAATGTTTTTCACAAACTGATTTATATACGATATACCGTATGAGGCCGGTCGCTGGAAGTTTTGCTCCGATTTACTTGAAATTTTGACACAACACTCTCGAAAAAAATTGTAATCATTTGTCCATACTGTTCAATGACCAATGACTCCGCGAAATAGTAATTTTCTGGTGTTTTTTTTTTATTATTATTATTAACCAACACTCAGGGCATGCTCCCTTGATTTCAGGAAAATTGGTTAATGGAAGGTTAATGTATATTTGACTTAAATTTTATAAGGTTGTAACTGTCAGGAAATACGTGTGCGGGGAGTATATTCCAAATACAGCTAGTTCGACTAATAAACGAATTTTCTTTGTAATGCGTTGTGCGGTCAACTAGACAATATACTACTAACGAATGTGACCTACTAGAGAAGCGGGCAGAGCGAACCGAAACTCGGGCACTTGGAATAAGTTCGCTAATCTCAGAAGAACATTTCCCATGGTAGTATCTATAGAACAGTGCTGCACAACCCACATTCCGATGATGTTCCAACGAGTCAATAAAGTTTGATACCCTACTGTCATGAGAATAAACGCCATCCTTGGCACCCTGTCCAGTAGCTCCAAAATAGACTTTGAAACCCCTGCCATTTATATGAAAGTTGTAATCCATTTACGGTCGGATGTAAGTGGTATAGATTTTAAGAAGATCAGAAGAAGTGAAGTAATTTTTGCGCCGTTTCAGAAAACCAAGACACGACACGACACAACGAACATCACATTGAATTGTCATGCCCAGAACAGCAAAGTATCCGATTCCTCAATACATATACCACCCACATATACAGATGACATTGTTCAATCCATGGCCTCATAGGTCAACAAACAACATTGAGTCTTCTGCGCTTTAAAATCAACCCTATTCCCTTTACCCCACTCGGAAAATGTCAACAGGCATTGATTGAGTGTGTCATTCATTGTCAGTCTTTTGCCCCCCAACCTCCAAAAGGTTTTGTCCTGCAATTGAAGGAAAATAAATGATAAATTGAATGAATGAATTAAGCTGAAACTCATTGGATGAGACCCCATCAATAAAACAAGTAAGAACATTATAGTCGGTCTAGACCGAATATACGATACCCTATACCATGCGTTTAGAGACCCTATCTCTTAGGCCCAACTAATTTGATACAGAAAATAAGCATAAACTAATTATGAGTGGCATTTTTATTAATTTTTTTGGCTGCAGATAAGAAAAAGTTCATTCGGATGCTATGTTTATATGGGGACTAGGTCCAAAAATGGACCGATCCTGACCATGGTTGGTAAAGTCTCTTGTATTTTGCGAAAATGTATACAAACAAAATTTGAGATGATTCAGTGCAATATTTTTGTTTTTTGATAGATTTAAGTGAAGATCGGGAAGCAGCTCTATATGGGGCCTATGACTAAGAGTTGTCCCATAGGGATCGTTTTTGGACTACTCATTAATGGATGTAATAAACATACATACAAACCCAATTTGACTAAGATCTATACGACAATTTGAATCTTATGTCAATTTATCTAGGTCTGGACATGGACCGATTCTCACCAATTTCAATAGCGTTCATCCCATGGCTGGCGAAAGCTTATATACCAAATTTCATCAAAATATATTGCTTTTTTGCGTACCCATTCAACCAAAAATTTGGTTCGTCGCTGAACAAAATATTGTATGAAAAATTAAAATCATCACCAATTTGTGCCTCAGCCCATTGACCGAATTGGCGGCGCACAGTGGACCATATTTTGAGAAGGCGGCCAAAAATCATTTTTTTTTTGTTACCGATTTTAAAGTTATGTTATTCATTTGAAAGTAAATACTAGTAAAACTCGGGAGCCAAAAAATTGCGACTCTATCTCAACTATATCACAGCGAACAGGGTCTTCGAAAATGGGCTTTCTCAGTATTTTGCAAAAATTCAAAATTTCTTTGTAAATTTTTATTTTTGAATGACTGTAACTTTTTTGATTTAAAAGATTTTGAAGTGAAATAAATTTTGTATAATTTTATGGCTTCCATACTATTAATGTTAAAAATGTAAAATCACTGAGTCACAATTTTTTTAAAAAGTCCAAATTTTCCGAAAATCTCCTACTTAATGGAGCATAACTCCTGCCAGTCAAAAGCAGTCAGAAAAAGTCTTGCACTCTTCTATGGTCCGAACCCTCCCCTATACTCCTATACCCCATTATACACCCGCCGTTTCCGCCCGTGTGCACCAGAACAATTTTTCTGACCCAAGGTTAGATATTTTCTGCAAAATTTATGAATACAAAAGTTGTCCACTATGTGGTTAGGATATATTAAGTTTGAGGTGGTGTTTGTAACTGCCAAAAATATTGGACCTTTATCCATCTTTTATTATACGGATCGACTCAAAAACACTTTCTGAGTCGATTAAACGATGTCCGTCCGTCCTCTGAGTGTTATGAATACAAAAGTTGGTCGTGCCGGTGCACCGCGGTGTATTTTTTTGCGTGTCGGTAGAGTTGTCAGGAGTTGTTATATACTTATAAAAAAGGGTTGAGATATAATGCGCTTAATTGTTACAGGTACATTTACATAGGTATCTTTCAAAAACATTAATAGTCTGAATTAGAGTTATATAGCTTAAATACCTGACAAAATGGGAAACAATTTAAATAACTGGTAAATGGTAAAAAAAAACTATTGCGACATATCCCTTTAAGATATGAGCAGGTATGCATCACCTTTTAAAAGGGGTTATAAAAGATAAAAAATTTAAAAAAAAATTTTTTTTTTCCACAATTATTATTCATCACAATTTGTGCAATGGCTAAGTACTGTTACAGAGATCTGGCAGATATTTATTTTCAACGAAATGATGTACACGATGTAATTTTGCACATAGTGAGCAACGACTTCTTTAAGAATTGTAACCTAGAAGACATTGAAATGCACAAAGGAAAAATTACTAATTTTGCATCGAATTTGAAAAGACGGTACGTTGAATGCTCTCATAGCAAGGCAAAGATGTACAAACGTTACCAAGACTGATTAATAAAGGAACTTATTTTTTAGAGTGCATCTACAACTGCCAACGGAAGTGGAAAAAGGGTCGACCAGCAAAACCAATTGACGGATGTAGTGAAAGATGTCGAAGGCGCAAGCTGGAGAATATCAATGAAGAAATTTCTCAAAGAATTATTAAGGATTCATTTTTACACCAAATTCAATCAACCCAAAATAAAAAAAATAAAATTGAAATAATTGAAAAAATAGTAGAAGCGAGCCCAAGGCGCAGGATTTTGAAAAGGATTTTGAAAAGCATTCCTACACCAATTGAAGATAAGAAATTTACGCCGGAAGAAGCGTTCGCCCTATTTTTATACCCTATACCACTATGTGGTTTGGGTATAATGACTTTGTGCTGCTGTTTGTAACAACCAAAAATATCTTACCTACACCCATCTTTAATTATACCGATCGAATCAGAATCACTATCTGATTCGATTTAACGATGTCCGTCCGTTCGTCCGTCCGTCCGTCTGTGTGTCCATGTAAAGCTTGTAATCAAACTGCAGGTCGCAAATATGAATATATTTTGACGAAATTTGGTATTTGATCTTTTACGGGCCATGGGATGAACGCTATTGAAATTGGTGAGAATCGGTCCATGTTCAGACCTAGCCCCCATACAAATGACCCCTATGACATCAACATATATTGCCATAAGATCCAAATTATGATACAAATCTTAGTCAAATTGCGTTTGTATGTATATATTACATCCATTAATCAGTAGTCCAAAAATGATCCCTATTGGACAACTTTTAGTCATAGGCCCCATATAGAGCTGCTTCCCGATCATCACTTAAATCTATCAAAAAACAAAAATATTGCACTGATTCTTCTCAAATTATGTTTGTATATATTTTTGCAAAATACAAGAGACTTTTCGAAACATAGTCAGGATCGGTCCATTTTTGGGCCCAGTCCCCATATAGATATAGCATCCGATATTAACTTTTTCATATCTACAGCCGAAAAAATTAATAAAAATCCCACTCAAATTTGGTTTATGCTTATTTTCTATATCCAGTTAGCTGGGCCTGAGAGATAGGGTCTCTAAACGCATGGTATAGGGTATCCTTTAGTCGGTCTAGACCGACTATAATTTTCTTACTTGTTGGATTTGAAATTGACCAAAAATCAATATAAGGAATTGCGGAAGCGAACCAATGAAAAGAATTGTGGGATTTTTCCAGAGTATCGGGATTTAGTTTCTGCCAAAAAAGAATGCTTACCTTCACAATCTGCTATTAGTGTCACTTCAACATCAGCAGAAATAAAATTGCAAGATCTCCTTGAACATACTGCAGAACGATTGCTAAATACGCTTGATACTGATCATTTAAAAAAAATTGGTAATGGCAGCATTACTTTAATTTCTAAATGGGGATGTGACGGATCCTCTGCTCAGAAACAATACAAGCAATTTAATGCCGAAAATTCATCAGATGCTAATTTATTTATGGTATCTTTCGTTCCATTGCGCTTAACAAAAAGGTATAGCGTCTTAGAGCCGTCAACTAGTAGAGCAACAGAAATTGATATATGGAAAAATGAAATTCCTTCTTCAACAAATTATTGCAGACCAAAAAGGAAACCAAAGATGTCATAACTGAAGAAGTTCAAAAAATAAAAGATCAAATTAAGGAACTTCAACCAGTAATATTTAAATTTGATGACCAAGACATTGAAGTACATTTTAAAATGTGTCTCACAATGATTGATGGAAAAGTTGCACAAGCTTTAACTGGAACAAAGTCAACGTCAAGCTGCATTATATGCCAAAAGACATCAAGTCAATTAAGCCAACCCCCACCAGAAAACGATAGTTTTAAGGAAGCCTACGAATTTGGAATGTCCCCTCTTCATGCTAGAAGACGTTTCATGGAGCATATTCTTAAATTGGGTTATGATTTGGAATTTGGTCCGTTAGGCGAAACAGTGAGAAAAAACAAAGAAAATGAAGAAAAAAGAAATCAAAAAAAAACAAATTCAACAAAAATATCTACAGCTAGGCCTGATAATCGACCAACCAAAACAAGGGGAAGGAAACACAAATGATGGAAATACTGCAAGGAGATTTTTTTTCCGATCCGGAAACTGCAGCATCTATCACAGGTGTAGATCACGAATTAATAAGACGATTCAAAATCATATTACAAGCAGAAAGATAAATGCAAAAAAAAATTTGGAGAGTACGCCAATAAAACAGCTATACTTTATAATGAAAAATACTCTTGGAGATATATGCCATCCACAGTTCATAAAATTTTGTACCATGGGGAACAAATAATTCAAAACAATATGCTACCAATAGGAGATCTATCTGAAGAAGCGCAAGAAAAAAGGAACAAAGACTACAGATTCTTTCGCGAGCACAGCACATGGAAAGTGTCCAGATGTTGTACTAATGAAGACCTTATCACTATTTTGTTGTGCACTTCAGATCCATATATGTCCAATATTCGTCAAAAATGGAAAACTACCTCTATTGAATTAGACGAAGAAGCTAAACAAATTCTAGTATATGAAAATCAAGGCTATTTAGAAGAAATTTTTACTAAAATTGGTTGATTTAAAGTACTTTTTCATTACACTAACAATAAGTTACACTTTTTTTTTATATAGTTAAAAAATTTTCTTGATTTAAAAATGTATATATTTTGTAAATTTACAATAAAAATTGTTATATTTCATAAATTTACCATAAAAATTGATATAGAAATATTTAAAAAGACAATAAAAAAAATTTAACTAAAACAAAAACAAAAACATTGAAACTTCTCTATCTTGAACCAATATAAGGTAACTTTTACGTTCGCTGCTTAATAAATTATATTTTAACTCGGGATCTTTAAAAAAAAAACAACCTTTGGCCCTTGTGCAGATTAGGACTAAAAAGTTTACGGGGGCCAAAGTTTGGCATTTTCTGAAAAAATTAACTTAAAAAATTTTTAAAAAGTATTACTTGTAAAGTTAACTGGAAAAATAAGACATTATATTAAAAAAAACCTTTTTTTACCTCTTAACACTTCACTTTTGTACTAAAATTCAACTACAATTAAAAAGGTATTTTAAACCCTCCGTAACTTTTTTTTATTTTCGGTCGAGAATTTCGTTTTATACTAAAACTTAAAGGCTAAAGTCTCACCTACCAAACAAAAAAACCGCATATCAAAATTCCAATCCAATCAAAAGTTATAGATTTTTGACCGCCTTCTCGTCAAATGGTCCACTGTGCGGCGCATACGATGGTAGTTTGGCTGTAATTCTTGCACTCTTAAACCAAGATCCTTCCGCAAAACTTTCAATAAAGTGGATGGACACGTTCCGTTATTTGCTGAGAATGCTGCCGAATTGATTGTTCGTATGGGATGCACATTATCATTTAGAGTAGACGTGGTTCGAAAAAGATCAATAGTTATTCGATTTAGCCGCTCTGATGGACGATTATGACAAACATAAAATGGACGAAGTGCACGATAAGTTTGACTAACAGGACCATTATTTTGATAGTCAATATCCACAATTTTCAGGCGTTGTTCTCATGTAAGTCAATCCATGATGAAATAAAGCAGTGTTGCCAACTCAAAGTTGTGAACCTCTAAAAAAAAACTTTTGCTTAAAATCTAAAGGTTATTGGCAACAGTATAGAAATGGTAACTGTACCAAACATTGTTTTATAATATTGAGTTAAGGCAGAGGTGGAGGTTATCAAAGATTCGACACAGCCGAACTTAAAAATTCCTATAAATGCACGGCATTTTCAAACAAAAATCAAATATTTAAAACATTCAAATGATTCGTCATAAAAAACGACTTTAACTGGTAAAATAGGAAAAACCAGCTTTTCTAATAAATCGAAACTGACTTTTACAACTGTAATGATTAGATTTATTGGATATAAAAACACGTTTAATAAATAAAAGATTTATAGGCTTCTTTAATTTAATAGTTGTTCTCTTAATTTGTTTCTAATTTATTATGACAAATAATTATTACAGCTTTTAATGACAAGGACTTATAAATGTATTACACACAAAAAATTGCTCTTACTCGTAAATGTGAAATGGAACCAAATAATAAACTTATTTTACAATAAAATAAATTATAAATTTATCAATAACATATTAAGATCGTATTTATATAAGAAGTATTTTATAAGAAATCTCGTTTTTAAGTATAGTCAAAAGCTGTTTTTAAGTATTTTTAAAGATTTCATTAAAGTACATAATTCATATTGATTAGGAAATTTTGAAAAGAAAAAAAGTCACAGCCTTATTACAGGAAGATTAAGAAATCATAAGAAGAATTGAAATTGATAATAAAAAAATTTAATAAATTTTTAAAAAATTATAAGAAAAACACATACAGAGCTTTTAAGAATAAATTCCTATTACAAAAAATCCACACCAAATTGAAAACAATTCCTCATTCCGTTTTGATGCAGCAGTGTTCTGGAATTCAACTGATATAAAATTCAATCGAACGTCCAAAAAATTTATCAAGCATAAATATTAACCGAAAATTTATGATTTATTACAATCAATTAATTTTTCATTCATTCTTTAAGCTTAAATTTCAAACATGAAAATTTTATTGAAATAATTTATTCTTAAAAAACTCTGACCGAAGATAATTAACATTACCCAGCAAGCATATGGAATTGTATGTAGCTTAAATACAGATTTCGGAAGTAAAGTCAATATTTTTTTTATTATATACCTTTGTAAGAATCCTTTTTTGTCTCAAAAAAAAAAAACACTTTTATTCTCTTCAATTCCCCGGGGATATGAGTGAATAATCACAACTACGATTAATGAGGGCTCCAATAATCTTTTTTAGTTCGAGCCTTTAAATATTCTAACATTCTAAGCGCTAAGAATTATGCTGGCTGGATAATATTATTGTATGATTGTTTTAGAATATAAAACTCTTATAAAATATCAAATTAATAAAATAATTTTAACGAGGATTGTTTCATAAGTCTTAGGCTAATAATATAAAAATTAACACTACTTAACATCGACTAACCAGTACACGCTAAATCTGAATTTAGTTAAATTTTGCAGCACATGGCTAAGTTTCATGATATCTAATTATTTTAGATTAAATTTTTGGAATTTATATCTGATTTTCTGCTAGAGTTTAGAGGGATTAAAATTATAATTTAATAAGTTTAATGTTCAAAAATACAAAATTGAAGTAAAGTTTTTTCTGTACTCGTGACGTGACAAAAATATTTTATGCCTAGAACACTAAACCTTTTTTACACTCTAATACTAAACCTCGCCTCTGAGGCCATTTTTTTAATAAGTAAAAAAATCACTTTTTAGACAAAAATTTATGAAAAAACACGGTTTATCTTAAAAAGTACAACCATTTCGTTAGATAACGAAAAACAATTCACCAACATTATTCATATTATTCAAGGAAGTTCTCATTAAAATACAAGTAAGAAAATTATAGTCGGTCTAGACCGACTATACGATACCCTATACCATGCGTTTAGAGACCCTATTTCTTAGGCCCAACTAATTGGATATAGAAAATAAGCATAAACCAAATTTGAGTGGCATTTTTTAAAAATTTTTTGGCTGCAGATATGAAAAAGTTCATATCGGATGCTATGTCTATATGGGGACTAGGTCCAAAAATGGACCGATCCTGACCATGGTTGGTAAAGTCTCTTGTATTTTGCGAAAATATATACAAACAAAATTTGAGAATAATCAGTGCAATATTTTTGTTTTTTGATAGATTTAAGTGAAGATCGGGAAGCTGCTCTATATGGGGCCTATGACCAAGAGTTGTCCCATAGGGACCTGTTTTGGACTATTCATTAATGGATGTAATAAACACATACAAACCCGATTTGACTAAGATCTATACGACAATTTGGATCTTATGGCAATTTATGTCGATTTTATAGGGCTCATTTGTATGGGGGATAGGTCTGAACATGGACAGATTCTCACCAATTTCAATAGCTTTCATCCCATGGCCGATAAAAGCTTATATACCAAACTTCATCAAAATATGTTCATATTTGCGACCTGTAGTTTGATTACAAAGTTTACATGGACACACAGACGGACGGACATTGTTAAATCGATTCAAAAAGTGATTCTGATTCCATCGGTATAATTGAAGATGGGTGTAGGTCAAATATATTTGGTTGTTACAAACAGCAGCACAAAGTCACAAAACCACATAGTGGTATAGGGTATAAAGAATTCGTTGCGCCTAACTGGCGTGGTTTCGAATTCTGCGGATAAGGACAGATTTGTGTTACCATTTTAAGGGCGGAAGCCCACTTCATTTGGAAAAATTCTAAAAAAACAAGTAAGCAAATTATAGTCGGTCTAGCCCGACTATACGATACCCTATACCATGGTTAAGAGAACCTATCTCTTCGGTCCAACTAATTGGATATAGCAAATAAGCATAAACCAAATTTGAGTGGCATTGTTATTCATTTGTTTGGCTGCAGATATGAAAAAGTTCATATCGGATGCTATACTTATATGGGGACTAGGTCGAAATATGGACCGATCGTGGCCATATTTGGTAAAGTCACTTATACTTTGAAAAAATATATACAAACCAAATTTGACAAAAATCTGTGAAATATTTTTGTTTTTTGATAGAGTTAAGTGAAGATCGGGAAGCAGCTCTACATGGGGCCTATGACTAAGAATTGTTCTATGGGGATGTTTTTTGGACTACTGATTAATGGATATAATAAACACATACAAACCCAACTTGACTGAGATATATATGATAATTTGGATCTTATGGCAATTTCAGCCGATTTCATAAAGGTCATTTGTATGGGGACTAGGTGTGGACATGGACCGAATTTCACCAATTTTAATAGGCCTATGGTCGAAAAGCTTATAAACTAAATTTCAGCAAAATATATTCATATTTGCGACCTGTAGTTTTATTACAAGACACAGACGGACAGACGGATAGACGGATGGACGGACGGACGGATATAGCTAAATCGACTCGTAAAGTGATTCTGAGTAGATAAGTATAATAAAAGATGGGTCTAGGTCAAATATTTTTGATAGTTACAAACAGCAGCAGACGGACAGACGGACGGACGGGCGGACGGATATCGCTAAATCGACTCATAAAGTAATTCTGAGTCGATCGGTATAATAAAAGATAGGTCTAGGTCAAATATTTTTGGTTGCTACAAACAGCAGCACAAAGTCATTATAACCAAACCACATAGTGGTATTGGGTATAAAAATGGAATTTTGTATGTTTGTAAATTTGTTTGTTTGTGGTTTATGGGAGACTTCAACCCTGGACCGATCGTCCTGAAATTTTTACAGTAGGTAATTACCTATCCGGAAGGAAAAATAGGCTATATTTTTTTGATTATACAAGTGGGCGTGGCACCTCCCATACAAAGTGAATTTTTAACATCTAATTTTAACATATAATATCTGCAGTACTACGATAGCATGAGTTCTGAAACTACGTACATCTACATATTAAACTAATTTGAAGGGTTGTGATAAAAATGGGCGGGATCGGACCAATGTCATACATCTAGAGTACTATAATTGTGAAAGCCTTAAGACTTTGTGTGAGTTCATAAGTTATCAACGTTGGTACTCGGGAAAAAATGGGCGGGGTCAGATCAGTGGGCGTCGCAACCCCCATACAAAGTAAATATTGTGTGTCATATATGTGGAGTACTGTAGTTTCATAAGCCTTGGAATTTTGTCTGAGTTCATAAGTTCTTTGTGAGTAGTTGCCAAAAAAAATGGACGGGATGGGACCAAAGGGTGTGGCACCTCCTACACAAAGAAATTTTAAGTACTATGTAAGTGACAGTCTTGAAACCAGAACCGAAAATCGCGTATAAAAAAAATCGGCAAAATGACAAAAAAATCCTCGAAATCACATGTGTCCAAAACCGAGAATAGCGAAGTCAAAAATCGGTAAAACCGAAAATCACAAATAACAAATATCGCGAAAACAAAACACGCCAAAATCGAACAACGCCAAACCCGAAAATCGCGAATATCAAAATTCGCCAAAATCGAAAGACACAAAGTCAAAAATCGCCAAAATTTGAAATCGCAAAAACAAAAATCGCCAAATATAAATTAAATGGTTTTCTACAAAATGTTTTCCCAGTTATTTATTCCGTTACGTAGAATATAAAGATACAATTCAGAACTACGTAAAGCATAACCTACAAAAATTACGTGATAAGAAATTAAGATGGGTAATTTGATTTATTCGAATTGGCCAGAACCAGTTTTAGAACTACTTCTTGAAATTAAAATTTAAACAATTATAGAAATACAATTGTATTTCAGAACTAAAATTTTTTTCGAAAAATATCAATTGATTTTCAGAAAATAGCAATTAAATTTCAAAAACAAAAATCTATTTGTGATTTGCAATGAAAATAATCTAACAAGGGTGAGAAGTTACCAAATGCGCTGATAGTTGGACATATGGTAAAGAGACGTAACACCAGTCAACAATTTTTTGCCTTTGAGATCTGGAATCACTTTTCCCATGGATTTTGACCTCCTTAACACGAATATGAGTTTTAAAAATTTTTCTATGGACCAGTTTTTGAGATAAAAATTTTTGAAATTTTATTTTCACAATTTTGGAGGTGCACCTACAAAATTGGGTATATCTTGGGTGTCCCTAGACCGATCTTCATAAGTATTCACACAAATTAAAGATAATTAAACCCTCTACAAACCTTTCCTTAAAAGTTTTCAAATTGGCTAAACAGCGGCATTCTTTTTGAAGATAGTGCAGCTTGTCGGCGCGGCTATTCCAAAGGCAAAGAAAACAACAAAATCGCGTATACCCTCGTTGGAGTCCGGTCAAAATAGCCACAACTTTGAGGTAGGCGCACATCTTCCACTTAAACTTTTCATACTTAATGCATTGGAGTATGACTTCCAGTGTTTCATAATTTTCTTTTGAATTGACGGTATGAGCGACAGGAATAGATGGCTTTTCGTTCCCATATGTAAGAGAACGGCCTTTAAGCTTTCTTTATTGCTGCCAATGAACAACCTCCACTCATTTGTATTATGGTTTCATTTAGCTCTTCAAATAAATCTAAAATGTCGCTGCAATAACATATTTTTTTTGGTTTTCGTGTAGAACTTTGCAAACTATTCATGTCGCTTTCTATATATTGATGTTTTAACACCAGGGGCTAAAAGTCCTCGCTGTTTCATGTGAGACGCAAAAAGTTCAGCCTTTTCCTTGGTCAGACCAAAGTCGCGC
This sequence comes from Cordilura impudica, assembly GCA_963682025.1. Classification (NCBI taxonomy): domain Eukaryota; kingdom Metazoa; phylum Arthropoda; class Insecta; order Diptera; family Scathophagidae; genus Cordilura; species Cordilura impudica. Next base: position 292,479,176 of record OY821517.1, read on the forward strand.
ACCCAATCGTTTAATTCGGCCTGCGTTAATACCAGTTGCTCAATAGCAGGCTCAAATTCACTTGATCCAAACGAGTCATCTGACGTTTCCGCAATTTCAAGACTTAGACACGCTGGATAAGGAACGTCATTCGAATGTGGCAATGGAAAAGTAACAGACGTCACATTGGGGTAAGTCCATTTCAAATGTTTTCCAAAGCCAATCTTTTGAAAACTCTAAAAATTTTCTCCTTGTGTTCAAATTTATGGTAAGAATTTGTTTAGATTTGAAAACTAACCAAAAAATGCTTCCCTTTTTCGCCTTGAGCAACAAAAGTCTAAAAAAAACTGAAAATCGTTAAAAAGCAAAATTTTAGTATTTTACTAAAAAATTCACAACTTCTTAAAATGTCTATGGATTTTTATGATTGTGGGCTTGTTTTCTTTGGAAAAGGGTCAGCTATTTGCAAAAAATATCAAATTGGGGTGGACATTTTTTTTTTTCTATTTTTCATACGACAATATATAAATTTTTGACGCCAATTTTTACAGAAAAAACGATGTTTTTTAAAATATATATATCGCTGGCATTAAAACTGTTTAGCCAATTTGAAAACTTTTAAGAAAGGGTTTGTAGAGGGTTAAATTGTCTCCAAAAATGTGAAAATAAAATTTAAAAAATTTTTATCTCAAAAACTGGTCCATAGAAAAATTTTTAAAATTCATATTCATGTTAAGGAGGTCAAAATCCATGGGAAATGTGATTCCAGATCTCAAAGGCAAAATATTATTGAAAACTTGTTGGCTGGTGTAATAGACCCCAATTTTTTCTTATCGCTCTATAGACTTTTAAAAAAAACTCTAATGTGTTCCCATGATCAGAAGTATTAATACTTATATATTGAAGGCCTGTGTAATTGTCTGGTCATAAGAAGTAAATCAAGTTTAAAAGGCTATAATTATAAATTGCTCTTCGTGGCATTTCAATAGTTTAAATTATTTAGTTTAATTTACAACATCTAACAAAAAAAACAACATTTGTGTACCAAAAAAAATGTATTTAGCTAAAATATGGAAATCTGACCAGTTAATTTTTTAAAGTTTTGGCTGCATCGTAACACCAGATTTTAAAGACATGATTTAGAGAAAAACACGTTTAAAGTTTTTAAAAGATGTTACAAATTCAGCGTAATACTTTAATTAGTGTTCTGACTATTTTTCTGAAATTTAAATGATATTTATTGAAATTCAATTAATATTTTCTAAAATAAGTACACTTAAGATATCTGAAATACTTTGATAATATCTGAACTACATGTTATAACTACTGAAAATCAATTGATATTTTCTAAAATACAATTAATAATTTTTGGAAATCAATTAATGTTTTCTGCAAAACATTTGATAATTTTTGAAATTCTATTGATGTTTTCTGAAATACATTTGATAATTTCAAAAACTCAATTAATATTTTCTGAAATACAATTGGAAATCTAAAGTGACATTAAAAGAACGATTTTTAAAACTTTTAAAACTTTTTTTTTCAGAATAGAAAATCTCGGTTGCATCCTTCGTAAATTTTAGTACAGTCTGTCAAGAAAGTCTTTTGACATAGTAAAAATTTGGTCGTTTTGACCTTTAAAAATGTAGTTCTCCTTTATTTAAATTTACTTTTTTATTATTTCCAGTTTATTTATGTATTTATAGTAACAGAGAGGAAAGGCCTGAAAATATGTCTGAAAAGAAGTGAAGGAATTAAAAAATTAGTTTTTCAAGAAAGTGTTTTTACAATTTCACTTTGAATTATAAAATTCTTTCAAAATGCATTTACTGTTATCGGCTTTACTTTTCTAGATGTGATCATTGTAACTTCTTATTTTCCAATCAAAAATTAATAGAAATTATTTGTACTCTGATCATAAAAAATTTAAATTTTATTGAATTTAAAATGCCTGGCAAAAAAATGTCAACTGATGTGATTCTGAGTACGAAGGTAGATTCATAAGGCTACATGTGGGCACCCACGTAAAATTTCGAAGCAAGTAAAAGGGATTTTACGAAGAAATGTAGAAACAATTTCGATAATTTCTACAACGAAACTTGCAACAATTAAACTCTAAAATTTATGTGGTGTTATAGTCTGTCATTGAGTAATAAGACAGATCTTGAAAGTGAAAGAGTATTCATGAAGAATTGCTTGAAAAACCCCTTACTTACAATACAACACCAGGAGATGAGGTTGACTTTTAGACATCAATGCAAGCCTGATAACTACTGGGTTGACGTTATATTATGCGAAATGAGGAAAATGATGCTCTACTATAATGGCGGCACCAATAGATTATGAAGAAAGTCATTAAAAGCATTGAAAAATCCAAATATAATTGCAACTCTGAAATTTTGAAAATTTTCGGTTTCGAGATGCATATCCAGTAAGTAAAAGGGATTTCTTTCATTGAGAACACCATGGATGCGCAACAATCGTAGATATTTTAAAGTGTCATCCAATTAACAGCGCGAATAAATTTTCATTTTATTCTGATAGAAAACCGCATTTGAAATTTTGTCAAGATAATGACCCCAGGCTTCTCGACAACTGTAGAAAATTGTTGAAATCCAGGGTCCAGGCCTAAACCAAAAACTTGGGGGTTTATTTAAAAAAAAGGATAAATTTTCGTTTTATGCTGATAGAAAACCCCATTTGAAATTTTGTCAATATAATGACCCCCAGGCTTCTCGACAACTGTAGCAAATTGTTGAAATCCAGGGTCCAGGCCTAAACCAAAAACTTGGGGGTTTATTAAAAAAAAAGCGCTACGAATGGCCGTTCCAATAAAATTGATCTGAAAATAATAATTTTAAATGAATGGACTAAAGTTCCGACGACGTACGTGCAGAAACTTGTTAATTCCATAAAAAGATAACAGGAAAGCGTGATTGATGCCAAAGATTGTCATGCGAAGTACTAATTACTCTGTGGATATCATTGTCTAGGAGTTAGAGTATAAAACAACAAAGGGTTGTTCGGCGTTCTTAGACCTTTTTTATATTTTTCATTATCTTTTTCAGCTATAACTCAAGAACCATCAATGATTTCTCATTTCTTCATCAAAATTGTAGCTAAGGTTTAAATAAATAATTTTTATTTATACTAAATGTAATTTTTATTTATATTAAATGTACCGTTATAAAAATGCTGCTGCTTTTAAAGTTTGCGAATAAATGGGTTAAAAAAAGTTTCATGTTTCGATTAAGCATTGTTTTTGGTGGGAAAAATATGTGCAAGCAAAAAAATGGATTAGTAAACATCTCCGGTGGTATTCCGAATTTAAACGTGGTCGTAAGAGCACAAATGATGCAGATCACCCTGGTCATCCAAATGAGGCAGTTACTGAATTAGACGTAAAAAAGTCCAACAGGTTGTCTTGGATGATCGAAACATTAAAGTGATTGAGATTGCTGGCATCATAAACATATACACAGAGTTCGGCATATGTTACATGGTCAATGAAATATGAAAAAGCTTTCAACAGCCGTACAAAACCTGAAACGTGTACATTAGCGTGGCCCTTAATAAAAAAAGTGTTCAAACTGTCGGTCTCACCCCCTAGAAATATGCGAATAGCAAAAAAACTGAGAAATACAAAGTTTTGGGCCAATCAAAAAACGTTTAGTCGTGGCGCAAAGCGATTGAAAATTTCAAGTGTGTTTATATGGGGAAAATATGACTTTTTTCAGATTTTACGAAAATTTCGTTCTATAGTTTATTTTTTCCGACAAGCTGTTACATAATGCAGGATCAGTTTTAAATTATCCCTTCAAAAGGCTATAAAACTTCAAAATCGAATAAAACCTCGCCAAGAAATAGCAAATGCCCCAGACCACTTTTGTGCCAAAAAAAAAAACTAGGTCATGAAATTTGATGGCGTTTTTTTCAACTTTGAGAAATTGATTAAAGCCATCATTCGTTTTTGGTCTCTATACTTACAAGTACTCAGATGTGAAGTATTGTTTTATTACCACGTTGTTAACCTATTGCGCATTGAGACCGAAAATTGGAAATTTTTTTTATAAAATTTTTAAAACTCCTTTTTCAAGTTTGAAAAAACTTTCTTAAACAAAATTTAAAAAAATGAACCTATCACTTTAAGATTTTATTAAATTTATGTTGCGGATTAACTGTATGAATTTTTAAGTAAATCCCTCTGCCAGAATTTTTTTGACAAGGATATTATTTTTGCGGATTTCGAGAAAAATTGGATTTTTGTGAAATATTCTGTAAATGTACTCTTTCTAAATACTTTGTATCAAAAATTCATCACTTTTCTACTTTTGAATGTTATATTTTATCTTAATAGCCTAGGGTTTCGGAAAAAAATAACATGACTCCATTAACCCTTTTGGAATTGGGATCACATATGACCCCACGCTAATAAAAGGCAATTTATTCAAAAAATTCAAATATTTTGTAAGTGCTGTCCAATTTTTAGATCCGACACCTAAACTATAATAACCAAATGTGTAGAAGTTTCGTTCCAAAAATTTGGGATAAATCCGAGAACGTTAACCCATTATTTGCCAAGGCCAGCTTTGGATTTTAAGATATTTTAAAATAAAAATTAGCTAAAACAAGTTTTTCTAATAAACTCGTTGATAGCACTATTTAGAATTTAGGAAAAGTAATTCGGTTAATTTTTATTTATTTAACCCTTCAGTGCTCCTGAGATCAAAATTATCCGTTGTGATATATCTCTGGTGCAATTATCTGCTTATTGCTCGCGAATATAAATTAAAACAACTTAGGTCATATGTCTAAAAAATAGGACGTTTTTTTGAAATTCACTGTGATTTAATTTTGTAATTTATTCCATTAAGAGTAGTATTGATTTAATATTACCTTTTATATATATTATTATATTGAAATTTACTTTTATTTAATAAACTATTTAAAACTGGGAAATAAAATGATAGAAGTTTCAAAACATGTAGGTGACATTGAAGATAATATAAAGCGACCGATTATAAAAAATCAAAAAATGTCAACCATTATTAGTAATGGCATCTTCACCGATTGACCTGAAAATTTTTTTTTTTTTGGTTTTTATCAATATCCACCAAATTGGTGGGTGAGACAGCAAGAAATTCAACTATTACTTTATTACATAAAGTAGTTTTATAACAAAATTGGTTAAAAGTTGTTTTAATTTATATTCGCGAGCAATAAGCAGATAATTGCACTAAAGATATATCACAATGGATTATTTTAATCCCAGGAGCACTGAATGGTTAAATAAATAAAAATTAACCGAATTATTTTTCTTAAATTCTAAATAGTGGTATCAACGAGTTTAATAGAAAAACTCGTTTGAGGTCATTTTTATTTAAAAATATCTTAAAATCCAAAGCTGGCCTAGGCAAATAATAGCGTTCTCGGATTTATCCCAAATTTTTGGAGCGAAACTTCTACATATTTGGTTATTATATTTTAAGTTTCGCATCTAAAAATTGGACAGCACTTACAAAATATTTGAATTTTTTGAATAAATTGTCTTTTATTAGCTTGGGGTCATATGTGACCCCAATTCCAAAAGGGTTAATGGAGTCATGTTATTTTTTTCCGAAACCCTAGGCTATTAAGATAAAATATAACATTTAAAAGTAGAAAAGTGATGAATTTTTGATACAAAGTATTTAGAAAGAGTACATTTACAGAATATTTCACAAAAATCCAATTTTTCTCGAAATCCGCGAAAATAAAATCCTTGTCAAATCCTTACTTAAAAATTCACACAGTTAATATGCAACATATATTTAATAAAACCTTAAAGTGATAGATTCATTTTTTTAAATTTTGTTTAAGAAAGTTTTTTCAAACTTGAAAAAGGATTTTTAAAAATTTTATCAAAAAAATTTCCAATTTTCGGTCTCAATGCGCAATAGGTTAACAACGTGGTAATAAAACAATACTTCATATCTATGTACTTATAAGTATAGAGACCAAAAAAGAATGATGGCTTTAATCAATTTCTCAAAGTTGAAAAAAATGCCATTAAATTTCATGACCTAGTTTTTTTTTGGCACAAAAGTGGTCTGGGGCATTTGCTATTTCTTGGCGAGGTTTTATTCGATTTTGAAGTTTTATAGCCTTTTGAAGGGATAATTTAATACTGATCCTGAATTATATAACAGCTTGTCGGAAAAATTAAACTATAGAACGAAATTTTCGTAAAATCTGAAAAAAAGTCATATTTTCCACATATAAACACCCTTGAAATTTTCAATCGCTTTGCGCCACGACTAAACGTTTTTTGATTGGCCCAAAACTTTGTATTTCTCAGTTTTTTTGCTATTCGCATATTTCTAGGGGGTGAGACCGACAGTTTGAACACTTTTTTTCCCTCCATATAACGAAGGGCCACCCTAGTGTACATGATTCAAAGTATGCTGCGGAGATGTTTGAAGTAAATTCAACTGAAGTTTTACCTTGATTTATAGCAACGGATGAGACGTGGATTCATTATTATACACCGGAGTCCAATAGACAGTCTGCGGAATGGTTACAAGCTTGCAAAAGCCGACCAAAGCAGCCAAAGACACAACAATCGGCTGGAAGGGTAATGGACAGTGTTTTTGCGATACACGTGGCATAATGTTTAATGATTACTTGGAGAAAGGAAAAACAATAATTGCCAAGTACTGCATTGAGTTATTGGACAGACTGGATGAAAAAATTAAGAAAAAACGACCCCATTAAAATAAGAAAAAAATCTAGTACCATCATGACAATGCACACCGGCGCATTCATTTGCTTTGGCTTCAGAAAAATTGAAGTCTTTACATTACGAATTGCTTCCCCACCCTCCGTATTTTCCAAGTCTAGCCCCCCCAGCGATTACTATTTGTTCCCAAACTTGAAAAGATGGCTCCAATGAAAGCGATTTTCCACAACTGAAGAAGTCATATCAGAGACGGAAGTCTATTTTTAAGGGTTTGACAAATCGAATTTTTTCAGGCGTATCAAGATGTTAGAGGATCGTTGGAAGGAGTGCATTTCACTTAACGAACAGTACGTTGAAGAATAAAATTGATTTCAAATCCAAAAAAACTGGTTTTTCATTGTTATTCCATGGCATTTTCACTCTACGTAATAAAGGGTTTTTCAATAAGAGCGCTACAAAAGTTTTTTTAAATAAAACGAAAACGGTTTTGGATATCAATGAAATTCTTTATTCCTGTGAAAGTACGTTCGATGCCATTATGTATGGAAATCGATTTCTTTTGCATGGCCACCACGGGCACGCTTGCAGAAGTCCAGGTGCATAAATCGGCCGATACTGCTGCAATTTCACGTTCGATATTCATACGAAGTTCATCAATCGTCGCTGGCTTGTTGGCATAGACCATAGACTTGACGTAGCCCCACAGGAGATAGTCCAACGGCGTCAAATCGCACGACTGAGGCGGCCAATCGACTGGACCATTTCGTGAGATAACACGTTCTCCAAACTTGGTTTCCAATAAATTGATTGTGACATTCGCTGTGTGGCTTGTGGTGCCGTCCTGTTGGAACCACATGTCCTCCAAGTCCATATCATCCAATTGGGGCCAAAAGTATTCGGTTATCATTCAACGGGAGCGATTCCCATTCACAGTAACGTGCCGGTCTTGATCATCACAGAAGAAGTACGGCCCAATGACGCCGCCGGCCCATAAACCGCACCAAACCGTAATTTTTTCGGGATGCAATGATGACTCATGGAGTACGTGTGGATTGCTGTCTGACCAATAACGCATATTTTGTTTATTGACGAAGCCATTCAGCTAGAAATAAGCCTCATCGCTGAAGATGATTTTTCGATGAAAATCCGAATCATTTTCAAGTTGTTGCTCAGTCCAATTCACGAACATACGACGCTTCTGGTGGTCAAGCGGCTTCAGTTCTTGCGTCAATTTGATCTTGTAAGGATGTAGGCCAAGATCTTTTCGCAAAATTCGCCCCAACGACGTCACAGAGATGCCCAACGCTTGAGAACGACGTGTGAGAGACACATTTGGGCTTTCTTCAACTGAAGCCTCAGCGGCAGCAATATACTTGCACTTCTTTGTCTCACTGGCACGGTAACGTTTTGTACTGTGCCTTTTGATTCAAATTTTTCACATAAATTGGACGTAGCGCTCTTAACGTTGAGGTAAAACTAAATTTTAATAATTTCGACTCGTTGTTGGCTCGTATATCTTTCCATCATGAAATGGCAAACCTTACTGAAGAGAAATGTCAAAAGAGCGGCAAGAAATATGGCGTCGTTTGCTCTCCCTGTCTTTCTACTTTTGTAGCGTCCCTGTTGAAAAACCCTGTTTATCCATGGAAAAAATTAGAAAAAAAAAATACTGATGTATGTTCAGTTTAATATTAAAAATATCACTCATATGCACACATATCTTCTACTCTACTAGTAAATAACTAGCAGATCCCAGCGCTCGAAATTCTAGTGCAATCTAGACAATTTTATTTCTCAACTTAGCCAATTCACAAACCAACACTTTTTTGATTTATTATTATCTATAATATTAATAGGCTAGGCGATTTTTTGTTACCGATGTAAGTTTCACAGTTTTACCCCGATTTTGACAAAAAATCTATCATTAAGAAGGTATTTATTTTTACCATCTGCAATTTTTATCATCTGCAATATTTTTTTGAAGTTATGATCGTTTAAAATTGCTACTAACACATATATAAAATTGTACCATGCTACGTGTGTATTTATTAAATTTGTTAATGTGTTTGTGTTAATGTGTTGGAGTTTGTTTTCTTCATTTAAAATCAGTTGAATTGTGAAGCATACCTTTAGGGTCTTTCTTATTTAAAAAAATAAAATTTCCTAGAATTTGCACTCGAATTTCGAGTGCTGGAATCTGCTAGTTATTATTGAATGAAGATAACAAACTCATTACGAGTAACAAACATGACGAGTAAGTTCACACATAGCATACGTATAATTTTATGTTGTATGCGTTAGTAGCAATTTTAAATTCAATTTACTCAAAATAAAGGAAAAAATTAAAAAATCTATAAATCTAGTGAACAGCTAAATAGAAATACCTTTCAAATAATATACGTTTGGTCCAAATCGGGATAAAACGGTAGAATAAAATTTCGGTAACAAGAAATCACCTAGCCTATAAATATTATAAATAATAAGCACTGATTTTGTTGTTATTCGAAAATTTTTTTTAAAAAAGTAATAAATTAAAACTTTTTAAGACTTCAGTCGATAAACCTAGTCCAACTTGATTTACTGAAGCTATTTACTGAACAACGGCATGAGAAACAAAAACCGGTTCTTGAGTTAGTTAGAGCTGTAAAACAAAAATCAAGATTAGAAATCAAGATTAGAAATAACGCCAAAACCTTTAGAGGTTTTTCCATACAGGTCTAGTACTTTCACCCTGACTTGGAATTTGAAAGCATTTTCGCACAAAATGCTGGTATATTGGTATGTGATTCCATTGAAATTTTATCGCCGTGAATGGTCCGTCAATGCTCAATGGGTTTCAAAGCTCGGCTCTGTGGCAACTAATCCATTTATTCGATGTTATTATCTCTGAAATAATTGTTTACTGACGACAAATAGTCATAGTCGTATGTTCTAATGTTAGTCATACTCCTTAAAGAAAAATTGTAATACAAAATTTAAATTAAAATAAAGAACAAAATAACTAACTAACTAAGTAACTAATTGTTTACCACCAGTGCTTGGATTCATTATCCTACTGAGAGCTAAACTCAGCCAAGCACATTTCCTCAGCACTTCTATTAAGAATTTCTTTCAAAAAGTTAACTTAATGCTCTCCAGTCATTTTGGAGTCGACTAGTCGACCTACACCTACTTAAGAAAAACACCCTCAAACCATTAGCCTTCTGCCAGTATGGGTTATAATTTATGACTTTAGCCTTTGAGAAGGCTTACAACCCACACCCTTTCAACGTTTCTCATTTTTCAATTCAAATTGACTCCGTTGACCAGTTAACTTTATCCCAAAACGTTTTTAACATGTTAACATACTTTTTGGCGAAGTTCAATCGCTTTCCGATATTTTCAGGACGTAACAGTGGCTTTTTCCTTGCAAAGGAGTTCCTTAAACGGACTTTATTTAGCTTTCTGCGTATGGTTCGGGATAACACGCTTAATTTCAATTCATCTTTTTTGACTCTGGACGAAGAAATATGTTTTTTTTTATCCTAAACTGCGGTATGATGATCATTTCGCTGCGAAGTCTTGTGTTCTTGTGTTCTACTATTTTTCTTGCTCTTTCCAAGAAATTACATATTTTTAGGCCAATTTTTACTAATAAATCTTTCACTTCTTTCGGTAGTGGTTTCACTTTATATTTTCTGAAGCGGTTGGAACTTTAAGTATATTGTATTGACTTTAAATTAATAATAAAAAAAAAATATTCAGATATGAGAGTACGGGTACTTCCTTTTTAATTAAATATTTGGAAAATAAAAAATATAACTGTACACAAAACAAAATTGCACTCTGTTTTGATCAATCATTGTTCTTGACTCCAGCGCAGCCAGATAAGATTAAATACATTTTTTTTTATTGCAAAATAAACCAAACAGATCTAGGAATAACGGGATAGTATACGATTTTTCTTTTTTTAATTCCCTTTAGAGTTTTTTTTAACATTTTTTTTACACTGTAGTTCATTGCACTTTAAATTGTCCTTTCAAAAATTTTAAAGTCTACGAATTTGGTTTAAATTTGTTACATACAGTTTCTGATGTAAATCATCAAATTCCCTGATTTTATGACTTTCATAGACAACATCTTTACATAAAAAGAAGTTTAAACTTATCGAACAACCCTCGCATTTCCTACTGCTATAATAATGTTTACATAACTAAACCGAATGAAATAAAATTAGATAATAAATTTTAGAAACAATTATGTCTTACATACAACATATAAAACCCTAAATTAATTATTGTTTATTTGTGTTCCTCCCATTATATTTAAAATAATTATTCTCATTTCTATTTTTGCAATTAAACTAATTGAGAATCGGCCAATTTTGTTTGTCATTAATTTGCTAGACATTTTCCGTATAATTTGTGTAATTTTGTTAAAATCGTAATGTATTTTCCGGTTCAGTTGATGTTAGCTAATAACACTAGTTCCATTGTCTAGCATTGTTATGCTGCTGCAACTACTTGCATTATCATCATCACTGTCTTCCGATTCTCCGTTGCCTAGTAATGGCTACGCATCTTCATCGTTGTTGATGTCAATTTCAGCATCCGGATTTGTTGAAATTCTAAAATTAAAAATAAATATTTTTTTTAAATATTTTTTTTGGAATGAAAAATTATTACATTATTATATTAAAATTTTATCATACATGTTGTGTACTTAACTCTATTACAGAACATTTTTTTTCTTTTTATTTGCTTAATTATAATTTGTGCTGTTTCATATACAATTTAGTTTCTGTAATGTATAGTAAGTTCGGGTATTGTGGAATATACGAGTAATCAGGACACCCCTTTATTTTAAAAATTAATGATTATATCCCAAATTTGAGTGGACATACACGTGACATGTCGAAAAATATTAACATTGCATTTGCAATTGTGAAAATAATCGTATTCATTAGTTGCCAGTTACTTGGAAGCACTTTTGAGTGCATAAGAGTTAAACATATACTTGTTTTGAAAGTATTTTTTTTAATTAAAAGAAATACTAAATATTTGTAATTAATTATTATAATGAATGGATGTACAAAAGGCGATGTAGATGGTAATTTAACATTTATAAGCGGTAGTGGTAAATCAGTAAACGATACATGTATATTAGGACATGATTATTTGGAATCTATAGAAGGCTTCGCCTTCTAAACTTAAAACTTCAATGGGATGGAGGAAAAAAAGGTTTTCAAGTAAAATATCAATTAACAGTTAAGTAAATGTAAACAGCACACATAGGGTATTCACAAGGTGCCCTAACTGTTATAATGAGCCGTATGTGCTAAAATTTTACAACACTTGTATAATCGTTGTTGATATTTTCAATGCAAAACAAGTAACAAATTTATAGTCGGTCTAGACCATGCGTTTAGAGACCCTATTTCTTAGGCCCAACTAATTGGATATAGAAAATAAGCATAAGCCCAATTTGAGTGGCATTGTTAATTATTTTATTCCTTTGAATATGAAAAAGTTCATATCGGGTGCTATATTTATATGGGGACTAGGTCGAAAAATGGACCCATCCTGACCATATTTGGTAAGGTCACTTATTTTTTGCAAAAACATATACACACCAAATTTGAGAAAAATCTGTGGAATATTTTTTTTTGATAGATTTAAGTGAAGATCGGGAAGCAGCTTTATATGGGGGCCATGACTAAGAATTGTCCTATTGGATTTATTTTTGGACAACTGATTAATGGATGTAATAAACACACACAAACCAAATTTGACCGAGATCTATATGATATGTTGAATCATATGGCAATTTAAGTCGATTTCACAGTTGAAATTTGTATGGAGGCTATGTCTGAACATGCATCGATTTTCGCCAATTTCAATAGCGTTCATGCTATGGCTGATAGAAGCTTACGTACCAAATTTCATCAAAATATGTTCTCATTTGCGACCCGTAATTTGATTACAAGGTTTACTTGGATACACAGACAGACAGACAGACGGACGGACATCTCTAAATCGACTCAGAAAGTGATTCAAATATTGAGTCAAATATTTTTGGTAGTTACAAACATCAGCACAAAGTCATTATAGCCTGGTCACATAGTGGTATAGGATATAAAAATGATACGACAATACAGCATTAGCAAGTATATTTTTGCGGTGTACTATATGATCAGCTGTTTTTTGTTTACTATTTAATCAACTTTTGTTGTTTATTCCAAAAATTTTTTGTTACGTTTATTGTAACTATTGTGGCAAAAATGGTAGAAATAAATAAAGGAATGGAAGAAAATAATTATGTTCAGGCAAGTTTTTGTGTAAAAGAATAATTATTTTGTTTTTATTCGATTTTTTTCAGGTTGTAGTATATGAATATACGTTATGTTGCTCCCATATGTACTATTTGACATCTGGTATTTCTTTACAATATACAATATATAGTACACCTTATGAATTCCCTAAGTATTTATTACAACTAGCATAATCCAGCACCTCGAAATTCAAGTACAAATTCTGGGAAATTTTGTTTTTTCTTTAATTTTGTTTCTGTTTTTAATCTATACATATAAAAAACTTATGATAATAAATAATTTTATAAGAGCATAAAGGTATGCTAATCAATTTTAGGCAATTCACAAATCAAGACAGGGCGTGTGATATACAATTATAATGAAATTTGAATAATTTTGAAATGGCTAAAATTGTTTAGCATACCTTTAGGCTCTTATAAAATTATTAATTATTAATATTTTATTTTATTTAATGTAATATATTATTAACATATATTATACATAAATTTTTAAATTCTACACATCTCCGCCATATGAACTATAACTATGTAAATTTTCACACTCCTCCGTGTCCGCATTATGCTTAAAAAGGGATGAAAAAATTTTCCTTCACGTATTAATATATACTAGTATAGCCCAGCACTCGAAATTCAAGTGAAAATTCAACATAAAAATGTATGAATATTTAAATGAGCCTAAAGGTATGCTAATCAATATCAAAGTTGAATATCATTTGTTTATTTAATTGTCTATGGGAATAAATCCTTACAGACTGTATAAGTAATTATAATAGTTGAGATTTACAAACAAAAATTGTAATTAAATATTCAAAAATAAAATAATATTACGTTTAATAACATTGTTGTAGAACATTAAATTTAATATTGTTGAGCAGGAAATCAGAGCAGAAATAACCATTTATCAGACTTATTAGGAACACAGCATTCAGCATAGCCCTACGGCTTTTTAATGTAGGCAATTTAATTGGAGCAAGATGAGTTGTATAAGATGGAAAATCATCAACAGGGTTCAAATATAAACTTAGGATGCACAAGAGAAGACATTGTTTTTGAACAGACTCGATACGATTACTATGAACATTATAATAAGGATCCCAAATTAATGAATCGTATTCTAGAATAGGTGTTACAAGAGAAACGTATAGCCATTTCGTAATAAAAGGATCTATGAACTCTTTTGCCCATCCCTTAATAAAAGCCAACACGACACGAGCTTTATTGATTGTCATCGTAATATGTTATACAAAATTAAGTTTTATGTCTAACAAGATTCCAAGATCCAGTAATTCTTTTACTAACTCCAGCTGGCAGCCATCTAAAGAATAGTTTCCCAAGACATTCCAGTTTCTAGAAAATCGCACACGTTTACATTTATTTATATTTAAATCCATCAGGTTAAATTTATAACACATGTTAAAACTGTCTGAATCTTGTTGGGGATATATTTGATCAGATAGTTTTTTATAACTAAGGAAAATTTTCACATCATCAGCATACATTAGAACGTTGCAAAATTTAATAACATACGACAGATCATTAATGAAGAGCGAAAATACTATATGGAGTGAAAAGTACGTGGCCTCACACAGAGATGGCGTATTTAGCAAAAAGTTACCGTTATAAAAATGATACTGCTTTTAAAATTTGAGAAAAGAATTTCGTGTTTTGGTTAAAAATTGTTTTTTGGTAGGAAAAAATACTGCCCAAGCCAAGGAATGGATTGATAAACATTATGGTGAATCTTAGCTGTCATATTCAATGGTTTAAACGTGGTATTCCGAATTTAAACGTGGTCGTACGAGCACAAATGATGCAGATCGTCTTGGTCGTCCGAAAGAGGCAGTTACCGAAGAAAACGTAGGAAAAGTGTATAAAGATCATTTAAATATGAAAAAGCTTTCTACTCGTTGGGTGCCACGATTTTTAACAGCTGAAAAAACTGAAACGTATTCATAATTCGAAGTATGCTTTGGAGATGTTTGAAGTAAATTTAACTGAATTTTTACCTCCATTTATAACAATGGATGCGATGTAAATTCATTATTATACACCGGAGTCCAATAGACAGTCTGCTTACAAGCGTGCGAAAGCCGACCAAAGCGACCACAGACTCAACAATCGGCTGAAAAGGTAATGGCCAGTTTTTTGGGATGCACGTGGTGTAATATTTACTGATTACTTGGAGAAAGGAAAACTAATAAGTGGCAAGTATTGGATGAAGAAATTTAAAAAAACGACCCCACTTAAATAAGAAAAAAAAATCGTGTACCATCATGTCAATGCACCAGCGCATTCATCTGCTTTGGCTTCAGAAAAGTTGAAGTCATTACATTACGAATTCCTTCCCCACCCCCGCATTCACCAGATCTGGCCACCAGCGAATATTATTTGTTCCCAAACTTGAAAAGATGGCTCCAGGGAAAGAGATTTTTCACAAGATGTTGGAGGATCGTTTTAAGGAGTGCATTTCACTTAACGGAGAGTACGTTAAAGAATAAAAATGATATCAAATCCAAAAAATTGGTTTTTCATTGTTAGACCACAGAGTTTTCTCTCCATGTAGAAGTATAGGTCCAAAGTGGCTACCTTGGCACCAGAATTTACAGTAATGTTTTCAAATCTAACACATTGTTATCTGCACAAAAGGTAAGACTTTAGCCAATTCTGAATATTGGTAGTAAATTTCCATTAGATATAATTATTCTAGAAGAAGATTCTGAGTAACATTGTCAAAGGCTTTACTGAAATCAGTGTAAATAACATCAGTTGTTAATTGCAACAGATTTGTCATCACTGAGCAGACATTTCGAAATCCATGCTAAGAAGGTGACAATATGGAAGAAGCTTGAATGCAAAAAAATTCAGTTATACATTTCTCGAAGAGTTTAGAAATTGAGCTGAGCTTGGCGATACCTCTATAGTAATATTTGACCTATTTGCATTTTTAAAACTTTCACTACCAAACCTAAACTGCTGGATAAATTTTTTTTGTGGATTCGTACTAAACGACCCAACATTTCTAAACAAAAGTGTCGTCAAAAAATTTTTTAAATTACTTCAAGGAAAAAATCCATGGGCTATATAAAGGGTTTTTCAACAGGGACGCTACAAAAGTAGAAAGACGGGGACAGCAAACGACGCCTTATTTCTTGCCGCTCTTTTGACATTTCTCTTCAGTGATGTTTGCCATTTCATGATGGAAAGATATACGAGCCAACAACGAGTCGAAATTATTAAAATTTACTACCGAAATCCGGAGTCAGTGGCCTCAACGTTAAGAGCGCTACGTCCAATTTATGGACGTCATAATAGTCCTAGCAGATCAACAATTGAGCGTCTAGTGAAAAAATTTGAATCCACAGGCACAGTACAAAATGTTCCCGTGCCAGTGAGACAAAGAAGTGCCCGTAGTGTCGAGAATATTGCTGTCGCTGAAGCTTCAGTTGAAGAAAGCCCAAATGTGTCTCTCACACGTCGTTCTCAAGCGTTGGGCATCTCTGTGACGTCGTTGTGGCGAATTTTGCTAAAAGATCTTGATCAAATTGACGCAAGAACTGAAGCCGCTTGACCACCAGAAGCGTCGTATGTTCGTGAATTGGGCTGAGCAACAACTTGAAAATGATTCGGATTTTCATCGAAAAATCATCTTCAGCGATGAGGCTCATTTCTGGCTGAATGGCTTCGTCAATAAACAAAATATGCGTTATTGGTCAGACAGCAATCCACAACACGTACTCCATGAGTCATCATTGCATCCCGCAAAAATTACGGAGAACGTGTTATCTCACGAAATGGTCCAGTCGATTGGCCGCCTCGGTCGTGCGATTTGACGACGTTGGACTATTTCCTGTAGGGCTACGTCAAGTCTATGGTCTATGCCAACAAGCCAGCGACGATTGATGAACTTCGTACGAATATCGAACGTGAAATTGCAGCAGTATCGGCCGATTTATGCTTGAAAACCGTCGAAAATTGGGTTCAGCGTCTGGACTTCTTTCACAGGAATAAAAAATTTCATTGATATCCAAAACCGTTTTGTTTTATTCACTATGTATTACTATGTACTTTTCTAGTTTGTACTAAAAATTGAAAGGAAAATCATTCCTTTTGTAAAAAACCTTTTTTTTTCACAAAAAACTGTTATTGCTTAAAAGATTACCATAATTGATTTTATATTTTTGAGATATTTAGAATTAATCTTTTTCTAAGTCTTTTTGTTTATAGTTTAATTAATTGATGATTTAATATTATGAATTTTTTTAATTTAATAAAAATATAAAATTATAAAACATCTTTTTTACCCGTACTGAATTTTACTGAATAATAACCCGATTCCAAATATTTTGGTGTTTCTGAAAAGCATAAATACTTGTCCATGCTATATTAAAATTTTAATGTTTTCGATTCAATAACGTCCAAATTAATGACATCCAAATATCATTAAAAAAAACAGAATTTTCAGATTTTGGGGTCACCGTCTTAGGTCCTGAGAATACATGTGCCATTTTTTTTTTTTTTTTTGGTATGGTCTGAAAGCTGAAACTATCCTCTGTTGATTCAAGTCAGCTTTAAAAAAATCGGTTAGAAAATGTGGAAAATATAAGAAAAAAATAAAAATGGGACATATATGTCCCATTGGTCGTGAAAGGGTTAAATAATGGAATGATGAAGGGATTCTTCCATTGTTTATGAAAGTATCCATATTTTATTGATATGTTAAACATTGTTGATAAAGTATCAGCACAATTGGTTAAAATGCAACTGGGAACACCATTCGGACCACTATAAAATGATCTTTTGAAACTTTCACTTTTGGGTAGCCATACGATTTCTTTTTAGAATTAGCAAACATTTAGTGAGATTTCGGCTCATGTTTCAAATTAATTTTCATATTACTTAAATTCTTTTATAAAAGTTTTGAATTAAGAAGATTAAATTCAGCTCGGTAATTGACCCAGATTTTTTATAATTTCTATAACGTTTATTTTTCATATTTTTAAGTCTGGACAGTTGTTTTGAGTTCCAAGGTGGACGAAACTTTTTACTCGCTGTTGAATGCATTCATCTAAATATGCAAAAATAATTTTATAAAACCAATCAATCATAGCGCCAATGTTTAATGGAGTACCATCGGAAATAGATTGCAGATCAAGACAATTAGCATAACATAACAAACAACTTAAAGCATTGAAATTTTCTTGTTTAAAACAATCTTATATTTATATTAAAAGAATTTATGAATAAACTTTGCATTCCAGATTTTTTTCAACATTTTTCTTCTCTCAAACCTCTATAACTAGAGTTTTAATTAACGTAGGCTGTTGACATAGGTCTAAGAACACTCAGTGGATCAAGCTCCTTCTTTTGAGCTATTAACTGCTTAAATTCGTTGGGTTTGAGGAAAGTTATGCGTGGACAATCAACTTTACTTTTACTGTACGTTAACTTCTCTTGGCATATTTTGGCATTACTGTACGTTAACTTCTCTTGGCAAATTTTGGTATTATATTATAAAAATTAATATAATATAATATAATATAATATAATATAATATAATATAATGCTGCGGAGCAGCAGAGGTCCTCTAGTAATCTTTAACATTATTAGTACAGCTTACTTCAATAGTTGTTTGATGAGAGTGATAAAAATATAGAAAATCAAATAAATTTAGTTAAAAACAACACAGATTGGTGTAACAATATTTCTTTGAGCTACTAAATCCGCCTCAAATTTCCAACGATGTATCTTATGCTGTAATGTTTTATGCTGATGAAGGTTTAGACCATCTTATTACTTTTCAAACAATTAGAAACGTTTTAACCAAAGCAAAATACAACAAAGCCCCTGTAGGGGATTGTGTCAGTTATGAGTTTTTATAAGAATGCACCAGATTGTTTTATCGGAGAATTAGCCAATTCGTACAACATCATATTTGAAACGGAAAATCAGAAGAACAATTCACAACCAGCATAATCTTTCCAATTTACAAAAAAGGCAACAAAAAGATAGTAAGCAAGTATCGTGGAATATCATCCATGAATACAATAAGTACAATTTTTATGGGTATTATTAATAAAGAATTGAATTCTTGGCTACACAAGCATAATATTTTAAAAGAGTACCAAGCTGGATTTAGAGAAGGATACTCGACTGTAGATAATTTATTCAATTTAACAGTAATTGCCCACTGAAATACACAAAAAACTATACGCAATTTTAGTATACTTATAATTTTTGGAAATTTCCTTAATGGTAAAGGATGAACGTGGACTTTTTACAAAACGACTGGTAGTGGCTGGTATATAAATTTTTTACCCGAAAGGAAGTATAAATAATTGAAAAAAAAAACAAATTGAAACATATTTAACAAAACCAAGTAGAAAAATCATAGTCGGTCTAGACCGACTCTACGATACCTTATACCATGCGTTCAGAGACCCTATCTCTTAGGCCCAAGTAATTGAATATAAAATTGGCATAATCATATTTTCCTTTGAATATGAAAAAGTTCATATCAGATGCTATATTTATAAGGGGACTAGGTCGAAAAATTGACCGATCCTGACCATAAGGTCACTTATGTTTTGCAAAACCGTATACAAACCAAATTTGAGAAGAATCTATGCAATATTTTTGTTTTTTGATAGATTTACGTGAACATCGAGAAGCAGCTTTATATGGGGCTATGACTCAGAATTGTCCTATAGGATTTATTTTTGGACTACTGATTAATCAGTGTAATAAACACAAACAAACCCCATTTGATCGAGATCTATATGATATGTTGAATCATATGGCAATTTAGGGCGATTTCATAGGTGTCATTTGTATGGGGACTATGTCTGAACATGCAGCGATTTTCGCCAATTTCAATAGCATTCATGCTATGGCTGATAGAAGCATACATACCAAATTTCATTAAAATATAATCACATTTGCGACCTCTTGCTTGATAACAAGGTTTACATGGAAATTCAGACGGACAGACGGACGGATAATAAAAGGTGGGTCTATGTCAAATATTTTTGATAGTTACAAACATCAGCTCAAAAGGTCATGTTATTACGTCATAACTAAGACCTAACATGTGAAACTCAAAATTTAAAATATTTGATTGAATATAAAGCAAGTATGGCAAAAACTGCGGAGAAAACTCGTTACCATATTATTTCCCGTCACCATATTATTTCCCGTCACCATATAATTTCACGAACCGTGGACTATATTGTGAAAATAAAGAGGACGGTACAATAACAATCGAAGCTGTCGGCCCAGAGCAACAACAAAACGAAATGATGATGTAATAGGCGCTGAAATAGGCGCCCACATAAACAGCAGCCGAACGAATGCAGTTAGTGTGACTATAGTAATACGACCTCATATAGCGGCTGGCTCAAATGGCAGAATCGCCATGAAAAACCTCATCTTCGCCCACAAAATAAAAGAAAAAATTAGAGTGGGAAAAAAGATGAAAACTGCGCTTTCAACGATTAGTGC
This sequence comes from Cordilura impudica, assembly GCA_963682025.1. NCBI lineage: Eukaryota > Metazoa > Arthropoda > Insecta > Diptera > Scathophagidae > Cordilura > Cordilura impudica. Next base: position 292,499,679 of record OY821517.1, read on the forward strand.
AAGATCCTTTGATCCGATGAATCGAAGTTTGAAGTGTCCGGCTCTAACAGACGAGTTTTTGTGTGGCGTTAAGCTGGATAACGTCCGTCGGGTACAAGCCTAGTGCCAACATTCAAACACGGGGGATGTTACGTAATAATTTGGGGTTTGCTTTGCTGGCGAAAATTTTGGTAAATTATGCAGAATCGAATACTCGACAAAGCTTTCCTAAAAAAAGCGTGCCATGCTCGCTGCATTAAGAATTGTATGTCGGAAATTCATATTTCAACAAGATAATGACGCAAAACATACAGTAAAAAATTGCAAGTAGTATTGAAAAACCCAAGAAGCACCTGGAACCTGTAAAGTTATGGAATGGTCACCACAATCACCTGACCTTAATCCTATAGAGTTACTGTGTGATTAATGGGACAAGGAGGTACGAACTACCTGTCGTGCATCTAAAGAAGACCTATAGAATAATCTGCATGGAACCAGATCACTCCAGAAACTTTAAAAAATTGATTCAAAAAAGGGTGCCAAGACTATGTTATACGAAAAGGAGGTGGTCACATTGTTTACTGTAAAATTTAAGAATAAAACGTACTTTCAAACAAAGAAATATTTATGTAAATAGTAAAAGTAGATAATAATGAGTATATGAGTTTTCATTGAAGAGTAAAATAAGCAGGAGTCTTGGCAAATAAATTTGATTGGTAGTGTATCAATTTTGCAGCTTTTTGTATAGGAGCATACGAGTGAATTAGATTTAAGATATTCAAATTTTTATATACATCGATAAGATTAATGTACTCTTCAAAACAGAAACTATTATACCTATAATACCTATTTTTTGGTCCCAGAGTTGCAACTCGATCGCAAAAAAGTTTGCTTCGATAAAATTCGGCTAAAACTAACTAAACTAACGGGAATATCGAAAAAAGAAAAAAATTATTCATTTAGAAATTTAAGAGATTAATATATGTGAATATATTTTACGTCCCCATACAAAACAACTGAAATTTTTTTGTTTTTTTATATAGCACAAAAAACAAGCATACTTCTGCCTGCCTTCGACTTGGTTAGAAAGAGTCTTAAGATTACTGATCATGTGATACCAAATTGTGTAAAGCTTCTATGAAGCATATGTGAAAAAAAAAACAAAAAACTTAGTTTTTAGAACCCCTTTTCCCCTAAAATATGATATTGGGCAGCTAAAAAAATAACGTGACCCTTATTGTTACGTTCTCTATAATATATCCCAGTTTCGGAGTGATCTGAGAGTTCCACGAAGAATACCTTCTTTGTTAAACGGTGTGAAAATTTCAAGAATATATTTTCAAAGGTGTAGCCTCCTATAAACTTCAAACATACAAACTAAAAAAATTTGGCTTTTATACTTATATAAAAATATGACGAGCTTTTCCATTGTAGTTAAATTACAAACTAGCCAGCTCAAAGTTTAATTTCAATAACTAAAAGCTTTTATTGTAACTGTGTTACATTATAACTCTATAACGGCACAATAAAACGTGTATATTAGGTATATAACTTTTGGCATTTTTTGCAAATATCAAAATTTGCCTGACAAGGCTGAATAGTCTATGGAAAAATATGAATAATATTACTTTTTCGCGGTCATTAAAAAAGGTTATGCACTAAATGCGATTAAGTTTGGAATTAGGATTTTTTTTGATGCCACTATTTAAAATAATTTTTCAGATTTTAGTTACTCTTTGTTTTAATACCGGGAAATAGAATTCATAACCTGAATGAAATTTTTACTTTAATATCTAGGGATGTATTGAAATGTATATCGATTTTATAACTTTTATACTTTTTCGCTAGTCCTTTATTTTAAAACTAAAATTAAACTTAAATAAAGTGAAATCGCTGTTGAAAAAATTCTAAAGTCTGGGCCAAGAGTTTGGTACAATGTCGAGAAACACAGAACGTTGAAATATTATCGTACTTTAAACAAATTCTAAATCAGAAAAATGTTGTTGTTTTACGGCTTAACAAAAGAAAGATGGAGTAAAGATAAGTTTCGCTAAAATATGTGATGAAATTTTGAATTTGTGAATAAAACTTAAAATTAAAAAAATTTTTGTGGGATGTATTAAAAAAACTTTAAAAGTTGATATTATCTTAGCAAAACCATTTAAAACGTCCAAAGGATAGCAATTTTAATGAAATATTTGATGTATCCAGTGAAAGAGAATCTGATTTATCATCATCTGAAGATGATACTGATGGAAATATAGATGACGATAACTACAAATCCTCAGGCAAACAAAATCAACTTAAATTGTCGTTAAATCCAGCTGTAACGTTTGTCAACAATGTTGACGTGAGCATCAAATAAGCAGCTAAGATTTGCAAACAATTGGCTGGGTCTGGAATAGCCATTGCCACCCCAACACAAGCAGGCATGTAAAAAGCTGAGATGAGATCCGCTAAACAAAAAGAAGAATAAGAACTGGCTGAAACTTTGAAAAACAAAGATTGGTGCCTTCACTTCGATGTGAAGAAGATTGGAAAGAAAGAAGTGCAGGTTATGGTTATCAAAAATGAATTAAAAGAAGTAAAGTTAGGTGTTCGTGTACTTGATGGTGGAAAATCGCTTTATATATTTAACGGTATTAAACATATGTTGGATAGGTTTGATTTGTGGAAATCCATCAAAATGATAGTTTGTACCGCGACTAGTGTAAATACCGGCAACAAAAATGCCGTTGTTAGGTTACTCAAATACTACTTCCTGTCAATTTTTTTACCACCACCGCAATATGTTGGTTGCCGGTACCACATCCTGGATTTGGTACTAAAATATGTCATAGATGAGATTTTAGGTGGAAAAACCTTTAATCAAAACGATGTAGTTATTAAATGTATGGACATTAAAAGGCGTTATGATTTGCAATTTTTGTTTGAAGTAGGTATCGTGCTCGCCTATCATGCGGTGGTTGTGGGTTCGATTCCCACCAGAGGCTTTGGTCTGTCGCTGCAAAAACTAGCCGGCTTATCCCTGGACCCAAAATTAGAATCTGTAGATAACCCACTCGGCTTCAATATTTGGCATCTTGGCATTTATTCTTCCTCCAAATTCCTATCTGTAAGTTCATATGTGGCCCATGGTATGATGTATAGTTTTCGGATCACTGTTTCCGTAAAAAAAACTTTTCATCATTAAAAAACTCTCTTGCACCATTTAAGAAGGCTCAATAATGTTTTTTACGGCCACATACATATATGCAGAACGCTATTCAAATCAACGCGAACGTTGAACTTAAAATGTATTTCTTGTAGTTTGTACTTTAGGTTATGCTGTTTTAAAATTGTATAAAAAAAATATTTAGAAAAAAATCTTGGAATATTTTAAAAATCGCATTCGGTGCGGAAGGTTTTTGATATCGGTTTTTATTATCAGTACAATATTTCCCATAGCGTAATTCCTGGGAAATGTTTAGTCAAAAAAAAAGTTATATCCCTAGTGGACATAAGTAGTATAAAAACAAGTAAGAAATACCATAAGTTTCGGGAAAAGCTCTCAGGTACTACAAACGTACTGTGACAGGTCATTTGTGAACAAAGAAAATAATCATTAATCCGAAAATGGAAGCGAGTATAATGCCACTAAAGTTATGGTGATAATCCCAATGATAGAGAATAAGTTTATGATGATTTCATAAACCAATATTCTGCAATGATCTGCATTTAACCGTAATTTTAAATCGATTTTGAATAATTCCTTAAAATTTTTCTTGGTTCCAATTCAACTTTTGTAACTCTTACAATAAACATTTATAATTTTTGTAATTTTGTTTTAATTAAATAGATTAAAAACAAAACATAACAAAAAGATTTTAAAATCACTTTATTGGTGTTAGGAACAAAAATTTCATTTTCGTTTAATGTTGTGGTTCTTAATTTTTTGTTTTTAAATTATACCCCTAGAAGGCACTGAACCGGTATATAATCAATTACATGTATATTCCTTAATGGATTAGTGGGTAATGACCAAACCTAGCTTATACACTTTGTATGATGGATCCCAATTTAAAGGGTTTTTGATGAACGGGAAAGATTCCAGAGTTTATAGGAACAACACTAGACGACTCATTGGGGTTTCTCTGACCATACGTGTTCCTATGAACTTTAGCTACAAAGTTTTAAAGAAATTTAAAAAACATTGGGACGAATGCTCTTTCTAGTACGAAATTGTATTCTTTCAGATAAGTTTGTATTCTCAGCGAATTGACCTTTTTTTAATTATTGACCATCACTCAGGGGATGCCCCCTACAGATGCAGTGCATTGTGTTGATCTCAGGCAAATAGGTTATGGGAAGGAGGAAAGAACGACTAGTGTTTGAGGATATTTGACTTAAATTTTATTATATTATAACTGTCAGGAAAGACTGAGGATATTTGACTTAAATTTTATTATATTATAACTGTCAGGAAAGACTTGTGTGGGTAGTTTATCCCACATACGGCTAGTTCGACTGATAAACGAATTTTCCCTGTAATGCGTTATGCGGTTAACTGGACAATAAGCTACAAACGGATGTGATCTACTAAAGAAGCGGGTAGAGCGAATTGAAACTCGGGCACTTGGAATAAGTTCGCTCATCTCAGAAGAACATTTCCCATTGTAGTATCTATGGAACAGTGATACACAACCCACATTCTGATGATGTTCCAATGACTCAATAGAGTTGGATACCCTACTGTCATTGATGAGCGCCAACACCCTCCTTTGCACACGGTCCAGTAGCTCCTGCCCATATATGGGAGTTGTATTCCATATTAGGTTGGATGTAAGTGGTATATATTTAAAGGAGCTCAGAAGGAGTGAAGTAATTTGTGCATCGTTTTAGAAAACCAAGACACTTGAATGCTTCTTTCGACACTTGAAAAACATGCTCCGATTCCTCAATACCTATACCACCCATATATACAGATGACATTGTTGAGTCCATGGCCATATGGATCAACATACAACATTGAATCTTCAGTGCATTAAAATCAACCCTATTCGCTTACCCCACTCGGAGAATGTTAAGAGGTATTGATTGAGTGTGTCATTCATTGTCCACCTTTTGCACCCAACCTCCAAGAGGCTTGGCCTACAATTAAAGGAAAATTAATGACAAAAGCTGCTGTCATCTGCGAAAGAGTATATAGAATTAAAAGTTTGACCAAGAAGGTCGTTCTGAAAGATAACGAAAAAAGAAGGAGAAAGAACGGAACCATGGGTACCTCTGAATTAAGCTGAAACTGATTAGATGAGACCCCATCAATAACAACACGTATTGTTTGGTCTCTGAGAAAACTCGATATAAATCGAGAGAAGTCATTAACGACCCCAAATACAATAAGCTTTGATATCAATGCACCGTGCCACACGTGATCGCATGCCTCGGAAATATCTATAGCACCCACTTTAGTTTCGCCAATGAATGGCTCGACTCCAGCGCTCAGAAAGTAGAGCTTACAGGTCTCCCTTGGAAGGATTTCTACGGAAGTCATACTTTCGACCTTAAGACCCTAACGTAACTGAAATTTTCGGCGATATTTTAAAAGTAAAAATCTTAAGAGTAATTTATGCTAAAGTGTATTACTACTGGAATTTGATATAAATTGGACTTGAATTATAAATGTGACTTCACTAAATATAGTCATAGTCGGATCATTTTTAGACCTAGTTCCCATATAATTGGTTACCGTCCGATCATTTTTAGACCTAGTTCCCATATAATAATAACTCCCGTTATGAACTTTAACATATTTGCAAGCAACTAATACATAATAAATGTCACCCAGTATGGTAGGACTTAAGACCATTTCCCGAAACTCATGGTGTAGATTATAAAATATGAGCTAGACAGACTATAACATATTACTTCTTAATCGATTTTGGTTACCAAGAGCAATTAAATGAAGGAGAGCTATGAACTTAATGCATGGTTCGTTTTAAAAGAATCTCAAATCTAGATTTAATCGAGTAATAATAGTAAAATATTGGTCTAGGGCTCCTTAATTTATGTATATATTTTTGATCAATATAACACGCGGAGTCGATATATCTTAGACATAACCGAGTTAGCTCAATTATATTAGGAAACATCAAAATTACGGGAAGCACGCATGACACAATATTTGCATTATTCGCGTGAAATACGTCATTTTGTGATCAGAAATTAACGATTGTTACGTGTTTCAAAGTTTTCTTTCGTGAACGTGATGGAGTGTAAGTAGCAGTTCCATAATATACATGTTTTGATATAAAGATGATATAAAATTGAGATGATATTAAAAGATATTTAGTCTCCTAGCTTCCAAATAGTTCACACCCATACATCAGGGAAGGAACCAGGTACGTCTTGGCAAGTAAGACCCTTATTCTTAAAGGGGTGAAATACTGTGTGGCCCAGGCAGTTCTTAGTTTTGCATAAGTTTGACCAACCAGTGAATTTATATGATCAGTCCACCTCAAATTGCTATTGATAGTTATCCCAAGATTTTTTTTTTACTTTTTTTCATATTACAATGCACTTAGATTTCCGGGGATTCAAACAGGGTCCGTTAGCATTAGCCCAATATTGCCTGAACAATATTCTGAGTTGCACGTCATCTGCGTATAAATGTATCTTACAATTGGAGAGTATTTTTGGCCAATCATTTGCATACAAGAAAAATAAAAGTGGAAATAAAATAGAACCTTGAGGTACTCCCCTAGCAAGGGATAATCTCTCTGACCATACACTGTTTACAAATACTGATTCTGTGCGGTTCGAAAGATATGGTGATATTAATTCGGTTGATGTGTCCGTAAATCTTAAAAAAGTGTTTCAGTTTTCAAATGAGAATATCATGGTCTACCGACTGCTTTGGAATGGTCTAGAAGCACTTATGACCATATGGTCATAGGGTTTCATGGCTATGACTAAATATGTACCCACATTGTTCAGTTAGACTGAGGATGCTATTGATATAAACGATTTTCACGGTCTTGGCGTAATATAAGTCCAAATCAAAAGTAAATTTGTACCGGAGTTTGGTTTGAACATGCATCGATTTTACCGATTTAATTAGCGATTAAGCTCAAATATCATATTTCTTCGAAGAAAAAAAACAATCAACAACGCGTAAAAAATCTAAAAAGAACTGGATATCGGATCGAAAATTTACTAAAAGCGATTCATGACTTAATTGGAAATTAAACCTAAACATATTCTATGAAGATCCAAAAATATTTCGGCTCTAGCGATAAATTCCCGTAAGCTAAACCGTTTTGAAAAGACCTTCGGTAAGTTCTTCAATCCTATATCAAAACGTTAAGAAATTCCGCTTTATTACGTGAGGTGATGAGATTTTTTGCAATTTCATCGATTTTTTTTAATACGATTTTCATGAGAATTGTAATAAATTTGTAATACCCTCTTGAAATAAATTTGGCACGAATGGTTTATCTAACTGAAATGTTAGATCTCTAGCTTTAAAAGTTCCCGAAAATTGGCAGAGCGAAAAGTGAAAAAGTTATAAAAAAAAAAACAAGTAAGAAAATTATAGTTGGTCTAGACAGAATATCGATACCCTATATCATGCATTTAGAGAATTGGTCTTAGGTCCAACTAAATGGGTATAGAAAATAAGTATAAACCAAATCGAAGATCGCTAAATTGACTCAGAAAGAAATTCTGAGTCGATCAGTATAATAAAAGATGGTTCTAGGACATAAGTCGGCAAAACGTAAAATGAGGTTGTGTGTGTGAGCGAACTACCCAGCAAACACGAAATCGAGCGTTTCAAATTACCATTACCAATGTAGAAAAGAAATTAACAACGAGATTGATATACAAACTGAACTTCTAATACTTCCAAGCTGATTTATTTACACATACAAATTCTCTGTATTTATACTGTGTTGCTTGGAAGAAATGAATTTTAAGTCTGAAAAAATTTGTTCACAGAACTCAATGATATTCATTTTGTCGGGAGCATTTAATTCGCTTCGAAGTATAATCAGTTCCGTTTGTATTTGAAACTCGTAGTTAGTGACATGAAAGGCATCATAATGTCTTTTAATGACATATTCCCTTTTTCCTTAAATATTTGATAACATAAAAGGCATTGCATGAAATGTTTGTTGGGGAAGTATTGCTGAAACAAATAAAAAAGCATCCGCTGCATGTGCATACATTGCTGTCTCAACGACGCCTAAATGGAAGAGTATAAGAATATGTGTGAAGTGGTCTCCGCACAATTGTGTGCTATGAAATGCCGACCACTGGTCTAGGACAAATATTTCTGGTAGTTACAAATATCAGCACAAACTCATTATACCCTGACCACATAGTGGTATAGGGTATAAAAACTCAATGAAGTGGTCTAGAATAATTTTGTTTATCTTCAAAACTTCTTTAACGATTACTCTAATCAAGGTCTTAATTCAGAGGTATTGAAATAACCTTCACATTCGCATGTGCGAAACTATGTATATGTACATATTAAACTAATTTGAAGAGTCACGGAAAAATGGGCAGGATCGGACCAATGGGCCTGGCATCCCCCATACAAAGTGCTTATTTAATGTCATATATGTATCTAGAGAAAACCTTGGAACTTTGTGTGAGTTCATAAGTTATTAATGTGAGTAGTCGGACACAAAATGGGCGGGATCAGATCAGTGGGCGTGGCACCTTCCATACAAAGTAACCCCGTATACAAAAATATAAAGTACTATGAAAATTACATTCTTGAAACTTTTGACAAGTACATTAATTACCAATGTCAGTAGTCGTGGAAAATATGGGCCGAATCAAAAATCGCAAAATCAAAAATCGCAAAAATAACAAAAATCTCTTAGACCAAAAATCGCCAAAATCAAAAATCGCTAAAATCAAAAATCGCCAAAATCAAAAATAGCAAAAAAAAAATGCTTAAATCAAAAATAGAAAAAACCAAAAAGCGCCAAAATGCCGAATAACAAAAATCAGCAAACTGAGAAATTGCCAAAACCGAAAATCGCGAATAATAAAAGTCGCAAAATACAAAAAATGCCAAAATCGAAAATCGCCAAAATCAAATCTTGCAAAAAACTATAATCACCAATGTCAAAAATCGCCTAAATCAAAAATTGCTAAAATCTAAAATCGCAAAAAAATCGACTAAATTAAAAATCGCCAAAAATAAATAAAATAGTTTTCTACAAAATGTATACCCAGTGTTAAATATCTTTACGATGTATATAGCAAAGCGCATCGGGTTACAGCTAGTGTTCAATAAAACGATAGAAGCGGCTTCAAGATATGTGAAAACTTAAGAAAAAGCTAAAAAAGTTTTTTAAAACGGTCCATTATCGATTACACAGGTCAACAGCAAAAATGCCGAACAAAAACCATTGTATAGATTTGATGCACCATGGCTACCTAAGTACAAAAATGGTCAAAATTTTGAATTCTATGGAGAAGTTTTTTTTTTTTAATTTTTAAGTAAAATTAAAATTTTTTTTAGACGTTTCTCCACATAACTAATGATAACTTCAAAAGGGTTAGTCCGATAATATTAAAAAAAATTAAGAAAAATTCAGACTTACATAACCTTTAATCCGTCTATATATTTAGTTTCAATCGGCTCAGTAGTTTCGGAGTTATAAGAAATAGTTGAAGCCAAAAATATATTTTTTACGTGAAAATATCAAATTTTTTTGTTTTAAAAAAATCATAAAAAATCGAAAACTGCAAAAATTGTTCTGATTTATTACTTTTTCGCAAAGCCACATGTAATAGGAACAAAACGAGATATCGATCGTGAAAATCGGTTGATCTTTTTCGAATTTATTCACAATTAAGTGAATTCGCTCATTTTCAGAAAAAAAAATTTATTCCCAATTAATTGAATGTGTCGCATTTTACAAGCACTGTCATTATTTCTTTGGTTTATATAATAATGGCTAAATAATATTTTGTTATTGAATGAATTTAAAAACTCTTCGTCGATATTCTATAGAAAATAGTATAATAAAAATGCAGAACATAGAAAGTAGGTGCATTTTACGACACGGATTTTGGCAAACCCCCTTTACATGTACAAAATTATTTGGAAAAAACGTTTATGACATTTTTATGATTCTCAGAACTAAAAAAAATAAGTAATAAACAAAAGGTTATTTGATTTTTATGATTGCGGTAGCAAAGAAATAAACGCTCATAATTTTTCGTGGACGCTGAATTGCTGTTTCTGTTGATTTATGATACCTAATCCGTTTAAAGTCAATTAAACGTAAGAAAGTAAAGTGCATTTTTTTTATTGATGTGTGGTTTTCCGTTGGCTACCTGTAACGGAATTTTGCACACACAAACTGTACCCATAAAAATGGTTATCCCAAATTATAGCATCGTATCATAAAACAGGTCCATAGATATGGAACACTTCGAAATCGCGCTCAGTATTAATAAGAACTGATTGAGCCGTTTCATTTCATTCAAGAAGTGTTTGCGATAACGGAAACATCATTTTATCCCTACATAAAGATTAGAGTCATGCGGCTTACAAGTTAAAAATAATTTTCACGTATTAATAAAAATGAGCAAGAAACCCAGAACATTTGTTTGTAAAAACAATCCAGATTTATTTTGTTATGTGTGCGGCCAATATATCACCGGGAAAAAGTGAAATTCTATCCTTCATTGCAAAAGTTATTTCAAGATTGCTATAATTGCATTGGACACCGAGTACTATATGCCCTTCATGTCGAATGAATTTATCTGTGACGTCGTCTAACGTAAGGTAAGTATAGGTTAATAGATTTGGAATATTTTATACTTACAGTAATTCTTAATTATATTTTGAATTCTTCTTATTCCTTATTTCAAATTTTTTTCATTTCACAGACGACACTTGGAAATTTCGACGCCTATGGTATGGAGCGAAACAGCGAGCCACGAATTGTTATTTTTGTTTAAGTACAAAAAGCGGTTTCGGAAAACACATGCGATGGTCTTACCCCACGAGGTCTGCTGATGGGTTTGAACTTGCAGTTCGACATTCACAAGAAGTTGCATATGCTAAAGATCAGGGTGCAAGCTGTAGTCAAGTGCATTCATCATCACCAGGACACTCAACCTCAAGTATCTGTTACCAATCAGATAGTTCAGATCCATCACTACCATCTACATCTGAAAATGACGAGTTCATCCCACACAAACATTTGTCGCCGAGACCATGGAATCAAGACCAACTTAATGATGTAATTAGAGACCTTCGATTGTCGAAAAGATCTTCTGAATTACTTGCGTCCCGGATGAAAGAAACAGGTCTCATAAATAAAGAAACTAGAGTTTCGTATTACCGTACTCGAGGAAAAAAGACTTACTTCATTATTTTGCTGAAGAGGATGAATTTGTGTACTGCACAGATATTTCTGGTTTGATGACTGCCATGGGCTTACAGAAATACGATTCAAACGAATGGCGTTTATTTATCGACTCATCAAAACGCAGCTTGAAGTGTGTCCTTTTGCATAATGGAAATAAATTTCACTCCTTGCCGATCGCACATTCAACCAAAGTAAAAGAAGAATACTCTGTAATTGCATTGGTCATGAAGAAGATTAAGTATGATGAACATAAGTGGGTAATATGTGTTGATCTTAAGATGGTAAATTTTCTCTTAGGTCAACAAAGCGGCTTTACCAAATATCCTTGTTTTATATGTTTATGGGACAGCAGAGCTAAATCAGAACATTGGAAGAGAAAACAATGGCCTTCTAAGGAAACACTTGTTCCAGGTATGCCAAATGTTATAAATGTGGTTCTAGGGCCCCGAAATCGCATCATATTACCCCCTCTTCACATTAAACTTGGTCTGATGAAACAATAATATGTTAAAGCACTTAACAAAGATAGTGAATGTTTCCAGTATATTTCATATTTCAAGGAAGTTTCCAAATCTGAGTATGGAAAAGCTTAAAGCAGGCATATTTGACGGCCCACAAATTCGCAAATTGGTGAACGATACTGATTTTGGCAGTTCAATGTCAGAAATTGAGAAGAATGCATGGGATTTGTTTGTATGGGTTATTCAAAATTTCTTAGGAAATAACAAGGGTGATGATTACGTTGCTCACGTTGAAGAGATGTTGGATGCAAGACCTGTTCCTGGTATTCAACGAAATCTATCTAAACACCATACTTTTCTTTCAATTTAGTTTGGTATATAATTTTAGAACATTTCATTTTTAAATCTAGTCCACAATTAATATTCACATCCGCTATGAACTTAAACATTAGCTTCTATTCTAAAACTGATTTTTTTGTATTTGATGCAGTAGTAACTATCAATCGAAGAGTATTGACAAGATGAATTGACATAAAACAAAAACTCTTCAGGAGCATTCTAAGAATTTTTAATTCGCGCTTGTGTAGTGTGTTTATTAAATGGAGCTTATTGAAATAGAAACATTTACAAAATTTTCTTAGAGTAATTGCGGTCCGCTATAACATCATTAAGTTTGGGTCAAGTTAAGCTTTTAAATTATATTTTATTTTATTTTGATATAAAAATCTTTTAAAAGTCGACTAAGAGTATAGTACCATCAGACCGGTGCGCGATGTTTTTCCGTTGTGGCAAAAATGCCCAAAACAACAACGGGTAACGTCGACGTCAAAATATGTAATTTTTATTGTTTGCATTTTGTGTACTTTTTTGCCATAAAGTTTTCTACAAGTTGTCTGGTTTTAATTATTTAACAAAAAAATCGATGCATATTTCGTTAACATTTGAATTGAATGAATAACACTAAATGAAAATTACTTTATATTTTTGTTTTTTTTTTTTTTCAAATAATTTCCATTAACACCAGAAACATATGGTTTTTGTTTACAAAGTTAGTATTCATCACATCAATTTGTAAAAATATGACAACATTAGAGGGAGAATGAAAATGAGAGAGTATGAGAAACACCGCAATGATACTCTGCGATTCCTTATGTCACTTTTATAAGAAAAACACCGCAATGCTCTGATTGTGGTTTTAGCAGCGAAAATATTTAATATAAGTAAGAAAATTATAGTCGGTCTATAACGACTTTACGATACCCTATACCAAGCGTTTGAAGACCCTATCAAGCTTAAACCAAATTTGACTGGCATCATTATTAATTTTTTTGGCTGCAGATATGAAAGAGTTCATATCGGATGCTAAATTTATATGGGGACTTGGTCGAAAAATTGACCGAACCTGACTACATACATACCAAATCTGAGAAAAATCTGTTTTTTGATAGATTTAAGTAGAGTTCGGGAATCAGCTTCTTATGGGGACTATGACTAAGAATTGCCTACTGATAAATGGATGTAATAAACAGATACAAACCCAATTTGACCGAGATCTATACGATAATTTGGATATTATGACAATTTAAGTCAATCTCATATGGGTCATGTATAGGGACTAGGTCTGAAAATGAATCGATTTTCGCCAGCGTTCATCCTATGGCCAATAGAAGTTTACATCAAAATCTATTCATATTTGCGACCTGTAGTTGGATTACAAGGTTTGCATGGACACACAGGCGGACGAACGGCCAGGCAGACGGACGGACGGACATCGCTATATCGACTCAGAATGTGATTCTTTATTTTTACCTTAATAAGTTCTATACTACGGAACCCAATTTGCGTCCAATTTGTCCAAAAAACGGTCGCGAAGAAAAGCATATGGAGGAATCCATTAAAATAAAAATTTTCGTATTCAGCTCCTTAATACACATTCGTTTCGTATTCCTAAAAGTCAAAGTGAAGAATTCAGTAACCTCTTTTAAATTTGTGTTTAACTTAGTACTGGTTCATGCTATGAAATTTTTCTTTCTGAAAGTCTGAGTTTATAGGTGAGAGGGGAGAGTAGAATAACAAGGGGTACATTAGGGTGGCCCTTCGTTATATGGAGGGAAAAAAAAGTGTTCAAACTGCCGGTCTCACCCCCTAGAAATATGCGAATAGCAAAAAAACTGAGAAATACAAAGTTTTGGGCCAATCAAAAAACGTTTAGTCGTGGCGCAAAGCGATTGAAAATTTCAAGTGTATTTATATGGGGAAAATATGACTTTTTTTTTCAGATTTTACGAAAATTTCGTTCTATAATTTAATTTTTCCGACAAGCTGTTACATAATTCGGGATTAGTATTAAATTATCCTTTCAAAAGGCTATAAAACTTCAAAATCGTATGAAACCTCGCCAAGAAATAGCAAATGCCCAGACCACTTCTGTGCCAAAAAAAAAACTAGGTCATGAAATTTGATGGCATTTTTTTCAACTTTGAGAAATTGATTAAAGCCATCATTCTTTTTTGGTCTCTATACTTATAAATTTAAAAAAATGAATCTATCACTTTAAGGTTTTATTAAATACATGTTGCAGATTAACTGTGTGATTTTTTAAGTAAATCCCTCTGCCAGAACTTTTTTGACAAGGATTTTATTTTCGTGGATTTCGAGAAAAACTGGATTTTTGTGAAATATTCTGTAAATGTACTCTCTCTAAATACTTTGTATCAAAAATTCATCACTGTTCTGCTTTTAAATATTATATTTATCTTAATAGCCTAGGGTTTCGGAAAAAAAATAATATGACTCCATTAACCCTTTTGGAATTGGGGTCACATATGACCCCAAACTAATAAAAGACAATTTATTCAAAAAATTCAAAGATTTTGTAAGTGCTGTCCAATTTTTAGATGCGAAACTTAAAATATAATAACCAAATATATAGAAGTTTTGTTCCAAAAATTTGGGATAAATTCGAGAACGTTAACCCATTATTAGCCAAGGCCAGCTTTGGATTTTAATATATTTTAAAATAAAAATGACCTAAAACGAGGTTTTCTATTAAACTCGTTGATACCACTATTTAGAATTTAAGAAAAATAATTCGGTTAATTTTTATTTATTTAACCATTCAGTGCTCCTGGGATCAAAATAATCCATTGTGATATATCGTTGGTGCAATTATCTGCTTATTGCTCGCGAATATGAATTAAAACAACCTTTAACCAATTTTGTTATAAAATTACTTTATGTAATAAAGTATTTATGTAATAAAGTAATAGTTGAATTTATTGCTGTCTCAACCACCAATTTGGTGGATATTGATAAAAACGCCAAAAAAAAAAATTTCAGGTCAATTGGTGAAGATGCCATTACTTATAATGGTTGGCATTTTTCGATTTTTTATAATCGGTCGCTTTATATTATCTTCAATGTCACCTACATGTTTTGAAACTTCTACCATTTTATTTCTCAGTTTTTAATAGTTTATTAAATAAAAGTAAATTTCAAATATAATAATATATATAAAAGGTAATATTAAATTAATACTACTCTTAATGGAATAAATTACAAAATTAAATCAAAGTGAATTTCAAAAAACGTCCTATTTTTAGACATATGACTTAAGTTGTTTTAATTTATATTCGCGAGCTATAAGCAGATAATTGCACCAGAGATATACACAATTCGCATCCGATATGAACTCTTTCATATCTGCAAGAAAATAAGTTAAAAATAATGCCTCTTAAATGTGGTTTATGCTTATTTGTTATATACAGTTAGTTGCACTAAGACCCTTTCTCTAAACGAATGGTATAGGGTGTCATATAGTCGTTCTTACTTGTTTAAATATATTTACATTTTATATAATGAAATAAAAACAAAATACTTGAATTTTACGAATTTTCAAAGAAATATTCCTTACTACAGAAGTCGTTTCGATGGGACATGTTATTAAACATATCTACAGACAACAAATATACGACAATTTCACTTAACCCTTTCAGACAATTTGTCCAATATATTGGACATTTGTTTTTCCCGTTTTTAAGTCATATAACGTTGGTGCAAATAGACGCATTTTGACAGTTAGTACCGTTATCAAAAGTGTGTTTTATAAGTTTTACATACATATGTATATGCTTTTTACACGTGTAGTTTTGCATTGATTGTTGTTAAAATAATTTTTTTTAAAAGTGCTTTGTCACTGCGAGATGTAGCAAAATTCACTGCTTGTTTAAAGTGATAAAAAATAAATACGTAAGTGTTACTTGAGTGGTTGTTAAGCCATTTATATATTCCATTAAATTTTGCAATAATAAAGTTTTCAGACGTATTTAAATGCATGTCCATTATATTGGACAAGTTTACTTTGTGAGTGTTTTTTTTTTTTTTCTTTGTCAGTATTACTGCTTTATTTCATGAAATGGTTTCAAAACGACCACTGAGTGAAGAAGAAATCTTGAAACACTAAGAAGAAACTTCAGATCTAAGCGATGCAGGAGAAGATGATGAAGTTGATCACCAGTTTCCTCTTAGTAAGCTTCCTGAACAAATAGTGCAAGTTAATTGCCACGAATCATTGGCTGAAGAAATTGAAGGTGGGGAAGTTTTAGAAGAGATTGAGGTGCCCAATATTTCGGAACTGGAATTTTCTACTCTAGGAGTTGCGAAATCAAGAACTTGTTACATTTTGGAAACGCCGTTTCAATATTTCGAACAATATTTTGATGATGATTTTTTTGGCAAAGCCGCATATTATACAAATTTATATGCCGTTCAGCAAGGTAAATCAACTTTTAAACAATCCAACGCTGATGAAATGCGCAAATTTTTTGGGCTTCTTATTATGATAAGTTGTTTGAAATTTCCTCGAGTGCGAATGTACTTTGATAAGCGTTGGGGGATGCCTTTGTTTTCTTTTTCTTACGAAACTATATACATGTAAAATATATTTCAGTTCGGCCAACAGAATGTCACGATAGAATGTACAAAGTAAGGCCTGTAGTTGAACAGGTGCGTCGCACAGTGGCGCCATTTGAGTTTTTTCGTTGCAAAAATCATATGTTTTGAACCGAATAACATAATTGAACAGTTTAAACAGCATATGATAGATAACTGTTAAGCCTATGAAATGAGCGTTTGGAAAGGGTGCTACGCTTTGTAGGGGCCTACTTATGGGTTATCAAAGTTAAAATTTGTAGAAAAATCAATTTTATGATAACTAAAAAAAATTATTTTTACATTTTTAGATTGTTTTTTTTTTTTTTTTTTTAGGGTTTTATGTTTTAAATTATTACCCAACAAATTTAAAAAAAATTAACTTCTTTTTTAAATTTATTTTTTCAATTTTCTGTAAAATATTCATCACAATTCGTAAGAGAATGTATATCTAAAAGACTAATCATTTCTAAACTATAATTATTTTCTAACTCTATTCGTGACTACACATGCCGCAGGGAAGAAATAAGTGGATCGGAAGATGCTGCCAACATGTTGAAGAGGTCCTCATTTTGCCTTACCCTTGATGCTTTGAATGTGTTCTGCAATCTATATTTTTTATAAAATTTGTTAAGAGACTCCTGTGCTTCTTCAGAATGCTCTCCAATTGGCAAAGACTGGTACTCAATTATATCTTTGCCATGCGCCAATATTTTATGGACGGTCGGGGTCAACTTCTTCTGTGGATACATTTCTGCTAAAAGAGATGCAGTTTTCGATGCATATTCTCCATATTTTGTAGAATTGACATTTTTCTTTGCAGTTTAAAACATTCAAGATCGTTCCCAATCTTTTCACGATTTGATTGTCAATTCCAGTGATTCTAGTTACTGCCTCATCATTTTTAAAAAATCTCCTAGAAGTGTTTCCATCGTTTGAGTTACCGTATCCGTGCTTGGGACAGTCTACTTTTAGTCCAACTTGTTTTAAAAAACATCCTGTATTTGCTTCTTTCTGATCTTTTCCTTATCCTTTATTGATGTATTTTCCTCGAAGTTTTCCTCCTCTTGTGGTAGGGTATACGCCAGTTTTAGCAAGAACTCCATACACCTTATCCTTGCGTGCAATGGTGACATTCCATTTCGTAATTCTCCTCGCTTGTAGAATCGTTTAAATTACCAAAGTTCTTCTGACTCTTTTTGCAAATCGGGCATGACAATGTTGAGGTTGTTCCTGTCAGTTCGTTTACGACTTTTCCGTCAACCATGGTCAGGTGGAACTCGTAATTGCATTCAATATATTTTCCTTCTCCAATTTGCAGCTTTGTAGGCTTAATCTTGCTTATTTGTTCTTCAATGTCCTTCACCGTGGTCCGTATGAGTTCTGCCGATTCCCTTGCAAACTGAAACATTATTGGTCGGCAATAATGCACTGATGACGGACGTGGATTTTTCCAGTGTAGGGAAACATCAGATTTTAGCCGCAAAGGAACAACAGATGCCATAAACATATTTCCGTCCGATATTTTAGCGTCATCGGAAGATATCCTTTGCTTATAAACGCTTTGTCCGGATGATCCATCGCAGCCCCATTTGCTGATCAATGTCAGTTTCTCAGGAAGAATTTTCACCTCATTTTCAGGAAGACTCTCCAACAACCGTTTTGCTGTATGGCCCATGAGATCCTGCAGATTGTCTTTCCCAGAGACTTCCGTAAACTCCGAATGCAGTGGTCGTGAATTTATTTTGGCTTGCGTAATATGCTTGTATCCTTGTAAAACGTCAGCCCCGTGTCGCATCAAGGATGCCCGTAGTATCTCATATTTTTCTTTGGAAAGTTGTAAGTCCATAAACAAGGCCAAGGCTTCTTCGGAACCATACTTTTTAATGTGTGCGTTTGTGGGCGTGGGAATGCTTTCCTTAATCCTTTTTACTCGCAGTGGGCTTGCATCAGCAACAGATTTTGTAATCTGCGACCTAACTCTTTCACTATCCTTTGTATATTTAATAGACAGCACGTCCGATAAATGCTTCGTGGTCAAGTCATTGGTGGCATCGGCAAGTTTCATCTTTCTTGTGAAAATTGAACACTCCTCAATACTTTTTTTTGGCCTTCCTTTTGCTCCTCTGGTTGATGTGGTGGGTTTATCTACTGCCAATATATCCAGGATGGTGTCTTCATTAAGCCAGTCCTCGTATTTGGAGTTGAAGTTCTGAATGGTTCGATTAGATTTCACCCATTTTGCCTTAATATTTGCATATATCAGATAAAAATTATTTTTTATAATTTCGCTTCTCTCAATATTTCCGTATAAGCTATCAAGTTCTTCTAAAGCAGCTTCCGTGAAAAACTTTAGTGTGGTTGACCGTCTAAACAGTTCAAATAATTTTAAATTGTTTAACGCCATGGTTTCAGTACTTAAATTGTTTAACGCCATGGTTTCAGTACTTGTTGCGCCAACTTTCGGTCGTAGACTAATCCAGGCATTATGCTTATTTTGCAATATATAGGCTTATGCTACCATGCCAAAAAATTTACCTGTTCCCTGCATACATATGGATTTAGGCTGAATTATGCAATTTTGATATTATGCTCGTGTCTAAATAAGATTTGTGCCTACCTGGAGGGACCATAAGTCAATATTGTTCTTGACCATTTGTACTCCAAAGTAATTTTTAAGTGAGGTGCGTACCTGCGAATTTCAATGAGTAGTTTTTTGTGCATCCTGTGTCTGTAACAGAATATTGGGAGTAGACTTTGGCAGAGGCTCACAGGTAGACAACCGAATTAAAATGCAATTTTCAAACTATTAGATCAAAATACTGTCAGTCAAAACATGTAAGGGATGCACGCCATACAATTTCAGCAACCATGTCTTTTTAACCTTTTTTACCTCTAGAAGCCAAACGGGCACGTACGGGCAGATAAAACCTTTTGAATTATGTAAAGAAATAATCAAAGAACATGTTTTGCAAATATGGCAAATATAGAAAAATATGGATTTTTTATTTTCCGTCAAAGTTGAAAAATAGTGAAAAAACGGATAGTTTTTAAATAGTGATTTACCAGGAGAAACACAAAGCAAACAGTTAATTTTTTTTTTTTATCATTATACATTTAATAAACAAAAAATAAGGCGATTCGTTACCTATTTTTCGTGATATTACACCTGAAATCGCAACAAATTGACTAAAAATTGTGTGTTTTTTTGAAAACCGAAAGTTGGTCAACTTTGAACGGTTATATCTTCTAAACTAAAAATGTGATATTATTAAGAGTAGCATATTTGAAATCGTTGAAAAGTTTCCTATGACATGGGTTTGTTCAAAACTTCGTCGGCGCACATGAAAATTTTGATTTTTGCAACCTTGTTTGCTCTACGGGCGCCACTGTGCGTCGTCGGCTTCACCAATTGCCTTTGGAGGAAAATCTTTGCGTGGACGAGCAAGTAATTCCACTCAAAAGCAAATTTACTGGCCTGCACTACATAAAAGGCAAACCATGTCCATGGGGTATCAAACTGTTCTTTTTATGCGGTAAGAGTGGAATGCCCTATGATTCCATTATATACCAAGGTTCTACAACACCACTCAACCAAATATTAGTCAATACCATAGGAAGTGGTTCAGCAGTTTTATGGCACTTGGCAAAGCGCATTTCTATGCATTCTCAGGGTCACAAATTATATTTTGATAATTACTTCCCTTATTTTCAAATATTTGAAATTCTTTTGGATTATGTAGTAGGAACGGTACGAGGAAATCGATTTAGCAATCTTCCTTTGCTAGATCAAAAAGTTCTGAGTAATCGTGGAAGAGGTCTGCTTCAAAATGCTATAGTGAGAAACGGAAAAGTGATATTTACAAGATTGGTTTTACAATTCTTCCTGTTTATTGTTTATTTCTGAAAGAGTTTATAAATTTTTGTTATTCAATTTTCAGGTGGTTTGACAACAAGGTTGTAAATCTAGCTTCGAACTTCGTGGAAGTCGGTTCATCAGATGTGGCCAAGAAATGGGATAAAAGTGGGATCAAAATATATAGAAGTAAACCGTCCTAAAGTTGTGCGTTTATACAATTAAAATATAGGTGGAGTGGACCTCCTAGACCAAATGCTACAGTACTATAGACCGTACACGTAATAATGAATTTTGTTGATTTGGTACAAATCAAAGATATACCTCGCAGAGGAAGACCATCTGGAAGTCCTTCATGTCGCCTACATCAGAAAACTGCATATCAACGATTTCTACTGAACAATTGCAAAATTCACTCAAATGCAAAAAACAAATCAAATTGCTCCTGCTAAAGAAGTTCAACATAGTCATAACCACTTACCGGAATTTTTAGAAAATACCAACGCAGGCTGCAAAATGGCCGGTTGTTCAAAAAAATCTTTCATTGCTTGCAAAAAATGTAACGTGTATCTTTGTGTGAAATGCGGAAGCAATTGTTTGCAAACTATCATTCAAAATAAATATTTTGATTACTCTTGACTCATTAATTACACTTATTGGCTTATAATTTACTTACAAGGAATATGTCTCCTGAATAATTTTGTTTGACAAATCTTTTTTTTACCTGCAATTTATTCGAAAATGAGCGGTAATCGAAGAAAAAGTGTTAAATATTTAGGTGCTCCAATATACATACATACATATTTACATAAACTCATCAATTGAGCTTTTCCAAAAGTTATTAATAGATTGTACTTACAAGCAATACATTTTCAGAGTGAAAGAAACCAATGGATAGTAACTACAGGATATTAAATATATTATCGGGATATTTAGTAGTAAAAATAAAACACAAACACTACAACAAAGTCACTAAGTTTATATTTTATTTTGAGATTTACAAAAATGTAACTTTGTTTTAAACAAATAGATAAAAATATTTGTACATAAAGATATAACAATTATTAACAAAAGCAAAAAAAATAAATAAAATTGTTGAAAAAAAATTTAAAAAAAGGAAAACTAACAATAAAATGATGCGAGTTTTACATAATTATACATACAAGGACAAGAAATATCTAAAGCTTAAAGAAAATGTTTTATTTAAATAAAAAGAAAATTATGTTTAAATAGATGAGAATAGAAATAAATAATTTACAATAAGAAAGTGAAAATATTTATCTTCTGGTATCGCATAATGTCAGCTCACTATAGAAAGACCAACGATAACGCACCGCCAAATTTCACATCGCATGGCCAGGCGAGAAGCAAAGCAAGCAAGCAAGATTGGTGGTGGCGGTTGGTTGATCGGTCAGTCCATTGATGATATTACGATGTTTGTATTGTTGTTTGTTTGTTTGTTAGATTCGCAAGCAGCGTCGCCAACATTTTTCAAGTTTCATTTCAAAACCACATGCCACACATTTTAGTGCAAAAATTATCCATAAGCGTGGCAGATTTTCAATTAATTATTTTAAATTCAAACGATAATTTTGATTTTTTTTGTTTTTGTATATCCATTAAAATATCGTTTTTTTTATTTTTCATATTAATATTGGATATTATTGTTGTTGTTTATGAAAAGTAGGCCAACGTTCAAAAGATGGGGTTTTTTTTTGTTTGTTTTGATGATTTCAAAGCAGATAGTTCAAGATGGATGGAATAATAATAAAGTATATATATATAAAAAAAAATTAAACAATTTAGTTTTTATTTAAATTTGTTTTTTTCATATAACAAACACATAGGAAGAAACAAACACATGTGCCGTGTGGTGGTTCTAGTGTAAATTTGTATTTATTTACGATTACTAAAGATTTTCCAGATCATATAAAATGCTTTTTGGGTTTCGTTCAAAACAAAATAAAAACATAAAAACCATAAATTTTGAGTTTGTTCCAAATAAGATAATATCCCAAATAAATTTGTTTTTTTTTTTTTTTTGCAATATTTAGTTATCCATTATTATATATTTTCAAACATCACATAGTTGTTGTTGTGTATTTGTGCGTGTGCGTGTGTGGAAAGTGATAGTTTTTATATTTTTGTTTATAAACATTTTGTTGAAAAGTTTTATTGTAAATGTATGGGGGGACACACAGTTTTCGAAACGTTAAAAACAACAACCAACAACAAAATAAAAGGACGACAGGTATTAAAAACATGTAAATAATAATAGAAATTTATTATATTATTATAATATTCGTAAATAGTAATTATGAAAATTAATGAAAACACCAACAATTAATGAAACCGCCAATGAAGAAAAAAAACACAAAACACAACACCATACAGCCACCATCGAGCACTTATAATTTATTTGCACTGTTTTTTAAACACAGGAAAACTACAATTTGTTCAATTTCATTATTATGAAATTTTTCATGAAAATTCAACGTTAGAACTAAATTGAATTAATTCATAACCATCATAAAAGAGAAACTATATTCTTCCGAGAGGACCCCCTTTTAAGTCGTAAGGTTTTTGAGATTGAAAGTAAAAAAAAAATAATTAAAATAATTTGTAACTACCAGAAATATTTAACTTAGACCCACCTATTGTTATACCAACCGACAGACGGACAGACTGATTCCACCTGTGTGTCCATCTGTCCACCTGTGTGTCCATGTAGACCTTGTAATCAAACTACAGCTCGCAAATATTAATTTATGATGAAATTAGTTATATAAGCTTTCATCGGATGTATTGAAATTTGTGAAAATCAATGCGATACAATACAGACTGGCTAAAATTGTCGTAAGATCCAGATTATCCTATATATAGTGGGTGACAATTCTTTGGATATTTTTACAGAGTTCTAAATTTTCAAATTTTGTTTTTTAATAGTTTTCAAGTTAAGCCCTAAAATTATGTATTTCTCTATAGAAAGTAACAAATTTATTACAAAAAAAACAAGAAAGAAAATTATAGTCGGTCTAGACCGACTATACGATACCCTATACCATGCGTTTAGAAACCCTATCTCTTAGGCCCAACTAACTGGACATTGAAAATAAGCAAAAAACCATATTTGAGTGGGATTTTTATTAATTTTTTTGGCTGCAGATATGAAAAAGTTCATATCGGATGCTATATCTATAAAGGGACTAGGTCCAAAAATGGACCGATCCTGATCATGTTTGGTAAAGTCTCTTGTATTTTGCAAAAATATATACAAACAAAATTTGAGAAGAATCAGTGCAATATTTTTGTTTTTTAATAGATTTAAGTGAAGATCGGGAAGCAGCTCTATATGGGGTCAAAGGGATCATTTTTGGACTACTCATTAGTGGATGTAATGAACGCATACAAACCCAATTTGAGTAACATATATATGACAATTTGGACAATTATGGCAATTTATGTCGATTTCATATGGGTAATTTGTATGGTGGCTATGTCTGAACATGGACCGATTCTCACCAATTTCAATAGCGTTTATCCCATGGCCGATAAAAGCTTATATACCAAATTTCATCAAAATATATTCATATTTGCGACCTGCAGTTTGATTACAAGCTTTACATGGACACACAGACGGACGGACGGACGGACGGACGGACGGACATTGTTAAATCAACTCAGAAAGTGATTCTGATTCGATCGGTATAATTAAAGATGGGTCTAGGACAAATATTTTTGGTTGTTACAAACAGCAGCACAAAGTCATTATACCCAAACCACATAGTGGTATAGGGTATAAAAACAATTTAAAAAAAATAGATAAACAAAAAAAGTATTTTTTTTAAGGATACAAAACAATGGAAACTTCTGTACCGGAGTTGATTAAAATAATAAAAACAGAAAATGGTATGAAAGAAAATATATAAAGGGTGATTTTTTAAGAGCTATCGGAAAGTTTTCAAAAAAAAAACACATAAAATTCAGAAAAATGCATGAAATCTTTATGTGAATCGATAGTACCGTCCATATAATTTAATGTTTGAAGATTATTTCATGCAAATGTTGACCGTGATTGCGCCTCAAATGGTCCATCCGCTTAGTCCAATTTTGGCATACTCTTTCCAACATTTCGGCCGGTATCTCACGAATAAATGCTTCAATGTTGTCTTTCAATGCGTCAATTGAAGCGGGGTTGTCTGTATAGACATGAGCTTTAACATGGCCCCAAAAAAAAATAGTCTAAAGGCGTTAAATCGCACGATCTAGGCGGCCAATTGAGCGGTCCCGAACTTGAAATAAAATGTTCACCGAACTCGCCTCTCAATAAGTCCATTTTTGCGCGTGCTGTGTGGCATGTGGCACCGTCTTGTTGAATCCACATGTCATGCAAGTCAAGCTCTTGCATTTTGGGCAAAAAAAAAGTTGGATATCATCTCTCGGTAGCGCTCACCATTCACAGTTACGTTACGATTCGCATCATCTTTGAAGAAGTACGGTCCAATGATGCCACCAGCCCATAAACCGCACCAAACTGTGACTTTTTCTGGATGCATTGGTAGCTCTTCCAATGCTTCTGGCTGATATTCACTCCAAAATCGACAATTCTGCTTATTTACGTACCCATTGAGCCAAAAATGAGCTTCGTCGCTGAACACAATTTTTCGGTAAAAAAGTGGATCTTCGGCCAACTTTCCAAGAGCCCATTCACCAAAAATTCTACGTTGCGGTAGGTCGTTTGGCTTCAATTCTTGCACCAGCTGTATTTTGAAAGGCTTCACACCTAAATCCTTCCGCAAAATTTTCCACGTTGTTGAGTAACAGAGGCCCAATTGCTGTGAACGGCGACGAATCGATAATTGATGGTCATCATTAACACTGGCCGATACAGCTGCGATATTTTCTTCAGTTCGCACTCTACGTAAGCGTGTTGGTGGTTTAATGTCCAACAATGTAAATTTGGTGCGAAATTTAGTCACAACAGCCCGAATAGCCGCTTCAGTGGGTCGATTAAACCGACCATAAAATGGAAGAAGCGCGCGATGAACTTTCTTAACAGAGCACGCATTTTGATAATAAAATTCAATAACTTGCAAGCGTTGTTCGTTTGTACGACGGTTCATGGTTAAATTATAGACCAAACTGAAGATGTTTGACAATGAAACAAAACAGGAAACGTGCGTCAGCTGTTTAAACCAGTGTTGCCTAAAAGATAATAGCTAAAAAATCACCCTTTATAATATATATAGCTTCTTTCAAAACCAGAATAATGGATGATTTTACTGCTGGCCTTAAGCAAAAGAAAATTTGTGAGAAGTATTCTATGAATAAATCCATAATTTCTGACTCAATATTTAGGCAACAGGTCACCTAAAATGAGTCAAAGACAGGATAATTTAATAGCAAGATAGTTTCAAAAATATCCAAAAATGCTGCCTAAAGAGGTATTAACAATCTGAATCTTGGTTGCTATCGTCCTGTGAAGAAACCACTGATATGATATAAAATTCGTCTCGCTAACATAAATTTTGCTAACGAACACATGAACTGGTCGAGATGGAATTGGAATACTGTTCTCTTTTCAGATGCGTTCAAAATTAATTTAAGAGATCATGATGGAAGACAGTTTGTACGACGACAAATTGAAAAAGGACTAGACCCGAAATAAACAGATAAAATTGTAAAATTTGTCGGTTAAAGAACTCATGTAGTAAAAGATACTCTAAGTGAAATTGAATACAGAAAAATTCTAAATGTTGTAATGTATCCTGGGCTATATGTTCCAACATGACAATGACACAAATGATGTCTCCAAAGCTATGTGGCTTCAATCTAATTCCTCTTCGTGTTTTGGAATGGCCGACCGAATCACCAGATTTCTATCCCATAGAAAATTGCAAATCGAAAAATACGGACACGAAAATATACAAACAAGACAGATCTCATAGAGGCATTTATTTCAGAGTGGTAAAAAATTTCAATGGATATCATCACAGATTTAATTGTATTCAAATTTATATTTTATTCAAATCGTCTTTGTAAATATAACGATGTGCGTACTTTTTTTTTTTTAAGCCTAGTTCAGCGAAGCCGAGTGGCTTGTCTGCAGATTCTAATTTGGCGTTTTTTTTTTTTTTTTTTTTTTTTTTTTTGCAGCGACAGACCAAAGCCTCTGGTGGGAATCGAACCCACGACCCCCGCATGGTAGGCGAGCACGCTACCTACTCACTTACCGGGGCACTTGAATTGACTCCATACCTCGGCGTTGTGAAGCAGTACTCAAAAATAATGGATATCCAACAAAATATTCAAAGCAAAAATATAGTGAAAATTTTCAATTATTGTATAGTAAAGGCATTGTTTTGTCAACAGCTATTCCATGTAAATGTTTTCTCTTTTTTAAATAAATGAAACATACAACTTTTTAAATTAATATTATTATTAATTAAATTTTATTCAAATTAAATAAAAGAGTTTCTAATTTCATAAAAGAGTTTTTCATTTCATGTTCGAATTTTTTGGTATTGACCGTTCAAGTCGCCAAAATTTTTTATTTTGTTAAAAGTTTCCATTGTATTGTCACTCACTATATAACAATAAAATTTGGTATATGTATGTCTATTATACTCACTAATTAGCAGTCCAAAAATAAACCCTATAGAACCATTTTTAGTCATAGCCCCCATATAAAGCTGATTCTATCAAAAAACAAGCAAAAAATTATCGCATAATTTTTTTAAAAATTTGGTCTATATATGTTTTCGAGAAAAGTAAGTTACTTTACTAAATATGCACTTTTTAACCGAGTCCCCATATAAAAATAACATCGGATATAAACATTTTCGTATCTGCAAACCACAAATTAATAACAATGCCACTAAAATATGGTTTATGCTTATTTTCTATATCCAGTAATGCCTCAGCAAAGCTGAATCTAAAACTCTCTATCGAAACGTATGGTATTCGGTATATAATTTTGGTCTAGACCTACTATAATACCTATCACTTTCTGAGTCGATTTAGCGATCCGTCCGTCCGTCTGTCTATCCGCCTGTTGTCTCTGTGTCCATGAATATATTTTGAAGAAATTTTTCATATAAGCTTTTGTCAGCCATATCATCAATGGTATTGAAATTGATGAAAATTGGTACATGATCGAACTTAGTTCCCATACAAATGACTACTATGAAATGGACTTAGAGTCGGTCAAATTTGGTTTGTGTGTATTTATTAAACCCTTTAATCAGTAGTTTAAAAATAAGTCCTGTAGGACCTCTAATATTCATAGACCCCAAGTAAAGCTGCTTCCCAATCTTCGCTTAAATCCATCGTAACAACAAAAATATTGCACCGCTTTTTCTCAAATTTGATTTGTATATATTTTATCAAAAAATAAGTAACTTAATCAAAATGGTCATTTTTCATTTTTCAATGCCCGTATAAAAATAACATCCGGTATTAACTTTTTTATAACGACAGGCAACAGATTTATATCAAAACCACTCAAATTTGGTTTATGCTTGTTTTCTATATCAATTAGAAAGGTATTGAGTATTGTGAAGTCGGCCTAGACCGACTATAATTTTCTTACTTGCTATTTTTAACATCACTTTTTGAAATATACTTTCACAAACTAAAGATTATATGATTATGACCTTTGACATTTGCCAAAAAAAAAAAATCATGTGAGTCCGATCACAGGGGAGATGTGTAAACATTTGGTAATAAATAAAATGCAGAAAACAGCGACAAAAAGGTTATTTCATATAATATTTTTTTCACCCAACAATCATAAGTCATACCGATTTGTCTTAATGGTCACATCTTACGCGTAAGATGTGACTCTCACATGTACGCTGTTTTTGTGATTGTATTGTAAAATAGATGTTTACACATCAAAAAAAAAATATATGTTTATACCATCGAAGCTACGCCTCAAATGAACTTGAAGATAAGCGTTAGAATATTGACCCACCTCTCTGAGTTTTTAATGATTTTTTCACCCTTTTGGTGCCTTTGGTTTCCCCCTTTCTAATATATATTAGTATTACTGTTAGATCTTGAAATATTATATATGTGGTTCCGATGATCGCCGGTATCGGACAAAAATATTAACAAAATGGATTTCATAACATTTTCTTTTAAGGAATAAATACAAATATTTATTTACAAAAAAAAACATACCAAAAGGGAATGAGTGAAAGAGGTTTGACATAAGCTCGTTCCCACTAAGACTATGAACTCACTTTCCAGCAACCAGTTCGCGCTTTACGTGCAATTTTTTTTTATGTATTTTAACCAGCTAAACTTGAAAATCACATTAAAAATTTTTATGAGCAATTTTTATATTACCAATTTCGTTACTTTATTTATATAAAATTCATTTTCTGTTTGTTTGTTTGTTTGACCGCTATACAAA
The DNA here is from genome assembly GCA_963682025.1 of Cordilura impudica. Taxonomy (NCBI): domain Eukaryota; kingdom Metazoa; phylum Arthropoda; class Insecta; order Diptera; family Scathophagidae; genus Cordilura; species Cordilura impudica. Next base: position 292,528,707 of record OY821517.1, read on the forward strand.
TTTTTATGTTTCAACGGATTTCTCTGAAATTTGGTACACACGATCTCCGTACTCCGGGAAAGATCGCCATATGATTCTTACCGGCCACGACTACTTTTACGCCCACTTTTTGTATACAATTCGTTTTCTGTTTTTTGGTATATTTGTTCGCTATACAAATTTTTATTTTTCAACGGATTTCTCTGAAATATAGTACGCACGATCTCTCTACTCCAGGGAAGGTCGCCATATGATTCTTGCCGGCCACGCCTACTTTGCGCCCACTTCCATGTATATAAAATTTTTTTTTCCTTTTATTTGTTTCTTTGTTTGATTGCTATACAAACTTTTATTTTTCAATGGCTTTCTCTGAAATTTGGAAAACGTGATCTCTCTACTCCAGCAAAGGTCGCATTATATATCTTGCTACGCTTACCTTTACGCCCACATTTTTATAAAAAATTTTTTGTTTTTTGGTATATTTGCTCGTTAAAGTAATTTTTATCTATCAACGGCTTTCTCCGAAATTTAGTACACGTTCCAGGGAAGGTCGCCATATGATTTTTACCGACCACACCTACTTTTACGCCCACTTTTCGTATCAAATTCATTTTTCGTTGTGTGGTATATTTCTTCCCTATACAAATTTGTATTTTTCAACGGATTTCTCTGAAATTTGGTTTACACTGGAATAACTTCACTGTGAACAAATTCCCCAAATTAAAAAAGGTCCCCAAAAGAAATGAACAAATTCCCCATTTTTTTTAAAAACGAAATAAAAATTTTTTCATATTTTTATTTAATGAATTTTGTTATATATTTATTTTAGTGAAAACTTGCATACTGCTATCAATATATGTCCTACAATAAACGCTTTTAAAATGAGTATTCTTTTCAATAGCATCGTTTCGGTGCGCGGAAGTTATGCGTACGCGGAACACAGCTTAGCTAGAATATTGGTATGATCTGAAAAATATATTTTGGCGATTAAAATAAGTTGACAACTGCGCGGCGGTACGGGTGTGGCTGCCAAACGCGACCCGCTCGCGGAACACAGCTCAGTGATAAATTTTATCTACGTATGTGAAATAATTACCTGTTGATCAAAATAGGCCATATAAGCAGTTACTTAAAGAAAGCTTGCGGCACAATTTTAAAATCGCATTAGTTTTTCATTTTTAAAACTTCTATGAATTTGACGTCTCTTATTAAATGAGGTAATTCAATTTTTAAAAGTTCTGATTCCTTTAATTTGCAAACAATTCCGTTATATTTTATGTTCATAAATTAACTTAAAAACAAAACTTAAAGCGGTTTCGCAGCTTATTTTTGAAGCATTTTTGCTGCAGCATCTTATAAAAAACTTCTAAATTAAAAAATCAAAATATTTTGAATTGAAATAAAAAATGAATTTAATGCCCATACAAATTTTTGGGGAGAAAGTTCATTTTATTGGGGAATTTGTTCATTGGGGACTAAGTACTCAGCGCCTGGTCAAAGGCCTTTTGATGTGTAAACATCTATACGCGCAGGGGGTTAAATTTCTATTTCACAATACAATCACAAAAACAGCGTAACTCATATCGGTGTGAGCTGAAGCAGATAACGCTGTGTGACTTATGATTGTATTGGTGAAAAAATTATGATATAGAACTGTTTTTTTATGCCACTTTTTTAAAAGCGTCATCTATGTATCACATATATACGTTTACATTAGGATATTTTTAACGTTTTACAGCAAACGGTTGTTGAATTAGCTGAAACAGTTTTTGCTATAAGTGATACATAGATGACGCTTTCTGTTTGATTTTAAAAAATGACATAATAAAATCTTTAATTACTAGATGTTTACACATCTTCCCTGTGATCGGACTCACATGATTTTTTTTTATCCTGGGCAAGACTGGGTAAAAACAGCTAGTTATAAATATAATGCAAATAAAAAATGCAACTAATAATGTAAACGATGTTTTGAAATTAGTAAATTAAGAGCGAGTTCATGGTATGGCAGCAAAACTTAGTTAAGTTAAACTTAGATTTGTTAACACTTATATATTCCAAACTATATGATTAAAGCATTAAAAATAAAGAGTTTAATAAAATTAATAGTCAAAAATTTAAAAAAAAAATGTTTTATTTTATTTGAAAAGAGTATTCGCATTAGTTGTTGTAATTATTATGATCTTTATATTTACATCTTTAGTGATTAGATTGGTTTTTCCTAGCTCGAGATATAGTCTACACTAGCGAGAAAAAATTTTGTAAAATATTTAGCATTAAGAACTTTTTACCACTGGCACATTGGGAATTTTATTTGGTTTTCAACTTTTTTTACAACGCAAAAAACGCAGTTTGGCAAAAGTACTCATACATTTACAATTAGGAACATCCCATGAATAATGCAAGTACATCGATTTTATTTTATTAGAAGATTGATTTTTTTCTTTTAGAAACTATGTTTTACGATGAGTCCCAAGATCAAATAGATCGGTGCTGGCAATAGAAAAATGATTAGAAATTAAGGTAATTTTTTTCGTGAAATTGCTCGAATTCCAGGCAGAAGCCACTCCTCAGTGCAATAAGCCGTTCCAAACTACAAATCCACCAATTTAATCTTGTTAAAACATCGTTCTGGTCGTTCTTCCAAAATAACTGAGCACTAAAAACGAACTATTTTGGTGTCAGTAAAATATAATCCCAGAATTACTGCGTCCAAATTAGGTATAAAATCAAAGAATCCTTCGGGAAAGACATCTATGAAAATACCGTACTTAAAACATTTAAAAAAGTTTTGATAGATTTAAGTGAAGATCAGAAAGCAGCTTCATATGGGGGATATGACTAAGAATTTTCCTGCACGGTTTATTTTTCTACTACTGATTAATGGGTGTAATAAATACACGCAAACCAAATTTGACCGAGATCTCCATGGTAATTGGATCTTATGGCAATTAAATTCGATCTCATAGGAGTCATTTGTATTGGGACTAGGTCCGATTTCAATAGCGTTCATACTATGGCCGATTACAGCGTACATACCAAATTTTATCAAAATATATTCTTATTTGCGAGCTGTAGTCGATCGGTATAAAAAAAGATGGGTTTAGTTCAACTATTTTTGGTTGTTACAAACATCAATACTAACTCATTATACCCTGACCACAGACCAGAATTTTGGGAACGTGTATTATTTTCAGATGAAAGCTAGTTTTGTGGAAAAGTGGCACTGCATTCAATAATGAAAATTCTTTTCCAACAGTTATAAACGATGGGTTGTTCGGTAGGCAACGGGGTTGGAAACCTCGTATTTATTGAGTCTATAATGGATCAATTTTTCAATAAACCTTAAATAAATTGTAAAAAAATAATAAATAGTTTAATAACACAGTACAACAGCCAATCTGGTGGGTGATAAATTCCAAGTCAGTGTGAAAGTACTACGAATGGAAAAACACATCCGAAGAACTAAAGAGCGTATGATGAATGTGAATTTGTTAAATAATTATCATACGCTACAAAGTTTTTTGATGTTTTTCTATTTCTAAGCAGTCAATAAAAACAATTGTAAATAATTTCAACGTAAATCACAATAAAAATGGCCAATAAAATTTTAAAATATTTGACAATTGTAAACAATTTGCAACGTAAGTCATAAAAAAGGATCAATAAACTTTTAATAAATTTGGTTGAAACAATAGTCGTCGTTTTTATCGGGGTGTATCAGATCGCGAATTGATGTTTCAATTTTTCGCAGTACACGAGCCAGAACAGGAATTTAAAATATAACTGAACTCGAACCTGTTTATTGTACATGTTCTGTTTTTTCTTAGTACACGAGCCAGTGCACGATTTAAAATATAACTGAACTCGAACTTAATTATTGTACATGTTCTGTTTTTTCTTAGTACTCGAGCCAGAACACGACTTAAAATATAACTAAACTCGAACCTGTTTATTGTACATGTTCTGTTTTTTCTTAGTACACGAGCCAGTGCACGATTTAAAATATAACTGAACTCGAACTTAATTATTGTACATGTTCTGTTTTTTCTTAGTACACGAGCCAGAACACGACTTAAAATATAACTGAACTCGAACCTGTTTATTATACATGTTCTGTTTTTTTCTCAGTACACGTACCAGAACACGAACTTCAAATAAAGCAACACTCGAATGTGTGTGGTTTATGTGTGTTCGAAACAAAAAATACGTGATAGAAAAATGTTCGTGTAAATAACGAAATATTAAAACGAACACAGTCATGATTGTGTTGGGCACCGTAGAAAATTTAGAAACGCACATAATTGATATGAAAATAAAGATATGTGTTGGCTGCTTTTGAACAGAACATTGTATGTTTCATGTGTGTATTTTCTGAACCTTGTTTCTAAGTAAAAATATGGCCCGAGAATGCCAAACCTTTTGAAGGTTTTACTAAAATGACCTAGTACTTTCGCCCAGACTTGGAATTTCTCACCCCTCACTGTAAAAATAAATTTAGTTCCTTAGTTTCCTTATTTTTCGTAGATCTAATTTTAGGTATACGAATACTTTTTCTAGCATGTGTATTAGGGCGGGTCGATTTGTAGGGAGACAAAAAAATCGCTCAAGTGACAAGGAAAATCATATTCTAGGGATCAAAATAAGAAATTTTGCCCAAGGAACCATACCTCTAAAACGAATTCTGATGTCCCGACTTTTGACCTGTCTGTTTGTCTGTCTGTCTGCCATGGGGCAACATCATTCCCCTTCATGCAATTGAACTGAAACTTGGCCCATAGTCTTGTTGTGACTACAGATTAATTTTGGGGTAGTCACGCAGAGTCACGCATAGTCACGGTGTGATCTAAAAGTTTTTTACCCTCATCCGATCGATCGTTTGGACCCCCAGGGGGTTCCAGGGGATGTGCCACTGACATGCGTCGGTCGTCGCTCCAAAGTTAGTGGGGGTCGATCATACATTTGGACTCGATTGGGGCACTCGAAATGGGTCAAAGTGAGACAGACAGACAGGTCAAAAGTCGGGACATCAGAATTCGTTTTAGAGGTATGGTTCTTCGGGAAAAGTTTCTTATTTTGATCTCTAGAATACGATTTTCCTTGTCACTTGGGCGATTTTTGAATCGACGCGCCCTAATGTGTATATAATCACATTACTTCTTATTTCCTTTTTTATATAAAATTTCTAGTAAATAGTCGCACTTAAAATGCGGATATTTTTAATATTTTGCTGCCTAGCGTTATTATTGTAAAATTTCATCATAATCCGACACAGGAAAAGCTAATTTACTATTTAGCTACTTATTTAAATTATGCGATAAGTTAATCTAACAACAAATGTCATAAGGCCTTAACCAATCATGCTATTTTTTTAAATTAGTTTAGGAAGTGGTTAATTTCGTTATGCTGAAAACAAGAAAAATTCCAATCAAAACACTAAACACATTCTGAATATATATTTCCAATGGAATTTAAAAAAAATTAATAAAAAATTTATTAAAACCAAATATCTGCACAATAATTATACTATTATTAGAAAACTTTTCGACAAATGACGTTAACCAAAAACTTCAAAAAAAAATAAAAATGTTTGTTGAAATGCTGTGCTGCGTTTTGCTTGTTTTTTTATCAGATGATTATATTTTGACAATTCTTACGTTAAGTTTAACTCTTAAACTGAGTTTTTTGAATGTCAACTAAAATTTGTTTAGTTAAACAGGTTTTTTCCACTAATAACTTTCAGACTATTTAACTATCGCTTTAAAAATCGTGAGTTTGACTAAATTAAGTTTAATTGACATCTCAAAGGCTTTATAACTTTAAACTGTTTGACAAAAGAATTTTAAATTTAAGTTTAATCAAACTATAGTTTAACTGATATCCGTGATATAGTTTAACTGATATCTCGCTCTTGATCTTGCTTAATTAAACTGGAGTTAAACCACATCCTAAAAACAAATTTATATAGTTAATTAAAGGTTAAATAATACCCTAAGGAAAAGTTTTTTAGCTGTTAGTTAAGTTCCAATTAATAATCAGATTAATCGCCATAAGCGATTGTGTGTGTTTTTTTTTTTTTTTGAGTAATGATTTAAAGTACGATTAATTAGGTGGAATTGCCATACTTTAATCTAAACTTGAGATACTTAGCATTAATTTGTATGTAAACATGACAATGTTTGCAAATTTCACAAAGAAACAAGTAATGGTGTTAAATTCGTCTGTGCCGAATTTTTGGTACCCTTCACTCGTGTTTTAAACACAATATTATAATCAAGATTGTCAACACAAACAGATAAAAAGGGCTAGGTTTAGCTTTAAAATGGCGAAATTTTTTACAATGATGTTTTAAATTAATAAAATAATTACCTAAAACTTTAGTTCATACAATTAATTGTTGTTTGGTTAAAGGGAGTAATACTATATTGCTTATTCTCTTATTCTCTTACTCTCTTCTATTAACTATTCGTTCACATGTACAAAAAACAAAAACAAAAACAAGTGAGAAAATTCTATTCTATACCAATCGGATATAGGAAATAAACATAAACCAAATTAGAACGGCATTATCTCTTTTTGTTAGCCCCAAGATAAGAAAAAGTTTATAACGGATGTTATATTTGAATGGCGACTAGGTATAAAAATTGACCTTCTGACCATATTTGGTAAAGTCACTTATTTTTGGTAAAAACCCATACAATCAAAACTTGAGAAAAATCCTTTATTCGGGGGGCTATGATTTATTTTTGGACTACTGATTAATGGGTGTATAAACACACATACCAAATTCGGCTGAGATCTATATAATAGATCTATATATAATTTAGATCTTATGGTAACTCAAGTGTATCTCAAAGCAGTTATTTGTTTGGGGACTAGGTCCGAACATGCACCGAACATGCACCAATTTTAATAGTGTTCATCCCATTACCAATAAAAGCACATGTACCAAATTTCATCAAAATAGATTTATATTTGCGACAAGGAGCAGACAGACAGACGAACGAACAGACATATGGGCACGGACAGATGGAGATTCATACATTGATTTAGAAAGTCATTCTGAATCGATCGGTACAATAAAAGATGGGTATAGGTCAAATATTATTTTTGATAGTTACAAACATCAGCACAAACACATTATACCCTGACCATATAGTGGAATAGGGTATGACAACAAGAGGGTTACAGCCATCTAAAAATAGCTAAATTTTAAACTGTAATAATAATTCTTTATTTGCATAATTTCTCGAAAGTTTTACCGTATCTAATTGTCACACCTCTCCTCAAGGAGCGACAGGTTTTGCTGAATTGGACCTCACAAAACTCCATGTAGAGTTGTTCCTAATCACCCCCAGATTCCAAAATTTCAAACCCCAAAATCGTACCTGCTTCGCTTTTCGAGAAATACATATATATATATATATATTTATATATTTGTTCTGCAAACATGATCATAAACTGGATCATTTTTCACTTTAATTCGAATTTCAAATGAATTCACAATATGCACAACCATAAATAATATATGCAGTGAATGTGTACTTGATATTTATTAATATATAGCTGCAGACTAGAACGAGAGAAAGAGAGAGTTTTGCTAATACGCTAGTCGGCGATTCGCAGCTAAACCAAGCGCACGCACGCAAATCAAATAATAATGAAAAAATTAATACAAAGACAAAAAACTCTCACTCTGAAAATAGAGTCAAGGTGTGTGGGCCATGTGGTAAGAAAATTCTCTTCGGGAAAACAAGTGCTAATAAATTCCTCATTACTACAAAAATTGAGGGTTTGATAAAAAAATTCACCAATATCAATTATGATATACAAAATGTAAGCATTTGCAGAACTTGTTATCCGACTATGCTTGACGCAGATAAGAATATTTTCAAACGGCCAATCCAAAATATGCCTGATTACGAAAGTTTAATTTTGCCAAAGAGTACTCGTACAACTCCTGATGTAACTGTTACATATGTCTAACAGGTAGATATGTAGGTCATCAAAAACCAATAACTCCAAACAGACGTAATTTGAATAATGAAATTAATTCGCCCAAAGGTTCGCGTTATGGTGCGACAAACGTTGTAAAACTTCCAAAGAAAGATAAAGAACCTAAAAAAGGATAAATCATAAATGTAAGAATCCTCAAAACAATATATCTAAGATTGTTGAAAAACTTCCAGGTGTTGCTAAAGAGCAAGTTGCATCTAATGTTATCAGAGAAAAGATTAAAGCTAAAGACGGTGCAAGCCGTCATATTGAGAATGAACAGGTTGAGTTAAGTACAAAAGGGTCCAAAATGAGAGTAGTTTTTAATTTTTCAATAAGAGAAAATATGAAATTTACTGAAGTTAGTTTGGACAATTTTCGGGCTAACGTTGGACAGTTAAAAAATAAAATGAACAAAGTTACCAACTTCCTGAGAGCAGATGGTGGAAAAAATTCTGTCCCGGCTCATTACCGGGAACACATGGTCGAGCAATCCAAACTTCTTGAAGACGTCTATCATACATCTAAATATTCATTTGAATGTGACGGTGGGCAACAAGGTATGAGACCAGTAGTCTTTGCAAATGCGGAAGAAATTATCGAAGCTGTAATAATAGAAAGGGATTTTCAAGGGACTGCTTGCGTCAAAGTAATGGCAGATGGTGGCCAGGGCTTTTTTAAAATATCCATGTCAATATTTCAAGAGAATTATTCTGCGGAACTGGATTGCAATATCAACGACCCTGATGTTGAGAATGACAAAATGTCAACTGATAATTCAAATTAAAGATGTAACAATATTCAGAGGGTGGTAGTCTAGGAAAAAAAGCCAAGTTAATGAGCGTTAAGCGTATCGTGCTGCTGTGCATAGTTCCAAAAATAAAAGAAACGTACGATAACGTGAAACTCTTGTTTGATCTGACAAAGATAAATGACATTTCTTTTAAATTTGTTTGCGATTTTAAACTGCTACTAATTGTCAACGGAAAAAGTAATATGGAAAAGGAAGAAGCTAGCAGTGCTGCAACCAGTGCTGCCAGCACTAGCTCCCATGCAGATAATTCAGACAGCTTCTTTAGATTAAAAACTTATGGAGACTTACGTCATGATTATGTAAAATTTGAGAAATTAAAAAAGAAGAAATAATTTGCACAAGAATGCCGCAGTACCATCTATAGTCCGCTATTTAACGAGAGTAATGATACCCCTGTGTTACAGAAATGTGTAATTCCCGAATTACACATTTTAATGGGATTCGTCAACCATTTATTTTGGAATGGTTTGGTACCTCTTTTGGGAAGAGACGTTGCTCTGGAATGGCCGAGAAAATTGAAAATTGTTTCAAGAAATTACCATGGGGAATGTTTTGAAGGCAATGCCTGTATAGACTTGTTGAAAGCAGCTGGTAAGCTTAACGATTATGATATCTTTAAAAATGTCGGATTTCTTGCTCTTGTACCTTATATAAATGCCTTCAATAGTATGGAACGAGTAGTCACTGTTGTTTTAGATCAGGTAAAGTAGGAAAGGGATTAAAAGGATATTTGTCAGAGTTAGATAGGAATTTCAAAGCATTAAATATGATTGAGCATGTTTCTGAAACACTAAAAATCCATGTTTTGAGAGAACACATTGAACAATGCCTTCAATTTATAGAACATGATAACGGGTTGGGATATTGGTCGGAACAAGCCGGAGAATCGATCCACAGCTCATTTTTGAGCATCTGGAAACGATATAAGATAAATTCACTCGAAAATGAATTATATGATACCAACCTCCTGAAGGCAGTTATTGAATTCTCGTCAGTGAACACATAATTAAAATATTGAAAAAATTATAAAAAAAGAAATGAAAAAAAAATTATAAATTATAAAAAAAATACAAAAAAAATTATAAATTAAAAAAAAATACAAAAAAAAAATATAAAAAATGAAATGAAAAAAAAAATATAAATTATAAAAAAACAAGTAAGAGTGTTAAATTCGGCTGTGCCGAATCTTTGATACCCTCCACCTCGGTTTGTGGCAATACTATTAACATAGCTCATGGTAGTTGTGTTCTTGTTATTGTTAATATGTATGAATCACATTTTTTTTGTGGCTTTTTTTATGTTGTTGTATGTTCAACCACTAAACTATTACAAGAAAACACTAGGTTTCATGTTTTTTTTAGAGGTATCTATAAACTTTTGTTCATTTCTCAGCGCAGAGGCTCCCGATTTACTCCGATTTCAATACCAACCTGGTGGGAATTATGGCAAATAATTTTTTCGTAACCTGACCTAAGTAAATGCTTTTTTTTTGAATGAGCGTGATTTCAACAGACACACGGACAGACGGACAGACGGACAGACGGACAGACGGACAGACGGACATCGCTATATCGACTCGAGCTGTGATAAGGATCAAGAATATATATACTTTATTGGGTCGGAAATTAGTTTTTCGATGCGTTACAAACGGAATGACAAACCTATATATACCCTCTGCCACTGAGATGTGGAGGGTATAAAAATACAAAAAAAAACGATCTGGGTTGCGCTAAAAGTGGTACGAGTGACTATAATCGATGAGGAATGGTTGTGCATATTGTGAATCCATTTGAAATTCGAATTAAAGTCAAAAATGATTCAGTTTATGATCATTTTTGCAGAACAAATATTTAGACATATATATATATGTATTTCTCGAAAAGTGAAGTAGGTACGATTTTTGGGTTTGAAATTTTGGAATCTGCGGATGATTAAGAACAACTCTACATGGAGTTTTGTGAGGTCCAATTCAGCAAAACCTGTCGCTCCTTGAGGAGAGGTGTGTTGTAGGTAGTGTATTTTTATTCCCCACGAGTTTTAAAATTCGTTGTCAGTACGTAGAGTAGGTGGCAGCACTTATGATATCTAGATCATCATAAAGAATTATTACAAGCAATGTCTCCACGGTTTAAAATTTAGCAATTTTTAGATGGCTGTAACTAGTCTTCCAGTTAAGATACTCACACTTTCTAATAGCGTTTTGGAAAACTTAAAGACTCAGCTTTAAGAATATGTAGTGGTTTCTTGTAAGAAATTGCGTTAATTATAAGTAAATCCAATTTTGGTTAAAAAGGAATTTTTCCCATGTTAATTAAATGGGAAACTTAAATTAAAATACCGACCTCTTAGAGTTGAGCTGGAACGCCCTTCTTTGGTGAGGATTTTTGTTTATACTAAATAAAAACATTTTGGACCTAGAGCCTTCAAATTCAATACGAACAAGCTCGAAATTACGACAAACAACAATATTATCCTAATTTTACCCAGGTAAATGGTTTAATTTGTGAATAAGTCTGATATCAACAGACAGACGAACAGACCGACAGAAGTATATCGCTATATGGGCTCAAGTTGTTATAACGATCCAGAATATACATGTGACCATGCATATGAAAATCCACCTAGTGTTACAAAACAAGTTTTTGAGTAAAACGCACCGTGTTACATTTTCATAGTGTGCGCGTTCTCATTTATTATTGAATGCTTGTTTTGATTTGATTGTTTAGATTAATTTCAATATTTATTTTATCATTTAGTGCTAGAGCTCCGAGTTTGTTTTAATTATTGTGAAATGTCTCGCGAGTGTGATGAATTTGATCAACTGTGCAATGTATTTGATATTCAACGTTATGATTTATCGCCATCGCATTGACATTTTACATTACTTTCCCATGTTTTTGGGACTTGCGAACGGTTTCATATGAAAATGAAAAGTGAATTAATGAAATTTGACACACTATGTGGTCTTTCTTAAGCAGGGTTACATATACTTTCTGGGGTCGCAAATAAATTGATACTTTACAAATGGAGTGACAAACTGATTTATACCCTCTGTACAGTGGTGTGGAGGGTATTCGAAGAAAATAATCTAAATGATGCACGTTTTGTTAAATTGTTCTAATTTTTAATTCTTAATTAAAAATTGATTTGATAGAAAACAATTTTAGAATTTTAGGTTAGGTTAGGTTAGTTTCTTTTAGTTTCAGTGCATATATGGACAGCGTTTAAGCGACAAATATTACTTGGTTAAACTAGCAAACATAATACAATAAACCATAACCCATCATAACACGTTTAAGCTATTGTTAACTTATAATTAAAGTTATTAAATTTACATCCCAAAACTTCGTTTGAAGAAAATTTCTCAACTAAGCTCGTATTTAAAAAATATTTTTAAAAGACTTTTTGGTGGCAATTACTTTTATTATGTCATTTACTTTACAAATAAAATACATATCTCGGAATAGACAAACTTATTCGATCCCAAAATAATTTCGTAATGAGTTTCAAAAAAAAATTATGATAATTTTTATATAAATTATTATTTTTTTTATTATTATAGAAGTACAAATTGTTGATGTGACTAAATTTACAATTGATAATGATACCATTACCTAAATTAATATGTATGTACAAATGTTAATGCAATATTAAGCATAGAAATTTGTATACAGGATCATCCAAGAAATTCGAAACTTCAGAAATACTTACTAAACAAGATAAATAAAGTTTGACAAAATATGAAAAAGGTTAGGAGCGGCGGCCATTGCGATCAATAATGGTGAATCTTGTATATGTCCAGTTCATAGCTTCTTTTAATATTGGTTTATTATGTTAAAATGTATTAAAAATTGGGATTCGAATCCCGGCTATTTAAATTATTATTTAATTTTAGGAAAAATTTTGTTTTGGATGACCCTGTATTAAGTTATTATTTATTAACATGCTACGAGTATATTGTGTTGACTTAATTAAAAAAAAATTCAGCTTAATAAGTATATATTATGTGTTAATAATATGTGGGAATATAACATACATACATAAATATGACAAATATGATACATTTGTGACCACCATTAATTATACAGTATTATACAAATATAACATACATATATATTTACAAATATCACAAATTATTAATAAAAAAACCATTAAATAATTATAATTCTGAGTTAATTTTCCACTATAATAACTATTATTTTTTTATTATAAACTATGAAACCTAATGAGTATTAGTAGGAACTTTTTCCGAAATTGTGTTAATACAAGGTCTGTTAAGTTTATATGTTGTTATATCTATAGAAACACCACTGTTAAAACAAAACAAAATAAAAAAAGTTTAAAAAATGTTAAATTATTGGGTTAGAAATTTTCAGAAGCGGTAGAATATACCAAGTTAGAAGAATATCATGAATAGAAAGATTGTTTTAGTAACTATATAAAAGGTGATGGTTCACAGTAAGTCTCAAAAATGCTATAGGATATGCGCCATTAAAACAACTTAACTAGTTAGTTGTTGCATTGCCTTAAGTTAGATATTATTTTTAAAACCCTTTTTAAGACTTATTTTGTTAAAGTACCTTTATAGAATAGATTTTGAAGATTGTGTAGAAGGAAGACAGATAGAGATGTTATAGAGATTCTTAAGATACATATATTTTATATTCTTTTGGTGCCGTATACGAATGTTTAAAAGTGGTGCTTTTGTATGTTGTAAGAAAATGGAATAGAGTATTGTAAAAATATAAGTTGTGTGTTTAGCAAAATTATTTAGATACATTTTTGTATTTTGGAAGATTTTTTTTATATAATAGTTTACACAGATTAATACAAATGTAAAATTGAACTTACCTTGCATATGTCGAATTGGCATTATTAATTGAAAAACTATTTTGACTGGGAAGGACGTATTTTTGGACCCACTGTAGAAAAAGACGATGAAAACAATTTTATTTAAAATTATATTAAACCATAAAAATAATTTTTTTTTATCAAATAACAGTCTGTCAAGACAGTGTTTTGAGATAAAATAATGTTGTTGCTTTGAATTATACGTTTAAAAATATATTTATTTCATATTATTTGTGTACTTAATTAATAGTTAGTCTGAATCAACTAGAAAAAAAACGACACAAACTTCATAATACTGTTGTCAAGAGAAAGTTTATACATCGCATATTTATATGGAAAAAAATTAAATAGAAAAAATTAAGAAAAATAATTAGTACTTCGTATGTCTTTTCATGATATTAACTAGTTTTTGTACGTACTCCATTGGAATTTTATTCCATTCCTCAAAAATTAATGTTTTCAGTTGAGTTTTGTTTTGTCAAGTAAACGCACAAGTTTCCGATTAGATTTAGGTCCGGACTCTAGGCATGTGTGTACAATAGGTATATGACTTTTTGCATTTTTTGAAAAAAAAAAAAAAATATGCATGGCCGTACATGATGAGTAATGGCAAAAAAATAATAACTGCGTTTTTAGTTTTTCATTTTATTAGGAAAAAATCCCGCACCGACTAAGATTAAAGTTTACGTGTAAATTCTCAAAGAAAAGCATAACCAGTGGTTTCTCGCTTACGTTCTCTGATTTGTTTTGCTTTTCTTTTTCTTTTTATTTTATTCCATTCTTAAAAACCAAACTGTGAATGTTTTGCAAACTTCTGACTGTGTGACTGCAAAGTAACGGTAAATTCCAGAAATCGTCTGTAAACAAACTGCTGCTGTCTACTATTGTCTACGACCTGTTCATCACTTGGTGCGTGCTTTCTGACTGTGTGGTTGCATTTATATAGAAATATTTATATATTAAATTGAAGTAATGAGTTCTAGAAAAAGTGCGAGTGTTGTTTTGAAAAATTCGGCAGTATGGGAAAATAATTTGACTCATTTTGAAAGAAGTACAACTAAAAGACGAGAAATAATTAACATAGATAAAAATTTAAATGAAATGTGCAGAATACCAAAGCAGATGGTTATAATAGGACGGTACAACGCATTGGCAAGAACCGAAAGAAATAGAAAAATAAGGTGTCAGATTATTGCCAACGAATTGCTTGATTTATGGTCGAAATTAAATTTTCCATGTGTACTTGAATCTTCGATAAAAAGAAAAGTAGAAAAGCTTTTAGATCGTTACTGTAAATTTTTAAAGCGACCTAATGGAAACCCAACAATAGTGTTTGGAGAAATTTTTCATGTAACCAATCCAGAAGGCATTTGGCTAAGCATGGGAGATAAAAAGTTTTACGCACTTCAAACAAGTACGAATGGAGATGTTGGATACACAACAGCCAAGGATATGATTATTCATCCATCAAAAGCGGCTTTATTAAAAAGAAGTCACGACCGCCTTGCTCACAGACAGAAATGTATCTGACACAACAATATCGTCCCTAGAAGAAGACACAGAATTATATGCATCAGATGATAGCTATGAACCAAGAGTTAAAAAAGCGACCTGTTCAACTAAGGCTGCATTGAAAATGGTCCAGACTTCCAACGTGAGCACGAGAAATGCAGCAAAAATATGTAAAGAGTTGGTGAAATCGGGTATTGATATTCCAACATCCTCACAATCTTGTGTCTATAAGGCCTCAATAAAAGCAGCGGAACGTATGGAAGAAAAGTATATGGCTACATTAAAAGAAGAAAATTGGTGTCTGCATTTTGATGGGAAGAAATACCGTAAAAAAGAAGTGCAGGTAGTGGTGTTGGCAAACGAGCTTAAAGAAGTCAGGTTGGCGGTCATGGAGCTTCATAATGGAAAAAGTTTGACAATATTTGAAGGTGCAAATTAAATAAAAAGTTTTTAAATAGATAACTAACTATGATATTATATTGCAGGCATCAAAAAAATTTTAGATAAATTTAAAATATGAAATTCCATTAAAATGATTATTTGTGATACAACAAATGTCAATACAGGAAAAAAATGGAATTGTTCATTTACTGCAGACATCGTTCCAGGAAAAATCTTTTTTACATCCGCAATATGTTGGTTGTCAACATCATGTTTTAGATTTGATTCTAAAGCATGTCATGAATGAAATGCTTGTTGCAAAATCAACATCACCAAATATTTCGTACGATATTTTTACAGAATTGATTACCGAATACGAAAATCTTAAACAAAACTTCAAGCAAAGCGATATCATATTGGAAATACACTGTATCAAGTGGCGTGATGACATGCAGTATTTGTACGAATTAGGACAAGCATTCAAATATTATGAGAAAAATAACTTATTTCCATTTATCAAATTCCGTGTATTACCAGCACTCAGTAACGCCCGCTGGAATTCTAGAGCCATTCTGGCACTTTTAACTTTTATACTCAAACCCGAACATTTCTCATCAGGTACGGCCATGCACAATATATGTTACAAAAAAGTCATATACCTAGTGTACAACTCTTTATTACAGTTTAAGAAAAGCCAATATCATATCATATAAATAAAGCATCATATTTGTCTCATTGCGGAATATAATGTCATCACGGTAGTCATCAGGGACAATCTATTTTCTTTGTGTTGTGTTGTACGTAAGTTTTTTTGTTTGAGCAACTCTTGATAAATACTCGTTGCTTTTCAAGATCTGTCTTACTGTTTCGTAGGAGACTATAACACCACATTCATTTGTTAGTTTATCTGCAAGTTTACTAGTAGAAAGTTTCTTCTAGAAACCATCTACCCTTCTTCTTAAATGCTTTCTACTCTCTACGTGGACTCCCACTTGAAGTCTTAATTTCGACTTGATCGATTTACGAGAGCGGCCCCAGAATGTCCTGACTTGACAAAGAGCACACAACAGGTTTTAGAAAAATTTTCTTTATTTCTCAACATAATCTTCTTTTCGCTCAATACACATTTCCCAGCGATATTCAATAACTTCGATACCCTGTTTATAGTAAGAACTGTCTAGCTCCTGTCTAGCTGTCTAAAATAGTCAGACTCCACCTCTTTCACCACCAAGCAAGTTTTTCAAGTTTGTAAATATAAAGTAATATAAGGGAGTTAAATCTGAAGCAATTTGAGCTTTAATTCATGGATTCTGGGCATCTCAATAGTGGTTGTGTAAACAGATGCATTCTCCTAATGTAACAACACTTTATTTTCGCCAAATTCAGCATCTTTTGCTTAATTTCATCACTTAGCATAAGATTCGCCGTTGATTGTTATTCCTTTTTGAAGATAATCTATAAAAATTATCCCACGCGCATCCCAAAAAACAGACGCCATAACCTTGCCTGCAAATGGAACTGCCTTCACCTTCTACTGTTCCTTTGTCTCAGGTGTAAAGTTGTGGAACCATGTATCATCCATGGTTACGAATCGACGCAAAAACTCGGCTTTATTGAGGTGAAACATCTTCACGACACTGTTTTTTTTTTCTATTGTGAGCAAATGCGGCACCCATCTTGCGAACAGCCTTCTCCTCTCAAAATTTTCTGTTAATATGCGATGTATGGCACTTTTTAAAATGCCTGTTAATTCAGCTATCTCACGCACCTTCGTCCGACGATCATTTAAAACCGTTTTGTGGATTTTCTTAACTGTTTCTGGCGTAACTACCTCAATAGGTCGACCATTACGGTGTTCGTCTTGGAAGCTCGTATGGCCTCGTTTAAACGCTGCCACCCAATATTTTATAGTCGTAAACGGAGAAGCAGACTTCCCCAGAGTAGAATCTAGTTTGGCTTTAATATTGGTTGGACTGAAACCTTTCAAATTATTGAATTACATAACGGTAACCAATTTTTTCCATCTTTACAAATTCACAATAAAAATACTAAATAATGTGGTGCCTTAAAACTTAAGTTTATTTTTTCAAACTACTACCGTCATCTCTACGTTAGATCGGTTTGTTTTGGTAACACTCGTACATTACTCAAGCCTGATGAGTGCTGGGATGACATTATATTCTGCGATGAGACAAAAATGATGCTTTATTATAATGTTGGTCCCAATATAGTATTCAGAGAGCCGTTAAGAGCATTGTAATGTCGAAATATAATTCCAACTGTGAAATTTGTATAACTATCGTTCATGGATTAAGGGTGCATATCCAGTAAGGGAGTAGGTATTAGGTATTTTGATATGTCATCTAATTAACAGCACGTATCAATTCAAGTTTTATGCTGATGCTCGTACATTGTAGCATTATTGTAAGTAAAGGTTATTTTCGAGCAACTCTTGATGAATAATCGTTTATTTTCAAGACCTGTCTCACTGTTTCGTGGGAGAGTACAACACCACATTAATTTTTGAGTTTACCTGCAAGTTCCTTAGTAGGAACCATCTGAATTTCTTGTTAAAATGCGTTCTACTCTCTCCGAAATCTTAAGTAGGTGAAGGGGCTTATATTCAAGTCTATCAGGTAACTTAAAATATTGCAACCCGTCTATCGTGTTATTCTGTTTCGGATAATTCTTGCTGTTTTCCCGAGATTGAATCCCATGAATTGATGTTCTTTTGCCAGGCATTTTAAATACAATAAAATTCAGCTTTTTATGAATAATTTTCGATTAGAACAAAGCGAAAAAATTAAAGCCGATGACAGTAAATGCGTTTTAAAGGAACATTATAATTCAAAGTGGAATTGTAATAACACTTTCTTAACAACCAAATTTCGCATGCTCTTCTCTTTTTTGTACTATCTTTCAACACTTTTATTATGTCAAAACACTTTCATGACAGACTGTATAAATTATAAGAATGATGTGTATACATCACTTAAAATAGTAACTCACTTTGTTTCTTATTACTTTTGTTTGAAATAATAGAATTTAAAAGTAACAGAAATTAAGAAGGATTTCTTCAGTTATAAACAGAATTGAAATTGATATTTTGTTAAAACAAAAAAATTTCGAATGAATACGCGGACATGGAAAAATATTATGTCAAAACACTTTCATGACAGACTGTATAAATTATAAGAATGATGTGTATACATCACTTAAAATAGTAACTCACTCTGTTTCTTATTACTTTTGTTTGAAATAATAGAATTTAAAAGTAACAGAAATTAAGAAGGATTTCTTCAGTTATAAACAGAATTGAAATTGATATTTTGTTAAAACAAAAAAATTTCGAATGAATACGCGGACATGGAAAAATAGATGCCTGAAAGTTTTTGAGTAATTTCATTGGAAATCCGACATCCGACGGTCACATGCTAATGTAACTAATAGAGTAGACAGACGACAGCGTTAATTTGCATTAGCAGTCATAATTCAAATTAACTTGTGAATTATCCCCATCCTAATGTGTATTAGCTTCGACGTAAATGCACGAAATCAGAGTAAATTTATACTAAATTTAGCTATTTCAATATGGCAACACAGCTGTTGCCTGTTGAAAAATGCTTGTCACCATTCACTTGACATCACAATAAAGTTTTGGCCGGATCTAGCCACAACATTGATTTTTTTTTCCAAAATGCCTGGATCTCCTAAACTGTCCCAAACTTCGCTCTATTGATGAACACAGGGCGACTGTCCAATACAACACAACCGAGCATAAAGTTGAAGATATATTCTGCAGAAGTCAAAATAAAATATGTGCTGAATTTGATGGTGAACATCAAGTTACATACCCGAGAATCCATGCTAAATCTATAAATTTTGGTTGCATAAATGATATTTTATTTGCGATAATAACTTTAAAACTCTGTACGTTCATTCAAAAGTTATAGAGATCTATGTGAGTTACAACTTTTAGTGAAACGTTCTCTATAATAAACCAATTTCTATTAGTATCTGTATTATAGACTCCGAAACTAACAGTCCGATTGAATTTAAAATCTCAGAATACTTTTTCCTCGATGTCTGTTGTACAGAAAGATAGTGCTCCCAATCGAAATTAAAAAAGTTCATCATGCCTTAATCAGTAGACGACGATGTAGTCCAACGAAATGAAGTAACGATGACGCAAAAATGACATAGGAATCCCTCGATCGCTTATTAAAAAACATTCAAAAGCGAAATACGATTATCTGAAGGATATCTGATTTGGTTAGCCAGTGATTTTTGTCAAAAAACTGTCATTGTTTTCAGATTGAACAACATCTGCTGAAAAAATAAACACATGCCTCCAATCGTCCGTTCTTTGATGCCACGTTCACAAATTGAGGAAATGTTGGATTTAGGAAATGAAAAATTGTAATCGCTCCAACAAATTGCATTACGGATTCACCTGACTTTTGCAAAATGACACAATCCATTGTAAAATTAATCAATTGCGTATATCCCAACATCGAATAAAATTTCAGAAATCAGAAATGGTTATACGAACGTCAGTTACTAGCTCAAAAAACGTTGTCCTTAAATCCATACGAATTAAATTTACAAATCGATTATTTCGTTCCGATGGGTGAACTGAAGCAAGATTGGGAGGTAGCAAACGCACTTGTCACTTGAATTATCGTATCAAAAACACAGAAACCAAGTTCATCGTCTATAAATTTTATTTCTCCGCGCACATATTCCAAAGCTTAACAACTCGTGTACACATTTTGTCGTGGAAATTTAGCAACTGTAGTTAATAACTAATCATGAAATCGCCGTTACAAAGAAAAACTTGTTACCATATGTACAAAGTATGTTAATACCAGAACAATACGTGATGATAAGCAGAGGCATTATTATCTACAGTTGTTAATACTTCAAATTACTGTACTCGTACGGTCAGTTGGAAACTAAATATAACATTTTATGAAAAATATTTAAAACTTTTGATAAGCGATCTTCAATTGATCCCTCGACAAAGACAAATTAATTCTCTGTATGCTATCTCATAATTTTTTTATGTAAATTTAAAAAGTTCTTAATGCTAGGCTTTACAAAATCATATAAGGAGCAAGAATTTAAAATAAAGATCGAAAAAATCTTAACATGCTTAAAATTGTACTAGTTCTAATCACTACTTATGAACTTATGGACATTTTCCAGAAACCTTTCCATTAGGAATTTCATAGTCGTTTGTGTAATTTTTTTCCGTTGAAAATCTTCCACATTTTGGGACACCTTTTTTGTGCTCTTCAACTCCCTTTTCTCAAGAGCTTTCTTGTCGTTGTGAGAGAATGGCGAATATAAATTTCGGTATTTATAGAACCCGTTGTAACATATTACTTGCTACTGTTGCCGCAACTGCTATACCATTAACTTTTTTTTGGGAATTTCGTCTGCTTTTTAGTCCTAAACTTATCTTCAAAATTTTCTCGAGCAATAGCAACATAAAAGTTTGAGCCGTCCATTATTCAGCATAGGAATTTTGTATGAAACATGATTTCAATTTCCGTGCTCTGTTTTTCGCCTCTAAATTTTTTACAGAATTTCTGTCTGGACCTTGTTGGACTTTGTGTGTTTTCAAGCCTCCATTGACTTTAACTTTTCGCACCAAATAGTGCGAGCACCGGGCTACTTTTCTACCGGATGCGTTTTATTGGCCTTTTTTTCCTCCAGAACAAGATTTCCTATCAATCGTCAAATTCTCTTGATACTTTGTAATAGCATTAGATACAGTTTTACGGCAGACCTTTGACTCTTTGGCCAACTTTTTGTAGAATCAAGTTAAATTTTGTTAAAAATATTTAATAATTTTTGCATGTACTTCCATATCATCAAACTAACAACAAATTAATAGATTTCTCATTAAGCATAACAACTGACATATTTTTCAAAGTAAAAAGGAAAAACGCGTGTTAAGATTTTTTCGGTCTCACTCCTTAGGTTTCTGAAAATGTCAAGTTGCAAAAGATGACTGGCACACTTTTAGCTAAATTCGTCATATATTTTTTTTTTAACAATTTATTGGTTGAGACAATTTTTGCTTTTTTCGAAAAAGGGGAAAAAATTAATGTCGTACTGTCAACAAGCACAAAAGAATCTAAAGAAATCAAAGATGAGTTAACGAATTCCATGGCACATCTGCTTCTGCGTTTAGGACTATCTACAATTGAGTAAACGATTTTAAACCCAGCCTGATATCCACAAATGATGAACCTCGTTATGGGCGTCCAGTTGAACGATAAAATCCACGATATAGTTTTGAGTGACCGACGAGTTAAGGTACGTAGACTAGTTGAGGCTACGGGCATTTCACATTAGTGACTTCAATTTAGCACAATAAATTGGATATGAAAAAGCTATCGGCAAAATAGATGGTGCTTTTGCTCACAATCGAAAATAAACACAATTTTGTGACAGATTTACCAGTGGGTTTAGAGCTTTTTCGTCGCGATCCTGCTGAATTTCTTTACCGATACTTAACCGTTTATGAAATATGAATTCAACACTATACAGCAGAAATGAAAAAACAGTCAAAGCAATGGATTTTACCAGGTGAATCCGCCCTGAAGAAAGCAAAGACCGTAAAATCGATTGGTATGGTTATGGCCACGGTTTTTGGGATATGTATGGAGTTATCCACGCTATTGGGACAATTATGGGAAGAAATCAAGAAAAACGTCGGGTGCGCGCCAGAGATCTGTAATAAGTACTGAAAAAGTGAGTTGAGTTGAATCATGACTCATAATTTCTTGTACTTATACACATTCATAAAGTTTGAGATAGTCATCATAGTCATACTTAACAACATTTATGACGATATTGCTTTAGACTCTCCTTCACGAACGTGTATAGACGATGGAAAATAAGTATGATTCGAATAATACTGATTAAAATACTAATTATGACGTAAAGGGTCCGCCATCTAACGTTTTTTTTTTCAACTAGTGCTTATTTCGTGAATGGTAACACTTAGCTCATGTCTGATTCGACAAATAATTAGTTTTATCCTTCCGCTGGTTGTGTATACGCTTGAAAACGCTGGGAAATATTGCGAGATTACTTTGAAAATCATGGTAATGTTGCAGAATGTGTGCGAAAATTGCGTACGGATTTTGGAAGAAGAGAAGCACCGTCAGCTCCGTATGTTCGATATCTTGTGTAAAAAGTGAAAGAAACTGGCATCCTCATCGATAAACCAAAGCGTGAAAAACCAACAACACTGCGTACACCTGAGAATATTGCTGCTGTGGCAGAAAGTGTGCGTGAAGCGCCATCAACATCAATTCACCGTCGTTCTCAAGAATTGAACATTTCGGAGGCATCATTGAGACGAATTTTGCATAAAGACCTTGGTATGACGCCACACAAAGTCCAATTGGTTCAGGAGTTGAAGCCAACTGACCATCTAATGCGTTTTCGCTTCGCTAAGTGGGCCTGCGATCGACTTACAGAAGATGCCGATTTTGCCAAAAAAAAATCATCTTTTCAGATGAAGCTCATTTTAATCTAAGCGGGTACGTAAACAAGGAAAATTGTCGCATTTGGGGCACAAAAAACCCGCACGCATACATTGAAAAGCCAATACACCCAAAACGAGTCATTGCTTGGTGCGGATATTGGTCCAGAGGCATAATTGGGCCATTTTTCTTTGAAAATGAGCAAGGAGTGACCGTTACAGTCAATGGCGATCGTTATCGGGCCATGTTGAACGAATTTTTGTTCACAAAAATTGAAGAGGAGGATATTGGCAACATTTGGTTTCAACAGGACGGCGCTACGTGCCACACAGCCGAAGCTACACTCGACGTTTTGCGCCCTGTTTTTGAAGATCGCATTATCAGCCGCAGAGCTGATGTCGTTTGGCCACCTCGGAGCTGCGATTTGACACCGTTGGACTATTATTTGTGGGGTGCCCTCAAAGATAAGTGTTACGCCAACAAGCCAGAGACAATTGACGCTTTAAAGGACAATATTCGTGAAGCCATTGGTGAAATACAGCTGCACACAATCGATAATGTGCTTAAAAAATGGACCGATCGTGTAGGCTACTGCATGGCCAACCGAGGCAGCCATTTGAATGAAATTATTTTCCATTATTAACCGGAAGGATTGTACTTTCAAATAAAAAAAGAAATTTGAGATAATATTCAGTAGTTTTTTTTACAGCATTTTCAAAAAAAAAAAAGTTATTTGGCGGACCCTTTATAAATATACATACATGTATTTGCAAATGGAAGAGTTGAGTGAGTTGAATCAATTGTAAATATTCGATTTAATATTTATTGCAACCTATACTTGTTGTGAGTATGAGTACATCAGAGTAGTTGAATTTCAATGATCTCCTCGCTTATACTTAAAATTTCATGATTGACTATTAATAGCGAAAAAATGTTTCATTGCTGATCTCTGGTGCATCTTTGTGCAAATTCGACAGCACAAATACACAAGTTGAGGTTCAAATTGTTGTCGCATTCACCTTATTCTCCAGAGACATTTTCCTGTTTCCAAATTTAAAGAAATAGCTAGACGAAAATAGATTCGGGTCGAAAGATCGATTCACCTCTGCAACCGAAGCCTATTTTGAGGACCTTTAATTTTATTTTGCAAAGGGCTAAGAAAAGTTGAAGAATCGCTAGATGAAATATCAAGCAAAAAGGAGAATATATTGAAAAATAGAAAAATAATCAACACAAAAAAAATTATTTTTCTACATTTTTGTAACGACTCATTGACTGAACCTCGTAACAACTTAAAATATTTTTGTTTTCTCATACATACCCGACTATTCATAAGAAATTTATTGCCCATGCAAGCGGCCATATGTATCACAAGGTATAAGTTAAACAATAAATACAAAATGGCAAATATACCTGGTTAGAAAAAAATGGAATTTATTAAATAAAGAAATGTTAAAAGATGTTTTTGCAACACTTACAAACTATAGCTAAAATTCCACCTTCAATACTTAAAGCCTCGACTTGATTAATTACAAAATATAAATTAACAGCAATAATAAGGATGGTTAATAATATTGCAACTATTTTATTGCCCCTGAAATGAAAAGAGAAGTATTAAAATCAGCTGCAAATATTAATAATTTTTAATTAGTGTTTCGAAATGAATTGCTTACAAATTAGTGGAATATAAATTAAAAAAAAGAAATGTCATATATAATAATTCAACATTTTTTGTTTAATTTTTTTTGTTTTTCTAATTACTCAATATTTTTTTGTTTAATTTGATTTTGTGTTATATGATTTTTTTAAATCGAATTATCATTTCAAAATTTAAACATTTGTAACTAAAATTGATCGGAATAGCAGGATTTTTTAAATAAATTTATTATTTCTAAATTTAAACATAATTGGTTGAATTTGAAAATTATATTTTTAGTCGGAATATTAATTTAGGTTTCTTCATTTGTTGAATTTAAAAATTGTATTTTGTTTTTTATTTTAATTGATCGAATTATTATGTTAGAATTTTTTTTAATGGAATTATCATTTTTAAATTTAAACATATTTTGTTGAATTTAAAAATTTTAATTTAAATTTACAATTTCCATATCCCTCTTTCGCGCTATATACTTACAGCCCATTAACAAATTCGCCCATTATGGCCGAACATGAGGTAAATGCTATTGTCGGTATGCAAGCAAATGGTAATTGCAACGCCATAACAGCATTTAGGATATCATTCATGTTTGTCAAATCTTCCATTTTACTAAATAAAGCCAAGCAGAAAGTCGGCACAATGGCAATTAAGCGAGTGAACAAAACACGACGCCATCGGGGCCATTGTAGATTTAAGAAACCTTCCATAGAAAATTGGCCAGCATAAGTACCAGTCATGGTTGATGATTGACCAGCGGCCAATATGCCAACACCCCATATATACATGGCAGCAATACCAAAGGTGCAACCCAGAAATAGACCACTCTTATATAAATCAGCATCTATGATGGCCGTACCATTTTGATTATCAACAAATGATAGTTTAGCATCTTCGAACATTGATTTATTTTCGCAAACTTCTAGCTGAAATAAAAAAAATATTTTGTGGCACTTGAACATGTTTATTGTAAATTATTTTAAACATATTTATTTTGATTTTGGTAAATACTTTCTGTTTGCCATAATACCGAATTAACAAGGTTGGATTGTGACTTCCACTTTTGTTAATATTTTTTTATTTAATACTTCATCAGTTTTTGACAACTTACCACATCATTGTTGGTTTTACCATACATGCCATGGGCAAATACCGCAACTACAAATAAATTGATGATGAAGGAAACAAACAAGGCTACAGCGGCTTCAATGAAAAAGTAATAATTTGCTTCGCGTACTTTTGCAGGTTTACGACGATCAACATCACGAGACTTTAGGGGGAAAGAAAACAACACAGGTTAAATATTAAAAACGTACTTCTTTGAAGATTTTAGATGTTTGTTATTATTGCCAATTTACCTTAACCAATGCTGAATGTAAATATAAATTATGTGGCATTATAACTGCACCCACTATGCCTACTGCCTGCAGTAAAACTTGTGAATTGCAATCCTGGCACCAGGGCACAAACATGCCTTCCAATAATTCACCTTGATTAGGGGTTGAAACAACATACTGTAACGATCAACAGAGCAAAATTCAATATTAGCTTAGATTTTTAACATTAAGATGTCAAATTAAACAAAATTTGTGTATTTAATTACGCTGGTCTACAAATAAAAAAAAAATGACTGCAGAAATGAAACACGCTGAATTCGAATCTGGCACAAAAATTGGCTATCATGTCTTGTTAATTTTTTATGGCATGCTGGCAATACTGTAAAACAGTCCATACTGACACTACAATTTCACAATTTTTAATTCGACAGGAGCCCACATTCATTCTAAATCTTCATAATAGCAGCGTTTAAGCATGTCAGAGAAGTCGTGTGTTACTGATTCATGCTATTTTTGCTTTGTGTGTGGTGAATATTTGATTGGAAAAAAAGGATATGCAATATCAGAATCATCAAAATATGCATATTTACATTATTTTCGTTTTGCTGTCACAAACTTGGACAAACCGTGGACACCAATAATGTTTTGCAATAGTTGCAAAACTGTTTTATACAAGTGGTCAAAAGGCAAGAAAATCTATTTCGATTTTTCAATTCCAGTACTTTGGAGAAAGTCAAGTAAGCACCAAAGCGATTGTTATTTCGTTTTAACAAAAGTAGCTGGATTCAATATGAAAAATAATCGAAAAAATATTACTCACGCGAATGTCCCATCGGTTTCCGAACCAGTTCAACATTCACCAAATGAGCTATTACCAGTCATTCCCAGTACTACGAGCAGTGAGTCGGAAACATCTTTCACCAGCATTGGTAGTTTTTATGAGGCTGATGATGAACGTCATTTAGTGAATCAAGCTGAGCAGAATGATCTAATTCGGGATTTACATTTAACGAAGCAAGACGCAGCTTCATGCATGCAGCAGTGGAAACATCTTGCAGTTGGGGCAAAAAAAAACAATCTATAGAGATAGAAGCTTGGAATTGGCTGCATATTTTGAAAAGAAACACTCTATTCTATACTGTACTGATGTTGATGGTTTATTTCAAAAAATGAACCAGCCATATGACAAAACTGAATGGAGATTATTTATTGATGGCTCTAAGTACAGTTTATAGGCTCTTCTTTTGCATAATGGGAATGAAAAACCATCCATACCAATTGCTCATGCCATTAATACAAAAGAAAATTACGAATCAAAGACTGTAATTTTGACATTACTCAAATTCCACGATCATAAATTGAAGATCTGTGGTGACCTTAAGATGTGTGACTTAAATTTCTTTGTATATATAGTATAGACCATCGTAAATAACTGTAAATTAATCTGTTTTAGGTCATTGGTTTGTTGACTGGTATGAAAGGAGGTTCACAAAATATTATTGTTTCCTTTGTCTATGGGATAGTCGCGCTACATGTCATCATTACGTCAGAATAGAGCGTCCAAATTGCAACTGAGTGTTCACCAGGAAAACAAAACATTTCAAATAATAACATTTAAATTAATTGATCCAAATGACGTTCTTCTTCCGCCGCTGCACACAAAATTTGACCTTTTTAAGAACTTCGTCAAGGCTCTGGACAAAAATGGTGCAGCATTTAAATATTTGTTAGCAGTGTTTATTAAATTTTCGTATGCTAAAATCAAAGAAGGCATATTTGTTGGTCCTCAGATCAGGAAGCTATTGAATGATGACATTTTTCACAATGTTTATTGGAGAAAGAATATGCAGTTAGAAATCTTTCAAGAGCATCGTGGATAGTTTTCTTGGAAACAATAAGAGTGAAAACTACAGACAAATTTTTGCTGAATTATTAAAAAATTATCACAAATTGGGTACACTAATCTCACTCAAAATGCATTTTCTTCATTCGCATTTAGATTTTTTCCACAAAACCTAGGTGCGGTGAGC
Source organism: Cordilura impudica (assembly GCA_963682025.1). Classification (NCBI taxonomy): domain Eukaryota; kingdom Metazoa; phylum Arthropoda; class Insecta; order Diptera; family Scathophagidae; genus Cordilura; species Cordilura impudica. The sequence continues at coordinate 292,556,765 of OY821517.1, forward strand.
GACGAATAAGGGGAGCGTGCTCACCAAGATTTAATGAAAATTTAAAGAAATTATCAAGGATTTTGGGACAAAAGCATGCTGGGAGACTATAGCTCGACTCTAATACGTGAAACCGAACCAACAAAATGCAAACGACTTTCAAATAACGCCATTCACTTTTGAAAATTCATTGATTTTTAAGTAAACTCATAATTTTTTTTTTACGTAAAAAACGAATAAAAACATTTTTTTTGTATCTCGAAAACCTGACGTGATAGAGAAAAACCAATTACAGATTCGAATTCAGCACACCAATTTATCCTAGGAAAAACATTTGGTTGCTCCAGTCCAAAACCTTGTTGGCTAGGGTTATTAGATAGGCAATCAGTTACCCATGGTTGGTTGATTGTTTTAAGTGGCAGTTCACCGCCTGTGAATCAACAAGTATAGTCAAGTGACTCTGTTATAAAAAAAAAGCCTAACACTCGAAAGGAATATTACGTAAGTACTAGATACAACCTGTAGTATTAAGATAACGCATACGATCAGTCAGCTCTAAGTCCGATATCTCAGATACATCGTTCAATATGTGTTTGCCTAGTGGTCTGAATCTGTAGCTACCCAAAGCTTCACACTCGCTGAAGAGATGATATACTGTCTCCTCTTATCCAGGTGTTCCCCAACTGCGGTACTTCGCGTTGAGCTGAAGTACGAGTCTTTCTGCATGTTTACCGATCAGTCAGTGACTCGTCAACACAATCATAAGACGTGATATCTCTCTTATACTCCTACTAAAAAGACATTTAGTCAATTTTAGGTTATAGTCAGACCACATCTGCCTTGCAATGCTGCATGTGTCAATAGTTTTCCATCTATTTTCCGCTCCTTGTAGGAAGTGCACAATACAATTGCGATTGACACCGCGGAAAAATACCTTTGACCGGAGATCCACACAAGAGTGATCACGAAAAGGCGGTTTAGCTTTGACAGTTCCTCCTTGCACTGTTCTACGAGAACAGAAGATGTAATGTTCGGGTTGAGAGAGACAAGTGGCGCCTAAATGTCGAAAAATATGTCAGCATTTTCCACATACAACATCGTACAAGCTTCCCTGATCACAAGAATTTCCGCCTAAAGGACACTAGCAACATCCGGTAGTCTATAAGAAAGTTGAATACTGAAACCACAGGAGACGGCACCCACACTGACTCCGAAACTCATTATTGAGCCATCAGTTAAGACGCGAATATCGTAGCCTGCCATTAGATCACCCCTATCCCAGTCCTTTTTGGAACTTAACTTGACCTGAGACAATCCAGCGAATTCCAGCCTTATATAATGTGGTAACCGATTAAGAAGCCTAGCTGTACATAGGTTTTGGTTTTCCATAAACCTATAGCAGCCTATCGCCCAACGTAATTGAGGCATTGAGAGCTTCTGTAGGACAGGTTCGAGTTGGACCAGATACTCCTATTCATGCTGACCGTTATACTTTGTATAGTATAAGCTGTCTGCTCATTGCTGTCCATCATACTAGGGAGCAATAAATGAGAATGGGGCGTATGACGGGCTCAAACCACACTTCAAACCGAACATCTTTCTAGAGGTATATAAATATACCGTTGTCTTTCTTACTCTGTGACAGATATTCAATTTCCATGAGAGTTTAGAGACCATGATGATTCCGTGATGTTTAGCATTGTCAGATAGGGTTAGTGCGCAGCCGTTTAACCACTGAAGTGTGAAGCTTAGCTTGGCTTTCGCAGTAAAAAGATTATTACCCCAACAACTAATGGCCCAATTACTGAGTCTCCAGAGCACTGGTCACGATATCACTTACCACTGCCAAGAACATACCTGATACCAGAATCACTATGTCACTATGTTGTCGAGTTAATTACTCGAAGCCATAACAACTGCGAAATCACTTTACTTTGGGGTGTTCAACTCTTAACATATTTTGACTTCATTATGAAAACTGATGTAGCTTTCAATATCCAGATTCTTGAGAATGAATTCCGATAAATTCCGTCGGTATAATTCATAACAATTAAGCGATAATTATTAAAAGGTGCACTAAAAATTCGAGTTTAGAAGAACCTGCAGCTGAATCATTGTCAGTTGTTAAATTCCACTCAAAGAGATTTGAGTTTTGCATTACCTCACCTGTCACGTACAAATAAGTTATATTCGGCCTTGACCGAATCTGTGAGATAACAAGACTTCTGAGAAAGAAACAAAACTTTATATATTTTATTTGATCCAAGATCCAAGATCATGACCTAATTTGATTAAGTTATTTAACATTAGTAGAAGGTGGGGAAAAAGTAGGCTTTAATATTTATGTTGTAGAGATAGAAAATTAGTTGCCAACAAGCAATGGAAGAAGCATCTGAAGAACGCAGAACTCTTGTTACTGCTTATTTAACCAATTTCCGGTCAGTTGTTTTAACGCAGCGTGAATCTCGTTATCAGTATCCTAAGCGTCCTGCGCCATGTACGGGAACAAGTCAGAGTTTGGCTGAGCGCATCGTGCAGACTGTGTCCACTAGAGATCTCGCAAGATTTTGCTGGTCACGTATTGCTCGTGCGTCACAAAATATCGCTGCTGTGGCCGGGAATGTCCAAGAAAGTCCACCAACATCGACCAGACAAAGATGCACATAATTTAGCATCGATGCGCCAAATTTTGGTGAGATTAACTTACTCCCATGGTCTGTTAAACCTGGTGCAAGAAGAGGATGATTTCGTATCGCAAATCATAATGATCGATGAGGTCGATTTCCCATTTTTCGGAGAATCCAAATAATATACACGAAGAGCCATTATATCCTGTCTCCTTGGTTCGGCATTTGTAGTGAAAAATTGATTGGCCTTATTTTGTAGCCATAACTGGTGAGCGCTACAGACAGATGTTAAACGAGGAAGGAGCAACCGCTCACACAGCTCGAGCAATGATAGAGACCAATTTCCGGCCTTTGTAATTTCCCGTTTTGACGATTTGAACTGGCCGGCCAGATAGTCATACCTGGCGGCGCCAGACTTCTTCTTTAAATCTCTCGCTTACCTGCACAAATTACAAACCTAGCAAGTCTCGAAAGCCAACTTAATGTCATTAATTTTACACCTTCAAATAATTTTTATATGAAACAAATTAAAATTTCTAAAAAAAAATGGCAGTCAATTCACATTAAGACATTCCTTTTCTCCCACATTGCATAAGCCTCAAGGCTCGATCTGGTGCATATCGGAAGGGTGTAAAGACTAGTTTAAAAAAACCAATTCAGCTTATATTTAGAGTAAATATAATAATCTGTGTATAACTTTCATATTAGCACGAGGTGGGTCAAATGGTTTTTAAATCATCTTACAGAGGGGTATTTGTACTAGAGTTATTCCTTAATATACAGACATGTCATAGAAACAAATTCCGATTAAAAGTGGAATTTAAACCGTATTTGGCTTCTTCAACCGACAAATTTTATCGATATGAAACCACTTTCAATTTCGTAAGAGGAATTGATATTTGAAGTAGCACAGATACCAAAAAAAACTATCCAGAACAACTTTAAAAAAATAAAAAATATTATTGGTTTATTTATTTTTACAAAATATACACATTTCAACCTTTAAAATAAATACTATTGCAAACCACTTTTTATTTGATACAAAATAATAGTTTTTGCTACGAAAATACAACACTGACAGCAAAATAAAGTGAAAGATACGTAAAAAATAATTGATGCTATATATTTAAAATTTGTTTTAACTTCTTTATTGTTAAAGGGGAAAAACATCGAAGTTCAGAACAAGAAAGAGATTTTGTTGAAATCATGTAGTGCCATCAAGGTTTAGCTAGGAAGTCATGTTGTGGAATCTCATTAGGCAGATTTGACAGGACAATTAAATTATTCTGGGCCACTAGTTAAGAGTTGGTCTGCCTGCTTTATATAATATACCAAAATGTGGAATTTCTATTGATTTTACTCGTATCGTATCAGATTGGAAATGTCACTCACAACAAAAAAAACCCAAAAAACGTCTTCACTGATATTGAGGAATCCATAAGAAAAATTTGCTTCTTCACAGAAGCGTTGATGGCTTAATTGGCAAAAGTTTTTAATTTGATGCTAGCTTATACATCTCCGAATCTGCAAAAGAAAATGAAGGGCTTCATGTTTCCCATTTCACATCAAATAGTGTTAAAAGAAGGAAAACATTTGCTTCTACCTCATCAACATCAAAGAGAAATCTTTCTCAAACGTAACTGCCCGCAAAGAGAACCAGACCCTCTATTCCATCGCAGCATTCTCCACAAATATCCAAAATTTGTTATACATATTTGAAAAAATCCCAACAATGAACAGTGTACTTCATAAAAATAAATTCATCACTTCCAAAAAGATCCACAACTCTTTGTGCAAATACAACATACCCAGACATCTTCTTAATCAAAATCTGATATACGACCTTCTAGCTGAAGAAAACGAGCATCTAAAAAGGATTGTTTAGCTATTGGAAGAGCAACGTGTAGATGTGAAGTTAAATGATTGCTCAATAATTGAAGGAACAACGTGATGAAATATCAAAATAAAAAAAAGCTCGCCGAAATTTTAGAAAAGCATTATAAGACCAAAGAGCTGAATGACACATAAATGCATACAAAATTTCATGAAAAAAATGTAATTGAAACTCAAGTTACTTGAAATTGAGAGCCTAAATCATGCTTTGGAACAAGAAAAATCTAAGAAATATTAAATTTAAAGTCGTGATATGACAGTTTTAAATTGCATTTCTTAAATCAGATCTCTTTTTAAACTCTTTCTTTTAAATCACACTCTCTGTCTGTCGTGTATCAACCCTATTCCCCTTATCCAATCCATCTGAAACTTGACCAATAGTCTTGTTGTGACTACAGATTAATTTTGGGGTATTCACGCACAGTCACGGAGGGATTTAAAATCCATTTCCCCTTATCCGATCGATCTGAAACTTGGTCGTTAGACTTGCTGTGAAAAAATATTAACTTTGACATAGTCACGCACAGTCACGGTAACGCACAGTCACGGAGAGATTTAAAACCAATTTACCCTTATCCGATCGATAGACTTCCTGTGAAAAAAGATTAACTTTGACATAGTCACGTACAGTCACGCTTAGTCTCACACAGTCACGGAGTGATTTAAACTCCATTTCCCCTCATACGTGTGACGGTGATCTGTTTGCTCTTTACTGTAGCCAAAGAATTTCTGGTACAAGCAGAAATAAGAAAGAAGAAAAAAATATAATAACCTTGATCTTGAAATTATTTTCAAGTTCAAGTATGTCCATGTAAACAACACCTTATATGGTAATATGTTGATGGCAAAAAAATTTTGGTTCTATTTTTTGGCAAACTGATTATGGCGCGTTTTTTTTTTTTTTTCTCTTCATTGTTGTATTAAATCATGAACTCATTCATATGCAATCATGCTGGTCAAACCACGTATTTTCTTGTATTGATCTCATTTGCTCTCATAGTCATATAAGAGTGGGCGTGTTATAAATACTAGAGAACATTATGAATGAATATGAATGTTCTCAATGAATTCGTGGTGATTTTTTTTTTAATAAACAGGTTTTTATCTGGACATGAATGAATGAAGATGAGAAGGTTTAATATAATAAAGTTAAATTTAAATCGGGGAGTTGAATTTTGAATATTGAGAAGAACGGTTGAGGAAAAACCCTCTTAAAAATTAAAAATGTAGTTTAAGAAATCTTAATTAAAGTTTTAAGAAAGTAAAGTAAATAAAAATTGCATATTGTTGAAAAAAAAATTGTTTTACATATAAGAACTTAAAAAAGAAAGAAAAAAAATTTAAAGACTAAGAAAATTAAAATGTAGTGTAAGAAAATAAATAATGTTTTATTAATAAATTATAAGTTTAAAAAAAAATCAACTATTGAACTTAAATAAAAAAAAAAAAAAATTACTCAGAGAATAGACTAAAGTCAAACGGCAACAAAATGAATGATGCACAAAAAAAAATGGAAATGTTGCATGATTTGCTGACAAATAAAGCAAAAAAAAACTAAAAATGGAAACCCTAATGAAATGTGAACGAGTTTTAATAAAGTTACATGCCAAAATAGAAAAACATATTGCGAGACACAACCACGGCGTCCGGCGGCAGCAGCTTCATCTGTACAACCATATGGCGGTAATTAAAAGAAACTAATGTTTTCTTAAATCTAAATTAAATAAAAAAAATTCCTAAGATTTGTCTAACTATATATGAGAATTTTTTAAGATTTTTCTAATTAGAATTTAAAAGTTTTCTAAATGTGAGGTTTTCTAATTAAACCAAATTTTTATCATTAAAAATTAGCTAAGTGTAAGGTATTCTAAATATAAAAATTTACCTAAATACAAAATTTTTCTAAAATTACATAAAAAAGTTTTCTAATTATAAAATTTAAATAAATATATAATTTTCGAAATATCAAAATTCACAAAATATAAAATATTCGAAATATAAAATTTGTATAAATATAAGGATTTTCTAATTATTAAAAGAAAAAATTTTTACTAAATATAAAATTTATCTAATCATAAATAGAAAAAAATAGAAATTTTGCTAAAATTTTCCTAAACCCAAATTTTTCTAAAATTTGAAAATTCTTCTAAAAGTAAAATTAAGCTAAATTTAAAATTTTTCCTAAAATTAAAATTTCCCTAAAATTAAAATTTTCCTAAGCTTAAAATTTTGCTAAAAATAAAAATTGGCTAAAAATTTAACATGTTACGAAAAATAATTTAATTTATAACCTTAAAATGAAGGTTAAATAAACTTTTTTTTTTAACCCAATGTAGAAAACCAAACCAAACCAAATCTTATTATTGCAGTGGGTTACCTCCAAGTAAGATGGAATATCAGGTAACATGGTAGGGAGGGCAAAAAGGGGCATAACATCTAGTCCCCACCGGAAGGTAAGTATGCCATCCATCCATCCATTTAGTATCCGTTTTTTTGACAGTTTTTTTTAAAAATCGCACGTGAAAATCTGTAGTGCGATTTCCATGGGCCTGAGCAAGACCACACCCATCCGGCGAGCTAGGCCCCTAGGGAAACAGGAAGCGGAAATTCCACCAAACGCCGCACCATTACATACGATCGATCTAAAGCTTTGTCCATAGACTTGTTGTGGCCAAAGATTAATTTTAAAATAGTCACGCAAAGTCACGCACAGTCACGGAGATATTCAGAACTCATATGCATAAGGAAAGAAAGAGTTTTAATGAAAACTTTGTTTTTATGGGTTAGATTATTTATTAATTAATTTTCTTGTAGTCAACATCGATCTCAAAGAAAGAAACAATTTTTTCTTTAAACTCAGATCTTTTCTTATGAATTACTTTTATTTTAGTTAATGTATTTTAATTAATTAAATTATGAAATAAATGAAATTAAAATGTAATTTTATTTAACATTAATTTATTTGTTTTCAACAATCAGCTGTGTGTTTTCTCGTTACGTTGCCATATTTAATGCACAAAAATATTTTTTTCATTTTATTTCGATTTAATGAAAACAAAAAATTTCTAAAGAAGCTAAATCGCAACTGATAGATTAAATAATACGGATGGGACACCTTCCATTAAAAGTAAAATACATATATGGATAGTGAGAGACTTGAAACTTTTTTGAGTCAATTTGTTATTAATGTGAGTAGTTGAGTAAAACAGGCGATATCAGACTAATGGGCTTGGTGTTTTAAACGAAACGAACTTCGATGATATTCGCTAGTATAATATATCGATTAAGCATTATCAATTCAACTCTACAAAAAACTACTCTTTTTATTTAAATGAGGTCTTTGCAAATACCGAGGTTATCTGCTAAAAACATATTTATAAGTTTGTTTATTATTTATGGTGAAATATGTAACAAAAATAGTTCCTACCTTAGAAAATTTGCCGTCAACTACCAACTACATACTTTACTAACAAACAAAGATAACAAAACTATGACAATTATTTGTATATGAAAATCACAAAATGTACGTAAAAGTCAAGATAAAAAAAAACACAATATTTTTTTTTAAATAAGGAAATAATTTGCAATTAAGAAAAGCACATTAAATTTTAATTAGTATCATGTAGACTTAATTTTAATTTTTTACTACTTTAAGATAAATGAAAATTATATACTTATATAGAAAATAATTATAGTAAATTTAATGATTTTTCTTTAATATTAACTATTTTAGGAAACCCTTTCAAATTAATAAACTAAATGAAAGTCATAAAGTTTATAAGAACTTTTTTTTTTAATTTGATCATACATACCTCATAGCCAAACGTCACAGCCATAACAGTGATAAGGAGACCGAATAAAAATTCTAGTTTTCGCAGACCATATTTATCTAAAAACAAAAATGTAAATGTATCGATTATGGTTATCAATACGCCACCCCATAATGGTATACTAGAGAGACAAAATAAACAAAAATAATTAGAAAAATATTTCTGAAAAAAACACTACCACACCGTTTCCAGTGACAGCTCAGAAAATATTAAAAAATAAAAAACTATTTTTAAAGAAAAAAAGAAATATGAATATAATTATTGTACAAATTGCATTTTGAATTAAAGACAAAACCAGTTGAACTGTTTAAAAAATCTAGAAAAAAGTATGAAAATTATAGTCAGTTAAGAGAAACGCTGTTAGGTGCAACTAATTGCATATAGAAAATAGAAAACCAAATTTGATTGGCATTGTTATAAATTTGGTGCCTGCCGCTATGAAAAAAATCATATCGGATGCTATTTTTATGTGGGTAATGAGACGAAAAATGGCCCGATCAGGACCTTATTTAGTAAATTCACTTATTTTTCGCAAAAACATATATAAACCAAACTTGAGAAAGATTTGTGAAATATTTTTGTTATTTTATAGTTTAAAGTGACGATCAGGAGGTAGCTTTATATAAGGACTATGACTTAAAATGGTCGTATAGGGTTTATTTTTAGAGCACTAATTAATGGGTGTAATAGACATAGACAAACCAAATTTGACCAAGATCTGTATGATAGTTTGGATCTTAGGACAATTTAAGTCGATCCTATAGGGGTCATTTGTATGTGGACTATGTCTGAACATACACCGATTTTCACCAATTTCAATAGCAATCGTTCTATGGCCGATAGAAGCTTATATACCAAATTTTGATTACAAGTTTACATGGACACAATGACAAACAGCAGACGGACGGATGGACGGACGGACATCAAATGATTTTGAGTCGATTAGTTTAATAAAAGGTGGGTCTTAGTCAGATATTTTTGAATTTAAAAATACACACATATAATATTAAACAACTTTAAATTCATAAATTGTAAGTTTAAAAATTATCAATGAAATATATTTTTAACCCTTTGACGACCAATGGTTGAATAAGAGTGTATCCCCTTTTTATTTTTTGTTATAGTTGCAACATTTTCGAACCGATTTTTTCCAAATTGAATTGAATCGATAGATGACGTTTGTAGCTTTTAAATTATACCCCTAAATTGGAAAAATTTGGGTTCTGAAAAACGTTTTCTCGAATGTTATTGGACCTACGGGATAAAATTGTGGCACGTCATGGACGTACGTCATACGTCAGAATTATTATGGTTTGTAAAATTGGTTTATTCTTCTTTCCTGATATAAAATGGGACATATCCGTATTTTTCTTTATCTTTCTTTTTCTTTTTTTTAAAGAAGTTAATAAAAAAGTAATTAAATGAATTGTTAATTAAGCTCCATTTTAAAACACAAAGAAAAGAGAAACAAGTTAGAAAATTATACTCGGTCTAGATCGACTATACGATACCATATTCTATGCGTTTAGAGACCCTATCTCTTAGGTCCAACTAATAAGATATAGAAAATTAGCATAAACCAAAATTGATTGGCATTGTTATTAATTTTTTTTGCCTACGGATATGAAATAGTTCATATCGGATGCTATATTTATATAGGGACCAGGTCGTAAAATAGACCGATTATGACAAAATCATATACAAACCACATTTGAGAAAAATCTGTGCAATATTTTTGTTTTTTTGATCGTTTTAAGTAAATGTCGAGAATCAGCTTTATAAAGGGGCTATGACTAAGAATTGTCCTATAGGGTTTATTTTTGGATAACTGATAAATAGATGTAATAAACATGAGATCTATATGATAATTTGGTTATTATGTCAATCTCATAAGGAGTCATTTGTATGGGGACTAGGTCTCAACATGAACCGATTTTCACCAGTTTCAATAGCGTTCATGCTATGGCCGGTAGGAGCTTATATGCTAAATTTCATCAAAATATATTCATATTTGTGATTTGTTACAAGGTTTACATGGACACACAGACGGACAGACGGACAACCGACGGAGGAACGGACATTGGTGAATCAACTCAGAAAGTTATTCTGAGTCGATCGGTATAATAAAATGGTCTTGATCAAATATTTTTGGTAGTTACAAACATCAGCACAAAGTCATTATACCCTGACCACATAGTGGTATAGGGTATAAATATTTCTATTGGCAGGTTAAAGAGCCACCAACTGGTTGTCTGGCACGTTTGGTTACTTCTATTAGTGTTGAACGTCTTCTGAAATTCTCGGCCGATTAAGATTTGATCGACTGAGTTGCCAGTGGTAAACGAAATACCAAGAGATTTATGGAAAATGAATAATAATTACTTGTAGCTATTTTTCCGTATACAATACAAGAATTTAGCGCTCCCAAATCGATAAAAAACAAGTAAGAAGATTATAGTCGGTCTAGACCGACTATACGATACCCTATACCATGCGTTTAGAGACCCTATCTCTCAGGCCCAACTAACTGGATATAGGAAATAAGCATAAACCAAATTTGAGTAAGATTTTTATTAATTTTTTCGGCTGCAGATATGAAAAAGTTCATATCGGATGCTATATCTATATGGGGACTAGGCCCAAAAATGGACCGATCCTGACCATGTTTGGTAAAGTCTCTCTTATTTTATATATATATTTTTATATATATATTTTATATTTGCGACCTGCAGTTTGATTACAAGCTTTACATGGACACACAGACGGACGGACGGACGGACGGACGGACGGACATCGTTAAATCGAATCAGATAGTGATTCTGATTCGATCGGTATGATTAAAGATGGGTGTAGGTCAAATATTTTTAGTTGTTACAAACAGCAGCACAAAGTCATTATACCCAAACCACATAGTGGTATAGGGTATAAAAATGGTGAGAGAATTTGATCTTCGATTTACGATCATACAAAATAAAAATAAATAAAAGTGGGAGTAAGTGGAACTGTGTGGTCTATATTTCATACTTTTACAATAATAAAAAAACACAAAAGTAAGAAAATTATAGTCGGTCTAGATCGACTATACGACACGCTATACCATGCCTGTAGAGATAGGGTATTAGCTCCAACCAATTGGATTTAGAAAATAAGAATTAACGAGATATCGGCTGCTATACGCATATGGGAACTAGGTCGCTCCTGATCATATTGGTAAAGACACTTATTTGTTTTTCCAAAAACTTATACAAACCAATTGTGGGAAATGCCTGTATAATATTGTTGTTTTTTTATAGATTTAAGTGAAGATCGGGAAGCAGCTTTATATGGGGTATGTGACTAAGAATTGTTCTACAGGGTTTATTTCTGGACTATTAATTAATTGGTGCAAAAAACACCAGGTTGTATACCAAATTTCGTTAATATATTTTCATATTTGCGACCTGTTGTTTGATAACAATGATTACATGGACAGGCGGACGAACGGACATCTCTAAATCGACTCAGAAGGTGATTCTGAGTCGATCGGTATAAAATATGGCCACAATAACATGTCAGCTTAACCTCATTATACGCTGCTCACATAGTAGTATAAGGCATTAAAATATACGCAAGAACTAAAACAAGCAAGTAAGTGTTAAATTCGGCTATGCCAATCTTTGATACCCTCCACCAGGGTTTTACGTTAACATTAATAGTTGGATTATTTGTAACAACTTGAAACAAGATATTTGAAAAAGTCAACAATTTAATAAACTTAATACTGAATTATTATAACAAACGCATTTTTTAGAGATGTCTCCATATTTAAGGTCATATGGTGGCACAATGATGACCAATTTACCCCATTTTAAACACCAACATTCTCGAAATAATGCAAACTACATATTTCTAATTTTACCCAGTTAAATGGTTTATTTTATGAATGAGCGTGATTTCAACACACAGACAGGCGGACTTACGGACGGACGGGGGCATCGCTATATCGACTTATACCGTTTACTTTATGGGGTCGAAAAAGTATTTTTCGATTCGTTACAAACGGAATGACAAACTGATATATACATATACGCTTTGCACATTTGTGGAAGGGTATAAAAACACTACTCGCTCTGACGGCCAATGGTACATATATGTCCTATGGATTGTTTATATATTAGGAGTTGGAAAAAAATATTTTTTAAGACAACTTTCTTTAGAAATATTAGGTCAATAGGCACGATTTTCTCAAAAAAATCGAAAATTTTCCTGCAATTTTCCAGTTTAGTCTTCAAATCGTTAACTTTAAGGTCATGTTTTGTGGATGTAAGTTAAACTCAGTTTAGTTGAACTCGAATTTTTAATACTTATGACTTCCAAACCTTTTTTAATTAAAACTTTAAAAAAAATTAGTTTATCGAAAATAAGTTTAACTGACATGCCAAAAAACCTAACCTAAATGATTAAGAAAGTAACCGGTTTTTATATGTTACTTAAGTAGTCGTTTACTATAGGAAGCGATTTCGTAGATATTTTAAAAGTTTATTGTTGAACTTAAACCAGAAGTTTTTCAATTCACAACCGTTTATCACATTTCTGTTCATATCATGGTTTATATTCAAAATATTAGCCGATTTATGTTGAACTAGTCCAGCGCTCGAAATTCGAGTGCAAATTTTAGGAAATTTTATTTTTTCATTTAATAAAGGTATGCTTCACAATTCAACACATTTTAAATGAAGAAAACAAACTTAACACATTAACACAAACACATTAACAATTTTAATATTGAAACACATAGCATTATAATTTTATGTATGTGTTAGTAGCAACTTTAAACGATCATAACTCCAAAAAAATGTTCCAGACGATGAAAATCTATAAATCTGGTTAACAGCTACAAAGAAATACCTTTCAAATGATAACTTTTTTGTCCAAATCGGGGTAAACCTGTGAAACTTACATCGGTCACAAGACCTATTTATATTATAGATTCAATTGATATTTACCTAAATTCCTTTTTATAAGTAATTTTTTTTTATGAAATTAACTATTTTCTGAGCTTTTAAAAGGAAATGGTGTGGTGTTTATAAACAACAACAAAAACTCAATTTACAGTTTATTTGACAGCAAATATATGGCGATGGCCGTACCAATGACCTCTTGCATATCCGAACCAATAATGGCAATTTCAATCATTATCCATAAGAGGAACCGTGGTACACTTTTATATTGACGATAGCACATCTCAGCTAAATGAAGGCCAGTTACAACACCCAATCTACGTATACATAAATAAGTTAAACAACAAATACAATTTTTTTTTTAATGTTGCCAATGTCGCAATACTTGAAATATTGTTAATTACCTTGCAGCCAAGCGTTGCATAAGTAAACCCAACACGGTCGCCCACAAAAGTACCCATAGAATTTTATATTTTGCTGCAGCACCACTTTGTAAATCCGATTCAATGTTACCCGGATCCAGATATGCAATTGACATTAGAAAACCAGGTCCGGTAAAGGCCCATAATTTGCGCCAACTGAACCCCACCTATAAAAAAAATTAGTTAATTTCGTTAATATTACTGATAAATTATGTTAAAAAATCATAATATTTTATAATGACAAGTAAAAAATTTTTTTAACTTAGAAATAAAAAAATCGTAAGTTTATTATAAACCTAAAAGGCCGAGTTTTTGTGATTTCAGTTAAACTTATGCCGTTTTCTTTTCTGACAAAAAATATCGCCCTTTTTTGCCCGCTTTTGGAAAAGTGTATTTTTTCCAAGGTTCAGATATAGTCCCCATACAAATGACCCCTATGAGATCGACATAAATTGCCATAATATCCAAGTTATCTAGATCTCGGGCAAATTGGGTTTGTGTATGTTTATTACATCCATTTATCAGAAGTCCAAAAATAATCCCTATAGGACAATTCTTGTTTCCCGATTTTTAATTTTTTGGTTTGGATAAGTTTTTGCAAAAAATAACTGACCTTAAGTATTTTGTTACCATATTTTATTAAAATAAAAACCAGTCAATAAAAACAATTGTAAATAATTTCAACGTAAATCACAAAAAAATGGCCAATAAAATTTTAAAATATTTGACAATTGTAAACAATTTGCAACGTAAGTCATAAAAAAGGGTCAATAAAATTTTAATAAATTTGGTTGAAACAATTGTCGTTTTTATCGGGGTGTATCAGATCGCGAATTGATGTTTCAATTTTTCGCAGTACACGAGCCAGAACACGAATTTAAAATATAACTGAACTCGAACCTGTTTATTGTACATGTTCTATTTTTTCTTAGTACACGAGCCAGAACATGACTTAAAATATAACTGAACTCGAACCTGTTTATTGTACATGTTCTATTTTTTCTTAGTACACGAGCCAGAACACGACTTAAAATATAACTGAACTCGAACCTGTTTATTGTACATATTCTGTTTTTTCTTAGTACACGAGCCAGAACACGACTTAAAATATAACTGAACTCGAACCTGTTTATTGTACATGTTCTGTTTTTTCTTAGTACACGAGCCAGAACACGAACTTCAAATAAAGCAACACTCGAATATGTGTGGTTTATGTGTGATCGAAACAAAAAGTACGTGATAGAAAAATGTTCGTGTAAATAACGAAATATTAAAACGAACACAAGTCATGATTGTGTTTGGCACCAAAGAAAATTTAAAAACAAACATAATTGATATGAAAATAAAAATATGTGTGTGTTGGTCTAAGTTATGTTTGTTTACATATACATATGTACGAGTTTTTTATTCAGTGTGTGTTTTTTATTGAACTCTGATTTTTTTACATATTCTGAATTAAGAGCAACCTTTTATTATATATCAATCGAAAGGTCTCAAAGTGCTGTGTTCATAAGTGTTCATAAATTTTGATTATTATCCTCTTGGAAGTCAAAGGTAAAAATATTCAAAAAAGTAGAACAATGGGGAAATATTCTCACACTATGACCTGAAAGAAGTCAATGGCTGGAATTTTTTGTGATTTACGAGGGCTCGACTTTGAGACCTTTCGATTGATGTATAAGATAAGGTTGCTCTTAATTCAGAACATATAAAAAAATACACTTTTCAAAAAAAGGGCGACATTTTTTTTCAGAAAAGAAAACGGCATTAGTTAAACTCGCATTTTTATACACTAATAACTTTCAAACTATTTAACTAAAGCGTTAAGTCACGGGTTTATCAAAACTAAGTTTAATTGACATCACAAAACTGGGTTTATAACATTAAATTATTTGACTAAAGATTAAAAAAAACTTCAGTTTAATCAAACTAAACTCGGTCTTATAAATAGGCTCATAATATAAAACGAAACGTATCTAATCAGTTAAATTTTATATGAAATATTTTTATTGGTGCTATTTATTTAGTTTCGTTTTATAAAGGATGTTCCCGAGTTCACGCAAGATTTGAATTAAGGAAACCCTTTTTTTCTTAGATTGTTATTTTTTTTGGTAATTTATAAAGTACACTATAAATGGTCTCCACGGCTTTGCTGCCACATACGCACTCTTTTGCCGATTTCTTTGTTGAATTAGAAAGAAATCCAAAGGTGATAATAACATGCTCTACGGGGCCATTGCTGATCACCGAAACGAGAGAGTACACGACGTTTCACGAAAACGATTCAATCAATCACATTAATATTATCCAATTCAGACAGAAAGAACTCAGTTATCATGTCCCGACATAGAGCACCCGTAACAATCACCGCTTCATCAGCCTCATTTTCGAAGAAGTATGGGCAATGATGCCTCCAGACCAAAATTCGGACCAAACAATGACAAGTTGTGGATGCATTTGCTATGCGATAAACATATGTGGATTCTCTGAAACCCAATTGCGGCATTTTTGACGATTAACGAAGCCATCAACGTGAAAATCTGCTTCAGTGCTTAAGATGATTTTGTTCCAAAAATCGGCAACCACATCTTGATGTTTCAATAAGAATCCGAATTTTCTTTGCTGTGCAATTGAACTTTATAAGCGTGGAGACTCAGACCTTCTTGAAATTTGCAAATCTTGTCCACGACGCCGAATCGATGTTCTCCTAAACTTTCACCAACACTCTACATACTGCTTCAATTTTACCATTTGAACGGCTTGGTATTGTACAAACAGTGTGTTTATCATCACCAATTGACCAGCCTGCCTGAATTTTTGAATTACTCTCATCACACTTGACGAAATGAGAAAAATATATTTTGTACTAATTTTTCGAACTGTAGCCCCAAAACATTCATTGTTTTTGAAATATTGTTCAACAATGATAAGGCTTTTTGTGCTGTCAAACTGGTTTTTCTGTTGGTTGCCAACACTTTACTGCCCAAATGGCGGAACATTCAAATCTTACGTGGATTTTGGAATAAGCCCCTTAGAATTCGAATTGGAATTTGAGTAATAAATATATAATTATTAATATTAATAATATTATTTGACTATCAGGGGTTTAATTATTTTTTTATTACTTAATCGATACACATACCTTATCTGATTCTGGTATTAAAACTTTTTCATCGCTAAAATAGGCTGTTTTTGAATCATTATTCAAATTTGTCTCCTCATTCGGTACTATCTGTTGTTGTAGTTGTATGGCTGGCCTATTGGTGTTATCCTTGGCAGTACTATCAAATGATGCGACAGAACCATTACCTCCATTTTGTTCTTCATTACGATTATAGGCATCATTTGATGACATACTCGTACTTTTAAAGAAAGAATCTGTTAATAAAAAGAGAAAATAAATTATTTATTCTTATTTGTTATGTAAATTTAAATTTATTTTGTTTGTAACTACTTAAAGCTTAAATATTTTGTTTTTACATTTGCAGGCTTATCAGCAAAAAAAAAGAGGAAATGCTTGAGTGATAAATACTTTTGTTTAATTTTTTTATATTTTTTGTTTAAATGAGTTTCTCAAATGGCAAGGCGTTAAACTTAAAATTAAATTATTATTACAAAGGCGGATCAATAAGTCCGACAATCTATAACTCATTTGATTTAGATTTTAAATTATATATTGAGTTTATGAAAGTTTTCCGAAAGAAAAATGGATGCCGCATTTGCTCACAATTAACCATAATTGCCATCTTGTGACAACTTGAAAGGAATGTTTGGCGTTTTCAACCGTCGTTTAATAACGCAGGATGAAAAATAGATATAGATTTATTACGATACATTGAAAACAAATCAGCAGTTCTAAAACTTGGTTTTTCTGGGCGAACCGGCTCCGAAGAAAGCCAAGGTGAGCTTATCGGCCAATAAGGATATGTCGATTTTGTCCTCTTTGATTACTTTTAAAAGGGAAAAACAATAAAGGGTAAATTCTATAACAATTTATTGGACCGATTCTACAACGATTTAGAAACGATCGCTTTTGGTAAGAAGAAAGTAATTACTACCTCATCAAAATATTCCATGAATTGCTACCTCATCCGCCATATTCTTTGGATTTAGCTACCAGCGACTATTTTCTATACCCAAATCTAAAGAAATGGCTCGGCGGAAAGAGATTTAGCACCAACTATGAAATAATTGATCAAACAAATGCCTATTTTGAGGATATTGAGAAATCTTATTATATGGATGGATTAAAAATATTTCCATTTTCCAGATATTTTTATCGTGAATAATTTCACTGAAAAATTTCATGTGTTTAAAAATTTCCCTTATCGTGGATGAGATTTTTCACAGAATTATTTTTCTATGTTTTCCCCTTGTTTTGTTCACTTTATTTTTGCGGACGAATGTATGTATTTTTTTATACCCTATACCACTATGTGGTCAGGGTATAATGACTTTATGCTGATGTTTGTAACTATTTTTTATTATACCGATCGACTCAGAGTCATTTTCTGAGTCGATATAGCGATGTCCGTCCATCCGTCCGTCCGTCCGTCAGTCCGTCCGTCTGTGTATCCATGTAAAACTTGTAATCAAACTACAAGTCGGAAATGTGACTATATTTTGACGAAATTTAGTATATAAACTTGTACCGTAGGATGAACGCTATTGAAATTGGTGAAAATCGGTTCATGTTCAGACATAGCCCCCATACAAGTTACTTAAATTGCCATAATATCCAGATTATCAAAAAGATCTCGGTCAAATTGGGTTTTTTGTTTGTTTATTACATCCATTTATCAGTATTCCAAAAATAGACCCTCTAGGACAACTCTTAGTCATAGCTCCCACATGAAGCTGAATCCCGATCTTCACTTAGATCTATCAAAAAACAAAAATCTTACACGGTTTTTTCTCAAATTTGGTTTGTATATGTTTTTGCAAAAAATAAGTGACCTTACCAAATGTAGTCAGGATCGGTCCATTTTGGCCCGGATTCTTCACAAAATATTGAATAATATTAAATGTTGCTTTTGTTTTGTCCAACTGAAATAGTGCCATTTTGAGTTTTTTTTTTTTTTTTGCAAAAAAAAATATAATGGTTCTTTTAGTTTACAATATTAGTTATGTCTTTTTATTTGTGATGCTATAAAGAGTAAGAAATGATAAAAAAGATTTTGGAAAAGCAACAATAACATGCTTAAACATACAATAAAGGTCAATAGTGATTTTGATTCCTTTTGTTCTGACCAATACTGTAAATATAGCAGCCGATATGAACTTTTTCATATCCGAAGGCAAAAAAATTAATAACAATGACACTCAAATTTGGTTTATACTTAATATCTATATCCAATTAGTTGGAGAGATATGGTTTCTAAACGCATGGTATAGGGTATCGTATAGCCGGTCTAGACCGACTATAATTTTCTTACTTGTTTTTGTATCAATTAAATTTAATATTCTATAAATATTACTTTTCAGGACTAGATCAGTAACTAGAGTTCAAAGTGCCGATATTCTTAATAGAATGAAAAGAAACAGATCCATTGATTATGTAAAGCTGTCTGAAGAGGTGGGGGATAATTTTGGAAATCTCTGACAGAAGAGTTAAGTAGTGCTGGAGTGCAAAACGGAGATATTTTCATACGAATAATTTCTAATTTTTTTTCTCATAACAACTTTAGGTATGGACAGAACAAAAACGTTATGTGCGTTCAAATGCTGCCTAACATTAAGAAAATGGAAATTATGATGAAAAGGGTTTATCGGTCGCTAGAAAAAAACAAAGAATTAAAAGCTGAAGAAATAAAAGCAATTATTACACCACCATTTTGTTTTTTTTAATTTAATAATTTTTTCTCACATTCACTGTGTACTAATAGTTTTGAACAGCTGTTGAATTTTAAGAGCTGTACGCAGCTTGTTAAGGAATCTTAACAGAAAATTTTCATATATTTCTTAAAGAAAAAAAAGCACAAAAGTACCTTTCAGTGCAACGCTAGCAATCAGCTGTTTTCTGTCAATTATTAAGAATTGTGAAATTGAAAACAAATCAATTCTTCCGTTCTGCTTTATTTGGCCTGCTAAACGCTTTTTAAGCTCAGTATCAAAATTACCCATCCGCTTCTTGTTTTTCTTTGCCGAATTTTGTTCGTTTTTTCCATGTTTGCAACTGAAAAATAACTTTTAATTTTTTTGCCATATTACATTTTGTTTATGCTTACCTCTCCTGTCAAAATTCCGTTCAGAAAGAACGAAAAATTTGATATTCCTGCTCAAAGCCTGGGTTGCCTAACTTAATTTACGTCAAAAAAAAGTAGTAAAAACAATACTACTTTTTTAAAAAGCTGCAGACTATCAACAGAAAGTTTTTGACAGAAAAATTCCTTAAGCATTTCTGAAGCGTTTTTTTATATGAAGTTTTTGATTCCTTAGCAAGCTGCATACAGGCCTTTAAACTTTAAAAGGGAAAAAAAATCCACGGGAAATTTATGAGACCAATTTTCACTTCTAGGGGAGTGAAAATTTCATGGGACCATAAATTACACTTCTTATTCACGATAGGTGTGTATTGTTCAGTTAACAAAAAATTAAAAGACCTAACTATTAATTTCTAGCAATTATATTCAAAAATAAAATTTTAAAAAACAAAATTTTGATACAATTCCAATAAACTCTTATTTATATAAAGGGTCCGCCAAATAACTTTTTTTTTTTTAAATGCTATAAAAAAATATACTGAATATTATCTCAAATTTCTTTTTTTACTTGAAAGTACAATCCTTGCGGTTAATAATGGAAAATAATTTCAGTCAAATGGCTGCCTCGGCTGGCCATGCAGTAGCCTACACGATCGGTCCAATTTTTAAGCACATTATCGATTGTGTGCAGCTGTATTTCACCAATGGCTTCACGAATATTGTCCTTTAAAGCGTCAATTGTCTCTGGCTTGTTGGCGTAACACTTATCTTTGAGGGCACGCCACAAATAATAGTCCAACGGTGTCAAATCGCAGCTCCGAGGTGGCCAAACGACATCAGCTCTGCGGCTGATAATGCGATCTTCAAAAACAGGGCGCAAAACTTCGAATGTAGCTTCGGCTGTGTGGCACGTAGCGCCGTCCTGTTGAAACCAAATGTTGCCAATATCCTCCTCTTCAATTTTTGTGAACAAAAATTCATTCAACATGGCCCGATAGCGATCGCCATTGACTGTAACGGCCACTCCTTGCTCATTTTCGAAGAAAAATGGCCCAATTATGCCTCTGGACCAAAATCCGCACCAAACAGTGACTCGTTTTGGGTGTATCGGCTTTTCAATGTATGCGTGCGGGTTTTCTGTGCCCCAAATACGACAATTTTGCTTGTTTACATACCCGCCAAGATCAAAATGAGCTTCATCTGAAAAGATGATTTTTTTTGGCAAAATCGGCATCTTCTGTAAGTCGATCGCAGGCCCACTTAGCGAAGCGAAAACGCATTGGATGGTCAGTTGGCTTCAACTCCTGAACCAATTGGACTTTGTATGGCGTCATACCAAGGTCTTTATGCAAAATTCGTCTCAATGATGCCTCCGAAATGTTCAATTCTTGAGAATGACGGTGAATTGATGTTGATGGCGCTTCACGCACACTTTCAGCCACAGCACCAATATTATCGTGTGTACGCACTGTTTTTGGCTTTTCACGCTTTGGCCTATCGATGAGGATGCCAGTTTCTTTCACTTTTTTCACAAGATATCGAACATACGGAGCTGACGGTGCTTCTCTTCTTCCAAAATCCGTACGCAATTTTCGCACACATTCTGCAACATTACCATGATTTTCAAAGTAATGTCGCAATATTTCGTTCAGCGGAAGGATAAAACTAATTATCTGTCAAATCAGACATGAGCTAAGTGTTACCATTCACGAAATAAGCACTAGTTAGTTGAAAAAAAAAACGTTAGATGGCGGACCCTTTATTATATAAATAAATTTTTAATAAAATTTTTAAACGAAAATATGTGAGAAGCTCTGCATTAAATGGTCATAGTTTGTTATATTTGATATGAGTCTAAATTATATTGAGACAAGCATTTATTATGATGTACGAGAATATTTAAACAAAGTCATATATGGTGAGGTTGAGTGACATGTACAATTTGGCGAAAACAAAAATTAAACAAAAGTTACGTGTTACAAACAAAAAGTTATTAATTATTTAAAAAAAAAAAAAAAATTATACACTATTGTATTATAATTGGACAAACAAAGTTGTAAATCACCCCTTTTCTAAATAAGATATTGGGAATTTTTTATTTTAATTTTACAAACAAAATTGTAAATTACCCTTTTTCTAAAATATTGGGAATTTTTGTTATGGATGAGTTATTAAAAGCCATAATAGATTTTAACTAATTTCCTGGCACTACTTGAAAGCTTTAGTATTATTTAATGAAACTTTCAGCGTTTACTTCAAAGTTTCGAAATTTTCCGAATTTTCTAACTCTAGTCCCAAAGTAGATTAATATCTATAAATATTATTTATTTTAAAAATATATGAATTACTAATTATTTTAAAATATTTAAAAGTAATTGTGGTAGACAAAAATAAAAATTCACCATATTGCCTTAATCAACATCGGTTCTTATAATTTAGACTTTTTGCCTTTAAAAAAATGATCCAAAAATGAATTTTTTTTTTTGTTTTAATTAATTTTTATTAATGAAAATCCTAATGCAACAAGATTTAAAATCTTATAAAACAACATTAGTCATAACAAATTAATTTTCAATAAGAGGAATGTATGTAAGTTTAATTTATAATTAAAATTAGAAGAATAATATAAAATAAAATATAATATAAAATATATAAAAAATAAAATAAAAATGTAAAAATAAAGTGTAAAAATATCCTACACAGCAGGTAAAAATTATATAGAAATTAAAATTAAATTAACTAAAGAAATTAAAATGAAGTATTAAAAATCAATTGAGAAAAAGTTTAAATAGTTCTTTCTTAAATGATGTTGAATTTGATATTTTGTGAAGTTGATTATTTAAAGTATGTAACGAGTTCCAAAGACGTGTGCCATTTACAAAAAAGTGTCTTTCGGATATTAGTCTATTTTACAATATTGGTACAAGACAATTATTACGGTTAGATCTTGTAAATAATAATCGCTCGAAAAGGTAAACGGGTTCTTTAGTGAAAATAATTTTATGAACCATAAGTAAAGTTCTAAATTTAAGATAGTCTTCAAATGAAATGCCATAAATTTTATTTAGAAAAGCGGAGATACTGTCATATTTGCGTAAACCGTAAACATATCTAACTGCACTTTTAAAGACGCGTGTAAGTTTACCCATGTCTGCACTATCAAAACTTGACAACAATTCACAACCATATAAAAGCGTAGGTAAGATAAACGATTTTGCAAGAACAAATCTAATTTTCTGCGGTGTGAAGTACTGAGAAGACGAAAGATCGTTCCACGTTAGGGTATTATTAAAAATCATTCCAAGGTTTTTAGCATTCGCAACGTAGGGAATATCCACTCCATTAATACTAACTTTCGGAAGACAAGTGGTATCATATATCTTTTTAAAAATAACAAGGCACTGAGATTTTTTCACATTTAAGGTAAGACAATTCAACCTAGCCCATTCAAATACGTGGTTCAGTTCAGTATTCAGGTTCTGTACCCAATTTTCCACATCTCGTACGTTACATGATGTGTATAACTGAACGTCATCAGCGTACATGTGCATTTGGCATGAATTAATTACGTGTGGTAGATCATTTATGTAAATAGAAAACAAAAGAGGGCCAAGTATAGACCCCTGCGGAACACCCCTACTTAAAGACGCAGAGGTAGACGACTTGTCTTTAGAGACAACTACTTGCTCTCTATTCCGAAGGTAAGAGCTAATCAATTTAAAGGAGGTTTCAGAATAACCAAAAAGATGTTTAAGCTTTTTAACAAGAATATCATGGTATACTGAGTCAAAAGCTTTAGAGTGGTCCAATAAAGTCAAAAATTCAATATTACCACTGTCAACGATATAACGAAGATCTTCCGATACATCAATTAAAGTAGTGATACACCCTCTCTTCCTGCGAAAACCAGATTGCTTAGATGATAAAAGATTATTATTGGATATATGTTCATTCATTTGTTTGCTCATAATTTTTTCGAAAACTTTCGAAAGAAATGGAAGTACGGAAATTGGCCTGTATTCTTTATTAGATTTCTGCATTTGCCCATTTCCACAAATCAGGGAAAATAGATTTTGTAAAAATAGTGTTAAAAATATGAGTGATATAGGGTAAAACCTGTGGTAAAATAGCTTTAATAAATATTGGATTCATACCGTCTAGACCAATAGATTTTGACTTTATGGAAAGAAAAGCTTCCAGAACATCCTCCTGGTTAATGCAGGATAAACTAAATAAAGAATCCAGATTGCAATCTGGTAGATTTGCATAAGAGTCAGAACGAAGAGGAGTTGAGTCATTTGAAGTAAATTGTCTATTCAATTCATTTAGTTCAAAAGTGGAAAGATTTACCGATTCACTTTCATCTTTACAACCAATTTTCTTTATCTCTTTCCACATATTTTTAGTATCCATAGCCTCTGAAAATACACGACTATAATAGCGTTGCTTAGCTAACTTTACTTCCCTAGTAACAGATCCACGTGGTGATTTAAAAATTTCATTTGACTGTGTAGTTTTATATCTTTTCCACTTATCGTAAGCAGAATTTCTTTTAACTATTAAATCACAAATATTTTGATTAAACCAAGGCTTAGTAGAAGATTTAACAGTTTTCTTTCTAACCGGTACGTATTTGTCGTATAGGTATGTGGTAGCTTCATAAAAAAAGGATATCTGTTGGTTTAAATCAGGATTAATGTAGATACTGGTCCAATTGATTATATTAATTTCATTTAAAAGAGCATCATAGTTAGTATTCTTGTAATCTCGGAAAGTAATATGCTGTCGTTTTTCATGTTTAAAATAAGGAAGGTTAAAGGTCATATAAATGACGTCATGTTTTGAGAAATTAGGAGAAGAAAACTGGTCATGCACGTCAATAAGGGTACTACTCATTGAAGTGAAGTGAGTGGGGATAGTAGTGTTTACAGCTATAAGCCCAATTGGTTGGAAAAGTGAAATTAGATCAGAATCAATGAGCAAATTTCCATTTAGGTCTCCAGAAAGAATAATATCACTATAAGATAAACAGTTTTCATCTAACATATTAACAACCGGAGAAATATCTAGTGAATCATTAGGCCTATATAAAACACCTATGAGACATTTGCTTACGTCACAAGGAAGTTCAATAAATACAAAATCATATTCTTCATCGATAGATTTGCAAACAAATCGAGAACGTAATTGTTTCTTGCCATACATTGCAACGCCTCCAGCACGTTTACCAGTATTCCTATCAGCTCGAAATAAATCATAGCCGTCTATTTTGACCTGAAAGTTTTTTATCTTATTCGGATTGAACCATGTTTCAGATATACAAATTACATCAATTCCTGAGTTTTCAAAAATGTATCGAAATTCATCAAATTTACAAAAAAGACTTTGAGCATTTAAGCGACAAATTTTTAAACCTTCCTTTTGTTTTCAATTATACGAATCATAGAATGAGTGTTGTATTTGGAACTCGACCGAATATTAGAAGAAGTCATAATATAGTATTAAGCAAATATCAACATCAAATAAGAAATATTCAAAAAATTTAAAATAAAAAGGCATAATAAAAAGGAAAGATATAAAAAAAATACAAAAATAAAAATACAAAAATAAAAATAGGTTATGGAAATAATTACGACAGTTTTAAATTTTAAAATATTACTGGCGAAACCCTTCTACTACAGAAACTGGAAAGTTGTCACGTGTGTTTTTCGATGTTTCGATATTTTCCAGAAAATGCACATTCTCCACACAAAACGCGCTATCGGACTTATGCTATGTTCACACGGACAGCAAGATTCGCGGTTCGCTCTCTCATTCACGGTTCGCTCCCGAATCATGATTGAATCTACATGATTCGCCATACAAAATTTTGAGAGCGAATCTACTTGGTTCAAAATGAACCTAGTAGTGAATCTAGAAACATTGAGTGTCATCTCCAAGTATGATAAGAAATTATCGCTAGTTTATCTGAACTAGCTGTCAAAAATATATAAACAAAGAAAAAAACTGAAAATTAAGTTGTGCAATAAAATAAATAGAAACATTTAACAAATAAAAAGTATATATTTACATATATATATTCAAATAAAAATGGAAAAAATGAAATAGTGAAACGTAAAGTGTAGAAGGATGTCTTCAAATATTTGCACAAAAATATAAACGTCAAAATGAAACAAGAACACTCGTCTGAACACCATTGTTCACAATCATGATTCAGAGAGCGAATCAAGTGGTTCATTTTGCCGTCTGAACATGGTATTAGAGCGTTTGGCATAAATACGGCCACGGCGAGTGTAAACTGATGGGAGTAGTTTTTTCCGTTTTAACTTAATTGCTTCCTTAAGAAGATTGTGGTAAAATCTGGTTAGAGCTTCATTTATTTAGAATGGTTCATTAGAACCATTCTTTTAAAACCAAAAAGACATATAGATTACCTCAATTAAAAAACAAGTAAGAAAATTATAGTCGGTCTAGACCGACTATACGATACCCTATACCATGCGTTTAGAAACCCTATCTCTTAGGGCCAACTAACTGGACATTGAAAATAAGCAAAAACCAAATTTGAGTGGGATTTTTATTAATTTTTTTGGCTGCAGATATGAAAAAGTTCATATCGGATGCTATATCTATAAAGGGACTAGGTCCAAAAATGGACCGATCCTGATCATGTTTGGTAAAGTCTCTTGTATTTTGCAAAAATATGTACAAACAAAATTTGAGATAAATCAGTGCAATATTTTTGTTTTTAATAGATTTAAGTGAAGATCGGGAAGCAGCTCTATATGGGGTCAAAGGCATCATTTTTGGACTATTCATTAGTGGATGTAATGAACGCATAAAAACCCAATTTGAGTAAGATCTATATGACAATTTGGATCTTATGGCAATTTATGTCGATTTCATATGGGTAATTTGTATGGGGGCTAGGTCTGAACATGGACCGATTCTCACCAATTTCAATAGCGTTCATCTTATGGCCGATAAGAGCTTATATACCAAATTTCATCAAAATATATTCATATTTGCGACCTGCAGTTTGATTACAAGCTTTACATGGACACACAGACGGACGGACGGACGGACGGACGGACGGACGGACGGACATTGTTAAATCAACTCAGAAAGTGATTCTGATTCGATCGGTATAATTAAAGATGGGTCTAGGTCAAATATTTTTGGTTGTTACAAACAGCAGCACAAAGTCATTATACCCAAACCACATAGTGGTATAGGGTATAATAAAGTATTATTTTTTAAATGACCAGATGAATAAAGTGCCTGATTTAAAAAATCTTTTGTAGATTTTCCGTAGATTATTTCGAAAAACGATATAATTTACACTCATTATTAAATCTTCAGCAATTCAGCCGAAATTCAGAATACTTGAACCCAAAAATAAATCGTGCAATTATAAATGCAACAATACCAGAATTAGTGTCATTAAATATTTAAATAAGTACAGGTCTAAAAAAAAGTATCACTGATAAAGAAATTTGCATCTGTTTATTTACTTTAATTATAAACAGTTTTATATTTCATCCGTTTAGTTAAGTAATATAAAACTATTTATAATCAAAGTAAATGAATATGCTATCAGCAGCTGGCGATTAAATTAATCTTTTTAAATGGCAGTAAACAATGGTCGAAGTTTGGGAGGGAAGTGCGAGGGCAGAATTATCAAGTTGGCACCAAAATATCTACTAAAGAATTCAAACAATATTTTACAATATTGCTAAATCTATCTCAAACATCACAAGAGTTTCTCTATACGCCTATGTTAGTCGAAGATGATAAACTCAATCACTCTATTATTCTAGGAGAATTAAAACTGGTATTGAAAAACACTAAACTTAATAAAGCCCCTGGAGAAGATGGAATACCGTATGATTTTATTATTAATGCCACTAAAGAATTTCTAAACAATTTAGTAAAATCATAGAACAAAATGTATAAGGATCGTAATATAGATGATGTAGTATTTCCAATATTTACAAAGGGCGACCGTAACATGCCAGGAAACTACAGAAGGACTTCCATCATAAATTGTATTGCAAAGCTAATTATGGACATTTTAAATAAAGGATTATATGAATGGCTTCAAAACAATGATATATTGACAGAGTATCAGGCCAGATTCAGAAGAAGATATTCGATATTAATAACATATATAATCTGGCAGGGATCTTCGACATAAGTTAGCGCAAAAATCGTTAATATATAGATTGTATTCAATCGGAGTTTCATATAAATATGTTAAAATAATCGAAGCTATTTATACGGATATTACAACGGCGGTGTGAAATGGTGAAGAGTCCTCTTAGTACTTTTAAACGAATTTATCCACTTCGATTTTCTTTGCATATCAATGATTTACATGACAGTTTGGGTGGTGGTATGAATGTGGAAAATATAAATATCAGACTGCTAATGTACGCTGATGACAACAACATTTTCGCAGATGATGTAGATACTATACAAGAAATTATAGTTAACTTGGAAGTTTAATGTGATTTTTGGAATCTTGAAATGAATCTTAACCAGTCAGAGATATTGGTATTTGGAAATGGTGCCAGATTAAAATCACAGGAAAAATGGACATTCAGAAGAAACTATAGAAACATAACCAACGAGTATTCCTATATCTGAGTAATTCTTACACCCAAAATGAAATTTACAAAAATATTGAAAAAAGAATACCGCTATAAATTTCACGTGGAATCTTTTTCTAGCCGTTTGCAGATCCATACAAAAGTATGCATCGCAAATGTAGGGTTTTGAACATTTTGAAGAAATAGACAAATTTCAGCGATATTTTATGAAAAAAATTGTAAAACTTCCTGAAAATACACCAAATTACGTTCTAATGCTTGAAACTGGGGCCGTGAATAATTATCTTTACACTTTAGAACTTTATTTGCAATATAAAGTAATAAATAAAATAAATAAAATAAACAAAATAAATAAAATAATAATAAAAAATAATTTTCAAAATTGGAATTTAATGTGGAATACACTAGTTGAGAAATTCTGAAAACTGTCTAATGCTATTGGGACGTCGCACAGTGGACCATATTTTGAGAAGCGGCCAAAAATCATTTTTTTTTTTTTTTTGTTACCTATTTTAAAGTTATGTTACTCATTTGAAAGTAAATACTAGTAAACCTCGGGAGCCAAAAACTTGCGACTCTATCTCAACTATATCACAGCGAACAGGGTCTTCGAAAATGGGCTTTCTCAGTATTTTGCTAAAATTAAAAATTGCTTTGTAAATTTTTATTTTTGAATGACTGTAACTTTTTTGATTTAAAAGATTTTGAAGCGAAATAAATTTTGTATAATTTTGTGGCTTCCATACTATTAATGTTAAAAATGTAAAATCACTGAGTCATTCCGAATCCAAATTTTCCAAATTTTCCGAAAATCTCCTACTTAATAGAGCATAACTCCTGCCAGTCAAAAGCAGTCAGAAAAGATCTTGTACTCTTCTATAGTACGAACCCTCCCCTATACTCCTATACCCCATTATACACCCGCCAGTTTCCGCCCGTGTGCACCAGAACAATTTTTCTGACCCAAGGTTAGATATTTTCTGCAAAATTTATGAATACAAAAGTTGTCCACTATGTGGTTAGGATATATAAAGTTTGAGGTGATGTTTGTAACTGCCAAAAATATTGGACCTTTATCCATTTTTTATTATACGGATCGACTCAAAAACACTTTCTGAGTCGATTAAACGATGTCCGTCCGTCCGTCTGAGTGTTATGAATACAAAAGTTGGTCGTACCGGTGGACCGCGGTGTATTTTTTTGCGTGTCGGTAGAGTTGTCAGGAGTTGTTATGTACTTATAAAAAAGGGTTGAGATATAATGCGCTTAATTGTTACAGGTACATTTACATAGGTATCTTTCAAAAACATTAATAGTCTGAATTAGAGTTATACAGTTTAAATACCTGACAAAATGGGAAACAATTTAAATAACAGGTAAATGGTAAAAAAAAAAAACTATTGCGACATAGCCCTTTAAGATATGAGCAGGTATGCTTCACCTTTTAAAAGGGGTTAGGGTGTGGGGTTTTTATGCTTCTAAAAGTGGTAATAAAAGATACAAATTTTTATTTTACATAATTGCAAGAGAGAGTATTTATAATAATGTTTCCACAATTATTATTCATTACAATTTGTGCAATGGCTAAGTACTGTTACAGAGATCTGGCAAATATTTAGAAGACATTGAAATGCACAAAGGAAAAATTACTAATTTTGCATCGAATTTGAAAAGACGGTACATTGAATGCTCTCATAGCAAGGCAAAGATGTACAAACGTTACCAAGACTGGTTAATAGAGGAACTTATTTTTAAGAGTGCATCTACAACTGCCAACGAAAGTGGAAAAAGGGTCGACCAGCAAAACCAATTGACGGATGTAGTGAAAGATCTCGAAGGCGCAAGCTGGAGAATATCAATGAAGAAATTTCTCAAAGAATTATTAAGGATTAATTTTTGCACCAAATTCAACCAACCCAAAATAAAAAAATATAAAATTGAAATAATTGAAAAAATAGTAGAAGCGAGCCCAAGGCGCACAAGGAGGATTTTGAAAAGCATTCCTACACCAATTGAAGATAAGAAATTTACGCCGAAAGAAGCGTTCGCCCTATTTTTGGATTTGAAATTGACCAAAAATCAATATAAGGAATTGCGGAAGCGAACCAATGAAAAGAATTGTGGGATTTTTCTAGAGTATCGAGATTTAGTTTCTGCCAAAAAAAATGCTTACCTTCACAATCTGCTATTAGTGTCACTTCAACATCAGCAGAAATAAAATTGCAAGATCTCCTTGAACACACTGCAGAACGATTGCTAAATAAGCTTGATACTGATCACTTAAAAAAAATTGGTAATAGCAGCATTACTTTAATTTCTAAATGGAGATGTGATGGATCGCCGAAAATTCACCGAAATTTGCCGAAGTCTCACCTACCAAACAAAAAAAACCGCATATCAAAATTCCAATCCAATCAAAAGTTATAGATTTTTGACCGCCTTCTCGTCAAAGGGTCCACTGTGCGTCGATAAAAGATCGCAAACGCCATTTGCATTTTTTAAAGTAAAATGCACAAAACAGTGCCACAAAAAGCGCTAAAAGAAAATCGCTAAAAAGCGCTAGAATTTTATTTTACTTTTTAAGCGCATATCAATAAAAAAAATGTATAAAATACGTGAAAAATTTTTATTACAACTGTTTATTTTCAGTTTTTATAAAATTTTGTTTTCTTTGCAATTTTGAAGTGAACCAATTTTAGTAGAAACATTTTTTTTTTATACCCTATACCACTATGTGGTTTGGGTATAATGACTTTGTGCTGCTGTTTGTAACAACCAAAAATATTTGACCTACACCCATCTTTAATTATACCGATCGAATCAGAATCACTGTCTGATTCGATTTAACGATGTCCGTCCGTCCGTCCGTCCGTCCGTCTGTTTGTCCATGTAAAGCTTGTAATCAAACTGCAGGTCGCAAATATTAATATATTTTGATGAAATTCGGTACATAAGCTTCTATCGGCCATAGGATGAACGCTATTGAAATTGGTGAGAATCGGTCCATGTTCAGACCTAGCCCCCATACAAATGACCCCTATGAAATCGACTTAAATTGCCTTAAGATCCAAATTATCATATAAATCTTAGTCAAATTGGGTTTGTATGTGTTTATTACATCCATTAATCAGTAGGCCAAAAATGATCCCTATGGGGCAACTCTAAGTCATAGGCCCCATATAGAGCTGCTTCCCGATCTTCACTTAAATCTACTAAAAAACAAAAATATTGCACTGATTCTGCTCAAATTTTGTTTGTATATATTTTTGCAAAACACAAGAGACCTTACCAAACATGGTCTGGATCGGTCGATTTTTGGGCCTAGTTCCCATATAGATATAGCTTCAAACTGAAATTACTCCTATTTCGGCCAGGACAAGGTACCCCAAAAGTTACCCTGTTTTCCAAGAGAATTTTGTCAAAAATCGTTTGAAAGAAAATTCAAGGTGATACGCCCAATAGTTTAGTTTTTATTGAGGGTTAAAGGTGAGTAGTACGGGAACGCATGACAAGGTCCGTAGGGACCTTGTACTGAAATTACAAGAAATCATTAAGACGTAAACTTTATTTTGGCTTTTTTTTAGCTGTTTTATTGTTAGAACACATTTTAAACGAGTTCTTCGAATTTAACATTTGTTTTATTACCTTCTAATACTAATCTCTATTTGTAGATATACGCGGATGTTCAAGCTAGAACACAAGTAGGCAAGGAAAAGGGTATAAATGCGGTTATAGTTTCGTAAGCAGCTGTTTTATTGTTTGAACACATTTCAAACGTGTTCTTCGCATTTACCATTTGTACATATACGCGGATGTTCAAGCTAGAACACAAGTAGGCAACGGGAAGGGTATAAAAGCGGCTCTAGTTTCGTAAACTAAATCATACACAGTTTAGACACTGAAGACTCAACATCTTGTTTGAAATTTCAAAGTGATTGTACGAAGGAAACTAAAAGCGATAAAATAATATGGCAGAATCAAACATTGAAATTGCTGAAATGGTGGTGCGTCGTAGCACATGCTACCAACAAATGTCTGAGGAGGAAAGACGTGCCGTAGATAATCAATTTGCTGATTTTATGAATGCAGAGGATCATGACGAGGAACATGATATTCCGGCATTTGATGCTGAAGAAGATGATGGCGACTTGCCCTTTCTACCAAATTTATCTGCTGTGGACTCCGATGTTGAAAGTGAGGTAGATATAGAAATCAATGAGGAGGTTTACGATGACGACGATTATGAAGAAGAAGAAACACCAACAAGCGAAAGTTATTTTATTGCGAAAGACGGCACCCAATGGAGTAAAAATGCACCACCAACTTCCCATATTCGTGCTCATAACGTGGTCAACTACATAAGGAGGAAACCAGGACCAGTAGAAACCACATATAATGCCTTTACCATATTCCGCTCGCTTTTCACTGAGGACATGGCGTACATAATAATAAGCGAATCTAATCGCAAAGGTAGGGAAATAACACATACATATAATTTGGCAAATCCAACAAACAAAAAGGAATTTAAAACCATCACACTAAAGGAGTTTGATGCCTTCTTGGCTATACTCTTGTATTCTGGACTCAATAAATCAAATAATGAGCCTTCTGCACAGTTATGGGCCCCAACGCGTTGTCCAATATACAAAGCAGCATTGTCGTATAATCGCTTTATGTCCATAAAACAATGCCTTATATTCGATAATGGAATTACGCGATAGCAGCGACTAATCAACAGCAAAACTGCGGCAATTGATAATATTTGGCAAATGTTGCAGTCTAACTTAGCAGCAGCTTACACTCTGCATGATTCACTGACAGTTGATGAGCAGTTATTCCCATACAGAGGCCGTACCCGCTTCACACAATATATTCCGTCGAACCCATATATTCCGTCGAACCCAGCCAAGTATGGTATAAAGGTATGGTGGTTGTGTGACTCAAAATCATTCTATCCTGTCAAAGGAATGATTTATTCTGGTAAATGACCTGACCAGGAGCGTGAAATAAGTCAAGGGCAGAACGTTGTACTTGCTCTTGCGGATTAATATTTGGATTCTGGCCGCACAATTTATGCTGACAATTTCTTCAGTACATTGAACTTGGCGCGTATTTTGATGAGAAAGAAAACTGCATATGTTGGAACAGTACCCTCTAACAAAACATTTGTGTCACGGGAGTTACATAAAAATCGTACGCGGCCAATCAACAGCACATTGTTTGGGTTCAACGAAGGCGATATAGCACTATGCTCATATGTGCCCAGGAAGAATAAATCAGTAATTTTGCTATCTACACAACATCACACTCGCGATGTGAACATGGAAACTGAAAAGAAGAAGCCCTTAGCCATTCTTGATTACAATGCCAACAAATCTGGCGTTGATACTATGGACCAGATGCTTGGTACGTATACATGCAGGCGCTCAACAAAGCGCTGGCCGCTTACCATGTTTTACAATATGCTCGTCATCGCTGCGTTAGCTGCATTCATAATATTCAACGAGATGAAGCCAGTGAAGAGAAGTGACAGACGGCGCTCATTCCTCCTTATGCTTACTAAGCAATTGGCATTACCCAACATTGAAGAACGTGCCCTGAATACTCGCATAACTGCATATCCAAGGATACGGAATGCAATGTAGGAATTTGATGTCAAGGTAAGAATTAAGAATTCTAAAGGTCAAAAGCAGAATAATTATATATATTTTTTCATTTTAGATAGTACCAAGACCAACAGAAGCAGCTGCACTGTCGTTTGCGGTAAGGACAAACAGGCCATCATGTCGACTATGCCGTTCAGAGTACGGTCGTCAACGCAAAACATGGGCCTATTGCTGTTCCTGCAACAATGCAGTTTGTGCAAAGCATTCAAGATTAATGCATCGGTGCTTAACCTGCACTCTAAATGAGGAACAACCATCGCAACAATAGTTTTTTTACGTTTTATTCATTGTAAAACTAAATTTTCATAATAAAATTCATAAAAATTAATTATGTTAGTATAAAAAAAAAATAAATTTAATTTATTTATCAACACTTTAATTAATAAACAATAATAAAATAACAAAACAAAAATTTTAAAATGTCTTTTCATAGAAAATGTCATATCAACAAAAATAGGTCCCTACGGACCTTGTCATACGTTTAAGGGTACCAGAAGTGTTGCTAGACGGAGAGTTAATTACAAAAATACAGAAAATATTTAATAAAAAATGTTAGAAAATAACCAGGAAAACAATAAATACAAAAAAAAAATATAAGTAAATTCAATTAATTAATAAAATTGTTATGCAAAATATTCAAACGGGAATTTTTTAAAATTTGAAGCGTTGCTGTTAAGTTGCTGGGATTGTGAAGCACTGAAGTAGAACTGCCATTCAGATACCAAATAGCGATGACGAGGTAGAATTAATTTTTTTCTCGGTTTGATCTGGCGAACCGGAGATTTTTATACAACTAAAGTGGTTTTGTGATGAAATTTCTTCATGAAGAAACAAAAGAACTCTAATTTTCATCAGATTTTCAAATGATACACCGAAAAGCTTATTCGTGAAGGAAGAAGTTCCATATCTAATTATGCTGTCATAGAAAACATTAATTTTGCCTTTACTAAATGAATCACAACTTGCAAAAAGTTCACACCCGTATAAAATACCGGGAATTAAACACGTTTTAGCTAGAAGTAATCTTATATTTAAGGGAATGAAAGATTAAGTGTGCCACAGAGTTCTGAGCTTCATGTAAGTTTGAACAACAGTCGTATTTATGTGGTTCGACCAAGTTAGAGTGTTATTAAAAGTTACTCAAAGATTTTTTGTTGTTGTAACAAAGTCAATTCCCTCACCATTGATAACTAACTTGCTAGGATTAATGCATAAAACATTTGCTAACGCCCATCTGTACAATTGATTAAGGTCATAGCTAATTTTGTCTATATTTACATATATCAACTCAATTGGGGTGCTCAGAGTGAGTTGTACATCGTCAGCGTACATGTGTATCTTACAATGAGAAAGATAATCTGGTAAATCATTGAGATAACTTGAGAACAAAAATGGCCCTAATACAGATCCTTGCGGTATATCTTTTATAAGATTTAAAGGTTCAGATGACTTGCTATTTATGTATACGGATTGTGTGCGATTTGGGAGATAAGAGGAAATTAGAAGCGTTGATGTTGAGGAAAAATTAACGAAACGTCTTAACTTCATAGAGAGTTTGATGATCAACTGTGTCAAACGCCTTCGTTTGGAAATTTTATAATTAGTAGAACGTTAATTTACAATTTTAGTCCATATTTAGCACTCTTTGAACTTCAGAATTTGAGTATGGGAATGGCAATATATCTATAACTAAACTCTTTTTTTCTTGTCTGACTTTTTAAGTTATATACTTCAAGCCAAAATAAATCAGTCCAGTCTCGACTTTTCCATTTACTTATGCCGTTTTCTTTTCTGACAAAAAATGTCGCCCCTTTTTTGCCCTTTTCTCGAAAAGTGTATTTTTTTATATATTCTGAATTAAGAGCAAACTTATCTTATACATCAATCGAAAGGTCTCAAAGTCGGGCCCTCGTAAATCACAAAAATTCCAGCCATTGACTTCTTTCAGGTCATAGTATGAGAACATTTCCCCATTGTTCCCCTTTTTTGAATATTTTCACCCTATGACTTCCAAGAGGATAATAATCAAAATTTTGTATTTATGAACACAGCACTTTGAGACCTTTCGATTGATATATAATATAAGGTTGCTCTTAATTCAGAATATATAAAAAAAAATACACTACAAAAGGGCGATATTTTTTGTCAGAAAAGAAAACGGCATTAGTTTTAAATTGTTAAGATAAATTTCGTATTCTTCAATTTCTTTTTTACCATTTAAAAATTATTTTATAAAATTAATAAAAATATATGAGAAGTTAGCTCTTATCTCATAAATACGAGATTTCGTGAACTCAAGTAACTATTTTTTGATATTGCTTTTGTCCGATTCTTGAATATTATTGTCAAGATAATTCTTTTCAAAACCATAACTTATATAGCAAATTTCATTAAATGCGGAGTCGATTTCATCCTTCATATAATAAAATTTTTTCATAGGTACAATTGGCGTGCTTGTTAATCTTTTCAGTGTTTGTATATTTAATAAAATTAAGACCAACCCAATAACATAGTGCTTTTTTATAAAAGGCTCTAAATGGAAAATATTCGCTTTTTTAATCATCAAAAAGCACTAAATCTAGCACGGAAAGCGCTCAATTTACATGGCAGTCTGGGAGCATGAAACAATTTTACAGTTTCTCCCATATTTTCTGAATTCCATTGATGAATTCCATGTTAATAAATATATAACTTTACAATAAACTAAACAACAAACAAGTAAGAAAGTAATTTTAGCTCTAGCTTAAAAAAATATTTATAAAAAACATAAAACTTAATAAATAAACATAATAATTATTTACAAATATTATCTAATTTATATATTTTTAGAAAAATATTTTCAACACAAGTATAGGTGTAATATTAATGTACAAAATCACACTTCGAACACATTCACTAAATAAAAGTCGAAACAGCCACAAATGCTTCCGACGTAACTGACAACTAATGAGTACGATTATTGTTGGCATGAGCCTCTTAATTTAGGTGGCCTCTAAACAACTTAATTTAAAATCATACAAAACGAACAATTACTGCAGAAGTGTTTTCGGAATCAACTTATTGTAAGTGGTATGAAATTCATACAATTTTGATGAGATGGAGGTAGGAAAAGAGCTTAATTAAAGCTAAAAATCTAATATGTGAAGAGGGCTCAAACGATTGAATTGAAACAACAAAATAAAAATTACAAATAGCTTTCTTATATATTAAAAGCATTTATGAATAAACTTTGCATTCAAGATTTTTTTCAACATTTTTCTTCTCTCAAACCTCTATAACTAGAGTTCTAATTAACGTAGGCTGTTGACATAGGTCTAAGAACACTCAGTGGATCAAGCTCCTTCTTTTGAGCTATTAACTGCTTAAATTCGTTGGGTTTGAGGAAATTTATGCGCGGAGAATCAACTTTACTTTTACTGTACGTTAACTTATCTTGGCATATTTTGGCATTACTGTACGTTAACTTCTCTTGGCAAATTCGTTGGATTTGAGGAAAGTTATGCGTGGACAATCAACTTTACTTTTACTGTATGTTAACTTCTCTTGGCAAATTTTGGTATTATATTATAAAAATTAATATAATATAATATAATGCTGCGGAGCAGCACGGATTCTCTAGTTTCTATTAAAATTAATTCTCTTCAAACAAAGAAATAATTTTTTTTTATTAAAACTT
Organism: Cordilura impudica; assembly: GCA_963682025.1. NCBI lineage: Eukaryota > Metazoa > Arthropoda > Insecta > Diptera > Scathophagidae > Cordilura > Cordilura impudica. Next base: position 292,594,613 of record OY821517.1, read on the forward strand.
ATATTAAAATCCTAAAGATGAGGAAGGAAATGATACGATTTTATTTCAACCTAAAGAGGTATAAGAAAAGTTTTTAACGTATTTATTATATTATTTTCCCAGAGCAAATTTTGGCAGTGTGATGAGCTGAAGCTAGATCAAGTCAAAATTGAGTTGATTCATCTTGGGTTTGCATAGAATGAATCAGTATTTTTTAAGCAGTCGTTTCTGTACACTTGTATATTAATAGTTCGTGTTGTTCTGAATGAAGATGACTTTTTTCTATATTGACAAATAGCAACCAGACAATATATTGCGAACCAAACTTTTTAACCCTATTAGAAGTTTCTTAACCTGAAAATATCTCTCCTTAAAAAGTAGTATAATTGGGAGCACGGGAAGAGTGCAAAAGTCTGCTTTCACGTACGTTTCCTCATCCATAACAACGTAGCAAATACTCTTTCCTGAAAGTTCATTCATTTTCTTGATCTCTAGTTTTTATGACTTTCTTTTGCTTTTCTAAGACTTCGCTATCTTTCATGTTTTTTTAGCCAACCCCTGTTTTTGGTAATAACTATAACAATCTTCTTTTGTAAGTTCTTACTTCCCGGATAATGGATGTTGTTCTTTGCTTCCTCCATATAGATAAGGTTTAAAAATTTCGTTCCGCAACATAAAATGTACTGGTCGGTTAGATGTTCAATAGTTAGTTAACTTTTGTTGTTCGGATTAATTCAACTTTGCACAAAAACAATAGCCTATAGCCATAGCCTACTTTGAATTTTACGTATTTGCAATGAAACACTCTTAAATTGAAGAGTTTCCTAAATATATTGAAATATTGTTATTGTGCTTGATTGGGCAAAGAGTTCCACAATTTCACAGCACTAACAAAGAACATTCTTGAGGACGACAAATAACTATGATAAGGAATAATTAGATTACACGTACGGCTGGATCTGGAGAAAGTTAATTGGTTGAAAAAATAATCAGGGGTTTGTGTATGAATAACTTTATGTAAAAATATTGAATTACGAATCTTTAGATACGATGTTAAGCTGCATCCCAAAATTTGTGTGGAGTATTGAGATATTCTATCATATTTTCTTTTATTAAAAACATATCTAGCACAGTTGTTAATAGTTATTTGTAATTTATACATTGATGTTGCATCCAGGTCACCAAATACATTAGCACCATAAGTCAAAATGGGCACAATTAATGTTTTCACAAGTTTAAGTTTAATATCGTTTGTAATATATGATGCAGAACGCCAACGTTTTCGAAGGACGTTATACATTCTCTGTATAATGTAATTAATATGATCCTTGCATTCAAACTCAGAGTTAATTACTAATCCAAGATTTTTCACAACTTTAACGTAGTTTACAACTTCATTGTGCATGAAAATACTCGGTAAATTGCCATGAGAACAACCTCCGATGTGAATAGCAAGAGCTTGAGTTTTTGAGGCGATAATTGATAGATTATTATCCAAGGACCAGTGACAAATGTTTCTTAAATCGTCATTTAAACGGCAAACTAAATCCTCAGCCAGGCCAATAGGACGGGATAAATATATTTGTGTATCATCAGCATAAAGGTGAATGTTGGAGCTATGACAACAGTAAACGATGTCATTGATAAATAAACTAAATAGAATTGGACCGAGAATTGAACCCTGTGGTACACCCGAGCAAACCCGTTTCATTGTAGAGAATGATGACTTAGAATTAACTCTTTGATAACGATCAGACAGGTATGCCCCGATGAGATTAGACGCATACCTGCTGAACCCAAAGTAATTTATAAGTTTTAGTAACAAGACTTCATGATTGACGGTATCAAACGCTTTCGAAAAATCAATTAGAACTGCAATTGTGAGATCACCTCTATCGAATGATGGACGAATGTCTTCAATAACCTTCAGTAGGGCAGTACTACAGCTCCTTCCAGCTCTATAACCCGATTGTTTATCAGAAAGCAAGTTTTTTTTTTCAAATAAATGTTTAGAAATATGTTTGGAAATTAGGCGTTCGAATGATTTAGACAACGATGAGAGAATACTAATGGGTCGATAGTCTTGGGGACCAGAAGGTCGATTATTTTTAGCAACTGGTATGATATTGGCGATTTTCCAATGATTAGGAAAATTTGATGTAGTAACGATATGGTCAAAAATGTGTGTTAAAGCTGGTAGTATATCATATCCAACAGCAGCTGATTTTAAAGATGATATGGATTTCCCAATTTCTTCGGCAGTAAATGATTCAAAATAAAATAAATCTCCTTCATACATTATGTTTTCATTTATTTGAAAAGAGTTAGCATCATTTCTAATATTTGATCTCAAAAAGAAATTATTCATTCATTCCACGTAATATTCACAGCATCAAGGCTTAGTTGTTGAACATTAATTTTTTTGAAATCACGAAAATAAAAATGGGTTTCTGCTTCGTAGTAGTTTAAGTCAATATCATATACAAGGAATAGCATATCGTGATCGGAAATACCAGCTAGTGAAAACTGATCAAAATGAATAGTAGATGAAGCATTAGAGCTACACATAAGATCCAATAATGCAGGTTTAACATTAGGGGGCAAACCGTGTGTACCAAGAGTTAATAACGTTTAATCCACAAGAGTTTAAACCATTTAATAAATTTCTTGACTTCGCATTGTCCAACGACAAATCGATGTTAACATCTCCGCACACAATAATATTTTCGTATTGAATCGTACAAGCAATTAATTTTTCAAAAAAGTTTTCAAGGTTATTCTTTTTGTGAGGATTATAGATACACACAATACAGCATTTTATATTATTAGAGTCCTCCAATTCTATGCCAAGGTATTCAATTACGTCATCATCCTCTGATTTTAGAATAATTTTAGATTTTAAACCTTTTTTATGATAAATTGCAATTCCACCACCTTTTGCTCCAGTCTTTCTATCACGACGAATCATATTAAAATTTAGCAGATTACATACATCACATCAGTATTAAAATCAAACCACGTTTCAGTAACGCAAATTACATCAATTGAACAATTTGACAGAATATAGTTCAAATAGTCGATCTTGGTGTTTTAATCAAGGTTCAGAAAATACACACATGTAATACACAATGTTCTGTTCAAAAGCAGCCAACACATATCTTTATTTTCATATCAATTATGTTTGTTTTTAAATTTTCTTTGGTGCCCAACACAACCATGACTGTGTTCGTTTTAATATTTCGTTATTTACACGAACATTTTTAAGTCGTGTTTAAAATATAACTGAACTCGAACCTATTTATTGTACATGTTCTGTTTTTTCTTACTACACGAGCCACAACACGACTTAAAATATAACTGAACTCGAACCTGTTTATTGTACATGTTCTGTTTTTTTTTTTTTCAGTACACGTACCAGAACATGAACTTCAAATAAAGCAACACTCAAAAATGTGTGCTTTATGTGTGATTGAAACAAAAAGTACGTGATACAAAAATGTTCGTGTAAATAACGAAATATTAAAACGAACACAGTCATGGTTGTGTTGGGCACCGAAGAAAATTTAAAAACAAACATAATTGATATGAAAATAAAAATATGTGTGTGTTGGTCTAAGTTATGTTTGTTTACATATATGTACGAGTTTTTTATTCAGTGTGTGTTTTTTTCTGAACTCTGGTTTTAATACGTTTGTATTAAAACCCTTTCCGAAATTCATGGCATGGCTTTAGTCGGCTTAGACCGACTTTATTTTGTATAGTTGTTTTATTTTTAATTTTAGTATTCATTTCATAAAACAAACCATAAATACATAATCAAATTTATTTATAATTTATATAGAACTATTCACATTATTTTATTTATACTTGTAAATCACATTAGGAGGTTTAACAGTTTATTGTTTAGTAAATTATTGTAGTAGTTTTTTTAACGAAAAAAATTGTTTGCTTTGTTTATGATAAAGTCATTAAAAAAAAAATTACCATTTCAAATATATTTTTTGGAAGAATGTGTAGTAGAGCCAAATAAAGACTTTTTAAAGAAAAAAATCAGAGCTACTTTGTGAATATTTTTATAACACCGATTTCATTAAATTCGAAGTGGGTTATGGGCCAAACCAAAAAAAAAGTAAATTACATTTTTTAAAGCGAAATATTGAATAACCTCATTCGGTTTACATATTAACTATTTTATGTGATTTTTTTTTTTTGAGCAAAAAATAAATGATTTGGAAAGGTGTTGAAAAAATGTGGAATAAACATCAGTACGGTTTAAAAATGCAAGGAACAGAATGACTTAAAATAGCGAAAGAAATCAAAAGGTGCCAAAATTCTCAGAAAAAAAAAGAATAACATAATGCATCACACACATAGACGACTGCGGCTACACGACAGCACGACTACAAATGCTGCTGGCAGTCGGGTAGTCAGCTACTTAATTTTTTTGAAAACAAAGCAACATATAACAATAATATAAACAGCTATTTTTTACAATTATAAAAATTTCTTTTACTTTATTAATATAGAAGAACATGCATGATTCTATATAAACTTGACTTAAATATACAATTACTTATTTATAATGCATTATTATAACGTAAAAATAAATAAATAAATTTATTTAACCGCATTTGATTATTAATGGAATTATAGCATTTCATTTTGCGAAATAAAATATTTCATAGCACTAATTTGTTTTACATAATTTGTTATATTGTCAACACTATTTTTGTTTTGTAGCCAAGAAAAATAGAAATTGTCCTAAGTTGACTACAGCTACAAAAGTTGTCGTGTAGCCGTGTAGCTGTGTTGTTGTCAAAATAATCGTTTTCATATAAACGTGTGTATTTTATTTTTCACAGGCTGTAGTCGTGAGCCGCTGTCGTCTATGTGTTTCATGCATAAAAACTACACCAAGAATGTTGTATGAACTTTTGGGAAAGAAAGTTTGCTGCGTTGTTATGGATGGCGAAAGGTACATTATATTATACTAGTTTTGAAATAGAAATGTTTTCATATTCGGAAACGTCTATTGATGTTGATGAATATGGTTCGTAATATCTTGGCTCGCACCATTTTTCTCAATACGGCAGAAAGTCATACTCATTTACATCTGGAACTATTAATACAAAATTGTACAGGAATGAATGCTTAGCAGCGATGCCAATTTAGCGTTTTTATCGCATTTTTGGTGCATTTTATAAGTGCTTTTAGCATCCTTTAACTACAACAGTTAAACAAAATGTTAAGCAAAATTGTAAATATTTGAACTAAGTATATTTATATAACATACTAGATTGGCCTTCATTTTATCAGATGTACAAAAATTTTAAAAATTAACAGGCAGAATAATTCCATCAGAATGATGCGATCTAGATTTTACTTTGCTGTTTTGGTTATAGTTTTGAAACAAAATTGATGAATCACCAAAAGAAAATATCGAACAAGAGTTTATTGAGTTCCCAAAATCTCTAATTTTCTCTGTAAAAATTCCATCATTCATTTATCCAAAAAAAATTATGATGATGTTGCTAATTTAATCAAATAAATCGAAGAAGCCGAAAAATGCCTTAAGAAGACAGAACTGATTTATTTTGGATTTAAGTAAGTAAATTAATATACGTTTTTTAAATTATCAAGATTCGTTATAGATATATTCACTTTTACATACTCCAACGCTGAAGGAATGTTCATTGAAATTAATTTTTTTTTAATTCTTTAATACATAATTCCTTTAATTCTTTAATGCCATCAAATGTTTGTGCAAAAATAAATTAAAAAGTTAAAACAAAACATAAAAACAATATTATAGCCTTAAAATGGGGCGATAAGTTTTTATTTCAAAATTAAAAGTGTTCAGGGTATAATGAGTTTGTGCTAATGTTTGTAACTAGCATAAATATCTGAGTAAGACCCACCTTTAATTATACTGATCGACTTAAAATCATTTTCTCATCTGATTTAGCGATTTCCGTCCGTCCGTATGTAAAGTTTGTGCCCATGTAAACTTTGTAGTCAAACTACAGGTCGCAAATATGAATAAATGTTGATGAAATTTTGTATATAAGCCACAGGACGGACGTTATTAGTGCTCTCAAAATAAAACATTTTATACTTTCCGATCTTCTCATAAAACTATTATTTACCGATCGCGAGTGGATAATGTTTTAATTTTTAGATGTACGTGTTGAAGAACATGTTCTGTTTTTAGCAGTACACGTGCAAGAAAACGAACTTAAAATAAAGCTATACTCGAATCTGTGTGGTTTATGTGTGTTCGAAACAAAAAATACGTGATAGAAAAATGTTCGTGTAGATAACGAAATATTAAAACGAAACACAGTCATGATTGTGTTCGGCACCGTACAAAATTCAGAAACACACATAATATGAAAATAAAAATATGTGTTCATTGGTCTGAGCTATGTTTGTTTAGATATATGTACGAGTTTTTTATTCAGTGTGAGTTTTTTTCTGAACTCTGATATATACCCTCTGCACAGTGGTGTGGAGGGTGTAAAAATATATAAATAACATTCATAGCTTACTTTGAATTTCACAAATTTGAAGCGTTACATTTCTTATCTTTAAAATGTATATCATATTGTTGTCCATGGAACCTTAGAACCTGTATCTATTCGATCGTCAAATGAAATATGAAATTTAAGTACGTTATTTGTGAATATCCTTGCTATTGGAAATGCATCATCAACGGGTACAGCACGAGAAAATACATAAATATGGGCTTGCATAAAAAACATATTGTAAAATGCACATAAAAAAAATTAAAATTGAATTGATAAGCAATATTATTTGCTTGTGTATTTTTTAAATAAATTTACTGGCTTGATTAACCAAAACAATGTGCAAAATAAACAAAATTAAATAAAATTATTTAATTAAATTCTTCTTGTAAGAACCAAACAACTTTTAATAAAACCGCTTTTTATAGTTTTACCAAAAAAAAGAAATAATTTTATTTTGTCAACTAATCGAATTTCGAGGTCATTTCGACAACTCCGCGACTTTTTAAACTTCCCTGCAAGTAATTTAAAAATCAAAATATCGTCTATCAATTAAAATTTGTTAATGGAATTCTTTTGAGCAAGTTTGTGATTAACAGCCATTGAAAGCAGACAAACCTCGGGAATTTTTGCAAAAATGGAAAAAGTTTCATTTTTACAGCTCATAAAGTATTATTTTTTTGCGGAAAAAAAACATTATTGAAACCAAGAAATGACTTGGTAAACACTGCACCATCAACTTCAAGTGGTTTACTGAATTCCGTTATGGTCGTACCAGAAGTATTAGCGCCGAACTTTAAGGTCGCCCGAAAAAGGTAATTACGCCAGAAATCGTCGATTAAATCCATGGAATGATATTGGACGATCGAAGAATGAAGTGGCTGAGGCATCTCAACTGAGCGATAACGTCACATTTTACATGTGTGACCACTCCAATGGAGTGTTTAACGATATTCAACACACCAGCGATCAATGAAATGTCAAAGCAATGGACTTCTCGAGGTGAACGTGAATCAAAGAGGGCTAAGGTGGGTCTGTTGACAAAGAAGGTCATGGCGAATAATTAAAATTAAACAACTCACATATATAATATAAAAAAAGAAAAAACAAATATTCGCAACAACAAATTATAAACAAACACTGCTTGTTAAATTTTTTAAATATATTTTTTTTTGCCTTTATGATTTTGTAAGGTAAGCATAAACCTATAGACAAAATGATACACAAACAAACACACAACATATTGGATTCTCATACATATGAGTAGCTCTAGTAAAAAAAAATAACAATAGTAACAAATAGCAGAAATGCCTACATTACTGTTGTTGCTACAGTATGTGAAAATGTAGTAAACAAAAATATACACTTGGCGTCAAAAGTATCCCACCACCGGGTACGATCAAATTCAATGTCAATAACAAACAGCGATATAAAAATAAATTTTTGAAATCAACTTCAAAGCAAAGAACAAGTGCCAACAATATGAGTCTAGAACTACCCGAAATAGAAAAAATGACAGGAAGTGGACGCCTCGAAAATGTTCCAGAAAGACCAAAAGTCCAAATGGGTATTGATCGATACATTGTAGTTATGGGTAAGAAAAGGCAAAGAAGCCCTAAATCGACAAACACCGCTCCTGGTGCGAGAATGTTCAAATATGATAAATCCGAAATCGCTTTTCTTGTAATCACCACCGTTAGGTTCAACAAGCTACCGCCAGACTACTTAAGGGAGAAAGACCAATTAAAAGGCTAGTTTAATTAATCGGTGAAGAGGCATTTTACGTCATCCCTATAAAACGCGGCGTGATTGACGAGATAAAAATTCAAGTTAATCAGGAAAATGATTACCGTACTGTAGTTTCGGAGTTTGAAACTCAAAATAAAAATTTCTACAGATACCAACTAAAAAGTGCGAAAGGCCTCCAGGTAGTGGTAAAAGGTATAGATTTTCATGTGGATCCAGAAGAGGTAAAACTAGACCCGCTAATAAATCATTTTAAAGTAAAAATGTTACTAACGTTAAAAATAGAGAGCGAGTCTCCCAACCACTGTTTCGTGTGGAACTGGATCCAGGAGACGTGAAATTAAAAAGAATAAAGTACTCCCCAACTATAGCTTAAGAAATTAGCTGCACCGAAGAGTTACCGCAGAGGAACCACACAAGCGAGCTGGGCCCATCCAATGCCTCAATTGCCAGGAATATGGCTACACCAAAATATATTGCAAGTTACGCAATATGCGTCTGCAGCATATTTTGATTTGCAACTGGAGATTTTTAAAAGAAAGTTAAATATTTTGCGTAATTGCAAATATACGCAAAATGGTTTTTTTGGAATCCACAAGCTGAAACCCTATAGTAAGTTACTATGGAAAAAGTTTTACCCAATCTCACCCAATAACACTTTGAAACTCTATATTTATTTCAAAAATACCCATTAAAATATTTCTAAAACCGTTTTCTAAAAAAAAAAATACCAAGAAGATAGTCCAATATTTGAAGTTTAAGCTTTCCTTTAAAAAAAATTTTGACGTTAGAAGAAGCAACCAAAAAAATATACTTGAAACTCGTAGTTTTTACTTTTTGCACTTAATTAGCGAAAATTATTGAACTTTGAGGAAGTATAACAAAAAAAGTAAACAACATGGACACATTTTTTTTGACAGCAATTGATGGCGAATTTTATCTGCTTTAACCCGGTACCAAAACTTATTACAATATATTAATTTCAACTTTTGAATTAATCATCACTTTTGACACATTTCAATCCGGTGACTACAACGCTAAGCACACGTTCTGGGGATCTCGTCTCATCACACCAAAGGGTCGCATTTTGCTTGACACAATTACCAAAATGCGTTTGAATGTCGTTTCAAGTGGACAGCCAACTTACTGGCCAACAGATCGCCGAAAAATATCTGATGTTATTGATTTTGTAGTGGTACAGGGTGTGCCCAGTGAAATGACCCAAGTTGAAGCATCTTTAGACTTGTCTTCAGACCACTCACCTGCTATTGTCACTATACATTCTCATATAACCTCATCACTCACTTGTGATTTAACGACAACAACCACACGTATTAACTGGTTGAAATACAAAAAAAAAATAGAATGCTCATTGCACAGGAAATATTCCATTAAAAACGCCTGCTGACATAGATGACTCTATTAGAATGTTTGAGGCAAAGCTAAATCTTCAGGTGAGATATAATAAAATTTATTCAGCCGATGTAGAACGGCTATTATCTTAAAAAAGAAGAGTTCGTAGAGAATGGCAACGCTACAGATCCCCTCAGCTAAAGTCTAGGCTGAAGGAATGTTCTAAACAGCTTAAGCACTACTAGATTACCAAGAAACCGCTTCTCTGAATGGGCTCGACGCAACACCACAAACAGACTATTCACTATGGCGGGCAGCCAGAGGCCTCAAAAGACCGGTGATATATAAGCCTCCATAGCTGGGTTCAAATGGGCAAGAACTGACGCTGAAAAAGGTACTCTGTTTATAAACCACTTGCAGAAAGTATATACTCCAAATACTTCTGATACTATAGTAGAGCCGCCACCAGTACTCGCTATACCAGATGTTACCTTGAGGTTCAATATTCGGGAGAATAAATTCAAAAAATAATTCTATTTATTTTTAATGCTACTCTGCGCCTCAAATGCCATCCCGCAGAATGGAAGGATTCGCTGATTACTGTGATACATAAGCCAGGCAAATATCATACGAAGGTGGAATTCTATAGGTCTATAAGCATTTTGTCTAACATGTCACAACTATTTGAAAAGCTACTTATGAGTATGCTAACACCCATACTGAATGGTACTGGACGAACAAACTCATAGACTCGTGAGCGTTGTTAGAAAAACTTTCAAAAAAAGAAATATTGTTCTGCGCTCTACATCGATGTTTCGCAGGCATTTGATAAAGTATGGCACGAAGGTTTAATACATAAACTAAAGCAAAACCCACTCTTAAGCTTTTACAAAGCTATTTAACTGAGCGAAAATTTTTTGTTGTGGAAGGTAATTAGCCAAGCCCTCCGCAGCCGATTGAAGCCGAAGTTCCTCAAGGCAGCATCCTCGGTCCGGTATTATATCTTATATATGCCTCTGACTTACCGGTAAGCAGTAAAATACATTTATCAATGTTCGCTAATGATGCTGCTTTTCTAAGTGCTCACAAAAGCCATCAAGAAGCTTCCCGCAAACTGCAGAGCAAAAATGTCAGCATATTGCTTTTATATTGTGCAGAGAAACATGCCCGCCTATACAAATCAATAACCAAACTATACCTCAACACACTGAAATAAAATATCTCGGTGTGCATCTAGATCGGCGTCTAACTCTATCCTAAAACCAATATGGTCATACGGTATCCAGTTATGGGGCACTGCATCAAATGCGACAAAATAATGGCCTCCGCACGATTACATCAGCCCACTTGTATGTTAGAAATAAGCGAATTTATAAAGATCTAGATGTCCCGATGGTTAAGACTGTGTTTTCAAAACATGTGACAAGATACATAAAAAAACTTGAGTTACACCCAATTCCCTTAGCCCGCAACATCGTTAACTTTAGAAGCCACACTTGGCTGAGAAGGAGGGAGACTCTTACTCTCAGCCGATCACAAGAGACGTAAGACTACCTAAGAACCAACCGCAGAAACAAATATTTTTGCCTGCATTGGCTGGACTTAAAAATTATAGTTTTAGAGTTAAGATTTGATTATTTATTATTATTTCAATTTTATAGAAGACTAGATGTAACTCGGTGTGCTTCGCTACACCGCCCCCTTCCGAATTGTTACGAAAAGGCTCACGCAAGGCTCTCACTAACACAATAATTCAGATATATCACATTAAATATTAAGTTTGTATAGGGGTACCATGCGCATTTGTCCAATCCCGCCCTTTTTTTTGTCTGACTACTCACGTTAATAAGAGATGACCTAAGATAAATTTTCAAAGCTCTCTCTATCATAGTACTTTATATATATGATATTAAAAATTTACTTTGTATGGGAGGTGCCACGCCCACTAAAAATATTAAAATCAGTGAAAATTTCAGGAAGATCAGATAAGTCGTTACGGAGATTACCTCCTACAAACAAACAAACACATTACCTCTTTATTATGCTAAGTATAGATCATTAATATAGATTCTTTTATTTTGATACTTACTGATATAAAATGTTTTTTGTTTTTTTTAATTCGGTACAACAATTATCAGATTTTTCGGCGTTCCTGTCCTGGAGAAGAGAAGAACATGGATTTTCCAAATTCGATCTGGCACCACTCAACTATTGGCTTTGAACTTAAAATATCACTTGGCAATTTTTATTTTTAGCGATTTTTGATTTTGCCCATTTTTGATTTTGAAGATTTTTGTTTTTGGGCGATTTTTATTTTTCGCGATTTTTGGGTTTGGCGATTTTTGATTTTGACAATATATTTTTCACGACAAATCACATTGATAACTAATGTACTTGTCAAATGACTGTTGCTTTCGTAGTACATCATATTTTTGATATAGGAGGTGCCACGCCCACTTATCCCATCCCGCCCAATTTTTATTGGACTACTCACATTAATATCTGATGGACTCGTGCAAAATGTCAAGCCTTTCCCAGTTATATGATATTAGATATCTACTTTGCATGGGCGGTGCTACGCCCACTGCTTCTATCACGCCAATTTTTTTGTTCGACTAATCACACAAAGAACCTATGGGCTCACGCAAAGCCACAAAGCACTCTCTTTTACAGTACTCCAAATATATGACATTAAATAGTTACTTTGCATGGGGAGTTCCACGCCCATTGGTGTGAACCCGCCAATTTTTTGTCTGACTACTCATACTAAGATCTGATGGTGTCGTGCAAAGTGCCAAAGCTTCCCTCTTTTAGTACATCAGTTATATGATATCATATATTTACTTTGTACGGGCGGTGCCACGCCCACTGCTCCGATCACGCCCATTTTTTGTCTAACTAATCATATGAATAACTTATGGGTTCACACAAAGTCCCAAGACTCTCACTATAACAGTACTCCAGATATATGGCATTTTATATTTTATTTGTATGGCAGGTGCCACGCCTATTGGTCCGATAGTGCCCATTTTTGGTCTGACTGCTCACATTAATAATAGGTGCCATCAGACAAATTTTAAAAGCTCTCTCTATCATAGTACTCGAGATATATAACATTGAATTATTACTTGTATGGAAGGTACCACGCCCACTTCTCCTACTAACATTAACAATAACTGACCTCACACAAATTTGCAAAGCTCTCCCTGTCATAGTACTCAATATATGTATATGATATTAAAAATTTACTTGTGTGGGAGGTGCCACGCCCACTAAAAATATTAAAAAAATTATAGCCTATAGCACTTCCCATATCCGCAGTAAGACTCTGTGAAAACTTCAGGAAGATCAGATGGCTAGTTACGAAGATTACCCCCTACAAACAAACAAACAAACAAACACTCATTACCTCTTTATTATATTGGTATAGATTTGTATGGCAGGTGCCACGCCTATTGGTCCGATAGTGCCCATTTTTTGTCCGACTGTACACATTAATAATAGGTGCCATCAGACAAATTTGAAAAACTCTCTCCATCATAGTACTCGAGATATATAACATTGAATTATTACTTGTACGGGAGGTACCACGCCCACTTCTCCGATCCGGCCCATTTCCGGCGTGGCTACTAATATTAACAATAGGTGACCTCACACAAATTTGCAAAGCTCTCCCTGTCATAGTAGAGGTGCCACGCCCACTAAAAATATTTAAAAAAATTATAGCCTATAGCACTTCCCATATCAGCAGTAAGACTCTATGAAAATTTCAGGAAGATCAGATAGCTAGTTACGGAGATTACCCCCTACAAACAAACAAACAAACAAACACACATTACCTCTTTATTATATTAGTATAGATACAATAAATAAAAAAAACTATGTGAGTCGGATCACAGGGGAGATGTGTAAACATCGAGCAATTAAAGATTTTTTTTAAGTTGGAAGTGCTTATGCTTTCAGGATATTTTTTCAATTTAGAGTTGTTATGCATTTAGCCTAGTTTAATTTGCTGTTATTCTTGTATATTGTTATATTTGTGATTGTGTTATACTTTTTGGTTGTTGAATTAGTTGTTATACTTCGATATTGTTATATTTGTAATAGTGTTATTCTTGAGGGTTGTTGAATTAGCTTCAATAATTTTATTGCACCAATACACTCATAATTCACACCGTTTTGTCTTACTCTGTTTTTGTGATTGTATTGTGAGACAGATTTTTACCCCCCTGAGCGTATAGATGTTTACACATCAAAATAACCGCAAAAAAATTCACAAAATAAACCATTTACCAGGGTAAACTTAGGATAATATTGTTAGTCATTATTTCGAACAAGTTGGTATTTAAAATGGGGTAAAGCGGACATCATTGTGCCAAGATATAACCTAAAATATGGAACTCCTCCAAAAAAAAAGACTAAAAGTTCAGTGTGTTTGTTTTAATAATTTAATGTTAAGTTTATTAAATTGTTAAATTTTTCAAATATTTTGTTTGTGCAATAAGTCGAGATATTAATGTAAAAGTATAACCCGGCATAGCCGCATTGAACACTCTTACTGGTTTTGTTTCAATTTATTTGTGGTCGGTATTGGCTAATATCATTCAGTGTCGCATCTGCATTATTTTTAAATATTATTTTTTTTTTTGTATATATTACAATTTTGTTCATGTGTAAAGCTTTGTTTATATTTTTTTGTTGTATGTGGTTTTGCATAATTAAATAAAATATAAAATTGTGGCAGTGATCCTTTTAGAATTTTATTTAATTTATTTAAAGAATTACAGACCTCACAAAATATAAAATAATATATATACAAAAAATACATATACAAAAAAAATATATATACAAAAATATATAAATAAAACAATATATACATTTATATGTTTATGTTTTTTTTACTCTCTTTATTTTAACTCGTAGTTTCTGTTTGTCTGGCGGAAAATTTTGGATCGATTTTTAACCCTTTTGCCGTGATCCAATCGAGCTGAAACTTTACAGGCAGACTCATGACGACTATCTTACAAATTTTCGGATCGGATCCTCCCATACAAAATAGTTATTCAAAAATATATAGTTATTATAAAATATCTAAAGTTCTATAACCAGGAAAGCTTTGAAAATTGGAGTGAGTTCAACTATTGTTAATGGGCGAGATCGAATCAGGGGCATGGCACCTCCCATAAAAATAATTATTCAATATCAAATATCTCGAGTTCTATAACAGGAGAAGCTTTGAAAATTGGTGTGAGGTCATCTAATAGTCGTACCGAAAATCGGCGGGATTGGATCAGGGGGGTAGCACTCCTATACAATATAATTATAATTTAATTATAGTATAATTTTGGATTTTTCGAAATTTTAACGGTTTTTTATTTTCAGTCAATACATTATATAATTATATACATGATGGTAAACTTAATTTACAAAGAAAGGGAGTATAATAAAAGCTTAGTTTTTATGGGTTAGTTTTTGTATAATTTAATAACCAATATTAAATTATTAATTCTGAATAACAAACAAAATAAAACAAAGCAAAGGAAGACCACTCTTTTACCATCATTATTTTCGAGGAAATATGGTTCAATCATGTCTCCAGCGCAAAATTCCCAACAAACATTGTGGATGCATTTTTTTTGGCAATTTTGGCGATTAGCAAAGCCATCAGGGTGAAATTTTGGCTCATTGCTTAGGATGATTTTGTTCAAAAAATCAGTATCCACTTCTTGATGTTCAATAATCCATTCAACGAACTCTCCTTCTTGTGTCAATTGAACTTTATAAACGTGGAAGCTCAGACCTTTAGAGAATATATGCTGCAGAGAGCTTCTTGAGCTTCAATATTGACATCTGAACGGCTTGTTGGAGCCAGCCAATTTTTGTAAACATGGAAAAAAAATTGGTCACCGTTATGTAATTCAATACTTTCATGTGAAAGGTCTCAGCCAGAATCTATAAAGTTCGAATTGCTTCATCACGAACCTCATTCGCCAGAATTAACTCCCTCGTATTATTTTCTATTTCCAAACTTGAAAAATGGCTAGTTGGTAAAATATTTGCCAGAAATGAAAAGGTGTAGTCTGCTATTGATGGCTATTTTTTCCCACTATCGCTGGGAAAAGTGTTGTGTTTTTTTTGTCAAGTCTGCGACCGTCCTCGCATGAACTAAGGTTTTGAGTTAAAATCTCGAGAGTAACAAAAACAAAAAATAATATCTGGATTTATTTAAAATAAATGTTAACAAAATATTTAAAACAGTAAACAATTTGATAATCTTAATACTAAATTATTACAACAAACAGACTAAGGTGTCTCAATATTTTAAGTAATATCTTGGCACAGTGTTGCCCGATATAACCCATTTTAAATCCCAACTTGCATGAAATAATGAAAAACAATATTATTCTAAGTTTACCCTGGTAAATGGTTTATTTTGTGAATGAGCGAGATTTCAACAGGCAGACAGACGGAGATCGATGTATCGACTCGAGTTTAATTAATCAGGAATATGTATACTTTATGGAGTTGTAAAATTCATTTTTCGATGCGTTACAAACGGAATGACTAGCTGATATATATATCCTCTGCACTTCAAAGAAGTGTTTGGCGATGTTCAACCGTAGTCCGTACAACACACCAGAGACCAAGGAACAGCCAAAGCAGTGTGACAGTCATGGTGACAGTCTTATTGGGATGCATTCACATTGATTACTTTCAAAAGGTAAAACCATTACCGGCGAATATTATTAATAACTGTTGGACTGACTTGACATTGAGGGGTGACAGGTAGGAACCCAGTTCGGATACGAAGCCTTACCAAAGGCGCTAAAATGATACCACGGGTAAGTCATATTAGCCCAATGAAGATGATTCGTCGATTCTCTTGAGGTAGATGATCAGAAAAGTAACATACACAGAAGATGGCTGGCTGGGAGGTGTCAAAGCCTGGTTGCTCACATCCCATAAATTTGTGATACCCGGTGGTTGTGTTGGATATGTAGAACATGCGTTGAACCGTATTCTAGATGCTGTCGAAGTGGACGTCCTCAGTGGAGATAGCTGTGAATAGTGTAGTAGAGAAGAGTGTTGGGTGGTTTGAGAGGACATGAGTTGAATCTGAATTCGGAGGGCTATTGATGTCATCTCACATGTATGGCCATGAAGATTATGGATATAGCAGGAAGAAGGGATGTACACAAAAGTGTTAGATGCCGGCACATGAGTTGTGAGGAGTCCAGGAATGTCTGAGTAAGCTTAACGTCACTGACAAGATTGCATTATGGATGAGTCGGATACGAGAGCGTTATTTGTTGGTTGGACAAGTGTTGGAAAGTAGTGTATGTTCTTGTCCGGGTTGTCAAGGCTTTATTATCTGTGGTGAATCCTCAAAATGACTTTTTGGGAACGGCCCTTCGGGGAGTTTAGTTGTAGCTGTGGTGGTCTAAAATCGTAGGAAGAGCACAGCTCGATGTGGAGTTGCGTTCAACCGGCTGCTGTGACCCATAGAACAGCAGAGTTTTAGATCGGCTCAAGAGGTGAAGAACTTGCCAAACACATCTTTCTGAATAGTAACCTTCTTATGACGGGGCGGTGATAGGCGCATTGTATCTTACCCAGTGTTAAGGGCACCGGGAAAGTGTTCTTCCACCCTGACAGCATATTCATCAGAGGGCAAATCGTCGCATTTGATATCGAGTAAAATCAATCGGACTTCCATACTTTGGTTTATTATGTGAAGAAGACGGACAATCGGCAGACCTCGTTTCACTTTAACTATTAACTATGGACCATAACTCGTTAGCTGTGACAGAGTAAAATTACTCTTAGACCCAGTTTTTGAGATATCAGTTAAACCTAGTTTTGTTAAACCCAGAATTTATTCATCAATTCTTTTATGAATTTGGACATGTCTGAAAGAATTAATTCTCGGTTTAACTAAACTAGGTTTAACTGACATCTCAAAAACTGGGCCTTAGTGTTTTATTTTGGAAATTAAAAAAATTATTTAGATCGAAAAATTTCGATAACGAATGCGACGATTCGACCCCAGATTTAACTCTCTTCGACTACTTCCTGTTTCCAAAGCTGAAGAAATGTTTCGGCGCTAAGAAATTTGAGTCAAATGAAAAGATCATCACTGAAACAAATGTCTATTTTGAAGACCTTGAGAAAACTTATAATTTGGAAGTAATATCAAAAATTGGTACAACGCTGGACATTTTATTCAAAATGTCACTGATTATCAACCGGCACGAGCACCTGCATTACAGAAAAAAATTTATATTCAAGTTCAGCAAAGGCGATTACCATCATTTGAAAAGTATTGTACTTAATAAAAACGTTTAAATTATTTAAACATATTATAGTCATAAATTTTAAATTTATTCTTTCCATTGTTTTCTTAACATAATATTTTCGAACAATTGCGTACTTTTTTGTTTTAACTAGTATAACGTTTCTCTTCATTTAGAAAACTTGATTACCTTGATGATGACTGTTCAGCATGAATAGAGATAGATACTTCTTAAAAAAAATAAAAATACAAATTTTATTACGTGTTTTCATCATTTACAGATTCAAAAAAAATATATAAATGAAAATATGTCGCTATATGTAGTTACTGAAAGCCGAAAACGTTGTAAAAACTAAATGCAGTCTTCTTTCGATAGAAGAATACCAAAAAAAATGTATTATGTTTTGTATTTCTATAATATTAATGGGCTAGGCGATTTCTTGCGACCGATGTTTTGTCTACCGTTTTATCCCGATTTTGACCAAGCGTATATTATTTGAAGTCGTTTTGATGATTTATTTACAGATGTTTTAATTTTTCCTTTATTTTGAGTAAATTGCATTTACACATACATAAAATTATACATATTCTATGTGTGTTTTATTAAATTTGCTATGTGTGTTTTATTAAATTTTTTAATGTGTTTGTTAATGAGTTTGTTATCTTCATTCACAATAATAATAAACCATAAAAGTGTTGGTTTGTGAATTGGTTAAGTTGGAAAATCAGCTGCCTAGAAATTGCACTCGAATTTAGAGCGCTGGAATCTGCTAGTTTTTATAAAAGAGAGAAGAAAAAAAGTTCCCTCAAACATTACTCCAACCAACTCACGCCCATGTTTTTTAGGAAAATATAACTACATACAATAGATATTAATTACATCTATTTCACATTACCTTTTCGTTTTTTTCTCATTTTCATTACTAATGACCGACCTTCATTTACACAACTGTTGTTATTTTCTATGTATATTTTTTACATTGTTCTAATTATATTTATTATTTATCAAAAAAAAAATCCCTCTTTCACCTTATCTACTCGTATTTGAAATTGTTTCCTTTATCTATACACGTATGTATATGCTGAATATCCGACAGAATTACTTATTTATGATAATGACAAAAAATTTGACAAATACTCATAAAATGAAAACAAAACGCCACTTATTAATTCGGTTATTTTTAAATTATCTAATTTATAATCAGTCTTAAAATGAAAACAAGTCTTTGTGTAAATCAAAAAAAAAAAATATTTTCTTAATTCCGTACCATAAATTTTAATATTCAATTGTTTTTCAATGTATTTAGATTTTTTTAATTTTATGTGCATATAGCATAAAAGAAATATGAAACCCCGACTTTTTTTAATGATATTTAGAAAATAAATGTGTATAAGGCATTTCCACAGAAAGGTCTACCATGACCGAAAAATAAAATGTTAAAAAACATTTTTATCTGAATTAAGAAGACTGACGGCAAAATTAATTTTATATCTCTCTCGGTTTCAGCATGTCACCTAAGGTATGTCACGTAACGTATCATATTATGGACTATATTAAAAAACTTGAAAAAAAATTTTAACGACACAATTATGAATACTAGCAGATTCCAGCCCTCGAAATTCGAGTGCAAATTCTAGAAAATTTTATTTTTTTATTAAATAAAGGCCCTAAAGGTATGCTAATCAATTATAGCCAATTCACAAATCAACACAAAAAAGCAAACTCATTTTTATTACAAACACATTAACAAATTTAATAAACACACACATGCCATTGTACAATTTTATGTATTAGTAGCATCTTTAAATGCAATTTACTCAAAATAAAGGAAAAAAATTTAAAATCTGTAAATCCTCAAAACGGCTAAAAAGAAATACCTTTCAAATAATATACGTTTGGTAAAAATCGGGATAAAATGGTAGAACAAAACATCGGTCACAATAAATCGCCTAACCTATTAATATTATAGATAGAGTAACATTCCAGATCATTCTAAAATAAGTTAATAATTCGGGCTGTTTTCAAAGATTTTTGCTTTTTTATAGACGTAGACAAAATCCACTTTCTGTCACGTGATATACACGGTTTTGTTTTCCTATATCTAAGGACCATATTTTCGGTGGCTCCCAGCTAACCGAAAATCATAAAAAGGAAATGCGCCATCTTTATTAATTTTGACACTTGTCAACCGATTGACTCAATAACACATGTTTTTTAAATGTCAATTCAGTACAATTTTTATGTTGTATCGCTTTACACCAAAACTATGCGACTATACAATGAAAATAGTCATTAATTTCTGTTAACTCAGCATGCATATCGTCGAACATATCGTAGCCAAGAATCTTGCCGTCTGACAACACTATTCGCCGTTTAGTTTCGAATTTTGTTGAGCACGGATCAGTGGAAAATCGTTCACATGCCGCTGCGGCAACGCCCAAGAAGTTTCAATGAACTGGTTGCAGTACATGAACATAAACATGTGTATATTAACGATTGCATACACACTAATTTTTGTTTGCTTGTTGTTTTCGTTTTGTTTTTGATGTGAAAACATCTATACGCTCAGGGGGGTAAATTTCTATTTTACAATACAATCACAAAAACAGCGTAACATGTGAGTTTACAAATCGGTGTGAATTATGATTGTATTGATGAAAAAATTGTGATATAAAATTTTTTCAGCTAATTCAACAACCCTTTACTGTAAAATGTTAAAAATTTCACAATATAAACGTATAACATATACATAATTCAACAACCCCACAAAATTGCTAAAAGTGATACATAGATGACACTTTCTGTTTGATTTTAAAAAAGTGACATAAAAAATCTTTAATTACTAGATGTTTACACATCTCCCCTGTGATCGGACTCACATGATTTTTTATACCCTATACCACCATGTGGTTTGGGTATAATGACTTTGTGCTGCTGTTTGTAACAACCAAAAATATTTGACCTAGACCCATCTTTAATTATACCGATCGAATCAGAATCACTCTCTGATTCGATTTAACGATGTCCGTCCGTCCGTCCGTCCGTCTGTGTGTCCATGTAAAGCTTTTAATCAAACTGCAGGTCGCAAATATGAATATATTTTGATGAAATGTGGTATATAAGCTTTTATCGGCCATAGGATGAACGCTATTGAAATTGGTGAGAATCGGTCCATGTTCAGACCTAGCCCCCATAGAAATGACCCCTATGAAATCGACTTAAATCGTCATAAGATCCAAATTATCATATAAATCTTAGTCAAATTGGGTTTGTATGTGTTTATTACATCAATTAATCAGTAGTCCAAAAAAGATCCCTGTGGGACAACTCTTAGTCATAGGCCCCATATAAAGCTGCTTCCCGATCTTCACTTAAATCTATTAAAAAACAAAAATATTGCACTGATTCTTCTCAAATTTTGTTTGTATATATTTTTGCAAAATACAAGAGACCAAACATGGTCAGGATCGGTCCATTTTTGGGCCTAGTCCCCATATAGATATAGCATCCGATATGATCTTTTTCATATCTGCAGACAAAAAAATTTATAAAAATCCCACTCAAATTTGGTTTATGCTTATTTTCTATGTCCAGTTAGCTGCGCCTATGGGGTAGGGTCTCTAAACGCATGGTATAGGGTATCCTATAATCGGTCTAGACCGACTATAATTTTCTTACTTGTTTACATGTGAGAAAAGGGTTACTCTCTTTAAACAAACAAAAATTAATTGTATGTATTTACATTTATGCTGATTGCATTTAATAATTGCTTTCAATTAAATAAAGCACGCAAATAACTAAAATGTTTGTTAATTATCTTATTAATTTTAGAAATCATTATAAACAAGTAATAAAATTATAGTCGGTCTAGACCGACTATACGATACCATATACGATGGTTTAGAGACCCTATCTCTTCGGTCCAACTAATTGTATATAGAAAAGAAGCATAAACCAAATTTGAGTGGCATTATTATTAATTTTTTGGCTGCAGATATGAAAAAGTTCATATCGGATGCTATATTTATATGGGGACTAGGTCGAAAAATTAACCGATCCTGACCATATACAAATCAAATTTGAGAAAAATCTCTGCAGCTGTGAAAATCGGGAAGCAGCTTTATATGGGGTCTATGACAAAGAATTGCCATACGGGGTTTATTTTTGGACAACTAAAAATGGATGTAATAAACACACACAAACCCAATTTTACCAAGATCTATATGATAATTTGGATCTTATGGCAATTTAAGTCGATTTCATAGGGGTCATTTGTATGGGGGCTAGGTCTAAACATGGACCGAATTTCACCGATTTCAATAGCGTTCATTCAATGGCCGATAAAAGCTTATCTATAATATGATAGGCGATTTCTTGTGACCGATGTAAGTTTCACAGTTTTACCCCGATTTTGGCAAAAAAAAAATTTATCATTTGAAAGGTATTTCTTTTTAGCTGTGAACCAGATTTACAGATTTTCATCGTCTGTGACATTTTTTGAGTTATGATCGTTTGAAGTTGCTACTAACACATGCATAAAATTATACAATGTTATGTGTGTGTTTAATAAATTTGTTAATGTTTGTGTTAATGTGTTGAGTTTGTTTTCTTCATTTAAAATTAGATGCATTGTGAAGCATACCTTTAGGGTCTTTATTAAATGAATGTGCTAGAAAACCAAATTTCATAAAAATATATTCATATTTGCGACCTGTAGTTTGATTACAAAGTTTACATGGACACACAGACCAGACGGACAGACGGACGGACGGTCGGACATCGCTAAATCGACTCAGAAAGTGATTCTGAGAAAGTGGTAGTCAAATATTTTTGGTAGTTACAAACAGCAGCACAAAGTCATTATACCCAGACCACATAGTGGTATAGTGTATAAAAATCATAAAAAATCTTAGTGTTGCCAACCTTGGTTGTAATGGTGGATGGTATCAAAGATTCAATTTAGTGCACTAACTTGGTTTTATTTTAAACTTTAAATTTAATTGTAATAAAATTTTTCAAAAACTTCTATTCTTATCAGTCGATTTAGGCAAAAAAAAATATTTTGCTTAGACCTAGTATTTTTTAAAACTATTATTATTATTTTCAATGCTTCATTTAATTGAAGTTGTTAAATTATTAAATTTATTGTAATTTTTTTTTAATGTTGTTGCGTCTGCAGTATAACCATACAAACTCATTATGACATAATCAGTAATAATTACTCATTCAATTTAAAAGAATTTGATAATATTTTAATCGTAAAACAGTTGTACAAATATTATTGCAAGTTTAAAGATTATATTTCTTTAGAAACGATCAAATAACTTAAAAGGAAATTTGTTTAAAAAAAAGAGTTCAATTATTTATATTTGTAGGAATCAGACACGTGTAAATCAATAAGAACTACATAAATTAATTACTTCAAAATACATACATTATTATAGTTATTGATTTTAGTTATTCTATTCTATTTTGTATAGAGATTTCATACCTCAAATAGTACTTCGTTGGAATATTCACAGATGATTTGGGTAAATTAGAACAACTATTAAATTAAAATTGTGGATATATTACTTCATTATAACCTATACCCTGTGATACTCACTTCTGAGTCGATTCAGGGATGTGCGTCCATCTGTACATATGTCTGTGCATCCGTCTATTTGTTCCATGTAAACCTTTTACTTAAACTACAGGTTGCAGATATAAATATATTTTGGTAAAATTTTTATATATGAGCGTTCTATTGAACATGGGATAAACGATATTGAAATTAGTTGAAACCAGTGCATGTTCACACCTAGCTCCCGTACAAATTACCCCTATCGAACCGTTCAAATGGTCGTAAGATTCAGATTATCATATATATATCAATAAAATTTGGTGTATGCGTGTCTATTATACCCACTAATCAGTAGTCCAAAAATTAACCCTATAGGACCATTTTTAATAATCATCATGATTCGTGATCTTCACATAATTCCATCAAAAACTAAAATATTACATAGTTTTTTTTTCAAATTTGGTTTATAAGTATTTTTGAGCAAGTGGTTTACTAAATTTGGTCAAGTCGATCCATTTCTTGACCAAGTCAACGTATAAAAATAAAATCAGATCTGTACGTTACAAATTAATAACACTAGCATTTAAATTTGGTTTATGCTTATTTTATATCTGTGGGCACAAGCAATAACCGCCTAAGTCGACTTAAGAACGATATGAGTTATGTATGCTATCATATTCTACTAACAACGCTTTATATTTACGTGAAATCCCCATTTCACTAACATTGTTTTTTAAAAAGTTATTAATGAATATATACTGACCTAAGTCATAATGAAGCCCCATTGCATTTATGTAAAAACTTGTTCTCGAACGCATGATTTTCGACTTAGGCGGTTAATGCTTGTGATTATGGCTTTGTGTGCTGTGTTGTTAATCTGAAAAAATAAATAACGAACATCCGCAAGTTTTTGCTAATGAAAAAGGCGCATTAATCTATACTAATATAATAAAGAGGTAATGTGTGTTTGTTTTTTGTTTGTAGGAGGTAATCTCCGTAACTACCCATCTGATCTTCCTGAAATTTTCAAAGAGTCTTACTGCGGATATGGGAAGTGCTATGGAATATAATTTTTTAAATATTTTTGGTGGGCGTGGCACCTCCCATACAAAGTAAATTTTTAATATCATATACATATATTGAGTACTATGATAGGGAGAGCTTTGCAAATTTGTGTGAGGTCACCTATTGTTAATATTAGTAGCTACGCCGGAAATGGGCGGGATCGGATAAGTGGGCGTGGTACCTCCCATACAAGTAATAGTTTAAATATATAAATCTCGAGTAATGTGATAGAGAGAGCTTTCAAAATTTTTCTGATGTCACCTATTATTAATGTGAGTAGTCGGATGCAAAATGGGCAGTATCGGACCAATAGGCGTGGCACCTGCCATACAAAGTAAATATAAAATGCCATATATCTGGAGTACTGTAATAGTGAGACTGGGCGTGGCATCGCCCTTACAAAGTAAATATATGATATCATATAACTGGTGTGCTAAAAAAGGCAGCTTTGACACTTTGCACGAGTCTATCAGATCTTAGTATGAGTAGTCGAAAAATAAAAAATAAAAATTGGCGGGTTCACACCAATGGACGTGGCACTCCCCATGCAAAGCAACTATTTAATGTCATATATCTGGAGGTCTGTAAAAGAGAGAGCTTTGTGGGTTTGCGTGAGCCCATAGGTTCTTTGTGTGATTAGTCGAACAAAAAAATGGGCGTGATCGGAGCAGTGGGCGTAGCACCGCCCATGCAAAGTAGATATCTAATATCATATAACTGGTGTACTATAAAAGGGAAAGACTCGACATTTTGCATGAGTCCATCAGATTTTAATGTGAGTAGTCCAATAAAAATTGGGCGGGATGGGATTAGTGGGCGTGACACCTCCTATGTAAAAAATATAAAGCACTACGAAAACGACAGTCTTTTGACAATTTCATTAGTTATCAATGTGATTTGTCGTGGAAAATATATCGCCAAAATCAGAAATCGTCAAAGCCAAGAATCGCCCAAAAAACAAAAATCTTCAAAATCAAAAATGTGCAAAATCAAAAATCGCTAAAAAGAAAAATTCCCAAATAATATTCTAAGTTCAAGGCCAATAGTTAAGTGTTGCCAGATCTAATATGGATAATCCATCTTCTTCTCATGGGCAGCTACATGTACCTTGCTCCAGGGTAGGAACGCCGAAAAATCTGATAATTGTTGTACCGAATGAAAAAACAAAAAAACATTATATATCAACATCAGCAAACATTGAAATAAAAAAATCTATACTAAAAATCTATACTTAACATAATAAAGAGTAGCGAAGCACACCGGGTTACATCTAGTTTTTTATATAACGAATTTTGTCTATAACATACTAAATTGTTTGGACCCGCCGAGTTCGTTAAAACCGTACTCGAGTGTATCATTTATTTTTTTTTTAGAGAAAAACGGGCGAATGGGTGCCGCCAACAGTCACCAAATATACGTCAAGGGGGACGCTTCAGAGGAGTTCTGTCACCACTACCCTTAGTCGTTTATCCCATTCTTAAACAAATAATTCAAATATAGTCGGTTTAGACCGACCATACGATACCCTATTCCATATGTTTAGAGGAAGGATCAACAAATTGGATATAGAAAATAATTATAAATCAAATTTGAGTGGCATTGTTATTAGTTTTTCGCCTGCAGATATGAAAAAGTTCATATCGGATGCTATATTTATATGGGGAATAGGTCGAAAAATGGACCGATCCTGACCATATTTGGTAAAGACACTTACTTTTCTCAAGAGCATATACGAAGCAAATTTGAGAAAAATCTATGCAATATTTTTGTTTTCCGATAGTGAAGATCGGGAAGCAGCTTTTTATGGGGGCTATGGCTAAGAATTGTCTTACAAAGTTTATTTTTGTACTACTAATTAATGGGTGTAATAAACACACTCAAACCATATACATGATGTATGCAATTTAAGTCATTCTCACAAGGGACATTTGTATGGGGATTAGATCTGAACATGCACCGATTTTAACTAATTCCAATAGTGTTCGTCTTATGGCCGATGAAGGCTTATATGCCAAATTTTATCGAAATATATTCATATCTGCGACTCAGAAAGTGATTCTGAGTTATAGTTTGATATAAAGCTTTGGAAAGGAAAGTAACGCTAAAAAAATTTCGAGGAGTTAGACATCTCATGGGGTAAATTGTTACTAACGCCTTAAAAACAGCATCAGCCGATTCTATCGACACCTTATTGCTTCTAATACCAATTGACATTTTTGCATGGCCTTAGGCTTATATGACGTGCTTAAGACTCATAGAGTCAAATTAATTAAGTCAATGCAATTTTGGACACAGTAACATAATATTTTA
Source organism: Cordilura impudica (assembly GCA_963682025.1). Lineage (NCBI taxonomy): Eukaryota > Metazoa > Arthropoda > Insecta > Diptera > Scathophagidae > Cordilura > Cordilura impudica. The sequence continues at coordinate 292,621,447 of OY821517.1, forward strand.
AGTAATATTACCCTGATTATAGAGTGCCCAAGTTATTCCTCCGCTGGAAATACGCTCTAGAATTTTTATTGAACTGGCAAACAGCCCCTTCTAACGCTTTTAATATTTGTACAGACCGGTTTAAGAGCTTGGTATACTGAGAACTGCCGAGAGGTATACGAATCATTGACCTATACCTTTCAGCTTGAAATAGTAGTAGCGAAGCAGACAAAATTTTTCGGAAATAATAACAGTTTACAAATGCTTTACAGATATTAAGTGGCGTCACAATAATATTGGTACCTGGACACAAAGATACCGAAGGTAACGAAAGAGCAGATAAACTTACAAAACTTGGCGATGATGGAATGATGTGCCTTTTCATTGTAACTTATATTATATATGATAACGATATAAATTCGGAATATTAACTTATATTAAAATCGGTAGAACACCGTATTACTTTTTAATATTTAAAGTTAGAAAATTTAAAAAACCAAACCAAACCAACCAAATTTTCGCTTACAAATTCCAAAAAGTTACATAAGCTAAAGCTTTATTAATTTCTGTTATTTTGTCATATATCTGGAGTATTTCATGCGATTAGTCGAACAAAAAATGGGCATGATCGGAGCAGTAATATATAAAGCAAATATATAATCTATAATATTAATAGGCTAGGCGATTTCTTGTGACTGATGTTTTGTTCTACCGTTTTATCCCGATTTTGACCAAACGTATATTATTTGAAAGGTATTTCCTTTTAGCCGATTTGCAGATTTACAGATTTTTAAATGTTTTGCTTTATTTTGAGTAAATTGCATTTACATAAAATTATACAATGCTATGTGTGTGTTTAGTAAATTTGTTAATGTGTTTGTAATAAAAATGAGTTTTTTTTTGTGTTGATTTGTGAATTGGCTATAATTGATTAGCATACTTTTAGGGTCTTTATTTAATGAAAAAATAAAATGTCCTAGAATTTGCGCTCGAATTTCGAGCGCTGGAATCTGCCAGTATCATATAATTGGAGTACTATAAAAGGGAGAGCCTTGACACTTTGTACGAGTCCATCAGTTATTAATCAGTCAGAAATAAATGGGCAGACTAGGATTAGTGAGCGTGGCACCTCCTTGAAACTTTTGATAAGTACATTAATTACGAATGTGAGTAATCGTGCAAAATAAAAATCCTCGAAATCAAAAATCGCCAAAAACAAAAATTTGCTAAAATAAAAATTGCCAAATGATATTCTAAATTCAAGGCCAATCGTTAAATGTTGCCGGATTTAATTTGGAAAATCCATGTTTTTTTCATGGGCAGCTAGCTATATGCAGCTTGCTCCAGAGTAGGAACACCGAAGAATTCTATAATTTTTGTACCGAATGAAAAAACAAAAATTTTGTATATAATGAAAAAAATAAAATAAAATGTTTTAATTGTACAATACCAACTTCATAGGAAAAATAGGTTATGAAAACAGGCATGTCAATAAGTATCGGTAAGTCGTACAGAGGCACAACGGGGCATACTAGTTTTAAATAATTTTTATATATTATTTTTGTTCTTTTTTAAGATTTAGATCGAGACCAGTGGTTGGCACTGCAGCCCATTTCGATCTTTTGTTCCCTTATTTTTATATACATACAGTGGGTGACAATTCATTGGAAACTTTTTACAAAATTCTGCATTTGCCAATTTTGTTTTTTTAATAATTTAAAGTTAAGTCCTAAAATTTTTTTTTTTTTGGGGAATCACTCTTTGGTGTATTTTCTACCGAAAGATACAAAAGATACAATTAAAAATAATAGATAAACGAGCAAAAGCTATTTTTTTAGTTAAGCCAAAACAATGGAAACTTTTAAACTGCTGTACCAGAGTTGGTGAAAACAATAAAAATAGAAGATGTTATAAAAGAAAATTTACAAAATCTTAACTGATAATTAAATATTTATAGTTTCTGACGTATTCTTTCAACTGTTTTTTAAACATAATTGTATTTTTCAATGTTTTAATTGCTGTGAAATAATGTCAAGAATACAGTTTTTTTAAGAGTTAAAAACCAGAAAAATGGATGATTTTACTGCTGGTCTTAAGCAAAAAAAAATCATGTGAGTCCGATCACAGGGGAGATGTGTAAACTTCTAGTAATTAAAGATTTTTTATGTCACTTTTTTAAAATCAAACAGAAAGCGTCATCTATGTATCACTTATAGCAAACAACTGCAGGGACTCTGGTTATATTTGTGGGGTTGTTGAATTATGTATACGTTATACGTTTATATTGTGAAATTTTTGTCGTTTTACAGCAAAGGGTTGTTGAATTAGCTGAAATAATTTTATATCATAATGTTTTCACCAATACAATCATAAAGTCACACCGATTTGTCTTACGGCTCACAGCGTAACATGTGAGCTTACATGTTACGCTGTTTTTGTGATTGTATTGTGAAATAGAAATTTACCCCCTTGCGCTTATAAAAAATTGTGAGAAAAATTTGTGAATAAATTCATAATTTCAAAAATTATCAAGAAATATCGTGCAGGAGGTACAGTCCCTGTAAAACGAGTCAAAGACAGGATGATTTAATAGCAAGAGAGTTAAAAAAAATGTCTAAAATGCTACCTAAAGAGGTCACTAACAATCTGAAATTAAAAATATGTGTACGAACTGTTTGGTTGTTATCGTCCTGTCAAGCACCCAGTGATATCAGAGAAAAATCATCTGACTCGCATAAATTTAGCAAAAAAAAAAAAGTTGAACTGCTCAAGATCTAATTGGAATGCTGTTCTCTTTTTAGACGAGTCCAAGCTTAATTTAAGATGCCATGATAGAAGAACGTTTGTACGACGACCAACGGGAAGAAGTCTAGACCCAAAATATACAAATAAAACTGGCGTGGCAATATTGTGGTGTGCATCCAGTACATGCAGTAAAAGGTATTTTAACTGGAATTGGATACAGGCAAATTCTAAATTACGTAATGCATCCATGCGCCGACGAAAATACGCCCCTGGTCTGGAAGTCCCAACATGACAATGACTCAAAACACACCTCCACAGTTTTAATCGAATTACTACAATCTAAAGCACTTAGTGTTTTAGTGGGGCCAGCCCAATCGCCAGATCTCAACTCCATAGAAAATCTATCGGAAATTGTATATCGAAAAATACGGACACGAAATTACAAAAACAAGCCAGATCTCATATAGGCAGTTAATTCAGAGTGACAAAAAATAGATATCATCAACAATTTAATTCACTCCATGTCTCGGCGTTGTGAAGTAGTACTTAAAAATAATGGATACCCAACAAAATATTGAAACCAAAAATAGAGAGAAAGTTTTCAATGATTGTATAGCAAAGGTTTCCAATATTTTGTCAACAACATAAAAATGAATACATTTAAGTTTTGTTAGTTTTTCTAAAGTTAAGCTATTTTATATTAACTAGCAGATTCCAGCGCTCGAAATTCGAGTGCAATTTCTAGGCAGCTTTATTTATCAACTTAGCCAATATACAAACCAACACTTGGTGTTATATTATTATTGTGAATGAAGATAACAAACTCATTAACAAACACATTAACAAATTTAATAAAACACACATAACATATGTATAATTTTATGTATGTGTTAGTAGCAACTTTAAAGCAATTTACTCAAAATAAAGGAAAAAATTTAAAAATCTGTAAATCTGCAAAACGGCTAAAAAGAAAACCTTTCAAATAATATACGTTTGGTCAAAATTGGAATAAAACGGTAGAACAAAACATCGGTCACAAGAAATGGCCTATCCTATTAATATTATAGATATTTTATTTTTTTATATTTATTTTTTATATTTTATTTTTTTAAGTCGTGTTTAAAATATAACTGAACTCGAACCTGTTTATTGTACATGTTCTGTTTTTTCTTACTACACGAGCCACAACACGACTTAAAATATAACTGAACTCGAACCTGTTTATTGTACATGTTTTGTTTTTTTTTTTCAATAGACGTACCAGAACATGAACTTCAAATAAAGCAACACTCAAAAATGTGTGCTTTATGTGTGATTGAAACAAAAAGTACGTGATACAAAAATGTTCGTGTAAATAACGAAATATTAAAACGAACACAGTCATGGTTGTGTTGGGCACCGAAGAAAATTTAAAAACAAACATAATTGATATGAAAATAAAAATATGTGTGTGTCGGTCTAAGTTATGTTTGTTTACATATATGTACGAGTTTTTTATTCAGTGTGTGTTTTTTTCTGAACTCTGATATTTTGTAAATTTTTAACTTATAAAAAAATTTCAGTTTTTACATCAAAATTCCCATACAACTATGATTTACGTTTTTTATGGCACATTTATTAAAAATTTCTATTTGAAGTATTTAAATAAGTACTTTCGTGAATTCAGTCTCAATTCCCAAATATTGTACAACCGAAATGGAAGAAATTGAAGTTCGAGTGCTCACAAAACAACATCACTCAAACAAACAAATAAAATATTTGGTAAGTACTACGGGACTCGGCACAATCAATGGCAGAAAAAGTTTACTAAAATCCATTGTGGTCGCAGAATGAAGAAAGAAACCAAAAATAGAAAAATAAACATGAATATATTTATTTCCTTTTTGTGATATTCTTGAGAAACATGCATAATTGTTATTGATAATTGATTAATAAATGTTTTTTCCCACTTAAAAATAATTAAAAAGTGTACTTATTATTGATTTACTTTTTATCAGTATAAATTGAGAAGAGGTCGATTAAATTTTATAAAGTTAAAGAACTGTTTACAATCCGCGAAATAGTTTAAGAGAAAATAGTTTAAGAGATAGAATAAAAATTATAAGAGATAAAGCAATGCTGTCACGTCAGAAATTTAAGTCTTTATAAAATTGCGCTTATGCAACAGTTTTCATAAACACAACAAGAAGAAATAAATATACGAGTATAAAAAATTATTTAGCATAAAAATTGAAAAATTTTTTGGTTAGAAAGTAACTGCAAAAGTATCGCAAAAGTATCGGGTTAAAAGTTTCCCGTAACATATATTTACTGCAAATTTTGCAAATGATAAATTTTTAATACAAATCGTTAAACTTTCTTATATAAAAAAATTTTTTTAATAAGCATTTAAAAGAATACTTTTTTTACATAACAAAAAAAAATAAATAAAAAATGGAAGTGGATAAATTATACAGATTCCTCATATGTACGGTCTCAGAATAAGCTGACTTGACTTATAGATGGCAACAGTAGTTTTTAAAAAAATTCTTTGGTAATATATGGCAACCTCACAAAGTTGTTTTAAGGCGCCACGTTGTTTAATATTTTTTTGTTGGAGCCATCAAAAGTGATGAAGCCATTAGTGAATTTGTAAACATGGAAAAAAATCAGTCACCGTTATGTTATTCAATACCTTCATTTGAAAGGTCTCAGTCCAACCAATGCTAAAGCTGAGGTAATTTCTACTCTGGGGAATATGCTTCTTCGTTTATGAGTATAAACTATTGTGTGGCACAGTTTAAACGAGGCCGTACAAGCTGTCATTACGAACTCGTTTAAGAAAATCCACTAAATGTTATTGGATGACCGTGGTGTGAATATGCGTGAGCTAGCTGAAATTATAGGCATCTCAAAAAGTGCTATACATCGCATATTGACTGAGAATTTGGAGGAGTGAAAGCTGTCCGCAAGATGGGTGCCGTCCTGAAGATGTTTCGATAGTGTGTTTGCCGATCTTTCACCGCAATAAAACCAAGTTTTTGGGTGGATTCGTAAACATGGATGAGACATGGGTCCACAACTTCATACCTGAGACAAGGAACCAGCAAAGCAGTGGACTGAAATGGAAGAATCGTGTCCAAAGAATACGAAGATAATTCCATCTACAGGCAAGGTTATGGCGTTTATTTTTTGGGACACGAGTATTGTTGTAATTTAGTGCAGCATTTAAGTTATGTCATTGAGGAAAAAAGGCTGCATTTGGTGAAAGAGTGTTGTACCAGATCACACATCCACTATTGCGAGGGCCAAAATCCATGAATTAAAGTTCAAATTGCTTCATCACGCACGTTATTCGCCAGATTTAGCTCACTCGGATGATTTTATAACTCAAAACTTGAAAAAATTGCTCGACGATAAAAGATTTGTCCACAATGAAGCGGTGGAGTCTGCGGTTGATGGCTACTTTAAGGAACTAGATAGTTTCAACTATAAACAGGGTTTCAAAGCTATTGAATATCGCTGAGAAAAGTGTGTCGATCTAAAAAGAGATTATGCTGAGAAATAAAGCAAATTTTTCCCAAATTTGTTATGTCTTTTGTCAGGTCGGGTTGTTATGGGACCGCCCTCGACCATGTTTTAAATTTTCAATAAAGCGATAGTACTTAAAGAATTAATTAATAAAGTATGTTAAAGTCGATTTCAAATAATTTCTGGACTGGAGTTTAACAATATTTGCATAATGGAATTTAAACACCATTATACCGTAATTTGTTATAACGGTTACTTGATGTGTCGGTCTATTAAATTTGACATATGTATACTAATTTTTACAATGTGAAGTAATATGTTCTATTTTTAGAAACGGCAACTAGCATTGGCTCGTCCCTTTATGTTAACTGTGCCACTCAATAAACCACACAGTGACTAAGAACACAATGAAAACAAATTATATTTTTGACGACTTGAACGGTGAATATCAAATTGTTAGATCAAAAAATTAAAAACGGTTATATTAATTTTAGAATTTGTATGTTTGATTTATTTGAAAAAGAAAGAATATAAAAGTATTATTTTCTGTTGACAGAACAATGGAAACCTTTACTGTACAATAATTGAAATCGTTCTCTCTATTTATGGTTTCAATATTTTGTTGGGTATCCATTGTTTTTAAGTACTGCTTCCATTGAAATTTTTTATCACACTAAATTAACTGCCTCTATGTGAACTGTCTTGCTTGTGTAATGTCATGTCCGTATTTTCCGATCTAAAATTTCCCATATATTTTCTATGGTATTGAGATTTGGTGATTGGGCTGGCAACTCTAAAACACTAAGTGCATTAGATTTTAGCCATTCGGTTAGAAGTTTGGAGGTGTGATTTGGGTCATTTACATGTTGGAATTTCCAGACCAGGGACATATTTTCCTCCGAGTATGGACACATTTAGAACTTGCCTGTATCCAATTCCAGTTAAAGTACCTTTTACCACAATATTGCCACCGCCAAACGTAACAGTTTTATTTGTATATTTTGGGTCTAGCCTTTTTCTCTTTGGTCGTCGTACAAATGTTCTTCTATTATGGCCTCTTAAATTAAACTTGGACTCGTCTGAAAAGAGAACAGTATTCCAATTCCATCTTAACCAGTTATGTGTTTTTATCTAAATTTATTCGAGCCAGACGATTTTTCTATGATATCAATGGTTTCTTCACAGAGCGATAACAACCAAGATCAGCCTGAATTGCTCTTGGACAAACAGAATTTTTGGACATTTTTTAAACTCTCTTGCTATTAAGTTGTCCTGCCTTTGACTCGTTTTACGGCGCCTGCTGCCTAAATGTTGAATTGTCAACGTACCTCTTTCACGATATTTCTTGTTTTTTGAAATTATGGATTTATTCGTAGAATATTTCTCAGAAATTTTCGTTTTCTTAAGACCACCAGCAAAATCATTTATTATTCTGGTATTTAACGCTCCAGATTAAAACATTGAAAAATACGATTGTATTTAAAAAAAAACAGTCAGAAACTATAAATATTTAAATAGCGTTTAAGATTTTATACATTTTCTTTTATACCATCTTCTATTTTTTTTTTGTTTTTTTTTTTTGTTTTAATCAACTGCGGTACAGAAGTTTAAAAGTTAACATACTTCATGGATTTTTGTTGCATAGTAATGGAAAATTTTTTTGATACTGTGGAAAGCGTAATTGTTTAATTATGAATTAATCTCAGTTGATTAAAAGAACAATGATATATTGGCGATGGCGACCAATCTGAACGTTGGGACAATGTACTTTATAATGGATGGCTGAAATCTATGTAGATACAATACCATCTTAAGTGATTTCAAATTGTGAAACATCATCTGCTTTATTCGAAAATACATACAGTGTCGGACAAAACTAAATCACAGACTTCTGCTTATCAAGAAACTATACTATGACGTTAAAAAGAATGCATGATTTACGAAAAATATTATTACCTTTCAAAGAATTTATTTAAGCTATACATGTTAAAAATTAAGATGCAAAATTTGTAGGTTGTAGTTTAATTTTTTTATATTTTTTTACCAATACGTCCAAAACTTTTGCGAAAGGACATAACCTTCTATATTCCTTGTTATCATCAATATTTAAAAATTACTAACAACGAATGCCGTTAATATTTTCAAATCTCATTTTATGTGCGTAAAGAGAAAATTTTCATTTATTCATTAGGTGTTTTTGTGTGTGCTTTCAAAGTCACTGTGTATGTTTCTAGTAATTTTGTTAACTCAATGACACGAAATAAATATTCTGTACATTTAAAAGAAAAAATAGTAAGTGATTTTTTAAGAATTACTAGCCGTTTTCGTTCTTCGGGCTCTTTGGCCACAGTACATAAAGGTGGACGCTCACAAAAACCATCAAACGAGATGACCACGCAATAATACATATGATAAAAAAGGATCTGCCATTTCGTAAAAGTATATTGCCACACAATTATCGTTAAATGTTACTCCCAGAACCATCCAAAGACGAGCTGTACAATGTGGTCTAAAATCTTATAAAAGTGCAAAAAAGCCATTTATTTCACGGAAAAATAGACTGGCCAGGATTGAATTAGCAAGGGAACACATTATTTGGGCCACCACACAATGGAAAACCGTACTTTTTCCGATGAATCGAAATTTAATTTAAGAGGTTCCAATGGATTAAGATTAGTTCGGAGAACGTCTTAATCCAGTTTATACAAAAGGCACAGTGAAACACGGCGGGGGTAGCGTTATGGTCTGGGGATTTTTCCAGGCAATGGCATCAGTCAAATTCATAAATAAATGGAATAATAGATCGTTTCGTTTACAGAGACATCCTGCTAAATGTTATGTTGTCACATGAAGAGGAGGAAATTGCAATTAAGTGGAGATACCAGCAATAAACGACCCCAAACACACATGTAAATTAGTGAAAGAGTGGCTTATTAACGATAAAATTAACGTTTTAAAATAGCCAGCACAATCGCTTGATCTGAATCCCTTAGAAAATCTATGGGAAATTGTAGATCAACTGTCGCCTTTTACACTTTTTCTTAGATTTTGATTGTGAATAATTTATGTTGTTTTTATTTTATTTTAAAATCTATATATATAAAATTCATTTTCTGTTTGTTTGTTTGTTGGTTTGTTTGTTTGACCGCTATACAAATTTTTATTTTTCAACGGATTTCTCTGAAATTTGGTACACACGATCTCCGTACTCCGGGAAAGGTCGCCATATGATTCTTACTGGCCACGCCTACTTTTACGCCCACTTTTTGTATACAATTCGTTTTCTGTTTTTGGTATATTTGTTCGCTATACAAATTTTTATTTTTCAACGGATTTCTCTGAAATTTAGTACGCATGATCTCTCTACTTCAGGAAAGGTCGTCATCTGATTCGTACCGGCCACGCCTACTGTTACGCCCACTTTTTGTATACAATTCATATTATTTTATTTGGTACATTTGTTCGCTAAAAAATTTTTTTAACTGATTTCTCTGAAATTTGCTACGCACGATCTCTGTACTCCAGGGAGATCACCATATGATTCTTGTCGGCCACGCCTACTTTTACGCTCACTTTTTATACAAAATTAATTTTCTGTTTTTTTGTACATTTGTTCACTATAGAAATCTTTATTTTTCAAGGGATGTTTGTGAAATTTGGTACACACGATCTCTCTACTCTAGGGAAGGTCGCCATATGATTCTTCCCGGCCACGCCTACTTTGCGCCCACTTCTATGTATATAAAATTTATTTTTTCCTTTTATTTGTTTTTTTGTTTGATTGCTATACAAACTTTTATTTTTCAATGGCTTTCTCTGAAATTTGGTAAATGTGATCTCTCTACTCCAGCGAAGGTCGCATTATATATCTGGGTACGCTTACCTTTACGCCCACATTTTTATAAAAAAAAATTTTTGTTTTTTGGTATATTTGTTCGTTAAATTAATTTTTATCTTTCAACGGCTTTCTCCGAAATTTAGTACGTTCCAGGGAAGGTCGCCATATGATTTTTACCGACCACGCCTACTTTTAGGCCCACTTTTCGTATAAAATTCATTTTTTGTTGTGTGGTATATTTCTTCCCTATACAAATTTGTATTTTTAAACGGATTTCTCTGAAATTTGGTTTACACTGGAATAACTTCACTGTGAACTAATTCCCCAAATTAAAAAAAGGTCCCCAAAAGAAATGAACAAATTCCCCATTTTTTTTAAAAACGAAATAAAAATTAACTTACTCCCCAAATTCATTCTGAAATTTTTACATATTTTTATTTAATGAATTTTGTTAAATATTTATTTTAGTGAAAACTTGCATACTGCTATCAATATATGTCCTACAATAAACGCTTTTAAAATGAGTATTCTTTTCAATAGCATCATTTCGGTGCGCGGAAGTTACGCGCACGCGGAACACAGCTTAGCTAGAATATCGGTATGATCTGAAAAATATATTTTGACAATTAAAATAAGTTGGCAGCAACTGCGCGGATGCACAGGTGTGACTGCCAAACGCGCGGCAGTGGCGCGCGGAAGCGGCGCGCTCGCGGAAATATCGCAATGATCAGCTAAAATATCGCAATGATCTTAAAAATATATTTTAGCGATTAAAATAAGTTAACGAGAACTTCGCGGCAGCATGGGTAGTAGCTGCCAAACGCGAGGAAGCGGCGCGCAGACGCGGACGCGACGGATGCGGACGCGACGCGCTTGCGGAACACAGCTCATATAAAATATGGCAATGATCTGAAAAATATATTTTGGCGCGGCAGCACGGGTGTAGCCGCCAAACGCGAGGTGCGGCGCGAGGACGCAGAATGATCTGAAAAATATATTTTGCCAAACGCGCGGAAGCTGACGCGACCCGCTCGCGAAACTCAGCTCAGTGAAAAGTCTTATGATAAATTTTATCTACGTATTTGAAATAATTACCTGTTGATCAAAATAGGCCATATAAGCAGTTACTTAAAGAAAGCTTGCGGCACAATTTTAAAATCGCATTAGTTTTTCATTTTTAAAACTTCTATGAATTTGACGTCTCTTATTGAATGAAGTAATTCAATTTTTAAAAGTTCTGATTCCTCTAATTTGCAAACGATTCCGTTATATTTTATGTTCATAAATTAACTTAAAAACAAAACTTAAAGCGGTTTCGCAGCTTATTTTTGAAGCATTTTTGCTGCAGCATCTTATAAAAAACTTCTAAATTAAAAAATCAAAATATTTTGAATTGAAATAAAAAATGAATTTAATGCCCATACAAATTTTTGGGGAGAAAGTTCATTTTATTGGGGAATTTGTTCATTGGGGACTAAGTACTCAGCGCCTGGTAAGCATAGTGAACCATTTTTCAAGTCAAAGGCCTTTTTATCCCGGGCAAGACCGGGTAAAAACAGCTAGTATAAAATAATAATCTTAACAAGTGAATAAAAATAAATGTTACAGTTTTATTTAGCTATTTAATGATTGGTTGGTAAGAAGGATGTCGTGCTTTAGTTTTGTCCGGTACTTTAAGTAATATAGAATCGAATTTTATGGTATATACATCGCATAAATTGAAGTCATTAACCATTGAATTTAGCGTATTTGAATAAGGTTTACCAAATATATAAAATTGTCTACTTGTAAGTCAAGACTAAAGGAAAGTAATACAAACATTATCTAACCCACTACTGCTTACTATGATAGTAAAGGGAAAACATGGATTATGTTATATTCCGATCCGTCGGTATGAATCTATGTACTTCTAGCTATATTGGAATTAACTAATTATTTAAATTTTGTTAAAATTGAAAAAAATTTTAAATATCTCTAGGAAAAAGGTCTCAAAATACTTATATAGGAAAAATTGTATCAAAGAGAATATACATAGAGTTGAAAGTCTTCTTAAGAAAACCTACTTACTGGGTTTTCCACGTAAAATCAAAATATAAAATTTTAGAATAAGTCTAAATCGCTTAAATTTTTTAAAATCACCAATATTTTTAAGGAAAAAAATAGGAAAATTGTAAAGTATTTTTTAATAAAAAAGAGCAATTCGTATCTAAAAGTATTATAAAAGTTTTATACCGAATAATTTAAACATATTTCTAATTAAATTTATAATTTTTTTTATAATTTTATGAAAATAAAACTGATCTACTTTTAAATATTTCTAAAATTCATAACTACTCTGTTTTCCTAATCCGACTGGTTTCTGGCATTTCAGCCTTCATCAGTGATTGTATTAACAATGTAATAATTGTTATGTTATAAATAATTTACTCCCAAAACAAAAAAATAATTCAGTTGTTTGTATTTTTCTTCATTGTGAGTGAAACTTAAAAGTGTTTTGTGAGTTATTTGATTTTTCGTTTGTGCGTCACAATTTTCACCGACTTCTTTTATAAAATTATCTTTTAATTGCGAAATTCAATGAATTAATTTAGCGATTTTCTGTTTCCTAAAATTTTGGATAAAATAATTTGGCGCTTATATTTCATAATCTGTTGTCACAAAGTTAAGAGAAAATTCTACTGGTATTTTTAGCCGTTACAATAAAAGAGCAAATACATTAAAAATAAATTTACATATGGGTAAACACATTTTATATGAGGGTTTTGGCACGAATATAGTAATTGGAATAACTTTTTTTTATATGATAAAACTGTTTTAATTTTTAAACCTTAAGGGAAAGTTTAATCAATAAATGAAAAAGCAATACAACACTTACTTTAAATAATTATTGAAATTGGTAATTAAAACCCAAATTTAGAACAATTTGTTTCAAAAAAACTATGTGTATGTTGTTGTTGCTGTAGTTGTTGGTGTTGTTGTTGTAGTATGTCGATGATTATTATTATTAAAATGAAGACGTTGGCACTTCTTAATTGCAAAATTTTCTTTGTCTTCGATAATAAAGCCAATTCAAATTTATCTTTTCAACATAATAAAAAAAACAAAGGTTTTGTTATATTCTTAATTTGCGACTTAAAATCACTTTTGTTTTGCACACTTGTTTTCTTTCCAATTAATAATTGACCAGAAACACAAAAAATAGATATTTTCATTTATATCAAACAATTTCGGGAAACTAAATCACATTACATACATGCATTTATAAGCAAATCACTTTTATTAAAACAAATTATTAATATTTAATTATATTATACGTGGAATTTTTGAAATTTTTATCACTTTTCTTTGTTTATTTATTATCTATGCAATAACAAGTAAAATTCCAGCATCTACTAATAAAATTTCCTTTTTTTCGTTTATTCTGTGACTTTTCGTAGTTTAACGTTAGTTTAACTCTAATCATCGACAAACGTCAAACAACTAAGAGAGTGCTAAGCAAAATAGTTGCTTTTATAAGTGAGTAACAAGTATACAGTGTTGCTCATTTGTGTGCTTAAATGGATTTTTAGAAATAAAGGGGATTTTTTATTGCATTTTTCTTACTGCCCGTGTCTGTTTAAATATATGATAAAAACAAATAAAGTATATTGACAAATATGCCAGGTTTTTTTTATCAGTATGTATAATAAAATAAAATCTTTTTATCTTATTAACATTTCATTAGCAAATAAAACTTAATCTTTTTAGTCTGATTATCTGCCTAAATAATTTAAAACTTCTTTTCATTGAAAATTATTAAATTAACCATTTTATAAAGTTTTGCACAATCGTAAATCAGAATTTTGTTCTAAGCTGATAACTAATTATATTCAGTTACATTTAAATTCTCAATAATTTTAAGCAATTTGTTTAATATTTTTACACTATTTAAAGCGAAAACTATTTAAAATATGAACATGGTTAAAAAAATCTTCATAGTTTTGCACTTAATCACAGCCTCGATTATGTAGTTTTTTTTATATAATTTATGCTTTTTTGTGAAAGAAAGAAACAACTTTAAAAACTTTTTTAGTCACAAAAATTTAAATTAAAAATAAAGCAAAGAAACCTATTTTTAAAATCAATTAAACTGGCTTTATTGGATAGATAATGTTATGCCATTAATATTTAAATATGATTTGGGCCATGGAACTCCAATTTTCAATGAGTTGCACCGCTTGCACAAGTTGAATCCTAAAAGGTCGTACAGCAAGATCCCTTCGTAAAATCTTCCATAAAATGGAGGGACACATCCCCATTTACTGAGAATGGTGAAGAATTGATCGATGTGAGTCTTCTTAACTGCTTTGCTGTAAAGCAGCTACAGCTTGTTCGGTGCGCACTGTTTTGGCGTCTTACGGGATGCACATTGTCATTAAGAGTAAACGTGGTGCGAAAACGATCCATAGTTATTCGACTTAGCGGCAATGATGGACGATTATGACTAATTAATTTAAGTTGTATTAAGTTGGCTTGTTAAAAATCCTCAAATTAAAAGAATGAAGAAATTCCGAAATCACAGATAATATTTTTTTTATAAGAAAATGCTATTGTGGCGTTTTTAAAAATATTCAACATAAAAAAATACAAAGTCAAAAGTAAATATTGCATTTATAATAATTAATTTATATGATTAACACAATCCACTAATATAATAATAAAAAGAATTGTGTAATCTTGTATTATCATTTTAATATATTTATGCAAAACAACAGTGTGCCGCTGAAAAATATATAAACTAAAAATATTTTTTAACCAAGTCAACTCGGGTAAGTTCTAACTTGTATGAGTCACAAACTGAATATCTTGTAAAAGATACCTTGAAGTTTAGTAACATGATCTTATAAAATATGATTTACCAACAATGTTAACTGATAAATACTCTTTGTATTTATTACATTAGGGCGTTTCACCAAATTGTTTTAGATCAAAAGATTTTCGGGAATTTTTTCAAATTTTTTGAAGATCGGTACGGGGTCGGTGAAGTTGATTTTATCCAACTTCAAAATTGTTCCTACGTTAAAAATTGTTAGTTTAAGGGGAACTTTGATGACGTTAAAATTAAAAATACATTATTTCCCAAGTTCAAACTTTAATTACCCGAGAAATATGCAATATTTGTGCTTAAAATTAAATTTGTTATGCCATCGAAATGCTTTTCATTTGAAACCAGTCTGGCTTTTGTCACTTTCGGAGAAATATTAAAAAAATAAAATAAAAAAGTTGTTTTTGTCCCATTGCATTCCTCCTAAAAATGAGACTTAAATTTCATGATTTCATTTCAAATGAAAGAAATTTCGAAGGCCCAAATATTGCCAATTTCTCAAGTTTGGAAATACTTAATTTTTTTACTTTAAATATCTTCAAATGCCCTGGTACTCTTCAAAAGTCATTTATCTGGATTTGTGAAAATAAAGAAGCAGAAAATAAATATAAAAAAAATTGTAACTCATCCATTAGAATTGCCTTTGGGGATTTAAAGACGACTCCAATAGAAAACTTAATAGCTGAATCAAGTTTACCCACTTTGGAGCAGAGATTTGTTAAACTCACCTCATAACTTGTTACAAAAATAATGTTCCTTGCTGAACAACATCTACAAAAACTTTTGCATAGGTATATACCATCACAACACCACTGCGATAAGCAAATGGAAATTGACACTAAACCACACAAAATTTATTTTTCCTTCAGTACCGCCATGGAAGCTAAACAAAGATTGCTTCATTGAGGATTTAATACGCTTACGTAAAAACTCATCATCCAATTTTGTTTTTAAGTGACTGTTCAACGAAATAAGCAAAACATTAAAACACAAAAATTTTTAAATATTGTATACAGACGGGTCAAAAACTGAAACAGCAATCGCAATGGCTCTAATAAGCCACTCTTGATCATAGATCTTCCATTTTTGCAGCCGAATCAACAGATATATACTATATTTTAAACAAGTACAAAACTTTTGTGGTAAATCCTGATATGGACAGACTCAAAATATGTACTGCTGACTATTTCAAAGATTAGGGACATTCAAATAAAATATACCAAATTCAAGATAATGTGGATTCCTAGCCATATTGGTATACTAGTTAATACCTAATCTGATGAAGCGGCAAAATTCGCTACACAAGCACGAACCATTCAATACCCTTCTTCAAACAAAATATGTACACAATCCAGTCTCATTTTATGCGATTTAGAATTTATGCGTTTTGAAAATCGAAGATTTGTATACCCTCCACGCCACTATGCAGAGGGTATACAAAGGTTTGTCATTCCGTTTGTAACGCATCGAAAAATGCATTTGCATAAGGTATATGTATTCTTGATATAGCGAGTCGATATAGCGATGTCCGTCTGTCTGTTGAAATCATGCCCATTCACAAAATAGACCATTTGCCTGTGTAAGGTTATAATAATATTGTTTGTCATTATTTCGAGCAGATTGATATTGAAAATGGGGTAAATCGGGCATCATTGTGCCAAAGATATGTCCAAAACGATGAGGACACGTCTAAACAAGTTTAAAAATTCAGTGTTTTGTCGTAATAATTTAGTATTAAGTTTATGAAATTATCAAATTGTTGCTTTTTAAAATATTTTGTTTATATTTGTTATAAATAGTGCAATTAGTCCAGATATTAACGTAAACGTAAACCCATGACACTTACTTTTAACAAGTTATAACATTAAAAAGGGGTTTTAGGCAATATTTCTGTTTAAAATAACTTTCTCTTTATCTTATGTTTAATTAGCTTTAATCTATAATATTAATAGGCTAAGCGATTTCTTGTGACCGATGTTTTGTTCTACCGTTTTATCCCGATTTTGACCAAACGTATATTATTTGGAAGGTATTTCTTTTTATCCGTTACGCAGATTTACAAATTTTTTCCTTTATTTGGAGTAAATTGCATTTAAAGTTGCTACTAACATATACATAAAATTATACAATGCTATGTGTGTGTTTATTAAATTTGTTAATGGGTTTGGAATGAAAATGAGTTTGTTTTTTGTGTTGATTTGTGCATTGGCTATAATTGATTAGCATACCTTTAGGGTCTTTATTTAGTGAAAAAAAATAAAATTTCTTAGAATTTGCACTCGAATTTCGAGGGCTGGAATCTGCTAGTATGAATAAATATGTCGTTTTCTTGTTTTTGTTACATTTACAAACTGAATTATTAAATAAAACATAAAAATACGAAAATAATAATTTTGTGTGACTTGTTTTATGCGGTTTAAGTGCATTTAAAATTCTATTGAATTTGAATTCATGCGGATTTTTAAAATATCGGAATGTATCTCTTGTTTTTGTATGGTATTAATCCTTCTTTTTATGCGATTGCAGTTTACTTTCTGCGGAACGCAGAACTGGACTATTGACTCAATTACCAACATTACTATAAAAACATCAATTCCAACAAAGTTCCACCGAAAAACATACCATACATATATCTCAAGGATGCATCTAAAAAAATACATCAAGCATACATCGTTTAATATTCAACTGCAGTATCATAAAAGAAGCTGAACTCATCCTATTTGACCAAATTTGATTTCCCGATATATTAAAAAACATTGACAACAAAAATATAAACTCAGTACAAAATATACTAAAATATTGTAACAAACATACATACATATGTATATCATATTATATAAAACCATATTACATTTATAAACAATTTATTTCTAAACCCATAATCGTTAGTGCTTATATTACTCGTATGTGTATATTTCTTCTCAAATTTATTTTTTGTAAATTTTGCAAATAAATAAATAAATAAAGAAATGTGTTTCATAACCTCATTTATAAAATCGATTGCAGCGATCGACCACAGACCTCCAAAAATCTATTAAAAAATATTCAAAAAAAAACTTTACGGCCATAAGAATTCATATTTCGCTATACGAGTTGCAAAAATAAAAAACGTATTTAGTGAAACGCCCTAATGTCGATATAAATATCTATAACATTTTAAAAATCAACCATTTATCAAGTACAAAAGTTTCTTGACCAATTAATACACAAACGATAAATGTGAATGTACAAGTTCGTAACAAAATTTCAGATCTTATATATTGACATTTTATTGAAATGGCTAAGTCAGTTTGTTGTCTCTAACAGTAGTGTTCTCAAAATCACGCAATTCTTATCTAAGTACCAGCACTCAAACATGCATTTCGATCGCAACAGTTAAATATACAAAATAAAAGAAGCTATTTATACCCTATAACATTATGTGGTCAGGGTATAATGACTATGTGCTAATGTTTGTAGCTACCATAAATATTTGACGTAGACCCACCTTTTATTATACCGATGGACTCACAATCACTTTCTTAGTCGATTTAGCGATGTCCGTCCGTCAGTCCGTCTCTGTGTCCATGTAATCCTTGCAATCGAACTACAGGTCCCAAATATGAATATATTTTAATTATAGTTTGGTATATAACTTCTATCGGCCATAGCATGATCACTATTGAAATCGGTGCAAAATCAGACCTAGTCTCCATACAAATGACCTCTATGAAATCGACTTAAATTGCCATAAGATCCAAATTATCATATAGATCTCGGTCAAATTGGGTTTGTGTGTATTTATTACATCCATTAATCAGTAGTACAAAAATAAACCCTATAGGACAATTCTTAGTCGTAGCCCCCGATCTTCACTTAAATCTATCATTAAAAAACAAAAATATTGCACAGGTTTTTCTCAAATTTGGATTTTATATATTTTTGCAAAAAATAAGTGACCTTATGGTCAGGATCGGTCCATTCTTCGACCCAGTCCCCATATAAATATAGCATCCGATATGAACTTTTTCATATTCAAAGGCAAAAAAATTCATAACAATGCTACTCAAATTTAGTGTATGCTTATTTTCTATATCTAATTATTTGGACCTAAGAAATAGGGTCTCTAAACGTATGGTATAGGGTATCGTATAGTCGGTCTAGACCGACTACAATTTTCTTACTTGTTTTAAATAAATATGGAGTATTAAAGGATTAAGTGTGAAATTTTTAACAGACACGTTTTTCGAAAAATAATTAATCATTTTATTTTTAATATTTTAGGTTCAACTTTATTTAGTAAATTTTTTTAATACAGTCTGTTATTTTTTGTTTTGTTTTGTTTTGTAAAATTATTATGTTTTTAATGAACAAATATTTGACATGTCTGTCTTTAAACATGATTTCATTAATAATATAACAATTATCGTAAATTTGTAAATGCTTAATAAATTGTTTTAATGCGAAACATGATTTTATAAAATTAATTGTAAAAATTAAAAAAAAAATAATTTATTTAGATATATATTAATAAAAAAAATATGTTTAAAACATAAATGCAGAATGTTTTCAATACACACATAATATGTAAAAGACGACGTTTAAGACAAAATATTTATAAAATTAATAATGTTTACAAAAAAAAAAAATTGAAATTGTACGCCTTCAAACAAAGAAATTAATAATAAAACGTTTAACAGCTGTTATCATGCCCGACTTTGATTAATTTACATTATTGACAACTTGCACATAATTAGCCGGAAAAAGACCATAACGATTTTTGCATAGGCCACGCCACCAACCTTCATCAATCTGAAAAAATAAACAAAAGATTTAATCAAATTTTGAATACACTTTATATTATCTTTATTATATTAATGAAATAAAATATAAATAAATTGCAAAATTAAGTCTCAAATGATTACAATTCACGGAAAACGATATTAAAAATGCGTACAATTTTTGGGATGTCCTAAATCTCTCGTTATATTACAGACCTCAATAACACAAACAAATTATATTTTCAATCTGACTTACACTTGCGTACGAGGGTGAGTCGATAATCATAACAGAAGCACTGAGAAATAAAAACAAAGTACGTTTCTGAAAAATGCCAAGTTGCAAAAGACAAATTTTTAGTTATTCCGTTTTTGTATAAACAATCGATTGATTGAGGCAGCTTTTTCTATTTATGAAAAATGGAAAAAATTAATTTCGAGAATAAACGCAATGAGTAGCTGGATTAGAGATTTTCCATAGCGATCGTGATGAATTTCTTCGCCAATACATGAACGTTGATGAAACATGGATTCAACACAATACAACAGTCAAAGCAATGGATTTTACCAGGTAAATCCGACCCGAGGAAAGCAAAGACAATGAAATCGGCAGGTAAGTTTTTGGCCACGATATTTTGGGATATGCTTGGAATCATTGACTACTTGAAAAAATTAAAAACAATAAATGGAGAATGTTATTCATCATTTTTTGGCCAATTAAGTGAAGCAACGAAGAAAACGCCAACATTTAGCAGAAAAAGAGGGTCCTTCATTCAAGATATGGTGCACACTTGTGCAGTTTCGATGATTCCCAGTGACACTGTTTCCAAATTTAAAGGAATAACTCAGCTGAAAATGATTCTCGTCGAATGTGGAGGGCATCTCTGTCCGTTTTGAGAGTCTTTCTGTTTTTCTATGTTTTTGACTTATTGAATCCCCCTGGAGTTACAATTCCGTGGCTACACACGTGACAATCATACTTCTTTAATATGAAATTTTCAATTCAATTTCTTGTTTTAATTTCAGTTGCAGTGGTAGCTGTCGAAAGTATGGTTTTATTATGATATTGCAAACATACTGGACATAAAATAGAAGTAGTTTTGATCTGCATCTATAAAAACGAAAAATCTCGAAAAATAAATGCAATTTATTTTATAATGATCTGGAATAATGTTCTTAATCATTGTGTTGTTGAAAATCTGTAATATTAATAGGTTAGGCGATTTTTTGTTACCGATGTAAGTTTCACAGTTTTACCCCGATTTTGACAAAAAAAATTATCATTTGAAAGGTATTTCTTTTTAGCTGTTACCCAGATTTACAGATTTTCATCGGCTGGAATATTTTTTTTGGAGTTATGATCGTTTAAAGTTGCTACTAACCCATACAAAAAATTATACAATGCTATGTGTGTGTTGATTAAATTTGTTAACGTGTTTCTGTTAATGTGTTGAGCTTGTTTTCTTCATTTAAAATGAGTTAAATTGTGAAGCATACCTTTAGGGTCTTTATTAAATGAAAAAATAAAATTTCCTACAATTTGCACTTGAATTTCGAGTGCTAGAATCTGCTAGCTATTTTTTAATACGTTACGTGACATGCTATTAAAATTTACTAATTGCGAAAAAGACATAAACTCAATTATGCATTCAGTTTTCTTATCATGGCAACTGTGTTTAAGCTATACATTTTTTAAAATATAATTTAAAAAATTTTTTTTTTTTGTCAGAAAAGAATATTTGAAAACGTTTTATTACATTTTATTTTTCAGTCACGTTGGGCCTTAATGTGAGTCATAAAAACAAAATGGAATTGTTATTATATCATTTCACAAATAAATGGAACTTTCAAAACTTTATGGGCTCATCCTATTAAACGCAACGAAAAGTTCAAAATTTATATGAAACAAATTTGAAAAATATTTCAAAGCTAAGGTGCCTATTATGAGCAACTTTTGATTTTCGATTGTGGTCGAATTAACTGATCGAACAAATTTTCATTTGGTATTATGGCGCACATTCGATAAAATAGCGCTATTGTGAATTTCACTCAATTGGATTATTCACAATAGTACATATTTATCAGCTGGCACTATAAATAAACATTGTTTGTTTACGAATTTATAAAAGAAAAAAATAATAATTTATTAACATGGAATTATGGTTCTATGATTCGTCTGATGAAGATGAATGCTTCATCATGAGAGATGCTTCCAACATTTTGGAAATGGATTCCACTACGTAAGTATGCGAGGTTTTTACAAGGCTACCATTTGTTTACAGATTTATAGCAAATTTTCGACTGCAAGGAGGCGTTTATGGAATTGCTGTTTACTACAGATGAACTGCTGCGGCAATGCACACAAGGCAATGCACAATAGCTCTATTTTATCGAATGTGCGCCATAATAACAAATGAAAATTCGTTCGATCAGTTAATTCGGCTACAATCGAAAATCGAAAGTTGCTAATAATAGGCACCTTTATGTTTTTAACAGTAATTTTTTGTGACATGTTCTATTTTTTGGCAAAACGGTTGTTGGCACATTTAAAAATTAGCTGTTTTTTCCTCCCTTCATAGAAAACCAAAACAAAACCAAACCAAAACCGTTTTAGAAAACCAAAAACACTTTAATGCTTCATTCGATACTTCATGCTCGTTCCAACGAACATCACACATTAAATTCTCATGCACAGAACATCAAGAGTATCCGATTCCTCAATCCTATACCACCCATATATACAGATGATATTGTTGAATCCATGGCCCTATAGGTCAACAGACAATATTGAACCTTCAGCGTATTTAAATCAACCCTTTTAGCTTCACCCTACTTAGAGATTGTTAACAGGTCTTGATTGAGTGTGTCATTCATTGTCCGCCTTTTGTCCCCAACCTCCAAGAGGCTAGGCCTACAATTAAAGTAAAATGAATGACAAAAGTTGCTGTCATCTGCGAAAGAGTATATAAAGCTAAAAGTTTGACCAAGAAGGTCGTTCAGAAAGATAAGGAAAAGAGAAAAAGAAAGAACGGAACCTTGGGGTACCCCTGAATTAAGCTGAAACTCATTAGATGAGACCCCATCAATAACAACACGTATTGTGCGGTCTTTGAGAAATCTCGATATAAATCGAGAGAAGCAGCACCGACCCCAATTAAGCAATAAGATTTGATATCAATGCACCCTGCCACACGCGATCGAATGCCTTGGAAATATCTAGAGCAACCACTTTACTTTCACCAAAATTGTAAATGGATCGACTCTAGCGCTCAGAAAGTAGAGCTAACAGGTCTCCCGTAGAAGGATTTCTAAGAAGTGAGTTGGTAGTTCACAAGATGTACAATAATAGAGATTATGTAACACGCCGATTTTGTCATGGATCAAAAAAAAATTACATTACATGTCATCTGGTACCAGCTTTGACAAAAAAAAACACTTTTTTCATCAGGCCTGTGCTTTTTGGTAAATATTTTATCTATATATCAAAAATAGGTTTAAAAACAAAATTTTATTAGTAATTCTGTGGTCACAAGCATTAATGAGAAAATCAACTTTTTATATAAATGTAATGGGTGCTTCATTACGACTTAGGTCATTATGTTTTCGTTAATAACTTTTTAATAAACAATGTTAGAGAAATGGGGATTTCACGTAAATATAAAGCGTTTTTAGTAGACCATGATGTCATACATAACCCAAATCGTCGAATACCATGCTTTCGAGAAATATAATTTTTTATATAAATGTAATGGAGCTTCATTACGACTTAGGTCAGAATATTTCATTAATAACTTTTTTTAAAAAATGTGTTAGAGAAATAGGGATTTCACATAAATATAAAGCGTTTTTAGTAAAATATGATAGCATACATTATTTCCCGATAAATGATAACACGTTGCGGTGTTTATTTTTTTATCCCCGTGGTTGCTACTCAGCATGCAGTTATGTTATGTACCTAAGTACATGCTCTCTGGTTATATTACATAACCATTCTTTTTGTTAGTTTTAAGGATTGAAATCAAAGAGATCTCCCTAACCCCACTTGCGAAGGCATAGGTTGTCAAGAGATCTATACATCGTAATAACCTGGCATTATGTTTAGCTGGAGCTAGCGCCATCAAACCAATATTACAAAAAAAAAAAAAACTAAATTACTTTTCATTTTAAAACGGTTTTTGCTTTTCATACAAAACTATAAAACGTGATATTTGTTGTTGTTGTTGTTTTTTTTTTTTTTTTTTGCATTTAAGGTGACAAAATATAAATATGAAATAGTAGCTTCTAAAAATGCTTTTAAAGTCGAAGTTAGTTCAAGTCTAACTATACAACGATCACTTTGTGAAGTGGAACTTTTCATTTCCCCTTTGCAATTACATAAGGATTACGCACATAAAAATTGTAACATAAATAAAAACAATTTTTAAATGAAATAACCGATTTTAATACAAATTACAACTAATTAATGGGAATGATATTTAAATTAACTTTTGATAATATATTATATTGCAAAATTAATTAATTAAGTGTAGTATTGCCGGCAAATTGCTTTGTGCTCTATATCACTCTTTTTTCAAGAGCGTAATATCTTATAATGGGCCTCAGTTCTGGGCAGTTGAAATTTACATTTTTTTTTGTAGCATTCAACAGTCGACAATGACGTGATGCAAGATCTGGCCAAAAAAAACGTATATACCTCATGCTGTTTTAAGAATGGAAGTATTCTCTTTTGCTTAGGAATGGAAGTATTATTTTTTTGCAAATCTATAATATTAATAGGCAAGGCGATTTCTTGTGAACGATGTAACTTTGTCAGTTTTACCCCGACTTTGACCAAAATAACTCATTTAAAGGTATTTCTTTTTAGCTGTCCACCAGATTTACAGATTTTTACATTTTTTTTTTTTTTTTTTTGAGAAAAATGCATTTAAAGTTGCTACTAAAGGTGCTATTACATGATGTGTTTTTTACATATGTACTGTCAAATTTTCCCACAACAAAAGTTGTACACATCGTGTGATACATTGTTTACATTTTTCAAATAGAACAGGTTCTATTTTGCCAAGACAAACATATGAAAATACAATACTGCTTGTGGCGAAAGAAAAACAGAGTAAATTATAAAGATTAATATTGAAAGAAAAATAAATTGTTTAATATTAATTAACAATTAAAAATATATAACTTTTTTTTTAACAATAAATTTTTGTAAATTCACAAATTAAATTAGCTGTTGTTTACATTTAGAGGTTATGTCATACGGAAATACATATGCACGTGTGATAGCAAAAATTATGAATCGTATGTAAAAGATAATTTTGACAGACATGAGGAATTTCATATGAATAAAAAAAAAGTGACAGTTCATATGTAAAAAACACATCGTGTAATAGCACCTTAACATGTACATAAAATTATAGAATGCTGTGTGTGTGTTTATTAAAATTTGTTAATGTGTTTGCAAAAATCGTATATGAAAAGCCCTGTGTTGAATTGAGAAAAAAATTTGGACATAAACCAATAACGACAATAACGCAATCGATATTTAAACAGTGTTGAATCGTGAATGGGCTAAAATTGATTAGCATAACTTTAGTCTTATAAAATAATTTATTAAATGAAAAAATAAAATTTCCTAGAATTTGCACTCGAATTTCGAGGGCTGGGCTCTGCGAACTGCTTCTTTTCCTACAACTACGGCTACGTAAAAATCCACAGCTGGTATCTTTAATAAGACGCCCAGCACTTATGTTTCATCGTCCATAATGCTGAACAAATTACGCTTAAGTTTTTTTTAGCACGTTACTCCTCGATATTGTTCTTGGCGTTTGTATTCAGCACTTTATTTACTCTATACGATTTGAGTGTTGACTCCTTTTTAACCTTTCCCCCCGAAGTATTCGGATTTTTCTTAAAAATTACTAATATTTATCTTTTGCCACTTTCCGGGCTTCTCTTAATAGAAACGTTCGATGTAATTTTTCATAGCCCGGGAAACGTTTGCCGTGAAACTTTTACCTCATAAGGGGTTGTTTTAAAAGACGGTTTCGGATTTTTAATGAAAACCATTTACTGGTATAAACTTAGGACAATTTTGTTTGTTGTTTTTGTTTGTTGAGCTGGTTGGTAAATCGGGCATCATTGTGCCAAGATGACCTAAAACATGTAGACACCTCAAAAAAATATGTTTATAGTAATAATTTTGTATTAAGTTTATCAAATTGTTTACTTTTTCAAATATTTTGTTTACATTTGTTATAAATAGTGCAATAAGTCCAGATATTAAAGTAAACGTAAAACCCAAGTGGAGGGTAGCAAATATTCGGCATAGCCGAACTCACACTCTCACTTGTTTTTCGATAGATATAAGTGAAGATCGGTCATACAGAGTTTATTTTTGGACCACCGACTCAAATTTTATCGAGATATACATATGATAATCTGGATCTTACTACAATTTCAGTCGGTCTGATAGGGGTTACTTGTATGGGGGCTATGTCTGAACATCCACCGATTGTCACCAATTTTAATATCGTTCGTTCTATATTCCAAATTTCGTCAAAATATATTCATATTTGCGCCCTGTAATTTGATTACAATGTTTACATGGACATACAGATAGACGGACAGACAGACGGACGGACGAACATCGGTAAATCAGAGTCGATCGGTACAATAAAAGGTGTCTAGGTCAAATATTTTTAACGTACTTTTCCTTCACAATCCAACGTAAAGTAAAATAGTTATTAAATATTGATAATATTGGATAAACCTATTTCATCATATTTTACAAGGCTAACATGATTAAAAAATCGTATAATGTTAAATAAGTAAACTTTTACAAGTGTAAATATAGGTTATAGGTTTTTCGTATGCAAACCTGTTATATTTTGGTAATATTCTATTTATTTAGATTCAGATTTGAACACTTAAAAAAAAAGATTTTATTCTCATTTGTTACAAAAATTAAAATTGTGGAAATTAGAATTGTTTGTTTGATTTTCCTGGGATCTGCTAACCGTTTTTGTAAGTCAGCTCAAATTTTTGATACGATATAGCATAAGCAAACTTCATATTTTTAGCGTGTTTCCGAGTCCTTTCTTCCACCAACATACTGATCTCGCGCAGCCATAAAATAAACTCAAAACAAGTTTCTAAATTAATATTACTCTTTCTGAGTCATCGGTGATAGAGATATCGGTGATAGTAAATTTTAAAATTGCCATTTAAGCCCTTTTTAGATCCTACCACTGAGCGCAAATTATCAATTAGCTAAAGATTGATGACACGATTTAGACTTAACAAGCAGATTACAAAAGATAAGTTTAACTTTTTGTGGAAGCAATAACAATTTTTGGCTGGACAAAAAATATTCTCGCCTATAGCTCGTAAAAAAGGCTTTAACAAATAAACAAGTCTTAAATTCGGCTATGCCGAATCTTTGATACTCCCCACCTAATTTTTTCCGTTTACATTAATATCTGCACTTATTGTATCTGTACTTATTTAAAACAAATGTAAACAAAATATTTGAAAAAGAACACGATTTGATAAACTTAATTCTAAACAAGTAAGAAAATTATAGTCGGTTTAGACCGACTATACGATACCCTATACCATGGTTTAGAGGCCCATCTCTTCGGTCCAACTAATTGGATATGGAAAATAAACATAAATCAAATTTGATTGGCATTGTTATTAATTTTTTTTGGCTGCAGATATGAAAAAGTTTATATCGGATGCTGTATTTATATGGGGACTAGGTCGAAAAATGGACCGATTCGACCATATTTGGTAAGGTCACTTATTTTTGTAAAAACATATACAAACCAAATTTGAGAAAAATCTGTGCAATATAGATTTAAGTGAAGATCGGGAGGCAGCTATATATGGGGCCTATGACTAAGAATTGTCCTATAGGAATTATTTTTGGACTACTGATTAATGTATATAATAAACACATACAAACCCAATTTGACTGAGATCTATATGATAAGTTGGATCTTATGGCAATTTATTTCGATTTCATAGGGGTCATTTGTATGGGGACATGGACCGAATTTCACCAATTTCAATAGCGTTTATAAAAGCTTATATACCAAATTTCATCAAAATATATTTATATTTGCGACCTGTAATTTGCTTACAAGGTTTACATGGATACACAGACGGACGGACATCGCTAAATCGACTCAGAAAGTGATTCGGAGTCGATCGGTATAATAAAAGATGGGTCTAGATCAAATATATACCACATAGTGGTATAGGGTATAATTAGAGTTGTCTCTATATCTTGGCAAAATGATGCCTAATTTACCCCATTTTAAATACCAACCTGTTCGAAATAATGACAAACAATATTAGTCGCAGTTTACCCAGGTAAATGGTTTATTTTGTGAATGATCGTGATTTCAACTGACAGGCAGACAGACGGACAGATGTACGGAGGGACAGATCGACATCGCCATATCAACTCGAGTTGTTAAAAGGATCAAAAATATATGTATATACTATATGGGGTCGCAAATTATTTTTTCGATACGTTACAAACGCACTGTACACAGTGGTGTGGAGGCTATAAAAACTAGTAGTTTAGGAATCCTCACATTCACTATAATTGAATTCATGCTAAAAATTTAGGTTAAAAAATCAGTGTTGAGCAGATAGCCTAGAAAAGTTAAAAAATACTTTCGAATTTTCAACACCGATTTTCTCGCGTTATCGAGCTGATGGAAAGATTGGAAAACGTATATTTTTAAATCTATATAAAATAGTCATGAAATGTCAAGCAAATCGCGAAAAGTCTGTCTTATTTTGGCAGGCTAAGTAATCTAGAAGCATACGCTATTTAGTTAGGGTTGTAAAATCTTCTACGATTATTACAAAGTAATGTTCAACTTGAGGTGGATGTGCTAAAGCTCATCAACAAAAAGTGCAAGTGCGAGGTTATGGGTGATAGACATTTATACAAATTGTATATAGGAGCGATTTAATCACTTAAAATACTACAATTATTAAAACATTCAATGTAATGGCTGATGAAGGCTTATTATTAAATACTAGCAGAGCCCAGCACTCGAAATTCGAGTGCAAATTCTATGAAATTTTATTTTTTCATTCAGTTTTTTACTCTCATTTTTTTTAATTTAAAAAGTTTATGAATATCTATATATTAATACGTGAAGGTAAATTTTTTGTTCCCTTTTTAAGCAACATGCGGGCACGGAGGAGTGTGAAAATTGGCGTAGCTATAGTTCATATGGAGGAGAAGCTGAGAATGATAAAAATTATGTTTAATCTGTCTTAAAAATATATTAAAATAAATAAAATAAAATATTTCTAATAATTCGTTACACCATGTTAATGAGAATCATTTCAATTGTATATGACACGCCCTGTGTTGAATTTTGAATTGCTTAAATTGATTAGCATACCTTTAGCCTCATTTAAATATTCATAAATTTTTAAATTGAATGTAAAAATAATATTTTCTAGAATTTTCACTAGAATTTCGAGTGCTGGGCTGTACTAGTTTAAATAAAATTCATTAAATTGTGAATTTTTAGATAAAATTCATTAAATTTCACTGGGTTTGTTAATAAATAATTCTATAAAAACCTAAAAACATGCTAATCGATTTTAGCCAATTCATAAACACACACACACACCATTGTATAGTTTTTTATTTGAAGCTTAAATATGTGTTTTATGTATGGGTTAGTAGCAACTTTAAATTATTACTCCAAAAAAATCTATCAGATGGTGCACATCTGCATGGTGCATATCTGCAAAGAAATACCTTTCAAATGGTATATTATTCGTCAAAATCGGTGGATAACTACAGCCGGCCACTCACGTACAGTTTTAACTTTCAGTTTCAACTGTTCATTTATAACTGACAGACTTAACTGTGAACTGAGATGTACACACACGTGCAGTTCAATACTTCAGTTTTTAACATGTATTCGAACGAGCAGGACGGTTTGGCCGCTCTCGGTGTACTTTTTGTAATTTTACAAAAAAAAAAAATTAAACAGCGTAAACAGTGGTGCAAGAAGTGGTTATTACAACGAAATTTATCTTCCCACATTAATTTATTAAAAGAATTAATAAATTAATTATATTGCAATAAAATCAACTATCACTTGGTTTTGTTTACGCGACATGATACGCACTCTCGCTCGACACAAATTGCACTGAGAACGGTACAGTTGAACCCCCACACACGTTCACTTCAGTTGAAACTGTCAGTTAAAAATGTAAAAATTTGAAATTTCTCAGTTAAACTGAACAGTTGAGTTGAACTGTCAGTTATTACCCACATACAGTACAGTTTTAACTGTCAGTTTCAACTGTTCAGTTAACTGTTCAACTGTTCAGTTAAAACTGTCAGTTAAAACTTAAAAGCGTAGAACGGGTCATTAGAAATCGCCTTGCCCATCAATATTATAGATACTTTACTTTGGACTACTGCAAGATATTTAAAAAATTATCAATATTATACACAATAACCGAACTAAATCTCCTTTATAGCGCGTTTACATCTGAGGAAAATCTAGTAGATTTTAGTTGAAATCTATTTCAAAATCTATACCGTTTACAACTAACTTTTTTTGACATTTTGTGAGATTTTGTTTCCACAACAATAAACAGCTGATTAAAATAAAACATATAAACTAGAAATACCAAAATAATAAAAAAAAAACAAAACAATAGGAAAATGGAAATATGGAAAATTTGAAAAAGGAGAAGATTTTATAATTATATTATGCATCAAAAATGAAATTGAAATAGAAATTTTGCGAAAAAATCAGCACTTGTTAAATGTATTGTTTGAACACAAAAACAAATTCATTTTCCACAATCATTATTTAGCAGATTGGAATGGGCACATGTCAGTATAAAAATTTTTAACTTTTCAATTACTAAATATTTTTTTAAATATTGTTTTATTCCCTTTTTATTCGACTTGTTTGCTTTTGTTTTTAAATGTCAATTTTTCAGTCACTGCGTTGTAATTTTCTACTACAATATTTAAAAAAAACACAATAGTATCATTTCGTAGTGCCCAAGTTTGACAATATTTTGTGTGATTTTGCACAAATCTAGTAACGAGCTAGATTTTGTTTTGTATGGGAAATCTAGTAAAATTGAGCTAGATTTCGCTCGAAATCTCATATATACTAGATTTTGCTTAGATGTAAACGCACTGTTATAGAATTTAAAAACAAATTCTAAGGTATGACCTCTCTTTAAAAAAATTTTTTTTTTTATTTTTTTTTTTTTCATAAATGTCTTCTAAAATCCCTCAGAAATAATGCCCTAAAGGATTTTTTAAAATTCTAATTATTTTTGGAGTTACAGAGCTATGTATATATGTATACATATATTTGTACGACAATATAGAAAATTCTTGTAATAAAACTTTAAATACGTTTTTCTCGAAATTCCTTTTCTCAGACTGGGGTGTCGTTTTTCTTGAAAAGCAGATGTCATATCGAAATTTGGCGGACGGTGTTTTACAGGTAATTTCGTCAGGCAGGTCCTGAACTGGGATAATTGGGCTAACTTTACTACCGGAGGAGGGGTGGGGCAAAAATCCCTCAAAAACAGCTAATTTTTGACTTTAAAAAAACGCGCCATTTTGTCAATTTTTGATATTTTGAAAATATCTTAGTTCAGGACCTGATTACCAACAAAATGCCATCCGCCGAATTTTGATACGACATGTGGTTCTCAAGAAAAACGACACCCCGTTTGCCTTCTCATTTTTACGTACCCCTTTTTCATCGTTCTGGGAGGGGAGTATAAAAAAAATAGAAACAGACAAGTACGGAAAAAGTTAAAAAATTACATCTACTTTTACGTAAAAAAATCCAAAGTTTAGGTGCCTGAACTTTGATCAGATTGAAATTAATTCTGACAACCTTGAACTGTCATTAAATAGTTTAATATCTATTGCAAAAGAAGCTTTCAACAAAGTACCAGTTGGTCGTAAAAACCCTTGGCAGAGAGAAATCTCAGATACAAGTAAAGTGTTAATTAGACAAAGAAATAAATACAAACGCAAATATCAACGAAGTAATGATTTAGACCATAAAATTCAAATAAACGCTATCTTAAAGCAATTAAATAATTTAATCATTAATAATTTAATAATTTAATTGCTTTCCACCTTAATAAAGACAGAAATGAATCTTGGAATAAATTTATTTCAAATCTTCCTTCCGGGTCTAAAAAGTTTTGGAAACTAACAAAAGCATTTAAAGGTAAAAATTCAGCTCTTGCGGATCTTCATGTTAATGGTGAAGTTTTGAAAACTTGTGATTTTAAGGCAAATGCAATTGCCGACGTATTTGAAAGCTCCCATACTATTACTAACAATAATTCATCACCTATAGATTCAAAAGTTTCTGAATACATTTCGAGTCTAACTAATAGAACTGTCATAAACAATTCTGATGTTGATCTAACAAATATAAATGAAGTAAAATCACTTGTATATTCATTAAAAAACAATAAAGCTCCTGGTCTCGACGGGGTTAATAGTATTATACTTAAAAATATGCCTGACCACTTCTTTGAAACTTTAAGTAAAATAATTAACTTTTGCTTAAACAAGGGTTATTTTCCGACTGCTTTTAAAAAGGCTAAGGTAATTCCTATTCATAAAAATGGAAAAGATCCGAAATTACCTTCCAGTTACAGACCAATAAGCATCTAAAGCTTATTAGATAAGATTTTTGAGAAAATTATACACAAAAGAATTCTAGATTTTTCGAATGAAAACAACATTATTAATCAAGAACAGTTTGGGTTCCGTAAGGAACACTCCACCACACATCGGCTTAAAAGAGTTGTTAATTTCATTCACACTAATAAATTGAATCGAAAAAGTACTGGTATTATCTTTCTTGATATCGAAAAAGCTTTCGATTCCATTTGGCACGATGGTTTTGTGTTTAAACTTAACACCTTCAATTTTCCAGTCTATCTTCAGAAGATTATCAAAAGTTTCTTGGTAAACCGTTTCTTCAAGGTGTGCGTTGAAAGCAAATTTTCTAATGAAAGACTAATTCCCGCTGGTTTGCCACAAGGATCAGTTTTATCTCCTACTCTGTATTCAATTTTCACGTCTGATATTGTTGTGCGTAAAAACAATGAAGCAGCTTTTTATGCTGACGATAGCGCTCTTATTTGCTGTGGTAAAGTATCAAATGCAATAATCAAAAGAATGCAGGATTCTCTTAAGACAATTCAAAAATACTTTGATAAATGGAAAATAAAACTGAATGATACTAAAACCCAGGCTATTATTTTTCCTTTTAATAAATCTCCAAAACGAGTTCCTACTCTGACTCTGCAGTCTAGGGGAAATACTATCCCCTTAAAAGATGATATTAAATATCTAAGAGTTACTTTAGACAAAAATCTTACTTTTAAACAACATATTCAAAGTACTTGTGATAAAGCAATCAAATGCGGTCGTGCCCTTTATCCCTTATTAAACCGGTGGTCGAGACTTAACTTGAAAAATAAGATTTTGATCTATAAAATGTGTATTCGTCCGATCATGACATGGTTGTCAAGTCTGGTTTGACAAAGCTGCGAAGACGCATACCAGGAAACTGCAAATCATCCAAAATAAAAACTTGAAAATTATACATAATCTTTCCCCCAGATTCTCTACTGACTTATTGCATAGAAATTTTGATTATAAAATGTTTAATACATTTGCGAGGGAACTGACACTGTCATTTAACGAAAGATGCAGAATGTCTACTTTCGATTCAATTAGGAATTTGATCAATAATCACTCTTAATTATTTTATATTAAAATAATCTAGGCGAGAGTTTGACTAAATATCTTAATACTTTTATGATCGTCTAAGGTTTTTTCAAACTACTTTTCCTTCATTCTGTGATATTTTTTTAGTCTCCTTATTCAATTATTATGTATTCAATTGTTGTAGTTCTATTATAGAAAAATCCCATAACTTTGTAAATATTACATAAGATTTATGTATAATAAAATAAATAATAATAATAAAATCCAAAGTTGATAAATTGAAAAACGACTGAGCTACAGCACTTTTTAAAAACGTTATTTTTGTGGGATTGAAAGGTAGGACATACCTTAAAAAAAGAAAGTTTTTGCAAATGATATTCTTTTAAAATTTTAGAAAATTAATTAAAATTTTTAAATTGTTTTTTATTCTAAACATTAAGCGACTCCTACACATTTTCCAATGTTTCCCACAATTTTTAAAGTTCTATAATTAATTTTCTATGCAAAATAATAATTAGAGACTTCATCTAGAAAAATTATAGGACCTACAAGAATTTTAAATGTTTAGTGTGTTTCCTTCTTACCATTTCAATATGAGTTATAATATCATCAGGATCGAATGATATTTCATCATCATCGTTAGCTTGATAATCATACAAAGCAATCGCATGAATATGAGTATCTTCAATATAGTCGGACAAATTGTCGGAAGTGG
This sequence comes from Cordilura impudica, assembly GCA_963682025.1. Taxonomy (NCBI): domain Eukaryota; kingdom Metazoa; phylum Arthropoda; class Insecta; order Diptera; family Scathophagidae; genus Cordilura; species Cordilura impudica. The sequence continues at coordinate 292,655,641 of OY821517.1, forward strand.
CCTGAGCGACTTCGTTATCGGCAGTTTGGGCTAGAGGTTGCGAATCTTCAACTTGTGCTGGCGACGGTTGCTGTTGTGAAGGTTCATTTGATTTAGGAACAGTTTGTTGAACCTCATCTCGATTTTGGTATAAAGGTTCTGGTTCTTGTTCTACGGCAGCGTTTGTTGGTTCCACTGTGTAGGGAGGCTCGGGAGATTGAACTTCTGGTGGTGTAGCAACAGTATCGATTTCAATAGATGGTATTAAATCTGGTGGTGGTGCAAACACTTTTTGCTTTACTGGCTGAACTTCCTGTTTAACTTCTTCTACCACTACTGGTTGTTGTTGTTGCTGTTGTGGTTGTGGTATTTGCTGTTGAACTTCTTTAATTTCTTCTTGTTCTTTAATCTTCTCCGGCTGTTTAACTTCTCTTGGAATGTTTATGGGTTCTTTACGTAGTTGCGGTGGATCTTCTTTTGTGGGTGATTGCATTTGATTGAATGCACTAATTGCATTACCGATGCCACCCTCACGGCCAGTAACTATATGCATACGTGCCCCCTTTGGTGGCGGTTGCTTGGCTTCGTCTGCTGCTGGTAGAGGCTTATTTTCCACCACCGTTTTTTTGGCCGCCTCTTCACGATCTCGTTTATCTTTAGCTTCACGTATGCGTTTTTGTTCCTCAGACCGTTTACGACTTTCTTCTTCCGAATTCTTAGCAAGATTTTCAAATTTAGCTCGTAGATTTGAGGGTTTAGCACCTTCAATGACTGGTTTAGTTTTTGTATTATTAGTTCCAACTTGTTGTTTGCCACCGTCATCGTAAGAGGCTGCTGATTTGTCCATACGATCTTTTTGTATGCCAAATTTACCACCAAAACCCTAAATATGTAATTTATAAAATATTTTTTTTTTTATTTATTTTGTTTTTCATATATACTTACAATTTTATGATCAACTTGACTTTCATGCTTTTGTGGTGCTTCAATATGATCCCAACCCACAGCCGATTTATCCTTACGATCTTCCTGTACACCGAATTTACCTCCAAAACCTTTGGAATAATCTAAAATATCAGATAAATAATTTTAAGTGACGTTACTTTTTAAAATTACCACAAAGGACCCCACCTTTTTGTGACTCATGTTTTTCCACTTTCTCTACATGATCCCAACCAACGGCCGACTTATCAACACGATCGGATTGCACACCAAATTTACCACCAAAACCTGTGGCATAATCCTTTTGTGAAGCATGTTTTTCCACCTTCTCAATATGATCCCAACCGGCTGCGGATTTATCCACACGATCTGACTGAACACCAAATTTACCACCAAAGCCTGAAGAGTAGTCTGTTTGTGAAGCATGCTTCTCTACTTTGCCCTGATAGTCATGACCCACAGCCGATTTATCCATACGATCCGTTTGGACACCATATTTGCCACCATAACCATAGCCAGGATTAATTTCATCCCGTTCTTTTATTTTTTTGTCTTTATCAGCTTTTTCCGTTTCCGCACGCAATTTGTCCATGCTTCAAGAGAAGGAAGATAAAATAAATTAAAATGGCAACCTTAAGGAATATCAATTAAGTTAAGCACGGGATCATGCTACAATGGAAGCTACGTTTGAATATTTTTTAGATTTTAGGAAACTTTTTTTAATAAGGTTATTAAATGTAGTTCCTAAAATTATTGCAATTTCTAAAATAATTTTCAATTAACAAAACACCAAAGAATAATAAAAAAATATTTTTTATTAACCTTAGCAACCTTAGAGAAAAATTATCCGATCATGTTTGACCATTTGTATGGAGGCTACGTTTGAATATTTTTTAGATTTTAGGAAACTTTTTTTAAAAAGGTTATTAAATGTAGTTCAATTTATTCGTTTTCATTTAACAAAATAAAAATTTTCATGACAGTCATACCTTCTATGAATTACTTTATAGTCAAGTGAAGAGTTGTGGGAATAATTGAAAATATATAGCCATACTTACTCTATAGCTCCTGCAGTACGACCACTGCCCTCTACCGTCTTGGCACCCCATCTTTGTTCCTGTTCGCTAACATCATTTACAAAATCTGGATCAGTTTCCCAGTCATCATCTTCTGCGTTAGCGGTATCTTGTACTTGCAAACCAGCAGTGGCCTTCCACATTTTCAATGTATATTCTTTAATACAAAACAACAACAGTGCAAATAAAAATAAAAAAGATTATAACGATTACTCATCATAGTTTATAAAGAAAAACTACATTTCTTTAAGGCCAACAAAAAAGAAAGATAACAAAGACCTGACTCCACAATATAATGCATTTTTCTTTTTATGGGGAGTGGTCATAACAAAATGTTGATTTTTCTTCGATTTAATGCCTTTTGCATAAAACATGGACTCACCAAAATAATTAATTTACAAACACAACTTAAAATTTTCTTTATTATTACCCGACAAACTTAATTTTGTAATTATTTATTTATTTTTTAAAAACTTTTGTAGAGGAATAAATTTTTTTTTTATATGTTCATATATCTTGCTCTTTAATTGTCAACTTGTTTTTCTATTTCCATTCCACAGCCGGTTTTAAAACAGACATGTTTAAAAGTCATTAATTTTCTCTATTATTCTCGAAATACAGCTCTTCAGTTATCAAATACAGCTCTGTATATATTTTGACATTTACAGGCTTGCGCAAGCATGGTAAATGTCAATATTTTCAACATGGCCGTTTCCGCTCAAAGATACCAATGCTCGTCCATTTCTTTCCGTGCGGTTCTTAAACATGACAGGTTTAACGAATAGGGTAAGCTGGCTTATTTTTTCAAAAAATCGCCATTTGGGTACCTAAAATTTGTCAAAAATTAAGGAAAAATGAGCTTAAACTACAAACCTATAAAGTGATAATAAAAAACCATGGAAGTTTTTAACAAAAAGTTTAAAATATCGTGGAAAAACTTAGCAAAACTACACGTGCTGTAAAAAGTGATTTAATGCAACTGTCAAATTAGTATCGAGTTCCATTAAAATTAGATACACAATAACTTTATAATGGATTCTTAAATACTGTGTGAAATGAAGAAAAATATGTTTTTGATTTCCTTAAATTGGTAGATTTTCAGTGAAAATTGCGACATTTTAGTGAATATCTAACATTTGTTTATGTGTGTTTGACATAAACTAACCTCACTTTTATTTTTTTTTTTCTTGGTGTTTATTAACTTGTTTTTTTTTCTAGGCCGTTGTTATTGATGGTCGTGGCCATTTGGTCGGACGCTTAGCTTCAGTTGTTGCCAAATACCTTTTGCAAGGTGGCAAAGTTGCCGTTGTTCGTTGCGATGAATTGAATCTGTCTGGTCATTTCTACAGAAATAAGATCAAGTATTTAGCCTACCTGCGCAAACGTTGCAATGTCAATCCCGCCCGTGGCCCATTCCACTTCCGTGCTCCTTCCAGAATTTTCTACAAAGCTGTTAGAGGTAAGTTTATCATGTTTACTTTTCCATCAGTTTTAAAATAAACCAAGTTTTACATGGATGTTTAGATAGGGGGAATATTTGCTTACGATGTTTGATTGAAAGTTTAAATGTGTTACTTTTCTTATGAAAATTGGAACAATTTTTCAATTTACAATGTAGTTAAGTGGAAAACAAAAACCTAAAACTATAACAGTATTGTGATTTGGTGAGTTTTTTGAGCCGCTGTCCCAAATAATCCCATAAATTCTCAATTGGGTTAATATCAGGGCTTTGAGGAGGCGTCTCCATAACGTGTGAACAAATGTACAAGAGCTATGACATTGCAAGCTTTGTTCTTTTGGTAAAAAAAAACAATCGTCACAAAGCCAAAGGTTCAACCGATATAGCAAAAAAAAATTTTTCTTCTAAATATTTAGTTCCATAACTTCATCAATAATATAATACTTAACATCTACTCTCTAACATAATAAAAAAATGTTAACTTATTCAACAAAACAAAAAACACAATTAAAAACATATTTATATGCAGCAAAAGTCGGTACTCCTGAGAAAAATTATAAAATACTTCCCTTAAATCATATAACTTCGCTTAAATTATTTGGAATTGAGGAAACCAGTTTTTTTTTTAGTGTACCCTACAGAAATTTGCTGCCATTCTGTCAGAAGCAGCAAATCTTTGAGCTGATTTTTATTACAAATGTTATGACATTACAATCGTTTTTCTAAATGATCACACAGATGCTCGATATAATTCATATCGGGGCTTTACGGAGGGGTTTTAAACATGTGCGGTGTGCTGTATGCTAACCACATCAGTTTGCTTAGGATCATTGTCTTGTTGGAAGTTAAAATCGTTAAGAATTCTCAATGTCTCAGTGCTTTATTCTTCAATATATCACAAGCATTAACCGCCTAAGTCGAAAAAATAACTTTTTATATAGGCCAGAATGTTTTCATTAACAACTTTTTATTAAACAGTGTTAGCGAAATGAGGATTTCACGTAAATATAAAGCGTTGTTAATAGAATATGATAGCATACATAACTCAAATCGTTCTTAAGTCGACTTAGGCGGTTTGTGACCACAAATATTAAGGTAATTATCAACTCCTGCTGCTGACATACAGCCGTATATCATGACAACACCATCTCCATGCTTCACTGTTTTATGCGTGTTCTTCGGATTTCTTAAAAGAGTTTTATCCATATCAAAACACGCCTATCCGAACCAAAAATATTGTATTTAGATCTGTCGTGGAAAATAACTATCCCGAAACTCATTTGTTTTGGTTATGTATTCGTTGGCGAAATCTATACGATTTTAGTTAATTTCGTTTATTAAGGCTTTTTGTGTGATATTTAAGCTTTGTGGCCGGTCCTTTTGATCGACCTACGTACTGTGTCTGTAAAAACACTTGTCAAAGGATGCTTTCAACTCTGTAGCTGTGTTTTTCTTATTAGCCTTAAATGGTTTTTTTTCCCCATCTTCCTGCCAAATTTTATTTTCGCAGCAAATTTTGGATGGTGGAAGCACTGGTTTTTTTTTTTTTTTTTTTTTTTGATTCTCTCTTATGCCGGCCATGCACTACACAAGTTCAGTGCTCAAGTCTGACGCTGTCCACTGCGTTTGTGTAATGTATAGAGGTGTTTGTGATATTTGTGCATGAACTGAGCAAATATCAAAATGATTTGAGCAAATATCAAAATGATTTTGATATTTGCAGAAGTTTGTATAACCGCACAGTTAATTTGTGTAGTGTATGGGGAAAATGCTCAGTTGTAGCGCGATTTTTTAAGAGTTAACAACGAAAAATGAGCGGGAAGAAATATTTTGTGCAGAATTCCTTGAATTATACAAAGAATCACCTGTATTATGGCGCATAAAAAGCAATGACTACAGCAATAGAGTCAAGAAAGACGAAGCATATAAATAACCCAGTGGCCAGGTCTTTAAGACATCTTAAACGACCGGCACAAGACCGGAGTAAATCGTTGATGACAAATTGAGGACAGTTCGAACAAATCGTTGACGAAATTTTCAAACAAATGTCCGCGGAATAATACAAGACTATAAGAGAGACATTTTCGCTTATGTTGTCGTTGACGTTTGTTGAAGCGAAAAATTTTCATTATTGCCGTCGACGACCATATAACCAACAATATGCTCCATCCATCGTCGACGAAGACATAGACGATATAATCTACAATGTGATCATTGACGACCATTCCGGTGACAGTATCCTTCATACTGTCGTTGACAACAATATAAAAGACACATTCCCAAACACTGTCGGCAACGTCAGTATGAGGGACACTTTCGTTCATTATATCGTCCGGAACACTGCCCTCCCATAAAGTAAAAACTAAAAATTTTTTAAATTTCATTTCAATTTGAATTTCACAAAAAAGATAAAACTTATTAATTTCAAAAAATAAAACTTAGAATGTTAATATAAATGTTTTATTTTTTTTTTTTTTTTTTTTTGTAATTATTTAATTAGTTTCCTTTCTCTTGATCTTTTTTGTTTGTCGTGTTTTTACGAAAAATTAAGCGTAAAATCTTCGTTCGTTTGGCCCCTTTTTTTGTGGCTTCCATTAAAAGAAAATATAAATATATTCAATTTTAATAAATACTAATCAAAGAGTTTTATTTTTTGTTAACTTACCAAATATAATACTGCCTACACTCGAGGCAACCGGTTGAAGCAATGGTTGTAGCAACAATGATATACACGTAGCAACGGTTGCCTCAACCAACGAAAAATATCAAAACTTTTTGCTATTTCTGGCTAATTGGGGCAACCGTTGCTACGTGTGTATCATTGTTGCTGCAACCATTGCTTCAACCGGTTGTCTCGTGTGTAGCTAGCATAACATTTAGATTTTTTTGGATTTTTTTTTTTATAACAAACTGAAAAATAATAATTTTTCTATATGTTTTTGGATTTGTCTTTTTATACCCTATACCACTATGTGGTTTGGGTATAATGACTTTGTGCTGCTGTTTGTAACTACGAAAAATATTTGACCTAGACCCATCTTTTATTATACCGATCAGCTCAGAATCACTTTCTGAGTCGTTTTAGCGATGTCCGTCCGTCTGTGTGTCCATGTAAAGCTTGTAATTAAACTACAGGTCGCAAATATGAATATATTTTGATGAAATTTGGTATGTAAGCTTGCATCGGCCATAGGATGAACGCTATTGAAATTGGTAATCGGTCCATATTCAGACTTAGTCCCCATACAAATGACCCCTATGAAATCGACATAAATTGCCATAAGATCCAAATTATCGCACAGATCATAGTCAAATTGGGTTTGTATGTGTTCATTGTATTCATTAATCAGTAGTCCAAAAATAATCCCTATAGGACAATTCTTAGTCATATGCCCCTTATAGAGCTGCTTCCCGAGCTTCACTTAAATCTATCAAAAAAAAAAAAACAAAAATATTGCACAGATTTTTCTCAAATTTGGTTTGTGTATAGTTTTTCAAAATATAAGTGACTTTACCAAATATAGTCAGGATCAAATTTGGTTTATGCTTATTTTCTTTATCCAATTAGTTGGACCGAAGAGATAGGTCTCTAAATCATGGTATAGGGTATCGTATAGTCGGTCTAGACCGACTAAAATTTCCTTTTTTTTTTTTTTTTTTTTGTACACGCAAAGCTTATGTACAAAGACTAAATGGAGAACATGTCGCTAACAGAGTTCGATGGAAGACAAGTACATGACATATTAGCTCATGTTGTCGTCAACAGACTCATACACGACAATACCGGGGTCGAATCGTCGCATTCGTTATCGAAATTTTTCGATCGAAATTATTTTTTATTTTTCAAAATAAAATATGTAATAAGAGTAATTTTACTCCGTCACAGCTAACAAGTTATGGTCCATAGTTAATAGTAAAAGTGAAACGAAGTGTAACGAATGTCCGTCTGTCTTAATTAATGAACCAAAACATGGGACTTCGATTGATTTTACTCGATATCGAATGCGACGATTTGTCCCCTGATTTTGTCACTCAATTTTTCGTCAATAGAATGTGATACACGACCATATAAGCTGTTTGTCATCCAGCTAGTCAACAAAATTTTTTATTTACCCTAGAACACACACCCGAGTTCAAATGTATCCACTTGCAACTTTGCAGTGCTGTTACTCAGGACCGGCTTAACTCGAGCTTCCAAAGTCGACACCTACGTAATGGGATAGACAAATGTTGTTTTTCATATTTCTCATGAATACAAAACAAAATTTTTTGTTTATTAAATGTATAGTCTAACATGAAAAAAGCATTTCAACGTTTAAAGCGTTCAAATATTCTACCTGGTTCAAAAGATATAAGCAAAAGTGCATTCAGGCAACTATTATGTTGGTACCAAATTCAAGTGAAAACCCAGCTTTTGTAGTATTTGGATTTTCCAAGGGTTGTTTTTGCAACATTTGGCTATCCCATGCCCGTGACCTTTTTTGCCTATATCTCTTGAACCTGGTAGAATATTTGTAGGTACAAACGGGTGTGTGTTCTCGTAGAAAAAGTTGGGTATACATCGTAGGGTTAAATCTCTACACGAATAGCTCATAGACATTGTGGATTGTTGCTTAACTAGTCGTTAACAAAGTTCGACGAACGACAAGTACCAGATGTCGATGTCATATTGTCGTCAACGGACCTTAATACACGACAAATAAATTTTTGTCTGTCGCTGAATTGGTCGTCAACGGAATGTGATACACGACCATCTGAGTAATTTGTCTTCCAGCTGGACGATAACGGCAGCATCCACTATATCGTCGTTAAAGAAAATATCGACAAATGTGCGTGAAAAAAATAAAGTGTGTTAAAGTAATCGTTAAAGACAATGTCATCTACGACGATTTTGCCAACTGGGAATTAATTATTTTTTTCTTTGTTGCCCTTTCTTCCTTTTTGTTGCTATAGTAAGCATAACAAGCGCAGAATTTTCACATATATTCTTCGCTTTTAACTTTAAAATGAAAAATTGCACAGTTTACTTGTGTAGTGTGTGTCGCAAGTATTTTTTACGCTCTGTCAGACTTGAGCATTGAACTTGTGTAGTGTATGGCCGGCATTAGCCATTTTCGCTAACTTTGGAGAACTTAGAAAGCGGTTATATTTGAAGTTTCTTACCAAATACCGCTCATCAACTTTAAAAAAATATTTCAGTTGGTGCTGTTTTTTGGTTTGTTTCCAACAACTTTTTATAGCGTTAAACGATATGAAGGGTGAAATGTCTTGTGTTTTCCAGTCTTCCAATCTCTTATCGTTTTTTCCACTTTAATTGTGGCTCATTATAAGCTCAGGAATGTCTATAGAACTGGTACTCGTTGTGGAGCCATTTTAAAAATTCAAATTGCGGTTTAATTCAGTTTGTAAATTGTTTTAAACTTCTTGTATTCAATTCAATTCAATTTATTTTCTTATAATCTATAATATTAATAGGCTAGGCGATTTCTTGTGACTGATGTTTTGTTCTACCGTTTTATCCTAATTTTGATCAAACGTATATTATTTGAAAGGTATTTCTTTTTAGCCGTTTTGCAGATTTACAGATTTTAAAATTTTTTCCTTTATTTTGAATAAATTGCATTTAAAGTTGCTACTAACACGTACATAAAGTTATGCAATGCTATGTGTGTGTTTAGTAAATTTGTTAATGGGTTTGTAATAAAATTAGTTTGTTTTTTGTGTTGATTTGTGAATTGGCCATAATTGATTATCATACTTTTAGGGTCTTTATTTAATGAAAAAATAAAATTTTCTAGAATTTGTGCTCGAATTTCGAGGGCTGGAATCTGCTAGTATTAATAAATATTTTACAATTTAGCATTAAATATTTAAGAGTTTAGCAACTATGTTCCTTTTCTACTTAATAATAATTTGTTAATATTAACATTTACATATTTATATTTTATTATGGGAAAGGGAGGAGAAAATTTTTACAAAAAACTTTTTGAAAGAGGGTATAAGATAAAAAGTGTTAAAATTACGATGAGATCAGCTCATTAATGTGGGTATATTGGGAGTCTTGGCATATCTTGTTAAAATTTTGTGTAAGTCTAAGAACTTTTATATGAACTAGTTCAAAGGAGGAAATTGTGTGGAGGCGTTGTGTCGAATAGTGCCATGGCAATCTATATATCATTTTGAGTAGCTTATTTTGGGCCCCTTGGAGTTTTTTGATGTGACATCTAGCGAAGGAAGACCACACCGGCGCACAATAAAACATTAGTGGCAAAAAAATTGCTTTGATGATGAGTTTTTTGTTTTCTATATTTAGCTCCGATCTCCTATATATCAACGGATACATAATTCTGATCATTTATTTTATCTACTATAAACGGTATGTGGTCTCTGAAGTTTAATTTAGTATCTAGTAACACTCCCAGATATTTTACAATAAACTAATAATTGTGGTTCAACTAATATTGTGGTTCATAAAACTTAGTGGGTTTTGAGGAAGAAAGCATGGTTTCGTTTTCTTGTGAAAAATGTAGCCTGTGTTTTTTTCTGGATTTATGAGAATATTCCATTTTTTAAAATAGCTGCTTAAATTTGTCAAAGCTGTAAGCTGGTAATGATGCCAGCTGGGTATATAGCAGAGCAGAGAATTGCTGTGTCATCCGCAAATATTGATGTACAATTTGTGGGAGTTGGAATATCAGCGGTAAAAACGTTGTACAATATAGGGGACAGACATGATCCTTGTGGACAACCTGCTGTTTTAAACTTCTTATTCGCAAATTTAATTTTGATTACAATTAATGTCAAATGCGCAAATGAAGTAGGATTTTTTTTTTGCATTTTCATTAAGTGATTTGCGCCCAATTTCTTGTACTTTTTTTAATGTTGATTTAAAATGCTTCCTCTTAATGGACTTAATATTTAATTATACCAGTAAGGTGATAAACTGCCTAGTGTTAACAAAATTAAAAATAGAGTTATACTTACTTTGTCCAAGTTTGGATTAAATCTGCTGTATAGACCATTTAAAATTTTTTTTAGATAATTAACTATGTTTCTTAAAATTTTCATTTATTTAAATTAGACTTTTTTCAATCAATTTTTTAATACTTTTATTGCATATCTCGTCTAAATCACCTCAAAATTATTTTTATATGTATATTAGGGTGCCCCTTAATAAAAAAAAAGTGTTCAAACTGTCGGTCTCACCCCCTAGAAATATGCGAATAGCAAAAAAACTGAGAAATACAAAGTTTTGGGCCAATTAAAAAACGTTTAGTCGTGGCGCAAAGCGATTGAAAATTTCAAGTGTTTTTTTTTTTTTTTTTTTTTCAAAACGTTTATTAATTCATAATAGGATAACAATTCATAAACTAAAATAAACAATAGTTAACAATAATTTTCTATATACAAAGTCCCAAAATCGGGCTCTCGAGTATTATTAATATAATAATATATTTTTATTTAAAAACAAATTACTAGTTTCCTTACTTCAAATGAAGAATAAGTTATTGATATTTTGTAATGGAAAAATTCTGTTTAAAAACATTACTTTAATATTTTTGTAACTTAAAAACGGTCTAAAGGATAAAAAATAAAAACAAGGGGTATATTAATAAATACTTATAGCCACCAAAATTTTTTGGTTTTTGAGTTTTGTTCTCTGTTAGCTATGCTGACATCATATCTTAGATCATTATTTAATTGATTGCAATTAACTGCTTTTATATTAGCCCGTCTAAAATTATGATAAAAGACTGGGATGCCATTTTCATTTTGAATTTTCTTAATCTTATCGAGGTATAGAAATGCCTCAGGTGGAACAAACCCATTTTTCAGGGTATCAGATATATATTCTTCATTTGAATAGTAGGGTGCCAGAATGAAATTGTTTTCGCTACATAATGTACATCTGAAAATGTAATTTCTTATTAAATGTATAATAAAATTATCGATTCTTATAATATTGGCAGAATTATACAATTTTTTATTTGATATGTACTTTGTATAGTTGCTTTGCGTCGATCTAAACATTGATGTACAAGCTCTTAAACACTTTCTTTCGAATACACGTATTTTTTCCATGTAAGATGGTGAGATGTTAAACCAGATTGGGCATCCATAAGTTATGATTGGTCTAATTAATGATTGGTACATCATAATTTTGACCTTAGGCTTTACAAACTTTGAGTAAAATAATAATTTGTACTTGAAGAATGCGTTTCTTGCTTTTGTTAAAATTTCATTAACATGATTATTGAAATATAAAAATTTATCTAAATAAACACCTAGATATTTAACAATTTGTTTATTTGTTATAGTAGTATTATGAAGATGTGATTTAATTTCAAACAATTTCCAGTTTTTCCTTATGTTACTATTGCATTTGTCAACTGGCGGTCTAAATAAAATTGTTTCACATTTTTGTGTGTTAATTTTCATTTTCCAGTCAATAGTATACTTCTCAACAATGTCAAAAGAATCTTGAAGATTTTGGTTAATTTTTTCTATTGTTTTGTCGGCATGATATATTATTATATCATCTGCAAATGCAATACAGTTTTCTATTTTATTTAATAAGTCATGAATAAATAAGTTGAAAAGAATGGGTGCGTTAACAGTTCCTTGTTGTAACCCGTTTATTATTTTGTATGTTTGTTTGCTTTTATGTTTTTGATGAAACAACCTAAATGTTTTGTTACTAATCATATTGTAAATCATTATTATTTGATAAAGTGGAAATTGATACTCATTTAATTTAAATATTAACCCAGGGATCCAAACTTTATCAAAGGCTTTTTCCATATCGATTAGACAAGCGCCTGTACATAATTTCTTGTTCCAATTCCAGGTTATATTTGATGTAAGTAAATGTGTTGCGTTAATTGTAGAATGTTTATACTTAAATCCAAATTGTTTTTCGCTTACTAATTTTAAGTTTTTACAAATATTATTTATATTATTATTTACACAAATTTCAAACACTTTGCTGATGTTAGGTAGTAAACTAATGGCCCGTAGATTTTTTGGATTAGATAAATCTTTGTCCTTTTTTGGTAGTACCACTACTTTTGCCATTTTCCATATGGTTGGAAAATATGAATTATTAATCATGTTGTTGAAAAGATTGCAATATTCAAAAATTATTATTTTGGGAAGGTTTTTCAATACTATATTTGGTACATTATCCAAACCTGAAGATAATTTGCCTCTTAAGTTAGAGAAAATGTAATAATTCTTATCCCTTGTTATGAAATATTCTTCCGCTTGATTTTCATTTATATTGTTTGATTTCTTTTCAATACTAAAATTTGTTATAGTCGTTTTCAAGTGTGTTTATATGGGGAAAATATGATTTTTTTTTTCAGATTTTACGAAAATTTCGTTCTATAATTTAATTTTTCCGACAAGCTGTTACATAATTCGGGATCATAATTAAATTATCCTTTCAAAAGTCTATAAAACTTCAAAATCGTATGAAACCTCGCCAAGAAATAGCAAATGCCCCAGACCACTTTTGTGCCAAAAAAAACTAGGTCATGAAATTTGATGGCATTTTTTTTCAACTTTGAGAAATTGATTAAAGCCATCACTCTTTTTTGGTCTCTATACTTATAAGTACACAGATATGAAGTATTGTTTTATTACCACGTTGTTAACCTATTGCGCATTGAGACCGAAAATTGGAAATTTTTTTGCTAAAATTTTTAAAACTCCTTTTTCAAGTTTGAAAAAGTTTTCTTAAACAAAATTTTAAAAAATTAATATATTACTTTAAGGTTTTATTAAATACATGTTGCAGATTAGCTGTGTGAATTTTTAAGTAAATCTCTCTATCAGAATTTTTTTGACAAGGATTTTATTTTTGCTGATTTCGAGAAAACTTGGATTTTTGTGAAATATTCTGTAAATGTACTCTTTCTAAACACTTTGTATCAAAAATTCATCACTTTTCTACTTTTAAATGTTATATTTTATCTTAATAGCCTAGGGTTTCGGAAAAAAATAATATGACTCCATTAACCCTTTTGGAATTGGGGTCACATATGACCCCAAACTAATAATAGACAATTTATGCAAAAAATTCAAATATTTGGTAAGTGCTGTCCAATTTTTAGATGCGACGCTTAAAATATAATAACCAAATGTGTAGAAGTTTCGTTCCAAAAATTTGGGATAAATCCGAGAACTTTAACTCATTATTTGCCAAGGCCAGCTTTATTACATGAAGTAATTTTATAACAAAATTGGTTAAAAGTTGTTTTAATTTATATTCGCGAGCAATAAGCAGATAATTGCACCAAAGATATATCACAATGGATTATTTTGATCCCAGGAGCACTGAATGGTTAAATAAAAAAAAATTAACCGAATTTTTTTTCTTAAATTCTAAATAGTGGTTTCAACGAGTTTAATAGAAAAACTCGTTTGAGGTCATTTTTATTTTAAAATATCTTAAAATCCAAAGCTGGCCTTGGCAAATAATGGATTAACGTTCTCGGATTTATTCCAAATTTTTGGAACGAAACTTCTACATATTTGCTTATTATATTTTAAGTGTCGCATCTAAAAATTTGACAGCACTTACATAATATTTGAATTTTTTGAATAAATTGTCTTTTATTAGTTTGGGGTCATATGTGACCCCAATTCGAAAAGGGTTAATGGAGTCATATTTTTTTCCCGAAACCCTAGGCTATTAAGATAAAATGTAATATTTAAAAGTAGAAAACTGATGAATTTTTGATACAAATTAATTAGAAAGAGTGCATCTACAGAATATTTCACAAAAATCCAATTTTTCTCGAAATCCGCGAAAATAAAATCCTTGTCAAAAAAATTCTGGCAGAGGGATTTACTTAAAAATTCACACAGTTAATCTGCAACATGTATTTAATAAAACCTTAAAGTGATAGATTATTTTTTTTTAAATTTTGTTTAAGAAAATTTTTTCAAACTTGAAAAAGGAGTTTTAAAAATTTTATCAAAAAAATTTCCAATTTTCGGTCTCAATGCGCAATAGGTTAACAACGTGGTAATAAAACAATACTTCATATCTGAGTAGTTATAAGTATAGAGACCAAAAAAGAATGATGGCTTTAATCAATTTCTCAAAGTTGAAAAAAATGCCATCAAATTTCATGACCTAGTTTTTTTTTGGCACGAAAGTGGCGAGGTTTCATACGATTTTGAAGTTTTATAGCCTTTTGAAAGGATAATTTAATACTGATCCCGAATTATGTAAAGCTTGTCGGAAAAATTAAATTATAGAACGAAATTTTCGTAAAATCTGAAAAAAAAAGTCATATTTTCCCCATATAAACACACTTGAAATTTTCAATCGCTTTGCGCCACGACTAAACGTTTTTTGATTGGCCCAAAACATTGTATTTCTCAGTTTTTTTGCTATTCGCATATTTCTAGGGGGTGAGACCGACAGTTTGAACACTTTTTTTTCCCTCCATATAACGAAGGGCCACCCTAATGTATATATATGTACATATATATAAAATAAAACCAAACGTTAAAAATTTATACGAACAATTTGAAAATACATCAGTTTAACATTTTTCGTTTCTTTATTATAATTCATTCCACGGAGACTTAATTTTCCTTATTCATTTAAAAGATTTTTTTAATTTTATTATTGTTAAGAACTTTCATGTAAAAAACTTGTTTTCCACGAAACTCTTTCTGATGAACAATTGTTATCTTACCTACATTATTTGAATTTGAAAATATGTAACAAACCTATGACTGATTAAATATACCAAATGAAATTCCATGTACAAAGAATAACAAATTAACAAATATTTTTTTGTTTTTCTTTTTAGGTATGTATCTACAAAATGAAATATCTGACACTTCACTGAACGACTATTTACTGATGATCATTAAATTTCTTACCTACATTATTTGATGTAAAACCATGAAACTAACTATAGAACTGAAGCACTCAGCTAAAAATACTTTGATCTTCTATTTAACTTATAAAATAATTTAAAATTGATCTAATATTTTCATTTCTTTTCTTTTTAGGTATGTATCTAAAAATCTTCAAAATGCAGTATTGTTTGATGATGATTATAAATTTTCTTACCTACATTATTTGATGTTGGACCGTGAAACTACATTTTTACTGATGCACCTAGCTTATAGAATGAAATTTTGAATTATACATTTTTCATATTTATATATATATATATATATATTTTTTTTTTTTTTATTTTTAAGGTATGATCCCCCACAAAACAAAGCGTGGTCAAGCTGCTATGGCTCGTCTCCGTGTCTTTGATGGTATCCCATCGCCCTACGATAAACGTCGTCGTGTCTGCGTACCAATTGCTATGCGCGTCTTGACTTTGCGCTCTGACCGCAAATACTGTCAATTGGGCCGTTTGTCTAATGAAGTCGGCTGGCATCACGGTGATGTTGTCAAGAGCTTGGAACGCAAGCGTAAAGCTAAGTTGCGAGTCACTTTGAAACACAACAGACTCATGAAGAAGTTGACAGTCCAGGCTCGCGAAAACATTGCTAAACAAGCCGAACCCTTCAACAAGATCATCAAATCCTATGGTTACGAATGTTAAATTTCGTATTTACTACTTTGTATAATTTAGTTGTGTGAGTTTTTTTTTTTTTTTATTAAAACTTGTATATTTTGAAAAGGAGGGTCCGAAAAAAGGTTTTTAATAAAAAAAAAATAAGTTAAAACAAATCGTATGGCTCGTATTTTATTATTGAAGGTATAAAATTGGACGAAACACTAAGAATGGTTTGTAAAGAAACGAAAAATCAAGATAATTTTAGGATAGAAAATCTTTAGTCCGACGACTTACAGAAAATGGATTTATATTTGATTATAACAGTAAAAAGGTGATAAAATGCCTTGTAAACAAAAAAAAGTGTCGAATTGAAAATAGAGTTAAATTTGTCCCAGTTTGGATTAAATCTGCTGTATAGAACATATCAAATTTTTTAGATCGTTTTTTTTTTTTGTAGTAGTATTATACTTTAATTTAAAATTAATATTTAACAATTTTTATACAACTTGATTTGTGTTATTATATCTTAAAAATTGTGTGACATTTCTTTTAAAAACATTAACATTTCTTTCTAATTTGACATAGGTAACGTATTATATATTTTTAGTCCCTTGAAGAAGAGAGATCTTTGCATTGCTGTTGTTGTCACCCTTTGTAATCTAAAGTTTTCTGCGTTTCTTAAGTTATACGGTTGAGCTTCTCCCACGTACATCAGTTGGTCGATCAAGTATTCTGGAGCATTACCCATCTTCATCTTTTGGACAAAATTCAACGTATTAAATTCTAGTCTTTGTTGTATGTTCAGCCATTTCAATGTATCTAGCATATTTTGGATAGGAGTATATCTGTTACATTTTAAAATAGAACGCATAGCCTTATTTTGAAGTTTTTGCAATCTTTCCAATTGTGTTGTTGTGCAGCAGGTATACAGAATTGTGGAGCCGAATTCAAAATGAGGTTTTATCATTGTGTTATACATATTTATTGCCGTTGTTATCGATATTTTATTTCGCACCCGTTTAAAAAAGCCGATTTTTTTTTCCAATTTTCTTACATATGTAATCGACGTGATGTTTAAATTTTAAGTCTTTATCGATTATGAAACCTAGATATTTTATTTGATTAATTTTTTCAATTGTTTCATTATTAATTTTAAAAACTGTGTTACTGTTCATGTTTATTTCCATTATTTTAGTTTTTTCATTTAGTTTTAATTTGTTCATTTTCAGCCAATTGTTTATTTTGTTGATATCATGCATTATATTATCTTTACATTGTTCCTCTGTATTTCCTTGAGCATAGATCAGTGCGTCATCAGTATATAGAATTATTTCGCATTTATTTAAAATATCGGGCATATCATTTATATATATTGTAAATAATAGTGCTCCTAATATAGAACCTTGTGGCACTCCAATTTTATTATCAATTTTATCCGATTTAACACCATTAACTTTCGTAATTTGTTTTCGATTTGTCAGATATGATTTAAACCATTGCAGTTCATTTTCTCTGATACCATACATATACAGTTTTTTAATCAATAGCTATCTATCGATAGTCTCGAACGCTCTTTTGAGGTCCAAGAAAATTGCCATTATCTTATTATTTTTAGTACAATATTTCCATTTATTTATCATATAGTTTAACGTTGTTTCGCATGAGTATTTTTTTCTGAAACCAGATTGATATTTTGAAAACATATATAGTTTTCTTCCATAGCAATTCTTTAGTAATTTTTTCTATAATTTTTTCAAATGTTTTTAATGTGTTTATTGGTCGGAATTCTTCACATTTGTTTGTTTTGGCTATTTTTTCTACAGGTGTTACCATAGAATACTTCCAATTTTCAGGGAATATACCAGTCTTGAAAGATTTATAATGTAAAGCATATTTTTACCAATAATGTTCCAATTATCTAAAACTATCTTAATTGAGACTTTGTTAAAATCTTGTTTGTTCTTTAGGCATTTGCATATGTTTTTAAGTTCTATTACAGATATTGCACGAAATTTAAATCTAGAAAATATCACAGGTATGTTGTTTGTATATAGCACTTTTTCTATTGCATCCGTTATTGATTTAACACTATCGACAAAATAATTATTAAATTGGGTAGCGATTTGATAGTCATCCTTATACTCTATATTGTTAAACATTACATTTTTTATCACATTGGCATTTTTCTTAAGTACTAAGTTTTTTATTGCATTCCACATTTGTTTCTGGTGTTTGGAATTATTTATTTAGTTGTTAACATATTTGTTTTTTTCAATTTTATTTTTATACATGTTTCTTATTAATTTATATTCATTCGATGCAGATTCTGTATTTTCCGTTTTAGCGATTTGGTATTTAATAATTTTTTCTCTTTTGAGTATTTTTAAGTCTTGGTTGAACCATTTGAACATCGTTCTTTATAATCACTATTTTTTTGTTTGTAAATTTTTTAATCGTATTTTCGATACATGTGTCAATTATATCTACGCTCTGCTAACTATATATCATAAACTCTTCATTTATTTAAATTAGATTTTTATAATATTTTTATACCCTGTTCTACTATGTGGTCAGGGTATAATGACTGTGCTGATGTCTGTAACTACCAAAAATATTTGACCTAGACCCGTCTTTTATTACACCGATCGACTCGGAATCTTTTATAATCAAACTACACTGGTCCAAAATAAAAACTAAGAGTAATTTTACTGTAACACAGCTAACGAGTTATGGTCCGTAGTTAATAAAAAAGTGAAACGAGGTCTGACGATTGTACGTCTTCTTTAAATAACCAAAATACTGAATCTCGATTGATTTTAATCGATATTGAATACGACGTATTTGTCCCCAGGTCGCAAATATGAATATATTTTGATGAAATTTAGTATCTAAGCTTATATCGGCCATAGAATGAAAACCATTGAAATTGGCGAAAATCGGTTCATGTTCAGCTCTAGTCCCCATACAAATGACCCCTATGAGATCGACTGAAATTACCATATTATCCAAGTTATGTAGATCTCGGTCAAATTGGGTTTGTGTATGTTTATTACATCCATTTATCAGAAGTCCAAAAATAAACCCTATAGGACAATTCTTAGTCATAGCCACAGCTGTTTCCCGATTTTTAATTTTTTGGTTTGGATATGTTTTTGAAAAAAATAACTGACCTTACCAAATATAGTCAGGATCGGTCCAGTTTTCGACCCAGTCCTCATGTAAATATAGCATCCGATATGAAGTTTATCATATCCGAAGGCAAAAAAACAATGCCACTCAATTTGGTTGATGCTTATTTTATATATCTAATTGGGGTATCGAATAGGCGGTCTATACCGACTATAATTTTCTTGTTTTTAAACACTTTTATTTCATATCTCGTATAACTCACCTCAAAATGAATTGTTCTTATATAAGACGTCAACGAGATCGTAATAAAACATGGTTCTAGACGGATGAATCCGAAAGGACTGAGATCGTTGCAACGAACAAGTAAATCAGAAATAATGATTAAGTCGTGTAAAAAGTTATTAAATAATGTGTTGTCATCCACATGAATATGTGCTGAGTTCTGAGTTCTATCCAGTTGGAAAGTTGGTGAAAATTCAATCACAAATATCGTTCTCGAGAGAGTTTAAATACAAGTTTTATTGGCTGGAACTAAAGAAAAATATTAAACTTACTCGATATGCAGGATAACTTCCAACAGGAACTTCGAATTTATATATATATATATATATATATATATGCTTTGTTTTTAGTGTCAAATTCGCAGAAGTAAAATGGCTCAACTGACATTTTCTATCAATTACGTTTTCACTGTATCTTGGAAACTGACAAATTGCAAATATGTTGACAATTTTATCATACATAGATGTTTTAATTCAACTGAAACTAACTAGTGAAAACTAGGGGCCTAATTACGGCAGCCATGATCGTATGTATGTATTTGTTTTTGTATAAAAATTAATTACGATTGATCGAAATTTTCGTATGATGGCAATTTGAGTATCGAAACGAAAAAAAATTAGTATACTTTTATGCCAATTCAAAAATATTTTTTTTCTTAAGCAGTATTTTTAAAATACCTATTTTCTTTTTTGAGTAGCTCCTAAAGAATACTTAAGATTTATAGTACTTGAAGTAACATTTCTTATATTCATCGAATAAATTTTCCAACGTTATCGAGTAAACTTCATTTGACTGCATCACATATTAAAAACGTAAATTTAATTTGTGCACGTAGGTGTCTAAAATGCAATAAATATCAAAAATTTGTAATTTAAATTAATACTGTTTATAGATTCTATGTATTTTGGGAATGTATTTAGACATTATTAAAAATTTCCATTGCGGAAAATCTAAAATCGTAAAATTCTGTAACTTTAAAATTTTCTTAATAGGACTAAAAGTAGCAAACGCTCAGTTTCATAAAAAATTCAAGTAGCGGCATGAAATGAGTTAATAAAATACAAAGACAATTTTCATACAAAATTTTATTTTAACAATCAACAATAAATGCCTATCCAACACAAATATAACCATTCACTACTTATCGAGGACACATAGCATGACGACCACCATCTACAGGTAAACTAGCGCCTGTTATAAAACTAGCCATATCGCTAGCCAAGAAAGCAATAACACCAGATACCTCATCGACTTGACCAGGACGCCCCAAGGCATGAGTAGTTCTGCTGTGTTCTAAGAATTTTGCGTATGCCTCTTCATCCATACCGCCTCTCTTGTGGATTTCCGTAACAATAACTCCAGGATTAACTGAATTGCAACGAACGCCCTTCAAAGCTAATTCAAGGGCAACACAGCGTGTAAATTGATCAACAGCTGCTTTGGAAATATTATAAGCCAGTACACCGGCAAAAGAACGTATACCATTTACGCTTGACACATTCACAATTGAACCTTTTGTTTTAATTAACTCCGGTACCGCCAACATGGTCAGCTGATAAACAGATCGCATATTTACATTCATAACACGATCATATTGTTCCAGACTAGTATTTTCGATGGTGCCAGTCTCCAAAACTCCAGCATTATTAACTAGAACATCGATTTTACCATATTTTGTTAAAGTTTCACTAACAATACGTTTAACATCCTCCTCATTGGCCATCTCCGCTTTGACAATTAAAGGTGCTTTTCCCTTAATAGCTTCAATTTTCTTTGCGCTATCTTGTAGTTTTTCCACATTACGTCCTACAATGGTAAGTAGACCACCCAATTTAGCAAAATTAACAGCTGCTGCAGCTCCAATGCCTGAACTAGCTCCCGTTACTATAATAACCTTATCCGTAAAATCCATATTTGGTGTAATTTTTGTTTTTAATTGATATACTTATGCTCTACAAGTGTTACGTACAAATCTGATAATGGAATTTTGGCGTTAAGTAGTTTCCCTACAAGAAATGAATGACTGAAACTAACACATAAACAATTTTTGTACTAACACATTTGCAGTTTTTTTCTATTTAAAAACATATGACTGTCATTGTTGCTGTTGTTAAGGTTTAGGAAAGGTAAGTAATTAATTAAATTAAAATTAAATTAAAAAGTTCACGTTAATTTTTGTTGTTTCTTTAGGATTCTTCAAAATATGTCAGTGGATTCGTTAGTGCAATTCTCAATTGTGGTGGCACGTCCCTCCATTATACCCTTCCACAATATATTTTTTGCTCGCTTTTGGCCTATTCCTGTTGGATCGTTAACTTAAGATATTGCTGTAGAATCTTCACAAACTTTCAATCTAGAACTTTTATACCTCTTAGGAATCGCATAAATATATTGTTAATAGATGCGCAATCACCAAATGAACTTATTAAGGTAATGTACTGACATTTTATTAAAACTTCTAGCTAGAAACAAAGTAAATCTTCCTTGCAGAATTTTACATTAATCCTTATATCTCTTTCAGTCTGTTGCCATAACATGGATATGTTTTTTTTAATATTTGGCTCGAATGTTTTAATTTATGCCATTCTGGAATATAGTGTGGAATATAATGTTGATAATATGAATATTAAGGAATGTGCAGTATCCGTAAATTCGTCCATAATGAAATTAGGTTTCAAAAGAAAGATCTAAAAATATTGAACAAATTGATTTATGGAGGTATTATCACAATATCTCACACACCGTTCTGTACAAACAATTTTCCAAATGGAGTGTATCAGTTTTGGCCGAAATTGTTAATTCACAACACACAAAAGGTGAGCTTTAATATAAATTGTTGATATATATGTGTTATAATATATTGTTTTCTTTAAGAACCTACTGATTGCACTAAGGCCCATTACCGGAAATTTCTATTGAGTTTAGTCAATTTATTCAGTGCTAAGTTACAAACCGCTTTGAGGGATGGTTCGAGTGAAAAGTCAGCAAACATTGTCTCAAAGTTATCGACACGTTTTGGAATTGGTGATATTGTTGTGTTTTTAATATATTAATGTTTATTTCTATTTTTGAATTTTTGATTTTTAATACAATAAATATAAATAAAAAATAATAAGTCGTGTTTCATTATAATCAAGCGTGACCGGTCAATGATGATGTATATAGCCATCAAGTATGACCGGTCAGCGATGATGGATATATCTATCATCGTTGACTACTAAACAGCGGTAGAGTGAGCAGTTCAGATATATATTATATGGTTTACATACTTTCATAGGTTAGAGTAAGATGCAAAATCACATGTACACAAAAGTTTCGGTCAGTTTTGGCATATTTGCCTTAATAAAATGATAGAAACTTTGTTCTACGCGATGACCGACACTTCAGTCAGTAGTGCCGGTCATATCACCGGTCAAATGACCGTCACTGTTCTTGTAGGGTTGTTATTCGCAAAAAATAATACGAGGGGTTATTGTTAAGGGCAGAAAAATATATTTTACTTGATATGGGGGGCCCTGTGTTTTAGAGAATATTAAAGCTGCGTTCACACTACGTGTTTTGCTTGTGTTTTTCTTAGTTTCTTAGCACGTGTAATTTGTACACATAGTGTGAACCCTTTCAAACATTCTTTATGTACAACACATTTTGCAAGACATATGTAAATTTTTCAATTAGAGCAGGTTCTATTTTGGCAAGACAAACATATGAAAATACAACACTGCTTGTGGCGAAAGAAAAAGAGAGTAAATTATAAAGATTAATATTGAAAGAAAAATAAATTGTTTAATATTAATTTACAATTAAAAAATATATAAAATATATAACTTTATTTTAAACAATAAATTTTTGTAAATTCACAAATTAAATCAGCTGTTGTTTACATTTAGAGGTTATGTCATTCGGAAATACATATGTACGTTTGAACGCAAAAATTATGAATCGTGTGTAAAACGCTAATTTTGACACACACACGGAATTACGTATGGATCGTAAAACTGAATTTACATATGGAAAATACACATAGTGTAAACACACCTTTAACCAATATAGCGTTGACAGACAGTTGCAATACATCTCTGGTTTTCTTTGAAATTAAATCTTTCAGGGGCTTTTAATACAAAATAAAACTATTTAAAAGGTACGTGCGGTTAACATAGGCACCCAATTTTTTTATTTTAAATTCCGCCAAAGTAAGGCCGAAAATTTAATAAATAAATAAGTATGAACGTAATTGTTGGTCTAAGCCGATTATCTAGGCTTTATACTACATTAGGCGATTAATAAGGAAATTTAAAAAAAAATATATATTTATATACTTATAATTAAATTTGAAAAAACACACTGTGATTACATCTACTAATTAATTTTTTATTCGAACATATTAATCAGGCAGCAGCAATCTTTTGAATTGAAACGCCCTGTTACTAAAACACTGGTTTTGGCAGCTACAAAACGTTCACCTTTATCATTATACAAATCCAGTAAGAACTCTTACATGGAAATGGATTTCAATGGTAAAGTTGTCATTATAACTGGTGCCAGCTCTGGCATTGGAGCAGCAACAGCTCAGGAATTTGCAAAATTAGGGGCGCAATTAGTTTTAGTGGGACGTAATGTAGAAAACTTAAAAGAAACAGCAGAAAAATGCTTTAACACTAACAACCATTTACGGCTGCAAGCTGATATGAACATTGAAAAAGATGTGGAGAAAATTGTTCCACAGACAATAGAAAAATATCAGAAATTAGATATTTTAGTAAATGCAGCAGGTATTATAGAAAACGGAAGCATTGAAAACACTTCTCTGGAACAGTATGATCGTGTTATGAATGTAAATATGCGTTCTGTATATCAATTAACCATGTTGGCGGTGCCGGAGTTAAAGAAAACCAAGGGAAACATAGTTAATATATCGAGTGTTTGCGGTCTTCGAGCATTCCCTAATGTTTTGGCATATAATATTTCCAAAAGTGCTGTTGATCAATTTACACGTTGCGTTGCCCTTGAGTTGGCCGCAGCGGGAGTACGTTGTAATTCGGTAAATCCTGGAGTTTGTGTCACTGAATTGCACAAACGTGGTGGTATGAATGACGAAGCTTATGCTAAATTTTTAGAACATTGTAGAACTACTCATGCATTGGGACGTGCCGGTCAAGTGAATGAAGTGTCAGGAGTTATTTGTTTCTTGGCGAGTGATATGGCTAGTTTTATAACTGGTGTTAATATGCCCGTAGATGGTGGAAGACATGCTATGTGTCCACGTTAGGGCGAAGAACAATATGTAAATAAATATATTAAGAAAATATTTGTATAATTGGGTTTTTTGTATTTTGTATATAAATAAATTTACCAACAAAACTTGCATTTAACTTTTGTTTCCTTAACGAAAGACTAGAAATAGTGTTCATTTGCATAGATTTTCAATTTTGTTAAAATTCTTCAGAATAAATGTAGAAATATTCTTTAAAAAATGAACAGAACTACTTATTTGTATAGTAGAAAGAAATATGGAAGTTAAAAAAAATTTGTGTAGTGTATAAAATCGTTATTAAATAATGTGTGGTCATTCACTTTCAAAACTCTCGCTTGTCGCGAAGTTGGTGAAAATTCAGTTATAAAAATCCACCTTAAACAGACAGAGTTAAATAAAAAAAAAATTTATCAATTTTAAAACTCTGTTTATTGTACATACATATATATATATATTTTTAAATGCATACTTGAGATTCTAAATTACCTACCTTTCTTAGGAATTCAAACAAAAAAATATTAAATTTCATCCTAAGTTAAAGAAGTAAATTTATTTGAATAATTTCTTACCGTTATAATACTATCGCACAAGTGAAGTGCGAAAATCATCCATATTTGGTTTGCAAATGCTTAATAAGTCGAAGTTATTTTAAATCTTACTTAAAAATTACACAGGGAAACAGAATCTTATTTTTCCTAATAGTTGTGATACGATGTTTTCAAATCTGTTAATCGGTTGTGTGGGTTAGCTGTAAACTTCGAAAAAGGATAACTGTTTAACTGTTAAGTGAGTCTTTATTAACCAACACTGGTCTTGTATCCAGAACAGTATATTGATTTTGAGTATGTCAGGTATACTGATTCATTGCCCTTTTTAGATCTTACCACTGAGTCTTAGATCAAATAAAAGTCAGATTTCAAAAATGCTATAAGCTTGATCGTGCCGCCTAAGTTTGTCCCAGTTCACACAAGGCAATTTTTGTTGCCTATTTGTGTGAAAAAATGGAAGTCAAAGAAAAATGAAATAATAAAAAAAAAAATAATAAAATGAAATAATTTTTCACAGCGAAGCAAGAATTGAAAAGAAATGTCAGATAATAACCTGCTGCTAACAATTACGAATGGCACAACAAAACGAGTTTCCGAGTAGTCTTGGTTCACACATTTTTGTTGCGCAATTTTTTTTCAATTCTCTTTTAAAGTTGCCTTAATATTCCCACAGAGAAATTTATTCCCGCAACTTTTCGTTTTCTTTTGCTTTCAAATTCTTACGTTTTTGACAGTTCACTTTATTAGCTTGTATAAAAAGAATTTATTATTGGTCCAAAGTGAAAAATCTATTAGTGTGAAAAAATGGAAGTCAAAGAAAAGATCAAATAATAAAAAAAAATAATAAAATAAATTAAATAATAGTAAATAATAGTAATTTTTCACAGCGAAGCAAAGAATAAAAAGAAATGTCAAATAATAAGCTGCAGCTAACTTCGTGTTTATAATTACGAATTGCACAACAAAACGAGTTGCGAGTACAAGCAACTCCGTACCAAATAGCACTCTTCTTTCCCAACAAAAGTTGCCTTGTGTGAACACGGACTTACTGAAAGTCTTGAGTTTATTGGAGAGACGGGAGAGAAGAATGGCAGGAGGTACATAGTCCGAAATCACACAAGGCAACTTTTGTTGCGCAATTCTTGAGTTTGTATATGTTTGCGGTGAGGGGAATAAAAAGGGAAAAATAATTGTCGGTTCTCGGCTATTTCAAGCAATTCTCTCATTCGCTTTTTTTTTTTGTTGTATATTTGACATTTCTTTTCATTCGGTGTTTCGCTTCTTGGTGTGAATAATTCGTAATTATTGTTTACTTTATTAAAATGTCCTTTAAATGGAATCGGGACTTAATTTTTTTCTTTTGAATTCATTTTTCAACAAAAACAATTAAATTAATTTATGTATGTATGTATTTAATT
Organism: Cordilura impudica; assembly: GCA_963682025.1. Classification (NCBI taxonomy): domain Eukaryota; kingdom Metazoa; phylum Arthropoda; class Insecta; order Diptera; family Scathophagidae; genus Cordilura; species Cordilura impudica. The sequence continues at coordinate 292,682,267 of OY821517.1, forward strand.
TTATTATTGTTCTTTACGACTAGAGCACAAATGTCAAATTATAAGAAGATAAAAACAAAACAAAACAGTAAAATTGCCGAAGAAATTGTCGTGTGTGGACATAAAAGCAATTTCAAAAGAGAATTGCCAAAAAGTTGCGCAATAAAAATTGCCTTGTGTGACCCCCGACATACTTTCATGTACTCTGAAATTCTCTTTTGTTTCTTTCTTCGTAATTTTCAAAGTTATTTTACGTTTTCTTTAATTTTTATGTTCGTTTGTGTTAAGAAAGATAATAAATTGAAATAAAGTTAATTTAATGAAATAAAATGATAAAATAAATAGATAAAATGATAAAGTAAACATGAACAAATCTTGAATTATAATACAAAAATTTCAGTGTGTAGACACGGATGAAAGTTTCAAAGAGAATTTAAAACAGTTTCAGAAAGAAAAATTTCATGTGTAAACCGGGTATGACATTTTTTTTCATTCTGTGCTTCGCTGTGAAAAATTATTATTATTATTTCATTTATTTTATTATTATTTTTTATTATTTAATTTTTTCTTTGACTTCCATTTTTTCACGCAAATAGATTTTTCTCTTTAAACCAATAATAAATTCTTTTTACCCAATCTAAATAAAACGAACTGTCAAAAACGTAAAAATTTGAAAGTAAAAGAAAACGAAAAATTACGAAACAAAAATTGCCTTGTGTGAACCGTGAGCAAGCAACTCCGTACCAAATACCGCTCTTATTTCCCCTCTCTGCAATAAACTCACAAGTTGCGCAACAAGAATTTGTTCGTGGGAACCGTGACTTTACACATAGAGAAAAATTTCAAGTTTAAGATTTATTAACTCAAAAAAAAAAAAAATGAAAAACGGATTCTCAATCATCATTTTAATTGGTCGATAAAACCAAAATGTGGATAAAACACAAAAAAATCAAAAAATCATGAAATGTCAAGCAAATAGAGAAAAATCTTATTTTGTGGCGCTGTTTTATTACATTATTATAGCAAAGAGTATCAAAGTTTAATTTCTTTGGGGGGTGGTTGGGTCAAAAAAAATCTCAAATAACGCTAATTAAACTTTTTCACGACAGTCGATTATACATACCGAAATGACTTGGAATCCACATAAGACCTGTGAGCAGCAACTAACATTAAACGTGTACAAATATATTTATATTATATGAATCGGTACAACAAATTTTTTATTTGGCTCACAATTTTATCCGGTTTTAAACTTCGAAAACATATAATTTTCGAATACTGAAGGCCTTTAAGTCAGGAATTTCCGGGTACCGAAAGAATTTTGTATTGTTTAAAAAAAGTATATTCGGTCTAGTCCTAAACCATAGTATGTTTAAGAGCCGATTTTCACAGATCGTATTTAAAGAATAATTAAAAAGTATCTTCCGCTACGGATAACTAAAAATGACTAATTCTAAATTAAGAGTTTTTCAAAATTCCAACAAATGATTTGCGAATAGTAAAACCAAAATAACGAAATAAGGAAAGATAGCCGGAAATTAGATGATAACACAGCAACGCAAAAACAGATGTGATCCACATCCCACACAGAATATTGTCAGTTGCGGTAGAACAGACGCGAAAACAAAAGAATAGATTACGCAACTTAGAAACATCATGAACTTTGCAGGAAAAGTTGTGCTTATTACCGGTGCTAGCTCTGGTATAGGAGCTGCCACAGCAGTAAAATTTGCCAAACTGGGTGCCATTCTTACTTTAAATGGTCGTAATGTTAAAAATTTAGAAAATGTTGCCAAACAATGTGAACAAATGGGTGCTAAACAAAAACCCCAACTAGTAATTGGTGACATTTCAAAAGAGAGCGATACCACAAAAATATGGCAGGATACTTTGGGACAACAGCGAAAATTAGACATATTGGTAAATAATGCCGGAATCATAGAAACCGGTACCATCGAGAATACGAGCCTCGAGCAATACGATCGTGTTATGAATACTAATCTACGTTCTATGTACCACTTAACAATGTTGGCTACACCAGAATTGATTAAATCCAAAGGCAATATTGTCAATGTATCTAGTGTAAATGGCATACGCTCATTCCCCGGAGTCTTAGCTTATAACATCTCCAAGATGGGTGTTGATCAATTTACCCGTTGTGTGGCTCTAGAGTTGGCCGCCAAGGGGGTACGAGCTAATTGTGTTAATCCCGGCGTTACTGTAACGAATCTTCATAAGCGCGGTGGCATGGATGCCGAAACTTATGCCAAGTTTTTAGAACATTCTAAAAATACTCATGCTATGGGTCGTCCTGGTACGGCCGATGAAGTGGCGAATGCCATTTGCTTTTTGGCCAGCGATTTGGCTACCTTTACCACCGGTGTAAGTTTAGCAGTTGATGGCGGTCGTCATGCAATGTGTCCGAGATAAAGATGTGCTATTTGGATAAGATATGCCGTTTTTTTTTATGTGTAATTGCAATTTTTTTATTATCATTTTTTGTCTTGTTGAATATTTATGTAAGTTAACAATAAACAAAAATAATCCAACTTCGACTGAACTCTATCGACTGCAGTTTGCTTACAAGTACATATAGACTCTGGGATGGACATGCATAATCGACTACTAGAGTGATTGAGTGCTTTTTCCAACACCTTATTAAAATTTAATTCAATTAGAACTGCTTTTCAACAGCCCCTAATTTAAAAATAGATGAAAGAATTACGAAAAAAACTATGGAGTAGGTATATAATGTAATAATTTTTATTTTTATAATTAATTTTTGTATTTTTATCCAATGAATTTTATATCTTCACGTTTTTCCATACATATAATTTTTGACTTGTTTCTTATGAGGATCTTGTTTGTTGCTTTCCTTAAACTAAAATTAAATTGTATATAAATTTAGTAAATAATTGAGAAATTATTGTTTTTCAATGCAAGTGCATGTAAGGATGTTACCAATACATATATAGTACAAAGTGTTAAGTATGTATGAAGGGGAAACTAATTCGCATCGATACATTTAGAAAAACAAGCCAAAGAAAATTCGTTATTTTTAAATTGTAGAATCTAAAAAGCAAATGAAATTCATATAAAATTAAGAGGGATATTTTAACAATTTATGTTTTTTGTTCGCTAAAAAAATATATATATATATGTAGGTATATAGGTATGTATGTATATAAATTATTACATTATTAGTTTTATTTAGGATTAGTTTTTAATTTTTTGGAGACTTCAGTTTAATTTATTACCTTCAACAACAATTCTTTTATAAGAAGTTTTTTTGTGTTATACAGGATTTTTGTTAATGGTCATAACACAGCGTTAATGTGCTATCTGTTAATATTTTTTATAAATTAATACATTTTAACAATTTTGTAAGTTTAATAAAGAGAACATAAAAGTATGTACGATTTCTGTTTTCAGTTAAATAAATTCTATTTACCATTTTTAATGTTAATTGAATACACAAATGAATACTTAACCAATCAATGTGCATCTCAGAATTATTTTGTATTTGAAGAGATTATTTTTGTTGATGATTTTTTTTTTGTAAATCTATTTTATTTTGTTTACAAGATATTTGTTTCATGTTTTTAAAAAATTCTCAAAAAAGTATTCAAAACGATATTTTTGGAACATTCAACAAATCGGTTTTAACTGCTTCCTTTAAACAGAAAAATGGCAAAATAATATAAATAATAAATGTTATTTACTAATATCGTTTTTATAATTTATTTATTATTTTAATTTTTTATAATGTTACGTTTTTTATTCTGCTGAAAAGTGATAAAAACGATTTATGAGGTGACAACTTACGGCCATCGATATCATTTTTTTTAAAGAAAGAGTTGATTTTTTTAAAATTATTTTGTTTTTAATAAAAATACTTAAACAATTAAATAAACTATTTATGGATTTAATAAAAATAAAAAACAAAACAGAAAAAAAGAGTAAACCAGCCAACAGATTTCGGAGTGTTAGGAATCTACACAAAAATTACATACAGTGTTGGCGAGAACAAAAGCAACCAAAATCACTATTGACCTTTTTGTATTTTTTAAACATGTTATTGTTGTTTTTCCAAAATCTTTATCATTTCTTACTCTTTTTAACATTACAAAGAAAAAAAGACTAAACTAAAAAACCGTTATATTTTTTTTGCAAATAAAACTCAATATGGCCGTATTTCAGATGGACAAAACAAAAGCAACATTTAATATAATTCAATATTTAGTGAAGAATCCTATGTTTTTTATAACTTCGCGGCATCTACGTGGCGTGAATTCAATAAGTGGATTGATAATTTGACTGGAATGCTTTTCCATTCAGTTTCCAGCGCTTATTTTATTTCGTTTAGAAGTGAAAGCCCGACCAGCTACTCGCCGCTTTAAAATGTCAAATAAGTTCTCAATAGGGTTCAAATCAGGTAATTTGGCCGTCCAATCAATTGTTTCAACCCCATTTTCAGCGAGCCGCTCTTTTACCAGCTTCGAAGTATGTTTCGGGTCGTTGTCGTATTGAAATATCCAACGAAGCGGCATCGCCTACTCAGTGTGTGGCTTCATAACATTAGCAAGAATGTCTCTATATTTAAATCTGTCCATTACTCCGAGGATTTCGTGGAAGGGCCCCATGCCAAAACCAGAGAAGCATGTCCAAATCATAATTGATCCGCCGCCATGTCTCACAGTTGGCTTGCAGTAGCGTGGGTTTAAGCGATCTCCTTTCTTGCGGCGAACAGTGCACATTCCGTCAGAGTTAAACAAATTACATTTTGACTCGTCGCTAAATAAAACAGTTTTTCATTTTTCAAGTGTCCAGTTTTGATATTTTTGTGCAAAATGAAGCTTAAAATATTGATATGATAAGTATTTTAGCCAAATGTTTCTTAGTGAGCAGTGTTTTTTTTTGCTGTTCTGAAGCTTCGGAAACCTGCTTCTAAAATTCAGCGATAAACAGTCCTTGAATCTATATTTAAATTAAGCTCATTTAAAATAGGTTTTGATGATTTAAATGCATATTTTTGCACAATGTGGTTTGTCCTTTCATCTGTCTTCCGTGGTGCACCTCCCAAGTGCAATGTTTTTATAGATTTTGTTGTTTTATATTTTTTTATAAGCCGAGATATTATAGATTTATTAATATTATGATTTTTAGTCCGATATATTATAGATTTATTAAAATTATGCTTTTTAGCTAGTTCTATTTGACTCTATCCATTCAAAAAATCCTTTATTATTTTATTTTTTAAATTTTCGGGAGTATTTATCACGAGCCATGACGATTTGATTTAAGTATGATAAATTTCACAACGCAACTAGCTGTCAGTCAACTTAAATTAAAATAGAAAATTCAAAAATAAGCCGTTAAACTTGAAAGTAGAGACAATGCAATTTGTTCTTGCTTAAAGTTGCTTTTGTTTTGTCCAACTGAAATAGTGCCATTGTGAGTTTTTTTTTTTCAAAAAAACAAAAATTATATAATGGTTTTTTAGTTTACAATTTAAGTTTTGTCTTTTTTTTGTAATGCTATAAAGAGTAAGAAATGATAACATGCTCAAAAATACAAAAAAGGTCAATAGTGATTTTGGTTGCTTTTTTTCTGACCAACACTGTATTTAATTATGAAAGTGGTCTGAGTCAAAATTTAAAAAAAGTGAGTTTTTCATTTAAACTAAATTAATTCAACGTAATTTTGTTTTTAAAACATTGAGGTAAATGAATTTTTTCATTACAATTTTAAACCATTTAGGAACTTTATCTCTATTTAACTCTTAAGGTTTCAAATGTAGGAAATGGAGAACTTAACAGACCTTAACCTCAGTTGAAAAGTTAATTTAAATTTAAACAGAATTTTTGTATGAATTCAAAATTTCACAGTTTTAAAATAAACTTAATCAAAACTAAATAAATGTAATATTTTTAAATTTACCCAAATGTTAATTTTTAATATAATAAAAACAATAAATAACAGACTTTGGCCGAGTTTTTGGAATGTCAGTTAAACGTAGTTTAGTTAAAACTAGCAAGGAAGGTCTCATGGGGGTGCCCGCAGATTGCGATGAAAGTTGCATATGTTATAGAACACAAAAAATACGTGACCCTAATTTTTTTAGCTGCCCAGTCTCATATCTAGGGGGAAAAAGGTACCAAATTTTTTTTTTTTCGTTTTTTCATGTTTTTTCACATTTGATTCAACGACTTCATATGAAAAGTATTTGCAAGACCTATGTAATAGCATGTGTGCTTAAAAGGTCATGGTATTTAATTAAGTTCCAAAGTTTTATGCGGTTTTATCATGGTTCAGGTTTAATGAGGACGCATTTCAGTTTTTTTTTTATATAATACCCATATTCACTTAAATCTATCTAATGACTTGTATATCTAACATATGTACTCAAATTTGATTTGCATATGTTTCTGCAACACATGTGACCTCAGTAAATATGGTCCTGATTGGGCAATTTTTGGATCTAGTCCACATATGGTAATCACCTCCGATATGAAGTTTATTATATAGATTTCCTTTTTTATCTCGGTTTCTTTGTACAAGTGCGTGCCAAGCGTGAGAAATACTAAAATACTGTTTCTCGATTTCAATTCTTTCCGGATTTTGGAATTTTATTAGAAACATTTTTATTTCATTTCAAATGCACTTAAAATAGTAATGTGATAATAATAAAACAATATATGCTTAATTTTTGTTAAATTTTATAATCTATATATATTCAGTTTCCAGATTGGTTGTTTTTAACCTTAGATACAGTCTCAATAGCGAAAATACTACGAAAAAAAAACAAAAAAATTAAAAAAAATATAATTTTTCGCCTTCAATATTTTTTATTTTTTCATTTTTTGTTGCCTAGTGTAATTCTAGGCTTTGCCCTTTCCAGCCCAAATTTTGGTTAAAAAAAACAAAAATATTATTTATGTAAAACGTTAAAAAATCACTTTTTTTATAAAAATATATTACCTGATTTTTGTTAAAATTGAACTTTAACCCTTAACCCTGTTTTAATTTTTTCCAATCCCAATTTCAAAAAAATATTTTTTTTATGAAAAATTTTTTAGTATATAAAAACATATAACCTGATTTTATTAAAAATTTAATTTTGAATTAATGATTCCATTTGGAATCATTGGACCGGAAAGGATTAAGGAAATTTAAACAATCCATTGGTAAAAGTACAGCTATTTGTGAATTTTCTTCCTTATGAGCCAACTGATTTGAAATGATTTAAGTTATTAGCATTATATGCATTATAAAAGGAAAGCTATTGAAATACTTTAATCAAAAATAAGTATACATTTGTATTTAAAAAATCATCAATTGTATTTCAGAATTTTACACTCGTATTTCAAATTTATCAATTTTAATTTGGGAATTTTCTACAGTATTATAAATTGAAATTTACAAAAAAAAAAAACAACTAAATTAACGAGTCTTAACTTGAACATATATAATAAATAGTACTATAAAATTTTAGTAGCAAAATATTGGTTTTTTTCACAACAACACTTCCTTATTCACATGACCTATTCATAACATTATCCCAATTTATAACACAATTTCACTTTTTTTCGTAAAAAAAAATTGTTTAAATTGGTTTTTAATTTGTAAGAATATAATAAAAAAAAACTTTCAGAAATTTACTAACTTTCGTTTTTTAATACCGTAAAAACGAAATAGAAATTCTAAAGAAAAATGCATACAAAAACAACTGTTTGTATAAATAATGGCGTGCATTTAATTGCATATTTATTATAAAACATGGTGATTTTTTATTACTATAAAATAGGAAAGAAATGTTAGGATTTTTTAATGGCATGAACTCGAAATTGAGTTATAAACAAAATTGGGTTAAACATGAGAAAACAAATAAACGTTTAATTCTTCAACTTTTAATATTTCCATTAAAAAATTAGTTATAGGTATTATGAATATGAGGAAACTATTTGTTTTGCTAAACATACAAAATCTGGAACATAAACACTGAAAAAAACCCTGAAATGATTTTTAAAAAATTCCAAACTATAGAGATGTTAAATATTAAAATGTTGTGACATTTTTTAAAAGATATCGGGACACTTTTTTGGTTCACTCATAATGAAAAATACTTTAAAGAAAAAAATTGTAGTGGGCCCATTACTTGGCTTCTTACATATATTTTTCCAATTTTTTTTAAAATAATTATGTAAGGATTTCGCCAAAGCCTAATGTAATCGAAAAATACTAAGCTCAGATTCGGTTTCAACGCGCAAAGACATTTAGATAGTTCTCTAACTTTCAGCATTTACGTTAAGTGAATGACAAAACATTATTTAATCATTCCAATGATTTGATCGTTTTTTTTTAGCGGTAACACCTGTTATCCTATAAATCATGTCTCCAAAAAGTTTGTTTTTGAGTTACTTGTTTTTCTTTGGTGATAGCTTATATAGTAATCTAGAAACGCTATTAGTAACCGAGTGGTATGTCAGTAGCTTTTTCTGGCAAAAATTAAAATTTGTAGTTTTAAAAAATCACTTCGCTATTGTCTTTCAGCACCCAAGATAACACATGCACCAAGTTTAATCAAAAGCACTAACATGGCACGATTAGGATCATTTGAGTTGAAATTGCTCAGTCTAGACCGATTCACCCTCGGCGATATCTGGCATTATATGTAGTTAATCTTATCTTATCTGCAATTGATGGCATATTCGCATACAATTTTCCCATTAACAGATTTTCTTAATAAAAAATAAAATTTTTTGAAGAAAGATTTAAAGGTAAGATTTGATGATTGAGCTATGGACATTGTGATACCCCACTTTGGCCTACTGTGATAGCCCCCGCCTCCTATGGCTAGATATAGAAAAAAAGATCGTTTATTATGATCGTGTCCTAGGAAGTCTATAAAATATCAATATCCCGCTGGGCGTCTATTATGCAGACCAGATTGTCAAAGAATCTTGGCTCTAGATATCTAAGCGTCGGTCCCTAAATTCTACACAGATGTTACACCGACTCCTCACATCCGTACAGCTCCCTACGAGTCTCCTTCAAAATAAATAAATAAAAAATAAATAAGTTTTAAATTTTCAATTTAAAATTGAGATAAAAAATAATTTCCAATTTCCATAAAACATTTTGATTTTTATGAGAAAATCTTTTAGCTGCTTTCGGAAATTATAAAATTGACATGATATAAATTTAAAAACTTTACAAATTATGTAAAATAAATAATTTTCGGGAAATTGTTTCACATACAAATTTAGTTTTTATTATTTTATATAATTTAATATTCATTTAGGTTTTACATATTTTTTGTATTATGGAAATGAAGTGTTTTAAATAATTGAAACTTAACTAAAATACAACTGAAGAAAAAAGTATTAATTAATAAAGAAATACAACTAAAATATCGATTATGTTCTTTTAAAAGAATGCATGAATTTTATTTTAAGTAAAAATTTGTATTAAAAAAAATAATTAAAAACAAGAGTAATAAAATAAAGTTATAACAGAGGAAAACAGGAAGATGGGAGAGAAACGAAATGAAAACTAGAATAATGTAAGGCTAATAAATTTAAAAAAAATATCGCACAAAATAAAATGGTAGTTATTTGTGAATGACTGTGTTCTGTTCTTTTTTATACCTTATTTTTGAATGAATGAAGTTTAAATATGTTTTTTTTTTGTTTTTCCTTTTTTGTTATATTATTATTATTATTATTTGTTACTTAAGATAACATTATATTTAATGAGTTGTGTTTTTTTAGAACTAAAAACAAACATTTAAATTAAAGCGCATTTTAAAGAAACACAACCGGATGCTCTACACAAAAAAAAAACTTGTTAAAGGATATAAATGGTTGCTTTCTTAATTCTATGTGCGCTTCAGTGTTATTTGTTTAAATCATTCTTAGGCAACTAAAATACAAATTAGAAAACATAAAATAAATAATTAGTATTAAATTTAAAATATCATCCAATTCTCTTGATGAAACGGGAGGAGGATCAAACAAAAAATGATCATTCTCTTTAACTTCCTTGGCCCGAGATGAGTTCATCACATATCTTAACAAGTTCAGCATTTTCTTTAGTTTTCTGAGTCAGTTGCTCACTAATTGATGATCGGGCAATTTCTTCTTTTTTAAGTAAGGCTTTCAGTTTTGTTGATTCTATTGCATGATCTCGTGTTAGAGATTCAAGTTTTTTGTTGGCACTGTAAAATTTGAAAAAAAGAACAATAAGAGAATTGTGTTAAATAAAAAGATCTTAGCGGGACATATCAGGATTCAAAAAGTATAACATATATTACTATTTATACTTTGTGGAACGACAATACCGATGTAGATACGTTAAAACTGACATCAGCATCGTTTTATTATAAAGGTTTGAAAAACTCATCTTCAAAAAAAAAAAAAAAAAAAAAAAAAAAAAAATGATTTTTGAAGTAAATTAACTCAATAACTTGGTCTGCTTGTTCTCCGACAAATTTCACAAAGGTCTTGAAGAATTAGTTGTTGTATTACATAATATCGATTCTGTGCTAGAACTGATATTTAAAATTCGTCTTATGACTTATCGTGAAATTTAGGCATGCTTTGGAAATAGTTCCACTAACATAAATTTGATATTGCATGAACATTTCGTCGTCAAAAAGATTGTTTTGCGGTCGATAGCACATAATTTAACAATTGCTCAAAAGGCTGTCTCAGGTCAACTCAAACAAGTGACTTTTTGAGCACTCGCAACTTAAATTGATGGGTCATCTGCAGTACAGCCACAGCCCCCTTTTACAACCCATTGAATTCTTTTCATTTCAGTAATTCACAAATAAATTGCGTAGTCAACGCTTATCGTGTTCAAAATGCAAAAAGTTTGAAAAGATTTTAATTTTGGACGGTCGCGGTTGCTACTGTACCGAATTGAGCAAACACGCTTGTACAATCTAATCGTAATTTCGGAGGGGAATGCGTTATAGTATGAGGATCAATCTCGTCTGAATTCAAGCGCTTTCTTTGTGTTTTATATCTACAAAAATCAATTCGAAAATATGTTAAGAACTGTAAGATGTTTTGATATCACAACATCACAGTGTATGACACATGACAACATCGCTACAGCGAATTTGTGCATTCATTCGGAATAACGGAGGTCATATAAAATATTGATAAATTATTTATTTTTTATTTGCATTATGATTTATTCCGTTTTTATACCCTATACCACTATGTGGTTTGGGTATAATGACTTTGTGCTGCTGTTTGTAACCAAAAATATTTGACCTAGACCCATCTTTAATTATACCGATCGAAACAGAATCACTTTCTGAGTTGATTTAACAATGTCCGTCCGTCTGTGTGTCCATGTAAACCTTGTAATCAAACTGCAGGTCGCAAATATGAATATATTTTGATGAGATTTGGTATATAAGCTTTTATCAGCCATGGGATGAACGCTATTGGTGAGAATCGGTCCATGTTCAGACCTAGCCCCCATACAAATTATATGAAATCGACATAAATTGCCATTAGATCCAAATTGTCATATAGATCTTACTCAAATTGGGTTTGTATGCGTTCATTACATCCATTAATGAGTAGTCCAAAAATGATCCCTTTGACCCCATATAGAGCTGCTTCCCGATCTTCACTTAAATCTATTAAAAAACTAAAATATTGCACTGATTCTTCTCAAATTTTGTTTGTATATATTTTTGCAAAATACAAGAGACGTTACCAAACATGCTCAGGATCGGTCCATTTTTGGACCTAGTCCCTATATAGATATAGCATCCATTTCATATCTGCAGCCAAAAAATTAATAAAAATCCAACTCAAATTTGGTTTTTGCTTATTTTCTATGTCCAGTTAGTTGGGCCTAAGAGATAGGGTTTCTAAACGCATGGTATAGGGTATCGTATAGTCGGTCTAGACCGACTATAATTTTCTTACTTGTTTTTTAGTTAAAATCAAAATGCGGCCAAACGAATGTTTCGTTTTTTCCTTTTAATTAACAAGAATATAAAATACTTTATAGTTTTGCTATTTTAATTAAAAAAAAAACTTTATTTCTTAAAAATTTCATATAATTTATGAAATACTATTTTTCGGTACAAATGGTGGCGTTGAATTCTGTCCACATAACTCAAAAATTATGGCTTTTCGATCAGTTTTCCAATTTTTAAAATATTCTCACGTTTGTTTTACATCACACAACACTTTTAAATTACGATCAGAGTTATAAATCGCATTTGTTTCAAATGCTCCTGAAATAGAATCTAACGTATCGTTCTTATCTGTGGTATAAACTCAAGGTGCCTTGGACATCGCTCATTCTTAGAACTTATTGGGAAAAATAACGGTTTATGATCTGCATATTCAGAATAATCTAAGTCTATTTAGTCAATACTAGATATAGGTCAGCGGTTATTCAGTGAGTGACAATACATTGAAAACTTTTTTTGCGAAATCAATCTTTGGTGTGTTCTATCGAATTATAACAAATTTGTTGCAAAAAATACAATTAAAAAAAAATAGATTAAAAAAATAGATTAATAAAACAATGAAAACTTTTAAGCTTCTGCACCAGAGTTGATTAAAACAATAATAATCTAACCCATAAAAGCAAAGTTTTTATTAAAACTTTTTCTTTCCTTATGCATATGAGCTTCGAATCTCTCCGTGACTGTGCGTGACTTTGCGTGACTATTTTAAAATTAATCTTTGGTCACAACAAGTCTATGGACCAAGTTTCAGATTGACTGGATGAGAGGAAATGGGGCTTAAATCGCTCCGTGACTGGGCGTGACTATGGGTGAATCTGCGTGACTAAGTCAAAGTTAATCTTTTTTCACAGCAAATGTATGAACAGTTTTAGATCGATCGAATGAGGGGAAATGACATTTAGATCACGGCGTCACGGTGTGTGACTATGCGTGACTGTGCGTGACTACCACAAAAATTAATCTGTAGTCACAAGACTATTGGCCAAGTTTCAGATCAATTGGATAAGGGGGAATGGGGTTGACCCACGACAGACAGACAGACAGACAGAGAGCATGAGTTAAAAGAAAGAGTTTAAAAATAGAAGATGGTATGAAAAAAAAGTTATAAAATCTTAACCAATATTTAAATATTTATTGTGGAGATCTGGCAACAGTGTCGATTGAATTAAATAGTTATTTTGTAATAGTAGCACTGAATAGATGTGTCACTGACAAATTGGAAAAGATTTGTATATAGAGTATATATTTGTCAAAAATACAATAAAATTATTTGTTTAATACGTTATGCTCTTTGCTGATTTATTGAGTTATTACATTGGCGACGAGGTAAATTATAAATTTGCAATTACAAATTGATAACTGCTGAAAGTATTTGCATTAGGCTTTTGTAAAAAAAGAAGAAAAAACGGAAAAAAAATTATGAGTTTGTGTCACATTAAATTGTGACAATTGGGAGAAGACATTAAATTGTCTTGCATTAAAATGCAGATAAGACGAGACTTAAAGCATTAAATTCTGTAAAGTGTTGCAAAACGCAACAGGTTAACTTACATTTAATTGTAAATTGTCTTGCATTAAATTGCGAACTCGAAGTACATTTTCTATGAGAATGAGTGGAATAAGTATAGCACATTTCTTTTGCGATGACATAGATATGCCGCTTCTTCGTTCAGAATGGGAACTGTATTTGGTGGTAAGGAACTCCAGGAATTTGTGTATAGTATTCATGGAGGGCTTGTGGAATCCGGAAGGGGAGTTGATGCATACAAAACTCTTGTTGAGAAGCTCAAGAAGTAGCTAACCAGGATGCCAACGTTATCCTATTTTAATTCAAAGCGTCGCACCCGATTATTAGCTGACGCAAGTCCCGTAGTTCTAGGAGCTGTTCTGTTGCAATTTGATGAAAATGCGATATCGTTTGCATGTAAAGGCCTGTTTGAGATCGAAAGAAGATATTCGCAAACCGAGAAGGAAAGCCTCGCTTTAGTTTGGGACATTGAATGGTTTTACCATTATTTGGCAGGCATAGAATTCGAACTTGTCGCGGATCACAAGCCTTCAGGGATGAATTTCAAGCCCACGTCAAAACCGCCCGCACGTATTAAGCGATGGGTCCTATTTCTTCAACCGTTCAAATTTAAGATCATCTACCAGGTTGGTAAATAAAACATCGTCGATTCCTTGTCTAGGCTGTGCATGGGGAGACAAAATACCAACTATCATTGATGTTAACGAGAATGTTTTAAATGCGGAGGCTTCAGACATGGATGCCATTAATAAAGAAAAAGGGAGACAGAAGGCAGACGAAAATCAAAAGGCAAAAGACAACAATATAAAAGTTGGAGACCAAGAAGAAATTGGTAACAACATCAGAACCTCGCGATGATTCTGAAAAATTTGATACTTTAGCAGAGCCGGTGGATTTAAATATTCAACAGGAGGTCCCCAACCCGAGGTTGACGCTGAAGCTAAAAATATTTTAGGGATGTGGTGATCTGGCAACAGTGTCGATTGAATTAAATAGTTATTTTTTAATAGCACTGAATAGATGTGTCACTGACAAATTGGAATAGATTTGTATATATATAGTTGTCAAAAATACAATAAAATTATTTGTCTGATTTATTGAGTTATTACATTTATCGTTTCTTTCAACTGTTTTTTAAATACAATTGTATTTTTAAATGTTTTAATCTTACCTACAATTATTATGGCAAGAATAAAGTTTTGTGAAGCGTTAAAAACCAGAATAATAGATGATTTTACTGCGGGTCTTAAGAAAATGAGATAAATATTCTATGAACAAATACATGATTTCGAAAATTATTAAGAAATATAGTAAAATGGGTACGGTGCGACTTATGCCGTTTTCTTTTCTGACAAAAAATTCACATTTTTTGGACACTTTTTGCAAAAAGTGTATTTTTTTATACATTCTAAATAAAATGCTATCATGTTTTATGCATTTGTGTAAATAAGGGCTTAAAAATGTCACTCTTGTAAATTGCAAAAAACTGGGGCTATTGTAGGTCATAGGGTAAGAATATTAACCAATTGTTCCCCTGTTTTGCAATATTCTCACCCTATGATTTAAAAGGAGACAATTATCCAAGTTATTCGCACTTTACGAGAATAACACATTTAGACCTTTACACGAATGCATAAAACATTGTTGGATTTTATTTCGAATGTAGAAAAAAAAATACACTTTTTGCAATAAGTGTAAATAAAATGCGCATTTTTTTTTGTCAGAAAAAAAAACGGCATTACATTTAGGCGGCATAAAATAAGTCCGAAAATGCTACCTACAGAGTCATTAACAATCTGAAACTAAATATATTTGCTCGAACTGTTTTCTGAAGAGCAATTCAGGCTGTTCTGGGTTGTTATCGTGAAGAAACCTAGAGAAAAATCGGAACACTGTCTTTTCAAATGTGGCAAAGATTAATTTAAGAGGCCATGATGGAAGAACGTTCGTACGACGACAAACGGGAAAAAAAGACTTGATCCAAAATATACAAATAAAAGTGTTAAGTATGGGGTTCCTTATCAGGCCAATGAATGGGCCCAATTCATTGAGTAAAAGGTACTTTAACTGGAATTGGATACGGGTAAATTCTAAATGACGTAATGTGTCTATACACGGAGAAAAATATGCCCTTGGTCTGAATGTTCCCACATGACAATGACCCAAAACATATCTTCAAAGTTGTAACCGAATGGCTACAATATAATGCAGATCTCGATTCCACACAAAATCTATGGGAAATTGTCGATCGAAAAATGCGGACAGGAAAATACACACACAAGACAGATCTCAAAAAGGAAGTGAATTCAGAGTGGCAAAAAATTTCAACGGATATCATCAACAATTTAATTGACTCCATCTCTCGGCTTGTGAAGTAGTACTCAAAAATAATGAATACCCAAAAAAATATTGACACCAAAAATAGAGGAAAAGATTTCAATTATTGTATAGTAAAGATTTCAATTGTTTTGTAAACAGCATATGTAAATTCGAAAACTTTTAAGTTTTGTGTTTTTTCTGAAGTTAAGCTATTTTATGTTAATACTTTTTCTTTTTTAAATAATTAAAACATACTCATTTTTAAATTAATAAGAGTTTTTAATTTTAAATATATTTTGTTATAACTTTCAATTGTATTTTCACTCACTGTATATTATTCTTTCGAAAAGATCTAACTGTAGTTACAGTTATCAAAAACCGATATCAGTTTTATTAGAATCTAACAATCACGAAGACAATATAGAGATTTCTAAGAATCCCAAATACAAATATTTGTTCCTTAAAAAAAAAAAACCAAAAGAAGTTGGCTTTAATTTAACAATCCCTATGTGGCTCTTATTAGATGCACCACCAAGATCGAAGAAATAAAGGACCTTGTTCATAACTCATGGTTTATATAACTGAAGAAAATAACTTACATTTCCAATTGTTGCATTGCGTGATTTTTCATTTTGTCGTATCGTTGCTCCTGTAATCGTAGATTTTCTAATGTTTTACGATTTTCCGTCACTAAAGCATCTTCATTTGCTTTTAATTGGCAGGTCATTTCTTTGCTCTTTTCATATTTTCTAAATAAAAAATATATTGAAAAAAATAAATATATGCAAAAACTCTTAAATAAAATCGTAAAAAAATTTCACATTACACTTACACATGCAAATCAGAAAATGTTGTTTCCAGTGACGTTAAATGATGATAGTTGGAATCACGATCTGCTTTGACTTCAGCCATTTGTTTTTCATAATTTTGTATTAATTGTTCCTTTTCGGCAATTAATTCAGCTATGGCTTTTTCATAAGCTTCAATGACACCACTACAAATATTATTTAAATGTACATTAAAGAGTAAAACTAACAAAATTTCATTAAGCTTGCCGTGAAAATAACACTCACTTCATTTTTGATACTGTTTTGTCTTTTTCTGTAATTCGTTTTATTAAAGCCTCCTCCCTTTGTTCAGCATCTTTAAGTTTCTTTTCGATATCTTCTGTTTTAAGACTAATGAGGGAAAGAAAAATGTATATTTATTTATGAATATCTGTTAAAAGATTTATGATTAATAATCTATTATTAATACATATAAAATAAGATGAAAAATATATAACATGCTGGTTGTTTGTTTAATTTAAAATTTGCATTACAAATACAGAAAATACAACTAAAAATCGATAATGAATCACATTGCTTAAACACACTATTGCTTTGTATATACACTGTTTCCGTTGCATATCCCCTAAAGAACTGATCATTCAGCAGTCAAAAGTTCATTGACACTTACTAAATGTTGCATTGACTGTGACGTTAATTTATGGGCTTATACATAAATTCTAATTTATTGGAGCATATTGTTATTTTACCGTTTTTGATTTCTTTGTATAGATATGCGTAAGATGTTTGTACATATAGAAAACATTTATTAAAATCTACAATATTTAAACTTGGTTGTTATAAATATTTAATTGCAAACAAATTAAGGTATATAAAATATTCGCAAAAATTTCGATATTTAAATAATATTTTCTTAAAACAATATTTTCAGATGCAATGCAATAAGTAAACAAAAGTATAAAAACAAGAAAGATAAAGCTGATAAAGTGTTGGCACTGAATAACGAAGGGTCGTACATATATTTCCATACAATTTGACATTTAAAATTCTACTAGCAGCACCGGAGATAATTAATTTAATTTTAATTTAATTTATTTCATTATTTTTCAATTACAACAAGATTTACAATCTTATAATTAAAGTAATGGATTTTTACAAAGTAATGATGAATAAGTACATGTAAAAATACACAATATATAAATTGTACACAATATAACAGAAAAAAATTAATTTAATAAATAAAACCCAAAAAGATAAAAAATTAATAAAAAAAATGGTTAATACATATGAAGCATAATGGGTTAATTTAATAAAAATATATAAATAAATAAATAAATATAAATATAAAAGAAATAATAAATAAGATAAATTTTATATTATTTTTAAAGCCGAGTTTCTTGTGCTGACAGTTTTTGTCACACATTCTGACCAGAGTTGCTTACTTTTTTGATTTTTTTAAAATTATATGGTGTTTTTGTTAAATTTCTCTCATAGGGGTAATTTGCTATCCATCGGGTAATGGTCACTTCGTCGCTTATATTATTTCTCGAATAAGAGAAAACACGTGTCGGTTTTTTGCTTTGTGGTCCTAGTGGTTGCTATTCCACGTTCAATTAGGTTAAATGTACTTCTTGTACGTGTTTTTAGGTTAAATTTAGTTTTAAGGTTACCTACTGAACAGCTCACCCTAACCTCCCTTGCGAAGGCAATGGTTGTATAGGGGAGCTAAGAGAGTTTACCCTGGAGTTTTGGTTTCGTACTTTTTCTATTAAAATTTAGAAAAATAAGTTTCTCTCACAGGGGTAAACGCTGACCGTTGCATTTTGTTATCCATAAACATTGTGTCCTGTGAGTACCCCAAATTGTATGAGAAGAATTTTCTGGAGTGTTATAGTGGTCCTTATACATATTCCAATATATTATATATTCTTTTCTTGTCCCTTTGATTATCAGGTTAGTTCAGTGTCTTCATTATTAGATACTTAACTGACATTAGGTTTATTTTTGCCCGTGTTGTCATTCTTTCCAAGAGTTTTAAAGTAGTTGTGTTCAGTGGAAATAACGGGTGATGACAAAAATATGATACTTTTTAAAAAATGTCATAAATTTTTTTTTATAAAAAAAAAATAAAATAAAATATTTGTACGCTGCACAAGATTGATATAACATATTAATGTATGGTTGAAAACGGTCCTTGATCCTTTGAGAAACATTTTTGTCTATTTTACAAATACATGCACGAATTCTTTTTTCAATATCTTGACAGTTATTAGCTCTCCAATTATTCTCGATACCAACGAACTAAATTTCCAAAAAAAAAAAAAAAATCTTCGATTGTTGGATTTCGGTCTATTATTATAAGTCATTTTTTTCTTATTTAGGAAATCTTGCGTATTTGTGGTGTAATGTGCTCTTTCAGGACAGAAATCAATATTTTGGCCAAACATTTCTTTTGGTATACTTCTTGGTTTCCTTCACTTGGTTTGAATTATATTTAGTAATGTCTTTTGAGTAAAATCGATCGTTTCCAGGCACTTGAGACTTGCTGAGCGGAAACTAACTTTTATCACATTTTCTTTCCAATACTATAGCCTTAAGAATTCTATATGTATTAGCTTTTGGAACACTTTCTCTTTAAAAATGATTCAATAGAATTTTTGACTTTTCATTGATTTTAACTGAATAACGCGCTCGCAGAGGATATGTTGCTTCGGAGATATTTGAATAAAAATTAGACTATATCTCAAAAAAAAAAAAAAAAAAAAAAATATGACGTAAATAACTAGGTATCCATGGTAACAAAAATAAAATTATAAACGATAGGTTGATATATAGGATAACCTCCATTGCTTTTGTTTAAGTCGATCTCATTTCTCCAGTTATGTTTATATTAGACAGCTGTTTGTGTAGTTATCTGCCACAACTGAGCCATATTATATGCCCCAAAATCAACTTAAGAGTTGTTTACTGGCCTAAATTGATTTTATAACCTGTCCGAAAATCGGGAAGCAGCTTTATATGGGGGCTATAACTAAGAATTGTCCTACAGGGTTCATTGGTGTGTATTAAACACCCACAAACCAAATTTGACCGAGATCTATAATGATAATTGGATCTTATGGCTATATTAGTCGATTTCATAGGGGTCATTTGTATGGGGACTAAGTCTGAACATACACCGCTTTTCACCAAGCTTATATACTAACCAAATTTCATCAAAATATATTCATATTTGCGACCTGCAGTGTGATTACGAGGTTTACATTGACACACAGACGGACGGACGGACGGACATCAGAAAGTGATCCACAGTCGATCGGTAAAATAAAAGGTGGGGTTAGGTTAAATTTTTTTTTGGTAGTTACAAACATTAGCACAAACACATTATACCCTGACCACAGATTGCTACAGGGTATAAAAACAAAACTACTACTAGTTTTATCACCACAGCTGTATGCCTGTATAGTGATTTTGTAGTTTCACTTTGTTTTGGGCTCATTGTTAACAAATAGTTAAGAAAAGAATTATTTGAAGAAATTTTTTCAATTTTTCACTTACTTAATTAAAAATAATAACGGAACATAACAGCTTGTGTTAAATGTAAGTGTTGCCAGATTGACAAAATTTTAATAATGTAACATATGTCCAAAAAATTGTGCCTATACTTTTGTCCACCGCAAATAGTACCTTTTCTTACATTTCATTTGCAGCATACTAAACGAAGATGTTTACGAAAAAAAAAAACACTTAAGGCCTAGTTATCCACGCGTAACGGTATCGGCGGGAATCTGCTGATTCAACTTGTCTTATGAAAAACACATACAAATGCTTACTCAACTTAAGCTAAACGTATCGTATCGTTAGCTTCTGTTGATTTTAGATTTTTGCTATGTTTGTACGTGACATTTGTGAACAGCTGATAAAGTTTGGTTAATTTTACACAGCAACATGCTGGTTCGTTTTTTACGTTATATAATTGCACTACATGCCAACGTTAATACGATACGATTACATTTTAACAACGTGTGGGTAACTAGGCCTTTAGTGTCTTAAAATCTACAGTAGTCCGTAATAGAACAAGATCACTGTTGTTAAAAAAAAAAGTTATGCTTCTTTTTAATTAACATTTATATACTAAATGAGTGTTGTGCCTATACTTTTGTCCACCACGGTATATTATTAATTTTGAAAATATATAAATTACTAATGGTTTATGTTTATTGCATTTTTGACACATAAAAGTAGTTGTATCAGATCCGAACATTGGTCTTATATTTTAGATCTTTGTTGGTGTTCGAAAAATCGAACAGTGTTAATACACGGTCTGCAGACAGATGGACAGACATTTGGGTTGATCGATATAATACAAGGTACACACGTCAATTATTTTTGACTATCTTTGTACCATAGTCCAGAAATAAATATTAACAAGAAATTTATTCAGACCGACAATACCAAGAGTTTCGGAAAAGAATCCCAGATCAAAACATTCTGGGTGAGGTTATCGATTACAAGTAGTTGCCACAAAATCTAAAGTCAAAATTTGATCCCTAGAGGTCTTTTCAGGTACAGATTTCTTCTAGAAAGGACTGGGATAGGGTTTAAGCAATGTCAGGGTATAAAACCCGCGTCTCCACCGAGATGAATATGATATTTAACTATCTTACAGCCTATCGGACGATGAGTCTGGCGATTAGGAAAGCTTGTAGGATTTTATAGGTTCATGTGAGAATTTTTGTGGGTCCCAAGCCATAGGGATTTTTACACTAATGAACGAGTAGACGAATATTTTTTTTTTTTTTACAGATTTACTATTAAATGTCGCTTAAGCTGCAAGAATTATAGTTTTCAAAATATTAAGTTGGAACTGTGATTAAGGGCCATTATTACAACTTGCCAATAGCTAAAGTTAGGATGTTATCAGGCAGATTATTAGTTTTTCGTTATTACAACTATACTTTAAGCTAAAAGTGACCGATAAGCTAAAGGGAAGATATTGTTGCCTTTAACTTTTAACGTGAGGTTTATGTATTTAATATTGCCACATTTTCTGACCTATGAAGACGAAATTCACATCAATTTAGTTTTGGAAATAAATTTATTTATAGATACTTAATTATATGCTTGTATATTTTTAAAAAGTTTTATTACACATTTGCAACAATTATGCAACTTATAATAAAGGTTTTTGGTTTTTATTCTATTGTTTTTATTGTTTATTTGCGAACAACTAAAGGAACGTTGCCACTATGTATTGTGATAAATCAATTCAATTGTTCAAAAGTAATCGGTGTTTCCTTTGGTGCTGCCACAATATCAAAAATAATAATTTTATTTTAATGGGAAGTTGTAATAACGAAAAGAAGTTAAAGGTAACTTTATTGTTCACTTTAGCTAAAGTTACCTTTAACTAACATTTACTTTAAAGGCAAGTTGTAATAATGGCCCTAAGTATGCAACAACACAAATTTTCTAAAGCTACTTGAGGCACATGGTCCTTGTAGGAGTAAGAGGCAAATATAAAGCTGCTTAGAATATTTTTGGCGCGAACAGTTCTGGAGTCTAGAGATCATTTGTTTTATCTTGATATATCGCTTATACCGGGACATTATGACTCAAAATTGAAAATGTTTGATAAGGAAAGTGTTTTCGAATCTGGAGATCATTAGTTTTCTTTTTAAATAAATCTTCTGCTGAGGCCATTCTCAGCAAAATCGATCCTAAAAATTAGTTTTTTAATATAGAATTCCAAAAGAAATGAGTATTAGGGAATATGTAGTCTATTTAATATTATTTATGTTTTTTTAAAGGGCTCATTCTATAAAACGAAACATGACGAAACGATTAAAATTTTTATGAAAAACTTTAAAAATATTTTCATAAAAACATTTAACGTTTCTTTTTATAGCATAAGCCCATACTCTAAAAATAAGTGGAATCAAAAATAAGAATTTCTTAAGAGATAATAAAACTAAATTGAAAAGTTCACACACCAAAAATTATGTAAACCAAATTTTTTTAATTTAATATATTTTTTATAAAAAAAAATTATAAAAATTAATTTATGTAAGCTAAACTACCATTCTTCGGCGGAAACAGTGTACTATTAGAAACCTAACAATAGAACTGAAATGCTTTTATTACATAAAACAACATTTTTTCAATTAGGCCACAAATTAAATGTAAATAAACAAAGAATTTTACTTACACTTCATTTTTGATTTTCTTTTCAAGTTCATCCATTTTATAGTTGATCTGTTTATCTTCCGATTGTGTGGAACTATTTGAAAAAGAAAATAAACAAATAAAAAATCGACAATGTTAGGGTCAATTTAAAAAAAAGGTACTAACAAAATGACATACTTGGAATTTTCGAAAGCTTTATTACAATCGTTATCTAAACTCATATCCTTAATCACATCGACACTCATTGTGACATTCTTCTAAAAATAAAAGAAAAACAAAAAGTCCAAAAATAACTACAAAATTTATCAATTTATGTTTTGTGATATTTTACTTTATTTCCTCCTTGTAATAATTGACGTTTATTTTGGTGTTGCTGCTGCAACGGCTTTTCCAATTGCAATTGTTGTTGAACGTCTTTTGATCTTTCCTTTAATAATTTGGCACTTGTTTCGGTTGTTCCCTGTAAACCTTCTGTTTTTGGTGCTATAACAAATGAACGATTACTGACGTTATGTTCGTCTTCTTCAAATGTGGGACTTAAACTTGAATTAATAGTGTTAGTTGGTATTTGTAATTGTTGCAGTTGTTGTATTTGTTGCTGTTGTCCCTGATTAATAGGCACTGGTATACCAAGCAATGGATCAAATTTCAATAACAATGAACTACGATCCACCGGTGTATGATTATTGCCTTTTGTTAGAAGATAATCAAAATCGGATGGATTGAAAATAACTGTGAGTAAAATAAAATTTATAAAAAAAAAAATACACACAAAATTAGTGGATGCAATAGATTAGTCACTGTATTAAAATTAGTTGAGAATAAGTATTTTCATTAGTTTTCTTAAAATAATATTTACATAGTAAGTTGGGCCCATTTAATGTCCTTTGACAATTTTAAAGTCTATAGACTTTATAGACTTACAACAAATTTTTTCGGAAAAAATTATAAAAATTTTCTTAAAAATAAATCAATGGATATAAAAAAGAATTTGTCTAATGATTGAATAAATGATTGGCAGTCTGATGGATCAACGAACGGTAAGTATATACGAATTATCAACGAATGTGTAGTGCCAACAAATGAGCAGCATTCTCAGAGTATTATGAATTTATATATTTTAAAATGACTTAGCTTCTTGTCATCGAACCAAAATTATACTACCGGAAACACTATTTTGTTTTCCAAGATTTTTTTTATATTTGCGCAATGCAATTGTGATAATATGAGTTCTGTTTGTAAAATTAAAATAAATTTGACAATTCATCTTTATAAATATATAAACATGTACGGGGTCCAAACATAAAAAAAATATTATTATGAGCAAACAAACATACTTTCAGAGATTGAGTAAAATCGCTCTATATATTTGAAATAACTCCAACCAATTGCCGCCTATCGAGTTCATTCATACATAAAAAATTTTCTCACAGCGAAAAATACATACATTGTGAATTGCATTCAAATCGCACTTTGTTAATAACTCGACCGGGTCAAAAAGAAAACCCCCGCAGAAGAACTTGAACAGAATCTATGCACTACAGGTACAGCCCAACGGCTAGATGAATGAATTATTTTCTTTAGATTTGACTTTTGAAAGACTCTGAGGGAGAGAGGCACCTTTAACATTTTTCATTGTATATAAAAAAAAAACTAAACTAAAAAAATTAACTAATAATTAGTTTCAAACGGGATTCCCGGGTAATAGGTACCCGGATCAAAGACTATCTAGTTCTCAGTTTTTTTACCAATTTTTTTTCGAGTGTACACTAATTTTAAAGTTAAATGTAATTTGAATTTTATGCACACTAAACCTTCTGCTTCCATATATATTTTTTTTTATCAATAATTTTTTTCGTCTCCTTTGTTATTGTAATTTTAATGGGCGACAAAATCTAATAGATTATGGTCTACGATTGTTCTATAAAATATTTCCGGACGCTTTTATTAAACGCGAAGGTATAATTGTTGTAGCCGAAGGAGAGGAGTCACAATTTTGAGACGAACTCGCCTTTTCAAACTGTTTTTTTTATAGTTTATATAATCAGCACTGCTGTCAAATCTATAGCTGACAATGAGTTCGGCGTATAAAATGTCAGTTTTTTCGTTTCCATTAAGGTAGATATAACTTCCTCTTGCAGTATTGTTATTCTTTTGGATGTTGCTTCATTAACATTTCCAATGGAACTTTCGCTAATGTCTCATTAACTATTTCGCCGTCTGGTCTGCATTTATATTTACTACATGTAAGTCCTTTGTACAGAGGATATATATGCCAATTTCTTATTTTTTTTTTCATATCTTATACAGTAGTTTTGACATAGCTGCACATACAACTTTTGCACGAGTTTATGTGCAGATAAGCCAAAAACGTTCTTAAGTTAAATGTGTTTACCTGCCTAAATATGCAGGTATAGAATCAGTGTGTCCCTCTTTCATGTTTTTGAGATTTCAATACGACTAAAGTTGGCTTTTAGCGCTTTTTAAGATATTTTTTGACTGTTTTCTATGTCACAAAAATTTCACATCACCATTTACTTTCTGTGTGTATTTCTTTTCCATTAAGAGTGGTACTGTAAAATAAATAAACTTAATAACGTCTTTTTCACTCCATTTGTTTTGATTTTGTTTTTCGTAAGAGGTAGCTAAATGTGACTTTTTTTATGAAAACAATTTCAAATTTCAAACTTTCAAACAAAAAGTGCACTTAAAGAAAAAGATTATTATTGAATTTTGAAAATAAAAACCAAAACAAAAATTTTGTGCAGTTATAGCCAAAGTGCACTTAACCAAAAGGCAGCTAAGTCAAAACTACTGTATTGCAATATTGCTCTTTGGAAAAGTTGTTTTCTAAACGTTGTTTTCAGCAGACAGCTTGGTCGGTGTTGCTATGAAATTAGTTTTCGTATTTTTGAAACCACTGCTAAATCTACATTTACATTTACGAGAACACCCGCATACATCAAGAACTAGAGGTTCAACTTCATTATTTTTATCTTTAAAAACTTCCGCTGCACTCCTCCTCATCCTTTTTTTTTGGCATAAAGTTAATTGCGGTCGCCCAGGTTTCGATTTTGTGGATGATGGCTGCGCTTCACGTTTTCTTATCGAGGTATTACTTTTAAGTCAAAAAGCATGCAGTATTTCAAAAACTTTCAAACTCCTAGCACTTTTACACCATCTATAATATTAATAGGTAAGGCGATTTCTTGTAACCGATGATTTGTTAAACAGTTTTTTCCCGATTTTGACCAAGCGTATCTTATTTGAAATGTATTTATTTTTAGTTGTCCGCCACATCTACGGACTTTTACACATTTTAATTTTTTTGGAGTTCTGCTCATTTAAAGTTGCTACTAACTAACACATACATACATACAATTATACAATGCTACATATGTGTGTTTATACAAAATGAGTTTGTTCACAATAATAATATTGTTGAATTGAAAAATAATTTTGGACATAAACTAATAACGCAATCGATATTTAAACAAGTAAGAGTGTTAAATTCGGCTGGGCCGAATCTTTGATACCCTCCACCTGCACCTTAAACTCAATATTACAGCCAATGTGAGTACGGCTACCACTTTAAAACTGTTGTCGGTACTGAAATTTAAATTTCGAATACCAATTAAATTTAAAGTTAATTGCTTTTCTTGTTGGCCTATTTCTATTATAATTCCTTGTTATAAAACACAATGATCGTGTCTTCTTTAGAAAGAATTCGTTACTATTTGAAAAATGCCATTATTATACCCTATACCGCTATGTGGTTTGGGTATAATGACTTTGTGCTGCTGTTTGTAACAACCAAAAATATTTGACCTACACCCATCTTTAATTATACCGATCGAATCAGAATCACTATCTGATTCGATTTAACGATGTCCGTCCGTCCGTCCGGACGTTTGTAACTACCAAAAATATTTGACCTAGACCATCTCTAATTATACCGATCGAATTAGAATCACTAACTGATTCGATTTAACGATGTCCGTCCGTGTGTCCGTCCGTCTGTGTGTCCATGTAAAGCTTGTAATCAAACTGCAGGTCGCAAATATGAATATATTTTGATGAAGTTTAGTATTTAATATTTTATCGGCCATGGGATGAACGCTATTGAAATTAGTGAGAATCGGTCCATGTTCAGACCTAGCCCCCATACAAATGACCCTATGAAATCAACATATATTGCCATAAGATCCAAATTATCATACAAATCTTAGTCAAATTGGGTTTGTATGTCTATATTACATCCATTAATCAGTTGCCCAAAAATGATCCCTATTGGACAACTCTTAGTCATAGGCCCCATATAGAGCTGCTTCCCGATTTTCACTTAAATCTATCAAAAAACAAAAATATTGCACTGATTCTTCTCAAATTTTGTTTGTATATATTTTTGCAAAATACAAGAGACTTTACCAAACATAGTCAGGATCGTTCCATTTTTGGGCCTAGACCCCATATAGATATAGAATCCGATATGAAATTTTTCATATCTGCAGCCAAAAAAATTAATAAAAATCCCACTCAAATTTGGTTTATGCTTATTTTCTATATCCAGTTAGTTGGGCCTAAGAGATAGGGTCTCTAAACGCATGGTATAGGGTATCATATAGTCGGTCTCGACCGACTATAATTTTCTTACTTGTTTTTCTTTTACTAGAGTAGAAAACCCCTAAAGAAATTCATTATATAACGCAGCCATTCATTATATAACCACCAAAATTTTGATCCCTATAAATAAGTTTTAGGATAATTCATGATAATAAAAAAAAAATCAACTGATTCTTGGCTAAAAATTTCCGGATATTAATATTAAAAAAAGCAAATTTTAAAATAGTTTTATCTGAATTAGCTAGTAATTTTTAATTTTTATTTTTAAATTTTAACTTTTAACTCTGCCACTGACGTGTGGAGGGTATAAAAATGTTGAATTGTGAATCATCTTATAAAATAATTTATTAAATGAAGAACTAAAATTTCCTAGAATTTGCACTCGAATTTCGAGGTCAGGAACCTGCTAGTTTCATATTAATATTTGAACAAAATATTCGTGAAAGCTTCTCTAAATAATGTGTACAGTTTTCGGAACAATCACTCTCAGCAACGTATGATCAGAAATAGGCATATATAGGGACTATTTTGTCAACTTCGTCGTATTTCTATCGCCATCTATTGAATAACTCTGAACTCTGAAATAATGCGTTTTTAAGCGGCTGAAATATATTAAATTCGGAAGATAATTGTCCAAGAAAAAGTTATAGTGTTATGTCTAGCATTTGCTATTTTATTTTTGTGAGTCTAAATCAAATTTCAATTCATAATTCGATTAGTTAATCTTAAGGTGACCAATTTCTCCAATCTAATCGATCAAATAGACGAGTTCAGCATCATTTCACTATATAACTATTTATAATGTACTCACTTCGACATTATTTTCCATTTTCAAATTTTCAAAAACTATAAATCTTATTATGAAAACTTTTATTAAAAACTATTACAAAATTCACTCACTCAACGTTATTTGATTGATAACTCAGTAAAAATTTTGTGAAAAATTTTAGAGATGTTTACTTTTTTTTATATGAAAGCAAAAAAACAACTTTTCAATTTTGAATTTTGGCCAATAAATGGGGTAAAAAATTTCCTATAGTGCAATGGTGTAAATCTTAGCTCGATACCTCTTATGATTCAGCAAATATAGATTTTCGTAAATATACCGACAGTACCGCCATCTAATGGGTGACGTTACCAATCCATAACCAATCCAGCATACATTCTGAATGAGCCAAATCTGATATTAAATAAAAATTTTCGAAATATCTTGAAACACCGAGTCCACAAAAGAGATAAACCATCCGCTGCACTAACCGAACTCATGGTGTGAATATGTTTAAGATTGGTTTTGCAATTGAGGCCTGAATTGATTACATAATATGCTACCTACCGTGTCCAAATGGACTTTACAGTTTAAAGTGAATTTGGCGATTTTAACAATGTCTGATTTTGTTGAACAAAGAAATCCCATTTAATTTCGATGACCAGGCTATGTCGAAAAATATATAAGAGGTACACAATTCCAAGAAGGTAGGGGACGTGAAGAAAATCCAAGATCTAGTGCCGAAAATCGTCAAGTGACAATTAAGGATCTTGTTAATACTGTAGACATTGCAAAATGGCTTTAAAACACGCCAAATTTCGGCCACGCCAAGCTTAAATTCCAAGATATATTAAAACATGGGCATAATTTAGGAGTGAGATCGAAAAAATCTTAACACAGTTTTTCCTCTTAACTTTTTTCGCATACATTATTTGAATTTTTCTTTTTCTTTTTTGATCAAGTTAACTTTGAAAAATATGTCAGTTATTAATGACATCTCTGTTCATTTTTTGTTAGTTTGATTAAAATGAGTGATAAAATAGAAGCACATGCGAAAATTATTAAATATTTTCAACAAAATTAAAATTGGTCCTACAAAAAGTAGGCCAAATAATCAAAGAACCGATATCAAACTGTATCCAATGTTATTGGAAAGTATCAGATTTTGAGCATAGATAAGAAACCAGGTCCTGAAAGAAAGAAAGCTCAACATGACGTTTGTAAGACCAAGAAAATAGAAAGCATATTGAAAAGTGCTCTCAACACACCGTTTAGAAAAGCAGCGCCGTTAGCTCGGTGGTCGGAGCACGGAAATTGAAATCATGTTTCATAAAAAATACTCCTGTTGCATAATGGTCGACGAATCGAATGTACTAACAGATTTCGCCACTTCCGGATCAAAATTTTTATGTAGCAAATGCTTCAGGAAGATGAGTTTGAGGCCCAAAAGCAGACAAAATTTCTAAAAAAGTTCATGGTATGGCAAAGTATATGCAGTTGCAGCAAAAGAAGCAAGTCATTTGTTACAAGATTCCATCCTTTCATAAGCCAACATAATGTGTAGACCAGTGGTCGGCAAACACATACCATCTTATTTAGCTTTGTGTAAGTGAGCTGCAATCTCTCTCTTACTCAATGCACTTAGAGAAACTTATAGTTAAATTAAGAAAACCTACGTAAATAAAAAAAATTAACCTATTTTAAGATTCATGTTTTTAACACAATCAATATTAATATCATATGGGCAACATTTTATGCGAACAAGATCCTCTGCATCTGTTAGATGATTTCTATTTTTATTTTTAATCAATTTTAGCGAGGACAATGAAGACTCAAAAATATTTTTCCTAAACTCATTAACAGTTGCAAGCGGTAGATTCAAGTCATTTCTCATTTTTAAAAGTCCTTTTTTGATAAAAGCACTTTGCTTTTAAATATTACACAACAAAAGATTATTATGTAAGTCAATAAAGTTTCCTATATGTTAACATATTCATTTAATTTGCTCAAATTATATGGAAATATATTAAAAACTTCTGAAGTTGTTAAATTAATTTTTTTTCTTAGGATGCATTATTAATAGTTCAATTATTTGTATAAATTGATGAAAACTAGTTCAATAATAGTTTTATTTTTATTTTTATCTTGTAACTGAAAGTTCAGTTGATTGACAAATTCTGTTAGATCTGTCAAAAATGCAAAATCCAATATTAAATTCGGATCTTTTAAATTTGCAATAAATTGGCAATTCTGGTTTACCGAAAAATTCTCGCTAAATAAGCATTTACATTTAAAATTTTCATTCATTCTCTCAGTGTATCTCAAACAATAACGTAGTTTTTGTACCAAGGGAGGCCAATTCTAAATTGTCCGAAGATTAGGCCCATGGAGAGATATTGAGCTTTTGTGGTAAGAGAATTGAAGAGCACAAAAAAGGTGTCCCGAACTGTGGAATATTGTAAATGGAGATGGAGTGTCCTTAATGGAAGGGTTTCCGCAAAAGAGCCATTAGTTCAAAAGTTGGGATTAGAACTGTAACAAGTAAGTATGTTAAGTTCGGCTGTGCCGAATCTTTGCGACCAAAATATTTTAAAAAGTAAACAATTTGAGAAACTTTATAGAAAAAATTATTACAACATATTTTTCGACATATCTTAGCTCAATGTTGCTCGATTTACCCCAATTTCAATAGAAACCTGCCCGAAATAATGACAAACAATACTATCATAACTGTACATAGGTAAATGGTTTATTTCGTAAATTAGTGCGATTTCAACAGACAGACGGACGGACAGACGGACGTTGCTATATCGACTTGAGTTGTTATAAGGGTCAGGAATATATATGGGGTCACAAATGTATTTTCAATGCATTACAAATGGAATGACAAAGATATATATACCCTCCGCACAGTAGTAGGGCGGGTATAAAAATTATATTTTTGTGTAAGTTTTAAAATAATTTCAATTAAACAAATAAAAACTCTAGGTTCAATGGTTTCCTTCTTACGAGGGTGAATCAATAATTTCGTGACTTTTCGACTTCCCTCGTAGTTATATGAAATGCAACACTGCTCCCATCAAGTACCACCTGTTATAGACTGCTGTAAAATTTTGAGCAAGTTCCGTCATTTACTTTACGTTTAACAGCTGTTCAAAACATACAAACTCGTGTTTTTTTAATGAAAAAAAGTGAATTTCGAGTGCTCATTAAACCATATTTTTTGCGAAAAAAAAAACAGTCAATCAAACCAAGGAAAAGCTTGATAAATACTATGGGGACTCTGCACCATCAATTTCAATGGTAAAAAAGTGGTTTACTGACTTTCGTTGTGGTCGCACAAATACAAATGACGCTGAACGTTCTGGACGGCCAATAGAGGGCAATACACCCGAAAATGTCGAAAAACTCCACGATATGGTGTTGGCCGATCGAAGAGTAAAAGTGTGTGAGATTGTTGATGCCATAGGCATTTCATATGACCGTGTGGTTTCGATTTTAAATGATCAGTTGGGTTTAACAAAGCTGTCTGCAAGATGGGTACCGCATTTGCACTTAATTGACCATAAACGTAATCGTGTGACAACTTCAGAGGATTGTTTGGAGTTTTAAACCGCAATTCGAATGAGTTTTTGCGGAGTTTTGTAACTGTGGATGAAACATGGATCCATTATAACACTCCGGAGACCAACCAGCGGTCTAAACAATGGTTTCTCCGGGTGAACCGGCTCCGAAGAAGGTCAAGATAAGTTTGTCGGCCAATAAGGTGATGATAAGTTTTTTGGGATGCACGCGGGATAATCCACATCGATTACCTTCAAAAGGGAAAAACAACAAACGGCGAATATTATGCCAACTTATTGGACCGATTTAACGAGCATTTAAAAAACGACCCCATATGGCCAAGAAAAGTTATTTTTCATCAAGATAATGCACGGGTGCACAGTGGCAAAATTCCATGAATTGGGCTACGAATTGGTACCTCATCTGCCATAATCTCCGGATATAGCCCCCCAATGAAAGAGATTTAGCTCCAACGATGAAATTATTGATCAAACAAATGCCTATTTTATGGACCTCGAAAAATCTTATTTTTGGAAGGGATACAAAAATTGGAGAAACGTTGGACTAAGTGTATTGAGCTAAAAGGAGATTATGTTGAAAAATAATTTTTTTTGCAAAAAAAAAAACCGTGTTTCATTCTAAAAGTCACGGACTTATTGATCCGCCCTTGTATTACATTTTATATATCGCACCTGTACCTCTAAAGTGAGTCAACTCATAATTTACAAATTTTCAGTAGAGGTTTTTTTTTAATATTTACTATAAAATTTAAAAACAGTTGTTTCGTTGTAAAGAATTGCGAATAATAAGTATAAAACAGTAGGTGTTTTTGCGATTTCTTCAATGATCATCAAAAATAACAAGTTTTTTGGGTGGAACTCAAAATATGTCTTTTTAGTGGATTCTAAAGAAGCTACTCTTATAACACAAAGCGGGTTACAACTGTATTTTTTTGTAAAAGACTAGAAAAATCGATGTAAGATTTTTACAGTGGATAGATATGACCACTGTTTTCTTTCGTTTCG
This sequence comes from Cordilura impudica, assembly GCA_963682025.1. Classification (NCBI taxonomy): domain Eukaryota; kingdom Metazoa; phylum Arthropoda; class Insecta; order Diptera; family Scathophagidae; genus Cordilura; species Cordilura impudica. The sequence continues at coordinate 292,715,052 of OY821517.1, forward strand.
TTTTCTTGCAAAAAGTGAAAATTGAAAAATTTTGAGATTACTCACTTTAGAGGTACAGGTGCGACGTTACGAATCAGAAAAGCAGATAAAATTAAGTATTCTGGTGATTGCCGCTCGTTAAGGAAAATATTATGTAGGGGAATGTTATGTTGAAAAAATAATTTCTCTCTATTTTTAACTGGGGCCAAATCACCGCATTCTTATCGAAATTTTTCGATTGAAATCTTTTTTTATTTCTCAAAATAAAAACTTAAGAATAATTTTTCTTTCTCACAGTTGAAGAATTATGGCCTCTGATTAAGAAGAAAAGTGAATCGTGGTCGAGCGGTGATTGCAATTGAATGCGGTGATTTGGCCCCTGGTTTACATTTATCTCAACATAGAATAAATGATGTGTCATGAATTTTGTGATATAATTGCATTGAATTCCTTAATGCATAACTTGAGCTTGGTTCAACGAATTTCCAAAAACAAGAATTAGTATTTATAACACGTGGAGTTGATATAGTGATGTCCGTCCGTCTGTGCAAATCACGATCTCGCCCACAATAGGTTGGCTTGTTACTAGTTTCTGGTCTATTTAAATTGTGAAATTGATAATATGGACAGTTTTGAGTGAAGTTAAAAATAAAAAATAGCGTCTACAATCTAATTCGCTTAATTGTTTTTAACTATACGCCTTAAGATAAAACATTTTCTATCAATCGTCATAAATTTTATTTATTTTCATTTATTTGTAGAGGGTACTAAAATAATATGAGAGTCATTTAGTTTGCATCGCACGTCAGAAAGGTGAATAATTTTTTTAATTTAATCATTTGTTTACCACATTTTTTATACACCTCAAAATTTTAAAATTTTAATAGATTGTTTTCACCTTAAATATGAAAATTTTTTCTCCACTAATTTTTTTTGTCACAAAAATATTTGTTTAAATCTAAAAATAAATATTTAAATAATAATGTGAACTAATCCCGAAAATTTGATTGTGGTACGATTTAATATTCAAACTTCTACTATTTTATTTTTTATATAGTGAGTTTTTAAATTCATACTCTTATTACTGTAAAGATATTTAATCTTAGGTTTCGAAAGTTTTGTAGCTTATTTTTGAATATTTACAATACCCTTTAAACTTAAATCACACCACTACACAGTATAACTTAAAAATGCCAAACACCAAAATATTTTCCAATTTTCCGTTTGGCATTCTTCCCATTTCCTTCCAAACATTAGTGGTCAATAAATTAGGGAACTAAGTGCTAAAGTAAATCCCATAAAAATGAGTCACATTGCTCAACAATGTTAATGAAATTGCTAGACAAAAACATAAAGCAAAATGAAAAAAAAAATATATATACATATATATAAAAGAAACACCTTAGATTACAAATAAAAAAACCCTCCACACACAAAAAAAAAATTACTGCATTCTCCAAATACATTTAGTTAGTATGCTCGGTGTTGAATTTCCTTCCGGTTTATATGTAGTACTTTTTAACAGTTTTTAGATAAGAATTAAATTATTAAACACAATTGTAGTTAATGAGTATTTTCTTTATTTTAATTATGGCCTTCTTGAGTTTGTTAAATAAGTGAGATTGATTATGAGAAAGTCTTAACTTTTCATTGTATGAAAGATACTAAAACTCAATTATTTGGAGAATACGCACTTTTTGTCTTGGTTGAGAAAAAAAAAACAAACAATTCTCATTTATTATCTCACAAACATTTGTTGTTATATATGTATGTATATTTAGCGTTTAGCGTTAGTCTATGGTACGTCACTTAAACATTTTCTTGAGAATTTCATGTTTATAAAAGAAAATTTAAATTAAAATTAATCAAAAATTTTAATTTTATATAATAAAACAAGAAAATTACAAGAAAATTACAATAACCCATGCCATCAGTTTCTGGAAAGGGTCTTAGATCCAATCATGTCGATAACATAAGTGGACTTACAGGCGTACAAATAAGTTTCCGCCGTTTTTTTTTTAATAAAAAATTGGACATTTAATGTGAAAGAACGGAACTTTATGTTTCATTCGAAGTAATGTCCATCACTTGGCAATTCTGCTTCCTATCTTTTTCGCAGCATACGGATACCGCGTCGGAAGAGGCTATCACATCATAAGATGTGAAGTACTGCTGCGAAATCAGATGGAATAATGTCTGGTGAACAAGGCGAGTGGAATAAATCCTCCCAATTTAGTATTTCCAAATAGGCACTCCAACACACGGACGTGCATTATCATGCAGGAAAATAACTTTGTCATGTCTGGAGTAAAGTTGGCACGTTTTTTCTTGAGTGTTCGACTAAATCTCATCAACTGGGTTCGGTAGAAAGCCCCAATAATGATTTTGTTCTGTTTGTGAAAACTTATAATACACGACTTCACGCTAATCCCACCAAATACACAACAGTTGATCCGTTTTTTATCACCACTGACTATTCGTTGCAGAAAAACCTTTCGTTTACACCTGGCAAGCAGCATTTGACATATGGAAAATTGGCGTTGAACGTTTCTCGATATCAGTTTATTTTCAATGATTTTAAACGATTTGAAATTGCTTGTTGAGTCATTCCAAATGTAAGAGCAAGTTCTTCTTGAGTTTAGTACGAATCTTGAGGCAATAATACTTCCAATTCTTCGTCTTCGATGTCAAATTCACCGTTCCTAAACAATTGAAACTATTATGGCATCCTCACCATATGCCTCTACAAGCAACCAAAGCACCTCAGCTGTTTGTTTCTTCAAACTGAAGAAGTAAATCAACAATTCCCACAATGACTCTTATTCGCAAGAAAAAAAAATTATATTATTCTGAAAACAAATTCACTAATATTTCAAGATTATATTATTGACTGATGTCCAACCTGACGATGACACGTTTTGTATTAAAAACGGCGCGATCTTTTGCCAAACTTAATCTTACATCTGATATATTGAAAAATTAACGTAAAAACCAAAAAGAAACATTTCGGGATCTTAATTTTCACAATCAAGAATGCCGACATTTGTAAATGTTGATTCCGTTTGGCATCCCTACTATACCACAGACTGGTATAGGCAGCGATACCAACTTAGCGCTTTTCGTGCTATTTACGTTATAGTTTTGACAATAATATTTAAGAATCGGACAAACAATTAATCAAAAAATATTAATTGAGTTCACAAAATCTCTTATTTATGACCTAAATTGCCATGTAGTCCATTCACGGTGGAATTAACTTTTACAAAAATAAAAGAATTTGTAAAAGATAAAAAGGAAATCGAAGAGTACGAAAATTGTTCCAACATTAAAAAACTACGTAAATAAAAAAATAGACAGAAGAATTATTTTGGATTGAAGTACGTACTTCGAAAAATCTGCCAAGTTTTGTTGTCGATATATCGACTTTTCCGTTCCCAAACTCTGAAGTCGAAAGATTGTTTAGTGCAATGACTTTTTGTAAAAAAAAAAAAAAAAAAATAAGGAATAGCCCGCTGTAAATTCTTTAATATACGAGGGCGGATCAATAAGTCCATGACTTTTAGAATGAAACACAGTTTTTTTTTTTTTGCAAAAAAAAGTTTATTGTATCACTTCCAAAAAATAGGATTTTCCGAGGTCCATAAAATAGGCATTTGTTTGATCAATAATTTCATCGTTGGAGATAAAGCTTTCTTAAACCCAACTGATCATTTAAATTCGAAATCACACTGCCATATGAAATGCCTATGGCATCAACAATCTCACGCACTTTTACGGAACTTGCTGGGAGCAGTGTTGCATTTCACATAATTAGAAGGGAAGTTCGAAAAGTTACGGACTTATTGAGCCGCCCTCGTACGTATATTAAGTGTGGACTAAAAAGATTAAAAATGTCTGTCGTATTAATTATAAACTTGCAGCAAATGTTTCTATTAAAATTAATTTTCTTTAAACATATAAAAACATAAAAATCTTATATTACAATGCGTGAAAATGAGGAAGAAAATTTTTCGTTCTTATTTAAATATTAACAGGTAAAAGAAAAGTTTTCAACGTATTTTATATTTTTATTATTGATATATATTTTAAACGTTTCATAAAATAATAATAAATGTTGTCAAATGTACAAATAATATATATGTTTTTTTGAAAATTAATAAAAATAACTTTATATTTTTACAAACACATAACGTTTTTTAGGATACTATTTTGCGCTTTTTGCTTGGAAAAAGTTGGCATCGCTGTGCACAGGATACAAAAATACTTCAGGGGTCCAATCGTATCATTGGTTATCGAAATTTAACGATCGAAATTATTTTTAGAAACTAAACTACTAAGATTAGTTTTACTCCATCACAGTTAATGAATTATGGCCCCAAGTTAGAGAGTAAAAGTGAAATAAGGTCTGACGTTTGTCCAATTCTTTAAATAATAAGCAAAAATATGGAATTTTGATTGATTTAACTCTATATCGAATGCGGCGATTAGCCCCCAGAATGCATGCTTTAAGAAAAATGCCTTGCAATCTGTGGCTTTTCTATAGAAAATTTTTTTTAGAAACAAAGTCCATTCTATACAAAAAATGTCCTCAAAGTCTGTGTCATTTAAAACAAAAACTGAGAATCTGCGAAATTCTAAATGAAAAAATAACTTCAGAATCTGTAATATTTCTATAGAAAAGTGAAGTTTCGATAAAGAAAATGCTTCACTGTCTGACATCTCTTCAGGTAAATTTTGTGAAAAAAATCTTTCACATAATTTTAAAATTCTGATAAGATAAGATTACTTAAGAATATCTAAAAATTTAAGGGGTTTATACGAAAAGTTGACTTAAATATTAAGGTTTTTCTAAAAATTAAAAAATAAATGCATTTTATCACAGCTTACAAGCTTTCTTTCTTCTGTAGGAGAATCTAATATTTAATTTTCGGTACCAATATTATTTCTTAAAAAGTAAATTCATAAATAATTGATATTAACGAGAAAAAAACCAACTCATAAAAACCAAGTTTTTATTATACACCCTTATTTGTAAATTAATTTACCATAAATAATAATTGATTGACTGAAAATATCTGTCAAAAATCAAAAATTTTTTTTGCAAAAAAAATTTGTTAGATAATTTTTCAGCTCGTTTGGATCCCTGGAAAAGGCTTAAAAATCGATCCAAATAATATTGAACTCTACAAAATGTAAACAGAAAATTAAAAATTGTATGTTATAGGGGAATAAGGGAAGTAAAACCCACAAATCAAATTATGCAGGAGACAAGAAATAAGACAAGATATACGAAGAAAACCATCAATTTGATAGAGATTTTCCATTATGGACACCTATAGTATATACAAAATTTCCTTAAAAATTGCAAGTAGCGCAAAATTGTAGAAAGACTTTTGCACAAATTTGCAATCGATTTTAAACAAACGATAAGCTCAGAAATGACAAAGCAAAATGGGCTGTATTTTATATCAAAAAAATTTTCGAAACATAATATATAAAAAAAAATATTTTCTTACCATACGTATAAACAAAATTTTTTATACTTTAAGGCATTCGATCCTGTACGTTATTAGTGGAATTGCTTTTTGAAAAATGTGTGTGGCGTTAGTTTTTCTGTTAGTTATGTTCCGTACTGGACGAATCTGTTGAAAACAAAATTTTATGCATTTTGGAAACTAATGTTTATTTCACAAATCTGGGTTTATAAACATGTTCTATGTCGATTTATGTAACCGTTAGTTGTCAGTAGGCTGGGAAGCATTTGGTTGTTTTACAATTTAAGTTGTTAAGAATGATGAATTCGAGTTTAAGATGGCAACAAAATATTTTAATGTCTCCAGAAATACACTGTGTACAAGTAAGAAGTGAAAAATTTATTATGATCTTTTCACAACGCAACTAGGTACTAAACATCTAAAGTAATCCATATTACGTCCAATTTTAAAGATGAAAACTTTTGAGATAACTAAGTTTTTTCGTATATAATTTAATTCTTATATAATGATTACGTCTTAAACACAGTTATGCAACAGATTAAGGACGAGATATACATAGATCGAATTCGAAAAATTGCCGTTACTTCTTTGGCGAGAAACGAAAACAAAATCAAATAGGGATTACCCGAATTTACCCTATCTAGAGTTGGATATATAATAAAGTATCTACAGTTTTGCTGTAAAATATTTTCCAAAATAGCACTTTTATGTTAAATTTTATGATAGAACATAGCTACGTTTTTAAAAAATTTTTTACTTGTACAAGAAGGTCCGAGATGAACCAACTTTTCGGAAGATAGTAAAACTTTTGGAAAAGTCAATAACTGAAAATTTTTTGATATCTGTTAAGTAAACAGATACAGAATACACGCCGAAAAACCTCTAAGAACGCTGATTACATGTGACTTTTATGGAATAGTGCCTCAGTGATTTTGGCGCAAAGTGAATTTCGGCAACGAAACGGATACGAAAACTAATAAAATTTTCTCTTCCGGGGCACTGAGAATCCACGTTTTTCCACAGATAGCCCTTACATACATTCAAAGTCACTGCATGTTCGCGCCATTTACGCCAGATGTGTGTTATCGAAACCTTATTTTTTCAAGGACGTCGGAAGACATGGGGTTCCAACAGGACGACGTAAAAGATGTATAAGTGCCAGAAAAAATAATTCGTACATTTACAGTAGGAGAATTCCACGAATTATTAATTTTAGTAGAAGCCAAATTGTTTATATAAAGATGATTTGACTTAACTATATTTCTTTTGGAAACTATATTCTGAGATGAGTCCCAAAATCAAAGAAATCAGTACTGAGGAGAGAAAAATTATCCTAAAGCTTAGAAATGCAACTAAATCTTTCGTAAAATAGTTCGGATCACAGGCAGAAGCCACTCCTCAGTACGTCCTCGGTACGTCGTTCAAAACTAATAATCGACCAAATAAATTCTGACAAAAGCACGTTCTGGTAGCCCCTCCAAACATACTGAGCACGAAAAACGAACTATTTTGGCGTCAGTAAAACAGAATCCCAAAGAATCCTTCGGCAAAGAGACTACCACGAATATACCATTAGCAAAATATTATCATGGACGTGTAACAGATGAAAGCAAGTTTTGCATTTTCGGCATTTAAAGAAAAAGGTTAGTTTAGCGGAACCAACTTTGGAACTGTATTATATAAAGAAAATCTTTCCCAACGGTTAAACACGTTGGAGGTAGCATTATGTTTAGGGGCTGTATGACGGGCAACACTTTTGGTAAACTGCTATTTATTTTGTATCGAAAAAACTTGTATGCCAATATTTAAGGCACACAATAATAAATAATAATTTTTTTGTTCGATTTGACGTCATTTTTATAATACTGTAATTAATATGCAAATTTTGATTTTGTTCCATTGGTGCGTGGTAGAGAAGAAGAAAGCATATATTTCTAAAATGCATAACTACACTATATCTTTAATCAGACTAGTTTCTGGTATTTCAGCCTTCATCAGTGATTTTATTGAACATGTGATAATTGTTATGTCATAAAGGAATATATTGTTTCTATATGAAATTTTTCTACTTAGGGCGGCCGTGAGGTTGGTATCTGCGTCTATCTCGCCTACACTCGTACTTGCATTTTTGGCCAACGCTTTAACACACTCACCTAAAGTATTTATAACAAAAAAATAAATAACGCATAATCAAAAGCAATCTATAATATTAATAGGTAAGGCGATTTCTTGTGACCGATATAAAGAATTTTTCTACTAACCGATTTTGACCAAACATACCTCATTTGAAAGGCATTTCTTTTTAGCTGTGCACCATATTTACAGATTTGCACCGTCTGGAACATTTTCTCACGAAAATTTACATTTTGGACCAGTCACCTTATGTCTCGGACGGCAAGGTCGGTAATTTGACCGCTCCACATTTCTTTCTTTTGGCTTTTTTGAATCACGGTCTATGTGAACAAGCCAGACTCTGGCAGCTTTCAAAGAGAATATCCGACAAGAGAACGAATGGAAATGCGACTAGTATTAATATTTCAGTATATTAAACTTTTTTTTTTAAGGATAGAAAGTGATAGGAGCAATAGCTTAAATATCTGTAAGTTTTTCATAGGAAAATTACCGTTGAGTGAGTGTTATTGTGTATGAAAAATGCGTTAAATTGTAAAAAAAAATATTTAAAATGATAAGATATTTGTATACTAATATTATTGGTTTTATACTAACTAGCAGATTTCAGCCGTCGAAATTCGAGTGCATATTCTAGGAAATTTTATTTTTTCATTAAATAAAGACCCTAAAAGTATGCTAATCAGTTATAGCCAATTCACAAATCATTTTTATTACAAACACATTAACAAATTTAATAAACACACACATAGCATTGTATAATTTTCTGTATGTGTTGGTAGCAACTTTAACAAAGCTACTTTAACTCAAAACAAAGGAAAAAAATTTAAAAATCTGTAAATCTGCAAATCGGCTAAAAAGAAATACCTTTCAAATAATATACGTTTGGTCAAAATCGGCATAAAACGGTAGAACAAAACATCAGTCACAAGAAATCGCTTTGCCTATTATTATAGATATATAGTACATTAATATTATTTTTTCAAAAATACTGAACAAGAAAATTATAGTCGATCTAGATAGATTATACGATACCCTATATTCTCCATTTCGAGAGAGGGTCTTGGATCTAACTTTGCTAAGGCAATAACTGTATATAGAAAATAAGCAAAACCAAATTTTAGTGGTATTGCTTTAAATTTGTGGCGGGCAGACATGAAAAAGTTCATATCTGTTATTTTGATATGTGGACTAGGTCAAAATATGTACCGATCATGATCGAGTTTAGTATAGACACTAAATTTTCTCAAAAACATGTACAAACCAAATTAAAAAAATAAATCTATGCATTATGGGTTTATCATACTGATTAGTGGTTATAATACGCACACATACACAAAATTTTATCGATATACACATATATGATAATCTGGATCTTACGACAATTTTAGTCGGTCTGATAGGGGTTATTTGTATGGGGGCTAGATCTGAACATGCATCGATTATCACTATAAAAGCATGTAATGTACAAAATTAAATTAAAATATATTCATATTTGCGACCTGCAGTTTGATTACAAGTTTTACATGGACACACAGGTGGACGTAAGGACGGACATCGCTAAATCGACTCTGAAAGTGATTCTGAGTCGATCGGTATAAAAAATTTCAAATAAGTTTGGTAGTTACAAACATCAGCACAAACTCATTATACCCAGACCACGCCAAAATTTTTGCCGAAATGCTTTGAAATTTTGAAAACATATTCTCTACATATATTCAGATAAAAATACTAAGAGCTTTTTCCAAAAGTTCTTGAAAAATTTTTTGTAAATAGGCATCCAACATATACGAAGATCATATTTTCATACATTTTAGTGGAAAATGGATGATCTTTTTCGAGTAATAGTTAGCCCACTCCATAGTTTTTCCAGAATGTTTTAATATTTCAGGAGGGTAATCTATCAGTGTAACTGACTTCAAAATATATCAGTATTTTGGGGAAAATTTTGTTAAAATGAAGTCAAACATCTATGAAGTGAATATTTTCATACATTTGTATGGAAAGGCGTTGAGCTTTTTTGAGAAGTAGTTTGCCCACACCAGTAGAAAAGTCCGATTCAAGTGAAATTTAAGGATGATATTCTCGGTACTTGCACTCGTTGAGCTCGAGTAGCTACTCGAGTACTACTCGAGCAGTTCGAGTAGCTCGAAGCTCGAGTAATGGGGGGCTCTGGTTATCTCAATTCCAATATGAATGGATCGTTCTGCAAATAGATTCGGGTTTCGTTTGTCTACTATTTAATTTCTTTATTGTTCTAATTTATTATTTTTTTTTTACATTGCAAAAGATATACATAAATGAATAATAAATTTATTTAAAGTATTCTTCAGAAACCAAATGAAACAAAAATTAAAAATTGGGAACGTAAACCATATAGAACTTTCACTTTCATCATAAAGTAAAATACAAAACATAGCCGATTAGTAGTTTTTATTTATTATCTCGATAACTTTCTGTACATGATTCGTTTTTGCAAAATTTTAGTTATAATATGTTTATTTTCTATAAAATATCCTTAGAATTTTTATGGGAAAACATCGTCAGTATAGGCAGGATATTAAATGGGATATTTCAGAAATTATAAATGTTTGTCAACCGCTTTAAAAGATTTGCTGTGCGCACATTAAAATGCATGCCCCTAGCTTACAAAAATATTGAACATCTCTGTTATAACTCTAATATAAATAATTATGGTTTATAATTTAATTATAAGTTGTTCTAGTAGTCACATTTTATTTGTTGCAATTTACAAATTCAAGCTATGTATTTGTAGTTTGTTTTATTTATTATAATTATTACATATCGATTTTTATATGTAGACGACATCGCAAAACAAACAAAATTCCAATTGTATATTTGCAATATGCTGGAAAACTTTATACACATTATTTGCATTTGGATAAAGTACAAGTAAATCTCATTTTATCACCAATAACAGCCACATCGTAAAACATAAAAATATTCTTTATTCGTTTTTATTTTCTAAGCATGTCATTTTTTTATATTGTATTTAGGTTTACATTCATATTCACATAAATACATTTTTTTTTGGCACAAAATCGATTTTATGTTTTCTTCTTGTTTAGCTCTCTTTTTTCTTATTTTAATATTTGTAAAAGGTTTTTTTTTTGTTGTTGTTTGTTTTTTCTTCACTGTTAGTTTTTATTAAGTTTTAAGATTAAGGTTTTTATATGTAGCAATTTGGTTCATTACATTATTTCGAATTTTCTTTTTGCCCGTTAAAGTAGTTTCTTTGAATTATAAATGAATACATATAATTTTTTCTATTTTCTTTGAGTTTTAGTTTATTTTAATAATTCCATTTTATGGTTGATATTCTAACACCTTCTTTGTATTTTATAAATGACATCATATCTTTAATGTGTGTGTGGTAGCGAATTGTTTATTAAATTGGACAAGTAGTTATTGTAGGGGTAATTTGTCAAATTTATTTCAGTTTATTCTTATAAATTATAACATAAAACAATAAATAACACCATTTGCAGATCGAAACTATTTGGTTGTAACTACATTATAGGATAAGGGTATTAAAGTGTGTACTAATCTGTCTAGTTGGAAAATATGTTTACAGGGTTATGTGATGTTAAGAAAATTTCGTCAGCTATCATATCAGAACTATAAAATATTCCTTCAATTTATTTTAGACATTCCCAAAATTAGTATATGTATAAGCATTTCGGAATATTTTGTAACATATATATCCACATTAAACATTTATTTAAGAAGTACTTAAAAAAATGTCGCTTTCATTATTTCTCTAAAGAAAAAACATCAAGATTGTTCTTTCTTTATACGAGAGTTAGTATGGACAAGCTGAGTTTTTTCCAATTTGAGCTTTCTCTACATTATTTTCCATTATCCGAAATACAATATAGAAAAAATTTTATATAATTTAAAATGACATAGTGTAGGTTGTAGGCCTGGTTGAGTAAATCACTTTTCAATTTTCAGAATTTTGATTACACCCTCAAAATTTGAAATTACCGACAAAAAAGTTTTTTATTTCAGTTTGGAACTGATTTTTATTTTTTAACGGTTTTAGAACGAAAGTAAAGTTTTCCCAGTATGTGCCCATCTTTCTAAAACCGTTAAAAATAATTAAAATCGGTTCAAAACTGATTTAGTTAAAATTATTTTAGTCCGTGAAGTGTTGAGGGAGAATTCAAAATTCTGAGAATTAAAAAGATATTTAATCAAGCTGGCCTACAACTTGCACTTGGTCATTTTAAAAGTATATTTTCACTGTATTACCGTGTAATCTAAAAATAGTAATGATTTTAAAAATATAAAAATTACTAATTGATTACGCCATCACGCAGACAAAATTCAAATCTTCTGCGCATGTTGGAGTTGTGACGTCACACAAACTGTGTTCCTATTTCGCTCTCCCACTATTATGTTTATGTGTATGTTTACACATAAGCATAACAGTGGGACAATTTATTATTTTTTTCTTAAATTATTTGTTAGAATTAGAATGTTATTTGTTATAAATTTGTTAACAATATTTGAACAAAATTTTAATGCCATTGTTCTGTACTTTAGATTAAGGTTACTAAGGGCCATTATTAATTACAACTTCCCTTTAAAGTAAATGTTAGTTAAAGGTAAGTTTAGGTAAAGTGAGCAATAAAGTTAACTTTAACTTCTTTTCGTTATTACAACTTCCGAGTAAAATACAATTAATATTTTTGATATTGTGGCAACGCCAAAGGAAACACCAATTACTTTTGACCAAATGAATTGCTTTATCAAATACGTAGTGGCAACGTTGCTTTATTTGTTCGCAAGCAAACAATAGAATAAAAACTAAAAACCTTTATTATAAGTTGCATAATTGTTGTAAATGTGTAATAAAACTTTTTAAAACATATACAAGCCTACATTTAAGTATATGCAAATAAATTTATTTCCAAAACTCATAGCTCAGAAAATGTGGCAACATTAAATACATAAACCTTACGTTAAAAGTTAAAGGCAACAATATCTTCCCTTTAGCTTATCGGTCACTTTTAGCTTAAAGTATAGTTGTAAGAACGAAAAACTAATAATTTGCCCGATAACATCCTAACTTTAGCTATTGGCAAGTTGTAATAATGGGCCCTAAATGTTTTTATACTACTTTCTTATTTTATTAAATTTCCTCTTTCGTTTATTGATATTTTGAGCAATTTCGGCATTTAGTAACCTTAAGTACATTCTACATCAAAAAAAAAAAAGTTTCACATCTTCATTTGCTTCAATGTCCTTTGCTTCTAACAAATGTTTTTGCAAATATCCGCTTGTAAGAAAAATTTTTCGCAATTTTATTTTAAAAATATTGCAGCCCACCTTTACTTAGGTGCTTAACCCATGAGTAAGTCGCTTTTTGTTTTACATATTTATAGGGTTGCCAACTATCACATAAAACATAATTTTTTTACAAGATTTGCGAGGGAGATGCTACGTCATATAACGGAAAAACATGCGTATGGCGTAATTTTTATTTTATCATTCTTGCTAATTGTTGATGTTTATTGCATTTTGCTTGTCAAACAGGAATATAATTCCACCATATTGTCTAATATTGTCGATCTTTAGCTTTAAAAAAACTAATTTTTCATTTTATTTTTAGTAATTCGTTTTTAAATTCGTCGGAAATGGAGTTTTTTTTAAATACCGAAAAAAGACATGTAGGATACCTGAATTAAAAAATTAACCAGATGAAGTTTTTAATTTGAAAAAAGTGTTGTTTGAAAAATCGTGGAAGGAAATGGATTAATAATACAAAAATGCTTATTGCTGAAGCACTTCATCTCAAAAATTTTGTTTAAACATTTCGAAGCTCAAGTGTTTTAAATTTAAAATTTTCGAAATTAAATCGAAAGTGCTTATTTATATAAAAAAAAACCAAAACTTTTTAATTCGGATTATGAGATTGTCCCTTCATTCATTATTTATAAATTTCATTTTAAATTTCTCCAAACATTCTAAAGGCAGATTCAAATAAAATTTTAAATAGTTGAAAAGTCTAAACATTCTTTCTCCAACATTTAAGTTGGCATCGGTTCGAGTCGTGGTTAATTTTTTTTTTTTCGATTTCATAAAAAGTTCTAGTTTCGTTTTTAGTTACATCTTTACACCCTATACCACTATGTGGTCAAGGTATAATAACTTTGTGCTGATGTTTGTTTTATTATACCGATCGACTCAGAAAGTGATTCCGAGTCGATTTAGCGATGTCCGTCCGTCTGTCTGTGTGTCCATGTAAACCTTGTAATCAAACTACAATTTGCAAATATGACTATAAGCTTCTATCGGCCATATCATGAACGCTATGGAAATTGGTGAAAATCGGTGAATGTTCAGACCTAGTCCCCATACAAATGACCGCTATGAAATCGACTTAAATTGTCATAAAATCCAAATTATCTTATAGATCTCGGTCAAATTGGGTTTGCATATGTTTATTACTCCCATTAATCAATAGTCCAAAAATAAACCCTATAGGACAATTTTTAGTCATAGCCCTCATATAAAGCTGATTCTCGATCTTCACTTAAATCTATTAAAACAACGAAAATATTGCAGATTTTTCTCATATTTGGTTTGTATATGTTTTTGCAAAAAATAAGTGAGCTTGCCAAATATGGTCAGGATAGGTAAATTTTTCGACCATGAACTTTTTCATATTCAGAGGCAACAAAATTAATAACAATGCCACTCAAATTTGGTTTATGCTTATTTTATATATCCAATTAATTGGCTCTAAAAGATAGGGTCTCTAAAAGCATGGTATAGGGTATCGTATAGTCGGTCTAGACCCACATCGGTTCTAGTCGTGGTTAATTTTATTTTTTCGATTTCATAAATAATTCTAGTTTAGTTTTTTGTTACTAGCATCAACAATTAAAAAGAATGCAAGTAAGAGGCTTAAATTAGGCTATGCCGAATCTTTGACACACTCCGCCTCAGTTTTACGATTACATTAATATTTGTACTTATTGCACTGTTTAAAACAAATATAAACAAAATAATTCAAAAAGTAACCTATTTGATAGACTTATTACAAAAAACACACTGAATTTTTAGCATTTTTTAGAGGCGTCTCCAAATTTTAGGCCATATCTTAGCACAATGATGCACGAGACAATGCAAAGTAGAATAATTTGCTTAATATATTATGTGGGCGTGGCATCTTTCAAACATAGTAAATATTTGTTATCATACATGGTACTATGATGGATAGAATCATGCAACTTTCTGAAGCCATAAATTGTTAAGGGTCTGTCTAGAAAGGGTCTTATATCTAATTTTGGTGAGATCGTAATCTACCTATATACATATATAAAAGTGGATGTATGTATGTATGTTATGTATGGACTCCAAAATGGCTGGACCGATCTTGATGAATTTTTCAGGGTATTTTCAGAATGGTTTTTGGTTTCTGGGCGGAGGGGCGTGACAAAAAAAAAAACTTATAATATTGTATAAAAACGGATGCGTCAGAATAGCCTGGCGGGTGACACTGGAGTCTGATTTTTGACTTTTGGTCTGTGGAAGAAGGGGCGTGGCAAAATCAAGATTTAATATTGTACCACTAATTGCATCTATATATATAAAAACGATTTAAATTAAATTTTCAGGGAATCTTCAGAATAGCCTGGCGGGTGATACTGTGAAGTCTGATATCGGATATTTCGTCTGTGGGCGGATGGGCGTGGCAAGATCAAATTTTATTATTGTACCTAGATATCTGCTAAAACTTTCGGGGGAATTCGTGCTTTACTTTTGTCCGGCGCTGTGTATTAAAATTTAGGGCAAGCAACACGGACCGGGCCTAGCTAGTTGGATATAAAAAATAAACATAAACCAAATTTGATTGGCATTGTCATTAATTTGTGGCATGCAGGTATGAAAATGTTGACATCGCGTGTTTATTTTTATATGTAGACTAGGTCAAAAAATGGACCGATCAGGACTATCTTTGGTAAAATCATTTATTTTTCGCAAAAACTTATATAAACGAAATGGGGAAGCAGTTTTATATGGAGACTATGGTTAAAATTGGTCATACTGGATATATTTTTAGAGCAATAAACGAAATTTGACTATCTATATGAAAATTTGGATTTCAGGGCAATTTTAGTCGATTTCATAGGCGTCATTTGTATGGGGTCTGGACCTGCACCGATTTCACTAACGGTTATAATACGGGTGACAAAAGCTGATACAGTAGTTTTGAACATAGCTGCACATACAACTTTTGCACGAGTTTATGTGCAGATAAGCCAAAAACGTTAAGTTAGATGTGCTTACCTGCCTAAATTTGCAAGTATAGAATTAGTGTGTCCCTCTTTCATGTTTTTGAGATTTTAATATGACTAAAGTTTGCTTTTAGCGCTTTTTAAGACCTGTAGTTCGATTACAAGGTTTACATGGACACACACACCGATAAACGGATAGACATCGGTAAATCGAAAATTATTCTGAGTTGATCGGTATAATAAAATGTGGGTATATTGCTCAGATTATTATACTCTGACTACAGAGTGATATACATCATGTCTAAAAACAGACTTAAAACAATAAAATATTTTTCGAGTCCGATTTGAAGAATTTTAACAAAAAAATTTGGGGCGCATGCAATAATCAAAATAACATTTTGCCTAGTATTGTACGCGCTCCACGTGTTTCGTTCAAAATCCTTCAAATCGGGCTAGAAAAACAACTGTATTGTCTTTAGTCCATGTATTATTATTATTATTTTTTTGAGCAAATAATAGTTATATATACTATATCTATAATATTAATAGGCTAGGGGATTTCTTGTGACCGATGTTTTGCTCTACCATTTTATCCCGATTCTGACCACATGTATATTATTAGAAAGAAATTTCTCTTTAGCCATTTTGCATATTTACAGATTTTAAAATTTTTTCCTTTATTTTGAGTAAATTGCATTTAAAATTGCTACTAACACATACATAAAATTATACAATGCTATATGTGTGTTTATTAAATTTGTTAATGTGTTTGTAACAAAAATGAGTTTGTTTTTTTTGTGTTGATTTGTGAATTGGCTATAATTGATTAGCATACCTTTAAGGTCTTTATTTAATGAAAAAATAAAACTTCCTAGAATTTGCACTCGAATTTCGAATGCTGGAATCTGCTAGTATATATATAATAAATGAACGAAAAAATAAAAATATTCGGTATTCGGATATTCGGTTTCAATGTTCAAACACTATCCCGTTTTCGAAAAAAAATTTATGCGAAACTGTTTTATTGCTTTTTATTACTTTCAAATGATAAAATCAATCTTTGTAGCGAATTTTCGGTTTCGGTCGAACTCTGCCATATTAAATGAAAGGGCGTAACAGCTATTAAAAAAAACAATGCTACCGGAGGAAAGAAGTCGTGTCGTGTCATATTACCTCCAAATACTGCCGACGTCATGATGAAGGTAATACAAATTAAAAAACTTCCAATTGAACATTTCATACCAAATTTGAAGAATGTGTTTCGAACGGCAATAAAAACATACATATGTTCTCGTTTTATTTTTTCAATTAAGATTTTATAAGTTAACACTCTTATTAAAAAACAATTACCATTTCGACATTAAGTGATACGAATCATATTTTTGCAAGTTTATATTACCAACCAAAAGATTAAAATAAACCATGACATTGGTTTAGCGCATGTATAAGAATTTACTATCTTTAAATATTGAAAAACCATTTTCATGTGTTTGACAAATCAAGTATTTTCTTTTTTTTTTATTTACACATTACATGTAAATCTTGAAAACGTTCCCTATTTTTTTTTTTTTTTTGAGAAAATTTCTACGCAAGCAAAACAAAATAAAAGAAGAGTAATGAGAGAGCAATGAAAACAATCTAAAAAAAAATATTAAAACCAGATTCACACTCATAAAAATGAAATTCTAAAGATTTTTCGTAAGAAAATTTTTAACAACTTATTGAACTTTATAATATTATGTTAACATTAATTAAAACACACACACACACATTTTTTTGTTATACCAAATAAATTTCTCTACTGCGCCCACTTCTTTTGTTTTATATATTTTTTTTTTTAATTATAACTTTAATAATGAAAATAAACTTTATTTTTTATAACACACAAACTGCGGTTTGTTTGAAGAATTACAAAAAAAAGAGAGAGGAATTGAAACGTAAGAGTTGAGTTGAGTAGAGTAAAGTAGTAAGTACAAGTTGAACTACAAAGAAAAAAATATATAAAATTGAAGACGAGTCTGAGGTGGAGAGTATTGAAGATTAAAGTGTCACGACGTCGACGTTTTAAATTTTGTATGACGAGTTTTGTTGTAGTCAAAAAAAACTTTTTTTTAGTTTTAAAACACCTGCATTGAATTTTATGAAAATTTTCACTTTTATATCAAAATATTTTTTTTATTTTCATTAAATTATATTTTAATACATAAAAACTATGAGCAATATGATTACATTTTTGTATAATTCTTTATTCCAAAAACACTGCAAGAAAAATTTCTTATTAAACACAGAAAAGAAACTCTTATTTATTATTTAAAAATACACGACGCGACGACGTCACCGATATGTGCTGCGACAACAAAGTAACGAACGATGCGATGACCACAATACGATGAATCTAACTAAAAAAAATATATGAATCTCTAACAAACACTCCACATGAAGACTGGAGTCCATACGACTGATTGTTGGCATAGTAGAAGAGATGATAAGGTTGGTAAAAAAAAAGTACTTTTTTTGTGGTTAGAAAAAGTACCACGGAATGAGGTTAAGGGAGGCAGGCAGAGTCAGCCGGTTAATAATTTTTTTGAACATATAGAGCCTGATTCAGTATGATGATTCATATGTACAACTAGATATTATGTATGTATGAATCAGACCCAAAATTTTATACCTTATTTGATTAAAATGCTTAGATATTATCACCCGTATTCATAAAAATTAAAGTGTACTTCAAGTAGACTTTATCAACAAATTTTGTATGAAAAACAGATAATAAAGTCTACTTGAAGTACACTTTAATTTTTATGAATACGGGTGCTTTTCTAGAATAATACTCGAATTCATAAACCGTTGATTTATCGGGGTAAGGCATAATCGATGTTGTCCTACTGTCAACGGCAACAGGAGTAATTTTTATCAGATTTTCATGACTTTTTGAATGCGGTTAAAATTCTCTTCAATATAAATATGATTTGAAATAGTGTTTCTGTGCCATTGAAAAGAAATTGGCTTTGGCCAAATAAAACAAATGGAAATAAAAGTAAAGTCCTCGGTCCCGACTAGCTAGAGCGTTGAAACGTTAAGTGAAGTGGATGAAAACATATTATTTAATCAGTTTCTACTTGATCTGATGATTATTTTTTGCTGCTTAACCTTAATTCAAATTAATGAAAATATTACCATCTTAAAAAAAAAATGAAATATTGGAAAATTGTTTTTGTTGACTTTTAATACTGATTTTGGTAAAAAAAAAAAATGATTCTTCAAAACCGGATGCCCTGCTAAATAAAAATTATATTTTTAGCTCAATATAAACGCGAATACCAATATTGGTAATAACATTTTATATTTATAGTTTATTATGAACAAGTTTACGTACTAGCAGATTTTGGTAACAGTTTGATTATTTTTTTTTCTGAAGATGCATTAAAAATTTCTGCAACAAAATGAATGTTTCTGCCCCGCTACTGATAAAGCGTTACAAATTAAGCTTTTTAAATCATTCAATGTTGATTACTATTAAATCATATTTAAATTTCTAAATTAACGAACCTTAAATTAAGTGGTTCTCCAAACTATTTTAATCAAATCATTATCTACTTAATAGCAAAATTTTGTGAAACTTCCAAGATTAAAAGGTACCTTTTTGAAATGCTAGAACAAAATAAAAATCATTTATCACCCCTGTTCTTATAGTGTATATGACTACTCTGTCACAGCAATATTTAATTGATACAAAAGAACTCCGTGACTCAGAGATTTTACAAATAAAACTAAATCCAAGAGTGATTCAGTAATAAGAGATATTGAAAGAGAAAATGTGCGCATATTCAAGAAAACTCTTCAAAAAACAACATGTTAAATTATGAATAACCCACACTTAAAATAAATATAAAAACAAAACCGACAAACATCATGTGGTTGTTGGAATGGAGGCCGTGGCTAAGGTCGTCTTGTTGGATTTTTAGTGTTTTTAGTCATAAACACACATACATAATACACCCGTGCACCTAACAGATGACGAATGCAATAAGGACAAATTTTAAACTTGATAAGAGTCCAATAAGAAAATTTACAAAAGTTAATAGGAGAGACGACGTGAGAGAAATTAATCTCTGTTAAAAAAATATGAGGTTGGTTTGGAGTGGAGACTTTTCTCTATTATGTAGAATATTGATAAATATAACATGGTTGCATAGTTTTGGTATTATGTCTAGAATGTGATTGTAAGGCTGTAAAACAAAGTATAATTTCAATTGAGAAAATTTTAACATTAGATATATTAAAATATAATAGATAAAATTAAATATATACAATAAAAACAGAGTTTTTGAAAAAAATCTTTTACTGACATTTTTTTAACTTATTAACAAAAACGACAAGTAAATGTGTCAAATTTGTATATACATACGTCTACGGAATTATAAAAAAATTGTTGCTAATTACATAAAATTCTCAACTGTTTTTGCATTTAATAAAAAAAATTGGTTAAAGATGTTAACTAAAGAAACATATTGTTTCATTGCATTAACTCTTACAAGAAATAATTGCGAACCATTTATTTATGAATTAGTCGGTTATTCTGGATTTCCAATCAGAAAAGAAAATTTAAATATCACTAGGTTCTGCAAATGAATTAAGTATATTATTTCTTCCATTAATTTAGACATTGGTCCAAAAAGTCTCGTATTTTTTGTATTAAAAATTAGAAAAAATGGATGAAATAGTGAATATTTTTCTATGAAAACCCAAATCCTAAAATTGGAATTGGGTATCTGATATAAAATCTTTACATTAATTAAAAAATTTGTGAGCGAAATATTCAGTAACCTCTTAACTGTTTTATGTCATTGTTTTTGAGCAAAGATGAATGAATTTGAGCGACTAAAATTAATTGTTGACAAACGGAAGGCAAATCCAAACCGACCAGTACATTGTATTGAAAATAACAAGAAGTACTGTAGATGATGTTCGGGACCGTTATTTGGAAACCTTATCTACATCGAGAAACAAGCACCAGTAATAAAAAATTAACCTCCCATTAGGAATTTAGAAAATAACATTGTTCAAGTTTTTGCCAGAAACTAAAGATGTTGAAAAAAAAATAAAAAAATAAAATGCGGAATGAAGGTCTGTATGGTTGAAAGGCGCGAGGCACGGAATGGCTTGAGCCCCCCAAAAAAATCAAAGGTGTCAAAAGTTTCAGAAAGAAAAATTGTTATGGATGTTATGGATGATGAAAAAGCAGAATTCCTTCCGCACGCTTCCTGCTCCTAAATATTATTGTTTTTGAAGCAGAAATACTTCCAGGCTATTTGTCAAAGCGTCAAACAGCCATCTTCATTTATAACAACAGGAACTATTAATGCAGAAGTATACAGGGAAGAGTGCTTAGAAAAGAGACTGATTCCTGTTATACAAACCCACTCTGGAGCCACACTATTTCGGACCGATTTAGCTTGAACTCTTTACGCTACAATTTCACGCAATTGATTTTGCAATAAATAGCGAGTGCGCGCGTCATTTATTCATTAAAAGTGGTTCAGTTTTCATTAGATCGTGATCTATAAGTGTACTGTGTTATTGTGTAAATTGCAAATATTTTGTGAAAATTAAAAAAATTGGAACGCAATAACAGAAATAAGTTTTGCTATAAAAAATACGCAACTTTTAATAGCGAAACGAAAAAATTTACATGTCTGATTGAAACCTGCAAGAAAGATTTAAGTGCAGTGTGCAGTTTTTGTGTCTTAAGTATTTTATTACCATATTTTATTAAAATAAAAACCAGTCAATAAAAACAATTGTAAATAATTTCAACGTAAATCACAAAAAAATGGCCAATAAAATTTTAAAATATATGACAATTGTAAACAATTTGCAACGTAAGTCATAAAAAAGGGTTAATAAAATTTTAATAAATTTGGTTGAAACAATTGTCGTCGTTTTTATCGGGGTGTACCAGATTGCGAATTTATGTTTCAATTTTTCGCAGTACAAGAACCAGAACACGAATTTAAAATATAACTGAACTCGAACCTGTTTATTGTACATGTTCTATTTTTTCTTAGTACACGACCCAGAACACGACTTAAAATATAACTGAACTCGAACCTGTTTATTGTACATGTTCTGTTTTTTCTTAGTACACGAGCCACAACACGACTTAAAATATAACTGAACTCGAACCTGTTTATTGTACATGTTCAGTTTTTTTTTCAGTACACGTACCAGAACACGAACTTCAAATAAAGCAACACTCAAATCTGTGTGGTTTATGTGTGATCGAAACAAAAATTACGTGATAGAAACATGTTCGTGTAAATAACGAAATATTAAAACGAACACAGTCATGATTGTGTTGGGCACCGTAGAAAATTTAGAAACGCACATAATTGATATGAAAATAAAGATATGTGTTGGCTGCTTTTGAACAGAACATTGTGTGTTTCATGTGTGTATTTTCTGAACCTTGGTTTTAACTCTCTCAATTGTTATTCAAACCAAATTCTTAACGTATTTTTCTGTTTCGTATGTTTATATCAGTTTTTAAACTCTTTCTTTTAACTCTTACTCTCTGTCTGTCTGTCGTGGGTCAACCCCATTCCCCCTTATCCAATTGATCTGAAACTTAGTATTAGTTTTCAGTACATCTTAATAGTTTATCTTCGTATGATCTACCTCTGGTTCTCTTTTGTATCTACGTATAATTTGAACCCTTAAAAAGAACCTTGTGTTGTAAGCTGATCCCAACAGTTTTTCACTGACCACAATTGGGTGAAATATTTTTTGATAATTTGATTGCTCAATCATAAATTCAGCTATGAGTTCCTTTTGTTTGCCATTTATTATACCCTATACCACTATGTGGTCAGGGTATAATGACTTTGTGCTGATGTTTGTAACTACCAAACATATTTGACCGATCGAATCACTTTCGCAGAATTCAATCAATCTACAGGTCGCAAATATGAATATATTTTGATGAAATTTAGTATATAAGCTTCTATCGGCTATAGCGTGAACGCTATTGAAATTGGTGGAAACCGGTTCATGTTCAGACCTAGTCCCCATACAAATGACCCTTATGAGATCGACTTAAATTGCGATAATACCCAAATTATCATATAGATCTCGGTCAATACTTGGTCATACCCCCATATGAAGCTGATTCCCGATCTTAAATCTTTCAACAAAACAAATCTTATCAACAAAACAAAAATATTGCACAGATACCTTTCAAATTTGGTTTGCACATGTTTTTGCAAAAAATAAGTAACTTTACCAAATATGGTTAGGATCGGCTTGTTTTTAGACCTAGTCCCCACATAAGTATTGCATCCGATATGAACTTTTTCATATCCGAAGGCCAAAAAATTAATAACAATACACTTAAATTTGGTTTATGCTTATTTTCTATATCTAATTAGTTGGACCTAACCGCATGATATAGGGTCGGTCTAGCCCGACTATAATTTTCTTACTTGTTTTTATTAGAAATACCTAAATCTAATGCATTGCAAAGACTATTAAATAATCTCATAGATTTGATTAGAGGGTCATTACGGCCATATTCAGAACTATGGAACTCAATATGAAAATAATTGTCTCTTCTCGAACAAAAAATTTAAATAAATGTAACAACCAATTAAACCGTAATGTATGACACCCAAAAATATTAATGATAATGTTTTTCTTTAAGATTCCAGAGGCTTCATATAAATCCAACTAAAGGGTCCGCCATCTAACGTTTTTTTTTTCAACTAGTGCTTATTTCGTGAATGGTAACACTTATCTCATGTCTGATTTGACAGATAATTAGTTTTATCCTTCCGCTGAACGAATATGGTTGTGTATACGCTTGAACAACGCTGGGAAATATTGCGACATTACTTTGAAAATCATGGTAATGTTGCAGAATGTGTGCGAAAATTGCGTATGGATTTTGGAAGAAGAGAAGACCCGTCAGCTCCGTATGTTCGTTATCTTGTGAAAAAAGTGTAAGAAACTGGCATCCTCATCGATAAACCAAAGCGTGAAAAGCCAAAAACAGTGCGTACACACCCGAGAATATTGCTGCTGTGGCAGAAACTGTGCGTGAAGCGCCATCAACATCAATTCACCGTCGTTCTCAAGAATTGAACATTTCGGAGGCATCATTGAGACGAATTTTGCATAAAGACCTTGGTATGACGCCATACAAAGTCCAATTGGTACAGGAGTTGAAGCCAACTGACCATCCAATGCGTTTTCGCTTCGCTAAGTGGGCCTGTGATCGACTTACAGAAGATGCTGATTTTGCCAAAAAAATCATCTTTTCAGATGAAGGTCATTTTGATCTTGGCGGGTATGTAAACAAGCAAAATTGTCGCATTTGGGGCACAGAAAACCCGCACGCATACATTGAAAAGCCGATAAAACGAGTCACTGTTAGGTGCGGATATTGGTCCAGAGGCATAATTGGGACATTTTTCTTCGAAAATGAGCAAGGAGTGGCCGTTACAGTCAATGGCGATCGTTATCTGGCCATGTTGAACGAATTTTTGTTCACAAAAATGGAAGAGGAGGATATTGGAAACATTTCGTTTCAACAGGACGGCGCTACGTGCCACACAGCCGAAGCTACACTCGATGTTTGCGCCCTGTTTTTGAAGATCGCATTATCAGCCGCAGAGCTGATGTCGTTTGGCCACCTCGGAGCTGCGATTTGACACCGTTGGACTATTATTTGTGGGGTGCCATCAAAGATAAGTGTTACGCCAACAAGCCGGAGACAATTGACGCTTTAAAGGACAATATTCGTGAAGCCATTGGTGAAACACAGCTGCACACAATCGATAATGTGCTTAAAAATTGGACCGATCGTGTAGGCTACTGCATGGCCAGCCGAGGCAGCCATTTGAATGAAATTATTTTCTATTATTAACCGGAAGGATTGTACTTTCAAATAAAAAAAGAAATTTGAGATAATATTGAGTAGTTTTTTTTTGCACACGATTCATATGAAAGCTAACACTGGGGCTCCGAATAAATGAATCATATTCCAATATCGACCGTACAAAAGACGAAAATATTACTTTTTTCGCATTATAATCAAACAGATTACCAATATTACGCCGAATAAAATCTAAAAGCGAATAAGCTTTAGGAACAATGTAGTTCAGATGACCACTAAAAGCAAACTTAGTATCAGGTATCGCACAGTCAATCTAGACCGACTATAATTTTCCAACTTGTTTTAAATGCATTTGTTCTGAAAATTTCCAATTTTTGTAGTTTATTTTAATAAGACCTTTTAGTTATTATTTTATATATTCCACTTTTATTTTTCGCCTTGTTTTTCTCAAAAGAAGTTTAACACATTTGTTTATGATTAGTTATGACGATTGAATGACATTTCGAACGAAGACATTCGATCGATCGATCGTTATCGAGTGCCATCATCATAAATTTCGATAGTAGTTCACTAAATCAGAAATGCGACGATTAGACCCCAGTTTTATTTCAATTTAAATTATGTATATGAATTTGCAGCAGATGCTTATAAACATTGTCGTTAGTTTGCTTTTGTTATTTAAAAAAAAATATTTATTATTATTTATTTTTATTATTATTTTTTCTTTAAATAAG
This sequence comes from Cordilura impudica, assembly GCA_963682025.1. Lineage (NCBI taxonomy): Eukaryota > Metazoa > Arthropoda > Insecta > Diptera > Scathophagidae > Cordilura > Cordilura impudica. The sequence goes on from OY821517.1 coordinate 292,740,556, forward strand.
AAAGATTTCTTAAATATTTTTACTTCTGATTCAAGTGAAAATGAAATAATCCGTTAATAGTCAGTTAATTTAAAAAAATATTTAGAGTGTATAGAAAATTAACATACACAAAATTTTTGTGATATTGTTATTAATTTGTGGCATACAGATATGAAAAAGGTCATAACTGATGTTATTTTTATATGAGGACTAGGTCAAAAAAATAGAACGGTCATATTTAGTAAAGTTAGTTTCTTTTTTCAAATACGTGTATAAACCAAATTTTAAAAAAAAATCTGTTCTTTTTCTGATAAATTTAAGTGAAGATCGGGAAATAGCTTTATATAGAGACTATGACCAAAAAGGGGCCTACAGGGTTTATTTTTGGATAACTAATACATGGATGTGATAAACGCAAATATAAACCATCTAAGTTGATCTCATAGGGTTATTTATATGGGGGTAAGGTCTGATAGTCATATGGCCGACAAAAGCTTATATACCAAATTTCATCAATATATACTTATATTTGAGATCTGTAGGTTGAATACAAGGATTACATGGATAGACAGACAGACAGACAGACGTACATAGCTAAATTGATTCAGAAAGACTCTTAAACTCCAATTCCTTGCCTCAAAATATTTCATGTTGTCCGCTTGAAATATGAAGAATTTATATCTAACAAGTAAGAAAATTATAGTCGGTCTAGACTATAAAGTCACTTATGAAAAAATATATACAAACCAAATTTGAGAAAAATTTGTGCAATATTTTTGTTATTTGCTAGATTTAAGTGAAGATCGGGAAGCAGCTCTATATGGGGCCTATGACTAAGAATTGTCCTATCCGGATTATTTTTGGACTACTGGTTAATGAATATAATTAACATATACAAAACCAATTTGACAGAGATCTTTATGATAATTTGAATCTTATGGCAATTTTGTTGATTTAATAGGGGTCATTTGTATGGGGACTAAGTCTGAATATGGACTGAATTTCACCAATTTCAATAGCGTTTATCCTATGGCCGATTAAAGCTTATATACTAAATTTCGTCAAAATAAATATATTCATATTTGCGACCTGTAGTTTGCTTACAAGGTTACGGACGGACGGACGGACATCGCTAACTCGACTCAGAAATTGATTCTGAGTAGATCGGTATAATAAAAGATGGGTCTAGGTCAAATATTTTTGGTAGTTACAAACAGCAGCACAAACTCATTATACCCAAACCACAAAGTGGTATAGGGTATAAAGATCTAATATTATGATTTCGCATTAAAGGAAAGGGGTAAGTTTTTAAAAGTTAAAAAAATTCATATCTTCATAATTCTTTTTTGAGGATATGAATAATGTTGGATTATTTATTTCATATATACGTTATAGCATAACATTTAAAGAATCTTTAAAAAAATTTTTCTATTAAAAATTTTATTAAATAAGTTCGTGACAGCGAATCTCCGGAGGCGTTGTTGTTTTGGGTGAACATCATAACTCGTTACCGGATCATGTGAAATAAAAAAATCGAAATGCGTTTAAAAGGTGACATGTTGTCCAAAGTATTAACGAAGAGTTTTTTTTTCTAATTTTTTATTTTTGGCAGCAATTTGAAGTGAAAAACAAAACACGATTTTTGTTATAAAATTTCGGGAATTTTTTGTTGTTAAAAAATGGGGAAGAGAATAGAAAATAAAAAAACTCCTCCTGGTTACCTGATGATTTATGTGTAGATATAGTGTGTAAATTTTCAAAAGAATCATTCAAGTAGATTTTGAGTTATGATGTTCACGGACTTCGAACATTTATTTGCGAGAAAATCGGTTTAAAGTTTTTTAAAAACTGATTTATATTACGATATACCGTATGAGGCCGGTCGCTAGAAACGATGTATCTTCTTAAGTTTTGCTCCGATTTTCTTGAAATTTTGAAACATCACTCTCGACATGTTGTACATTCAGAAAGAGAAATGCAAAAAAGCTTTTAAAACCTTATCCCCCAACCGTCCCCACCCCCCCTTAACAACCAAGTTAATTGAGTTTAAGAGCCAATGTCATTAATTTTCAACAATTTTCGGATTGTTGCACAGTGTAATTAACCTTAAAATTCTAATACCATTTAAAATTATTGATATAGCTTCTCTATATTGACCAGTATTTATTATTAGGTCGATTATGGATGGATGGCAACTGATCTTTAGTTGCGTTGTCAAAAAGCAACGCAACTGACATACATTTTGTATTACACTGTGGAACAAATTCAGGTTAGCAAAAGTTAGGTCGATTCTGAGAGTGAGGGGTGAAAATAGAGGCTAAATTAGAAGACCCGTATCGCGGCGTTTGTTTATGTTAGTTCGAATTTTTTTTTTAATCGACCTTTGAACTTTGCAGTCAAATGCCGATGTTCAGCATATTGTTTATATGGTTTTTTGGCTATAATTCGTCGACTAATTGATATTTTTCAATCTGTAAAAGCCAAATTATTGCTAGAGACCTGTGCAACAATTAAAATGTTTTATCAGTTTCTTCAATAAATTTCATTTAAAAAGAAAACAATCATAATACAAAACTTGCGTTTTTCAGCTTAATATTAATTTACTTCTCATTTTTTATGTACCAATTTTGTTCAGTGTTGGTTTTGAAGACACATTGAAAAAGAAATTATAAAAATATGGAAAATAATATATTTTTGAAATGTTAGTTTTGAAAAGTTTTAAGTAAAAAAATTAAATAAATTAAATTAATGATTTGGCCAGTTGCCGTTTACCAGGCGGCTGTGGATCAACATCGATATACTGTTACTTTGGTACCTTTCGCCAGCAAATCATTTCATTTCAAAAATGAAGCCAGTAGTTCTGATTTTTTCTGAGTCAAACACAAATTTGCAACAATTCCATCCAACTGGTTTTGTGTGACTAGGATTGGCTCCTTTGATGTTTCATAGGATGTACCTTCACCAGGGTCGTATTCTGAGAAGAAATCCATGGATGTAGCAGCGGCTGTTGTAGTACTGATATCTGTTTGAAGATCAATACTTCGGTATGTTGGTACTGGAACGAATTCTGAGTGCGGTAATGGTAATTGGACACGTGGCACTGCTACATAAGTTTTATTCTTTGCTTTCCTTCTATTCAAAGTTTTATGGTAGTTGATACAACCATAGCAATTTTCTTCTTGATGCGGGCTGTTGTCTAACCACATCATTGGTATACCAAAAGGCACAGCTTTCTTCTTTTCACTTTTACATTGCATAAGAGTTGAATAGCAATTAAAGCAAACTTTTTTAGGGGCATAGTTTACGTCAGTGGTAAACTCATGCGAGAAATATTGTTTATAGGCTTGCAAAAGAAATATTGTTTATAGGCTTCCAAAAAAAAATCATTCGCATTGCCCCATTTTTCATCGCTTGCTATGAAACGTCCACAAACATTACAAAAATGGTCCATTTTACATTTTGGTTCCGACATTTTTAATACAATATATATTATACAATGTTTTTTTTTTTTGTTATTTTTATGAAACCGATTCACTTAACTTAAAGACATCAGCTTCGGCTGAGTTTCGAGTCTTAACTGAATCTTCATTTTTGAAATTAGTTCGCTTGTACGAATAAAAAAAAATTGCTACCTGTGCGGTGGTTGAAAACAAAAAAGTTGTTTTACTAATTCCTAATTCTTGGAACTTCCCTTTTTAATTACTTCTACCTAAATCGCTATTTATTTAATGGTTTTGGGATTTTTAACGCAAATTATCGACTAAGACCATTTTCTTTTCAAATGAAATTTATTGAAGAAACTGAGAAGCATATTGTAGATCAAACAGAAAGCAAAAAAGACTTAGTTTTGTGGAAAATATTTTCAAAAAGCACGAAAAAAAATGATTTTTCCAACATTTTGCTTCATAAGCACCACAAAATTTTCTAAATCAATTTTTTAAAAATTTTTAATTGTTGCACAGGTCTCTAGCAATAATTTGGCTTTTACAGATTGAAAAAATATCAATTAGTCGACGAGTTATAGCCAAAAAACCATATAAACAATATGCTGAAAATCGGCATTTGACTGCAAAGTTCGAAGGTCGATTAAAAAAAAATTCGAACTAACATAAACAAACGCCGCGATACGGGTCTTCTAATTTAGCCTCTATTTTCACCCCTCACTCTCAGAATCGACCTAACTTTTTCTAACCTGAATTTGTTCCACAGGCAACTTTTCTTCAGTTGCCACAAAGGTATCGATAATGCTATTTTGACAGTTTAGCAACTGAAAGTAAATATAAAGAATCAAGTAATTTTATATGTATAAACAAGCAAGAAAAAATAAATTTTAAAAATTATATAAAATGATTTCTTCCGTGGATCTGTTTTTCTAGTCTGTGAACGTGGCATCTATTAGGCGACATTTAAGGAACAAATCGAATATTTTAGAACTACCGCCAGTACTGTAGTATGTCCTATGCTTCTGTATATTAGTTATATAATTTATTAAGTTTTTGTTAGTTGCAAAGTTTATTTTCGACTGCCAAAAGACGCAGTGGTTTATCTATCAGACAGTATATGTAAGGATACTACCATGCATAGGAAGGGTTATTTTAGCTTGAGCGTTTTGCTGGTAAGTAATATAATATATAATACGTATTAACTTTTTCCATTATGATGACTTTTCTCTAGAAGTGTGATTATCAAATCCGTATAAGATATGTTAACGTCCGGCATCCTGAATCTACTTATGATGCTTGCATATGGAACAACAGCCCATTGAAGCAAGGGGTTGCTGCGGATTTTGGAAACAAGTTTTTAATATTAAGGAGCCAAAAAACAATTTATTAAAACTAGCAAATTCCAGCGCTCGAAATTCGAGTGCAATTTCTAGTCAGCTTTATTTTTCAACTTAGCCAACTCACAAACCAACACTTTTATGGTTTATTATTATTGTGAATGAAGATAACAAACTCATTAACAAACATATTAACAAATTTAATAAAACACACATAGCATATGTATAATTTTATGAATGTGTTAAAGGCAAAAATTTAAAAAACCTGTAAATCTGCAAAACGGCTAAAAAGAACTACCTTTCAAATAATAAACGTTTGGTCAAAATCGGGATGAAATGGTAGAACAAAACATCGGTCACAAGAAATCGCCTAGCCTATTAATATTATAGATAAAATATCATTCTGGTTTTTTCTAATATTTGAATTAATTCATATCAGATTCACACATCCTTAAAATTATATATAAAAAAAAAAAAATTTAATTGTTGAAATTATTGAGTTGCCATTTTGAAATCTATAATTTAAGATATATGTATATTAATATTACAAAAAATTACTTTTCTATTTTATACAAACTAGCAGATTCAAGCCCTCGAAATTCGAGCGCAAAATCTAGGAAATATTATTATTTCATTAAATAAAGACCCTAAAAGTATGCTAATCAGTTATAGCCAATTCACAAATCAACACAAAAAACAAACTCATTTTTATTACAAACACACTAACAAATTTATTAAACACGCACATAGCATTGTATAATTTTATGTATGGGTTAGTAGCAACTTTAAATGCAATTTACTCAAAACAAAGAAAAAAATTTAAAAATCTGTAAATCTGCAAAACGGCTAAAAAGAAATACCTTTCAAATAATATACTTTTGGTCAAAATTGGAATAAAACGGTAGAACGAAACATCAGTCACAAGAAATCGCCTAGCCTATTAATATTATAGATATTAACAGCAAACACAAATTTGTGGTTGTCAATATGATTACTATTTGGCAACCGAAATTGACAGTTCTCCCATCCATAATCGACGCATATAATTTCTTATTTATTGTGTTTTTATAAAAAACGATGATGGTTTTTTTTTATAGAAAGAATTAATCTATCTGAAATTTTGATTGTACAAAAATTTTCGGATTGTTATAGTGTTATTAACATTTACTTCAAATTCAATGCCTAATAAGTATGTGTTTATTGTAGTTATTTGACTTCAGATAGCGCTTAGAATTTTAAAAATCTAAAAACCGTTTTTGGCTGTTATGCCACAGATATGTTGAACAAGATCTTGATTACATTTTTTTAAAGTATCACCGAAGCGTACACAAATTTACCTCAAATTAGCAATTTTTTTTATCTAAATTAAATTTATATATCAGGCAGACAGACGCATTTCTTTTGCATTAATCTTGATTTACTAATTTTCAAAAACTAATTTAAATTCACAATTAGATTGTAGTAAAAACTTTTCACATTATAAATAAATCAGATAATCCATTTATATAACAAATAACACTCCCGCCATTATTAGCACAGACTGAATACTAAAAAACACATTTACATAAAAAACAACATATTTCTTTTTGTCTGTCCAACTGTCTGTCTGTCTGCCTAACCCATATACCTTAACATTAATAACCAATATATTGAATGAAACTGCTTTACTGCAATGCGGTCACCAACAAACCAAAACAATGCAACGCAACATACTTTAGTTTTACATAAATGCAGTACTTATTTGTGGAAAACAGTATTATGTTACAACCTCAATCCTCACTGCCATTCAGGTACTACCATTCAAATTATGATTTTTCTTGCCTCATTCTCTATAGGGATAAATAATGTTAACAGTTGGCTTTACCGACATGTTTGATACCTTTCTCCGACTTATTGAGAATTTTAATGTAATGTAAATATTATTTTTGGTATAAATCTGTTAAATATTTTATTACATTATTAGGATACATTTTACATATAAATCTTGACAATATAGACATGATTATCAGAGCGGGCCTTAAGGTTATTTAATTCCAACTTAGCTCGTATATAAAATGGCATATGAATAACTTTAAATTTTTAATCTATAGTTTGATCCATCAGATGCTATGAAGGTAGGCTGAAAAGATTTTTCATAGTTTTTAACAAGTTCATTTATGACAAGCACCATCTGTCAATTGACTGCTCTCATATTTTCAGTCATAATGATCGCGAGGTTTAATTAATCGATTGTAAAGATTGAAACAAACCACTTTAGCTGCCTTCAGAAATTGAGCAGTAATTAATCATCAGACTATTTACAATTGGTCGTATGAGTTCAAACATGGTTGCGCATACACAAGCCATACATATCGCTCGGAATATTCAATTGCGAACTTTACTAAAGAAATGATTAACAAAATTCATGAAATTGTTCTGAATGGATCGCCGAGTGAAGTTGCGTCAGATAGTTGAAAAAATTTGAGCATGAAGCTAACGACAATATGGCTGCAATCAAAAGCGGCACTACGAAAGAGTGCTTGGCGAATTTCAACTGCAATATGGATGAAATTTAGGGCCGTTTCGTAACCGTAGATAGATCCATCACGGACAGTTCGTCGTTGAAGAGGGCCACGGTGAGTGTGTTTGCCAATAAGGTCATGGCGACAGTTTAAATGTTTTGCAAGGACTTTTTAGCCTTTCTCGTAATATGGAAACATGTGTCACGTTGCAGAGAATACTTTGTGTTTTCCCATATCAAACTATCATATATCTATAATATTCATAGGCTAGGCGATTTCTTGTGACTGATGTTTTGTTCTACCGTTTTATACCTATTTTGACCAATCGTATATTATTTGAAAGGTATTTCTTTTTAGCCGATTTGCAGATTAACAGATTTTTAAATTTTTTCCTTTATTTTGAGTAAATTGCATTTAAAGTTGCTACTAACACATACATAAAATTATACAATGCTATGTGTGTGTTTATTAAATTTGTTAATGTGTTTGTAATAAAAATGAGTTTGTTTTTTGTGCTGATTTGTGAATTTGGCTATAATTGATTAGCATACTTTTAGGGTCTTTATTTAATGAAAAAATAAAATTTCCTAGAATTAGCGCTCGAATTTCGAGGGCTGGAATCTGCTAGTTATGATAAATAGAGGAACGAACATTTCAATATCAATTGCAAGGGGTGAAAATTCCGTTGCCTTACAGATGACGGGAGTATTAACAAGATTGTTTTGAATTATCAGTAATACAGGAGTTTGATAACTTCGTGACTTTTTGAAAAAATCAACACTGCTCCGAACAACTACCATATATTTGTGTTTGAGAGGCATTGTAAACAGACAATCTCGAGAATTTATGCAAAAATTGAAAGTGAATCTCGACAGCTCACAAAACATAATTTTTTGGAAACTAAGGAAATAGTATAGGGACTCTGCACCATCAAGTTTAATGGTTAAGAAGTGGCGTACTGCATTCCGTTGTTGTCAGACCATCACAAGTGACACCGGCTGTTCAGGTCGCCCAACAGAAGTTGTCACGCCAGAAATCGTCACAGCTTGTTTGATTCAACATTGATTTGAAGAAAGACGACTTTATTTGCAGAAGGAGAAAAATGGTCGATAGTCTATAGAAAAAACGCCAGACTCAATGTATCGTGCTAAAAGAGACTATGTTGAGAAATAAAAAGCTTTTTTTTTGCCGTAAACTATCTTTTATTCAAAAAGTGACAGAGTTATCAGTTCATCCTCATACTTCCTAAAATCTGCTGAATTAGAGGTATAATTTTAAAAAGTAAACCATCAACGATTTTATGGTATTTCGGATACTATTTTTCCCGAACATTTTTAACAGCCTTGACCACTTTCTTTGCTGCCTTGACCGAGGCCCAGCATTTTTCCATTGGCCTGAGTTCTGGACAGTTGGGAGAATTTGTTTCCCGAGTACTGCTCTAAGGCCACTTTTCTGTAATTACAAGAAACTAGATCGGACCAAAAGAAAGTGGAAACCTTACGTCCGTCTTTTACCAAGCATTCTTTAATGTAAATTTTCGAGTTTACTATTCCTGTCTTATAAACGCGCTGCTCCTTTCTCCACAGCCACAGATTGCATGCCATACCAGCAAATTTCGAGGAAATTTTGGATTGTTTTTTGACTTCAAAATTTCTTCAATTTCGCCCCGCGAATCTGGAGTGTAACTCCTGGTTTGAAAGCTGCAAAAAGTCATCTCGTGATCCAATTTTTCATAATTTTTTATTTTGCAAAAAATGTGCTATTATTGGTGATTTGATTTGTGTTCGTCAACACTCTTTTTGCAGGCGTCCAATATCTTTTAATGGGCCTTTAGGGTGAGCCGTTGGGTGGATTGATTCGCATCTCTTGGTACGAAATTGGCATTATTTTTTTTGTACCATTCAACAGTCGATTTACTGTAAGATATGAGACAAGACCAGACAAAAAATAGAAAAAAAATCGTATAAACCTCATGCTGATTTAGGAATGGAAGTAGTCTCTTTGCAACCATTCTTTGATATAAAAATCGGTATTAACTTTTAAGTTCTGTTGCTTTGATACTTTTCTTTGAGTTAGGGCCAGAATAACTCTAATGAATATTCTCTCCGCGCGATGTGTGTCGAGTTCTTTAATAATTTGCCAAAAACAGAAACGTGTAGATGATGTGGAGGAGATAATATATAAAAAATTCAAAATAACTAGGCCATGAAAAATGGATAATTAGTCATGTGTTACATATGTAATAATCTGTTTATATACAATAAGATTTCCTCACATGCAGGAGAGTAAAACATTTCATTTGCTCGTCTAGAAAACTTTAAAGAAAACTGCTGTTTTCATATGCTTTTGAGGCGGAATCTTATACTAAATTTTCACCAACTTTCCGACTAGCTGGAGCTCCAAAACTTTGAACCTTTATATTAATTGGATAACAAAATATTATTTAATCAATTTCTATTAGATCTGTTCATTAACTTGATATCGTATATCTTCAAATTTTATTTTTGATTTATGCTTGTTTTATATTATCTTGTATTAACGGCACCATTAGTTGTTGTAGCGCCCTATATTTAAGCGGATTGTAATATTGCTATTTTAGACACAAATCGTATTAATTTTTATTACTGTGGTGAACACTCTAAAAACGTTTGATATAGTATCGAATAAACACCCACTTTTTATGTAAATGTTTTTTTTTTTTTGTTTCCTGACATTTTTTTATTATTTTCTTTGCTTCGTTATTGACTTTGTATTTAACTTTTTTTAGAATGAGCAAAATACTAATAGAAACAGTCTGTCTGGATTGTAAGTATAGAGGAGAAGTATGCCAAGTAATATTGAGAAATGAATCTTCCAGTATTAAAATGAGATCTCAGATAATGTCAATAGATTATTTTATTTGGAAGGGATTGTTGGGTTTAATTAAAACTGTGTCTGTCTAATATATTTTAGCAGCTTGCTACTGAAGAAGTGAAAAATTTATAGTGTTTCAAACATTTTGAGAGACATTCAAAATGATAAAATTTGGTATTTAAAATTCTCTTCATACTTAACAAGTAAGACTGTAAAATTCGGCTGTGCCGAATCTTTTATACTCTACACCAGTGTCTTAATATTAAAAACAATGTATGGTAATCAGTTTTATTACATATTGAAAGTCGCTCTATACGGACTCAAAAATATACCCTGTATTAATTTAGGTCTTTCTTTTTGTATGACATTTTCCTGTCAATTTGTTATAAAATCTTTTTTTTTTTGTAACCACGAAATTGTAATCGTTTGGTGATCGTTGTCTGACTCCTGAATTATAAAGATCATTTGTTGTGTTAAATTAAATTAAGTTTTTTTTTTTTATTTACATATGTATATTTAAGTTCACCGTCATCTTGGGAGAAAAAATAAATGAAAGTACCTTAAACTTCTTTTAATTTTTTATAAAAAATCTTAATTTTTTTGTGTTTTATTATGCAATTCTTTGGTAGCCGTATAACTAGATTTTTGATTCCACAAAACTTGAAAAACCAACCCCCATTTCGGAATAGTAAAAAGGTTTTTTAAAAATAAATATTAATCTTTCCATGATGATATGAATATATAACATAATTGCAGACACCTAACTAACCTATTTTTACTTAAAAAAAAAAGAAATTTGTAGCAGAAATAAATATGAAAACAATTATAGGAAAAAACAAGTAAGAAAATTATAGTCGGTCTAGACCGACTATACGATACCCTATACCATGCGTTTAGAGACCCTATCTCTTAGGCTAAACTAACTGGACATAGAAAATAAGATAAACCAAATTTGAGTGGGATTTTTATTAATTTTTTGGCTGCAGATATGAAAAAGTTCATATCGGATCCTATATCTATATGGGCACTAGGCCTAAAATTGGACCGATCCTGATCATGTTTGGTAAAGTCTCTCGTATTTTGCAAAAATATATACAAACAAAATTTGAAAAGAATCAATGTAATATTTTTGTTTTTTGATAGATTTAAGTGCAGATCGAGAAGCAGCTCCACATGGTGCCTATGAGTAAGGGTTCTCCCATAGGGATAATTTTTGGACTACTCATTAATGGATGTAATAAACGCATACAAACCCAATTTGAGTAAGATCTATATGATAATTTGGATCTTATGGCAAGTTATGTCGATTTCATAGGGGACATTTGTATGGGGGCTTGGTCTGAACATGGACCGATTTTCTCCAATTTCAATAGCGTTCATCCTATGGCCGATAGAAGCTCATGTACCAAATTTCATCAAAATATACTCATATTTGCGACCTGCAGTTTGATTACAAAGTTTACATGGACACACAGACGGACGGACACAGGAACGGACATCGTTAAATCGAATCAGATAGTGATTCTGATTCGATCGGTATAATAAAGATGGGTCTAGGTCAACAATTTTTGGTAGTTACAAACAGCAGCACAAAGTCATTATAGCAAAACCACATAGTGGTATAGGGTATAAATAGTGGTGTATATAAAATTGGAACAAATCGGATGTTCGATTATTTTTGAAATCAAATAGTACAAAAGCTATCCAAAAAATGTATATATCCAATTACTGTTTAAAACAATTTTCTAAAATAAAAAATTAAAAATTAATTGATAAAATCCGATTCACAAGTTATTTTATTTATTAATTAATAGATTTCAGTAAAATAACTGAAGTAAAATTCAGTAAAATAATTGATTTCAGTAAAATAACATGAGAGTTAAGGAGTATATGTATTGTTGCCGGACCTAATACATTATTTTTAACAAGTCTATGGGAAATAGCTTTTTATTAACTTTTCTTAAGCTTTGTTAAATTTGGGCTGATTTTATAGGAAACATATTAGAATCTGACATATATTAAAGAATAACCTTAAATAACCTTTTAAAAATATTTAAAAGCTTAAACTTCCTAATCTGAAAGTTTCTTTTTGCAAAACAAATATCCTGAACTCATCGAAACACCATAAATTGTATAAAAAAATTTTAAAATAGAAAAATTAAAAATGCTTTCAAATGAAAAAACTTGTAATATGGAAATTTTTTATAAGTTTAATTTTAGTGTTCTTAAGAGAAAAACTGCTTACATCGAAAACAAAAAAAAAAAAAAAAAAAAAAAAAAAAAAAAAAAATTATCAAAATTTGCACTTTTTTCGAAAAGTGAATTTTTTATATATTCTAAATTAAGAGCAACCTTATTTTAGACATCAATCGAAAGGTCTCAATATTTTGATAAAAATTGGAGATGATAATAAATTCTTCGTGGTTTGCAACTAGATTCAAAATGAACCATGATGATATGAATATACAACATATTGCAGACACCTAACTAACCTATTTTTACTTAAAAAAAAAAAAAAATTTGTAGCAGAAATAAATATGAAAACAATTAAAGGAAAAAAATAGTGGTGTATATAAAATTGAAACAAATTGGATGTTCGATTATTTTTGAAATCAAATAGTACAAAAGCTATCCAAAAAAAAATGTATATATCCAATTACTGTTTAAAACAATTTTCTAAAATAAAAAATTAAAAATTAATTGATAAAATCCGATTCACAAGTTATTTTATTATTATTATTATTTTCAGTAAAATAATTGATTTCAGTAAAATAACATGAGAGTTAAGGAGTATATGTATTGTTGCCAGACCTAATACATTATTTTCAACAAGTCTATAGGAAATAGCTTTTTATTAACTTTTCTTAAGCTTTGTTAAATTTGGGCTGATTTTATAGGAAACATATTAGGATCTGACATATATTAAAGAATAACCTTAAATAATCTTTTAAAAATATTTAAAAGCTTAAACTTCCTAATCTGAAAGTTTTTTTGCAAAACAAATATCCTGAACTCATCCAAACACCATAAATTGTATAAAAAAAATTTAAAATAGAAAAATTAGAAATGCTTTCAAATGAAAAAACCATTTAAACAAAATTAAAATTGCATATTAATTACAGTAGTAATTGCAATATGTCTGAAAAATGACGATAAATCTAACAAACAAAAAATTTTTCTTCGCTTCAAAGCGTCATCTCAAATATATGTAAAGTGCATATGTAGGTATGTACAAAAACCGTACATCACATATGACAACTCTTACGAAAACTGAGAATAGTGGAAATTAGAAGTATAAATGCAAAAAATATTCAAAATTCAAAAATAACGATTGTTTGTTTGGACAGAGATGTATCTTCTGAAATTAATACAAAGTAAAGCTGTATGGTACGAAAACTGAAACCAACCACACTGCTCGTAGGCCTGACTTTAGGTGAGTGTGTTAAAGCGCTGACCAAAAAGCGCAAGTACGAGTGTATGTGAAGGTTCATGGTTCGAAACCTCACGGCCGCTCTAAGTAGAAAAAAATTTTCATATAGAAACAATCTATTCAATTAAAACATAACAATTATCACAATGTTCAATAAAAATCGCTGATAAAGGCTGAAATGCCAGAAACCGGTCCGATTAAGAATACAGTGCAGTTATGAATTTTTGAAATATATGCTTTCTTCTTCTTTACCACGCACCATTTAAACAAAATTAAAATTGCATATTAATTACAGTAGTAATTGCAATATGTCTGAAAAATGACGATAAATCTAACAAACAAAAAATTTTTCTTCGCTTCAAAGCGTCATCTCAAATATATGTAAAGTGCATATGTAGGTAATTACAAAAACCGTACATCACATATGACAACTCTTACGAAAACTGAGAATAGTGGAAATTAGAAGTAACGATTGTTTGTTTGGACAGAGTTGTATCTTCTGAAATTAATACAAAGTAAAGCTGTATGGTACGAAAACTGAAACTAACCACACTGCTCGTAGGCGTGACTTTAGGTGAGTGTGTTAAAGCGCTGACCAAAAAGTGCAAGTACGAGTGTATGTGAAGGTTCATGGTTCGAAACCTCACGGCCGCCCTAAGTAGAAAAAAATTTTCATATAGAAACAATCTATTCAATTAAAACATAACAATTATCACAATGTTCAATAAAAATCGCTGATGAAGGCTGAAATGCCAGAAACCGGTCCGATTAAGAATACAGTGCAGTTATGAATTTTTGAAATATATGCTTTCTTCTTCTTTACCACGCACCATTTAAACAAAATTAAAATTGCATATTAATTACAGTAGTAAAGTAGTAATTGCAATATGTCTGAAAAATGACGATAAAAAAAAAAAAAAAAAACTTGTAATATGGAAATTTTTTATAAGTTTAATTTTAGAGTTCTTAAGAGAAAAACTGCTTACATCGAAAAAAAAATCAAAATTTGATTAATGCCGTTTTCTTTTCTGACAAAAAATGTCGCATTTTATTTGCACTTTTTTCGAAAAGTGAATTTATATTCTATATATTCTAAAGTAAGAGCAACCTTATTTTAGACATGAACCGAAAGGTCTGAAAGTCGAGCGCTCGTAAATCGCAAAAAGTTGTAGCCATTGACTTCTTTCAGGTCGTAGTGTGAGAATATTTCCACATTGTTCCACTTTTTTTTTTGAATATTTTCACCCCACGACTTCAAAGAGGATAATAATCAAAATTTGTATTTTATGAACACAGCACTTTGAGACCTTTCGATTGATGTATAAAATTAGGTTACTCTTAATTTAGAATATATAAAAAAATACACTTTTCGAAAAAAGTGCAAATAAAATGTGACATTTTTTGTCAGAAAAGAAAACGGTATAAGTTTTATTAAAATCTATAAATACAGTGCCGCACATAACTATTGCCACAAGGTAAACATTTTAAGATATGAGTAATTTCAAGATATTTTAAACAATTTTTTACCAAAATTTTTTTAACCACATTTAAGTACTCCAAGCGCTTTAATAATGCAAGGATTTTTTTAAAGATACGATACTTTTGGGTTTTATAGCTTAAGCTGCGTTCACACTGTGTTTTGGTTGCGTTTTTCTTATTTTTTTAGCACGTGCAATTTGTACACATTGTGTGAACCCTTTCAAACATTGTTTATGTACAATACATTTTGCAAGACATATGCCCGTTTTCTCAATAGGCGATTATATTTTATCCCAACGAGAAACTGCCGATTAAAGAAATTTGGTTTTCTCAATGTCTGGTTTGCTTTTATTTTGTCGCAAAGCTAACCGGCACTCATCTGCCAATTATTTATTTATCGTACAGATAAAATATTCTCCCAACTTTCATATCAATTTTGAGAGGCATTGCCAACTGAAAATAATTCTCCCAACTTTCATACGTATTTTGAGAGGCATTGCCAACTAAAAATAATGTTTTTGTCGGTACATTGAGAAAACCAAAATTGTTAACAGGCAGTTTATCGGTACAATAAATTTATGACCTGGTTAAGTAACAGCCAGTTTGACAATACATTGAGAAAACCGGCAATAGTATGTAAATTTTTCAATTAGAGCAGGTTCTATTTTGGCAAGACAAATATATGAAAATATAACACTGCTTGTGGCGAAAGAAAAACAGAGTAAATTATAAAGAAATATTGAAAGAAAAATAAATTGTTTAATATGAATTGAAAAATATATAAAATATATAACTTTATTTTTAACAATAAGTTTTTGTAAATTCACAAAATAAATCAGCTGTTGTTTACATTTAGAGGTTATGTCATACGGAAATACATATGTACGTTTGAACGCAAAATTATGAATCGTATGTAAAACGCCAATTTTGGAATTACGTATGGATCGTAAAACTGAATTTATATATGGAAAATACACATAGTGTAAAGCCACCTTTACTTCATAAAGTCATAATTTTACCGCACAAAACTATTAGCAGCCCTTTGCCTTTTTAAGAAATTTTTAGCAATCTGGTTACTCTGTCCACGAAAACATTTTATGTTATTTATGAAATATACAAATCACGTGGTGTTTTGTCGTTAAAAGTGACATTTTGTTTTTAAAAATCAAGAATTAATAAAAGAGAAGCATAAAATGAGTCAAAAAACAAAAAGAAACCAGTGCATCTCAGCGCAAAATAGTAATGCACCTGCACAATCAGGGTAAATCGTATGCTGAGATAGGTGAAATAATGGACAGAAGTCGTTTTACTATTCGAAGTATTGTTAACCGGTTTAAAGGAGAATCAAACTTCCAAAGTTCTAAAGGTACGGGCCGTCCCCGGGCATTAAGTGAGCGCGAGTGCAAGCAAATAGTTCGGAAAGTAAAACTAGAACCCAGAAAAACTTCAACAGAGATTGCAGTTGAGGTTAACGAAGGATTTAGAAAGAATATTCATCCCATGACTATTAGAAGAGTGCTACACGAGGCTGCTTATAATGCTAGAGTTGCTAGACGAAAACCACTTATTTCCTCAGAAGCGTCTAGCCTAAGCAAAAGAATTTAAGGCCAAACTTAATAGTTTTTGGGACCAAGTACTCTTCTCGGATGAAAGTAAATTAAATATTTTTCGCTCCGATGGTTGCACTACCGTGAGGCGAAAGCCCAATGCGGCATTCGAAAAAATAAATCTGGCACCAACAGTTAAATACGGTGGTGGAGGAGTTATGGTGTGGGGCTGTATGTCTACTGCGGGTGTGGGTGAGCATGTTTTTATAGACGGCATAATGGACAAAACAGTTTATTTGAATATTTTAAAGGAAAATCTTAAAAAAAGTTAAATCTACCAAGCTCTTTTACGTTTCAACAAGACAACGACCCTAAACTTTCAGCTCATGACGTCCGTATGTGGTTAACTTACAATATCGCACATGTCCTACCTCACCCACTACAATCTCCTGACCTCAATCCGATTCAGCATTTGTGGGAGGAAATGGACAGACGTGTAAAAAAGCGGCCATTTTCCAATAAATTTGAACTTAAAAAGGCCTTAATGGATGAATGGCAAAAAGTAGGGGAAGAAACGACGAAAAAATTAGTTAATTCCATGCCAAGACGTTTGTATGCTGTTAAAAAAATGGCTTGCCCACAAAATATTAAGATGAATTTAGTTTATAAGATTTTTTAGTTTTTAGTATATTGTGCCAATAATTTAGTGCTTTAAAAACATGAATTTTTTTTGTTGAATCTATTATAAAAAATAATAAATAAAATTTTAAACAAAAAATATTGAAATAGTTAGTAATTTAGAGAAGTTATAAGGCAACACACTTTACTTACTAAAAAAAATAAATATGGCTATAAACCGAGAATAAAATAAAAAACTCTTAATGTGCCAATATTTATGTGCGGCACTGTATATATTTCATTTTTTGTTAATAACTAGGTACTTTATTATTATTTTTCTTTGATATTGGCGATTTTTTGTATTTATTTCGGGATAAACACAGAAACAAAATATAAAATATAACTGAACTCGAACCTGTTTATTGTACATGTTCTGTTTTTTCTTACTACACGAGCCACAACACGACTTAAAATATAACTGAACTCGAACCTATTTATTGTACATGTTCTGTGTTTTTTTTTCAGTACACGTACCAGAACATGAACTTCAAATAAAGCAACACTCAGAAATGTGTGCTTTATGTGTGATTGAAACAAAAAGTATGTGATACAAAAATGTTCGTGTAAATAACGAAATATTAAAACGAACACAGTCATGGTTGTGTTGGGCACCGTAGAAAATTTAGAAACGCACATAATTGATATGAAAATAAAGATATGTGATGGCTGCTTTTGAACAGAACATTGTGTGTTTCATGTGTGTATTTTCTGAACCTTGTTTTTTGTTAATAACTAGGTACTTTATTATTATTTTTCTTTGATATTGGCGATTTTTTGTATTTATTTCGGGATAAACACATAAACAACAATTATAGTATCACACACAAAATTCAAAATTTTGAATAACAGCAATAACAAGACAAGCATAGAAAAATCAAGACTTTCAAGACATTTTTTTACTTTTTCATTGATAGCATGGGACCGATTGAACCAATTTTGATGATTTCAAATGGCAACCTGCTCAGGATGTCAATAAATCATTTTCACTAAAAATGAGCAGACGACGATCGCTATATAAACTCCGTTTGTTATAATGATCACTAATAAATATTTAACTTATGGGGTCCAGATTTTTTTTTTAAATTATTATAAACGGAATGACAAACTTATGGCATACTTGGATTCCTACATAAATATCTCACTTAACAAAGATGATTTTAGGTACAATCCTTTTTTACGCCAGAAGAAGCCGATGAATACAGGTGAATTTTGACACTAAAGCTATAGGAAAATATGTTTTTCCGTTTTAAGGAAATAATTGCCAAAAATTTTTTTTTCCAAAAATAATATAATTCCTATTGCTTTTATTAACTCAATATATTTGACATAAATGCCAGATAATATTCTTTCCATCAGCTCCTTACATATGAACCTGACATTACTTTAACCCATTAGTGCGCAGAGTCCCTTAAAAGGGACTCTCGAATTTTCTACTGTAGCACTTTCAAAAATTTTAATTTTTAAATAACAAGTAGGCTATGTCGTTACTGACATTCCAACGAAGCATGATTTATTTCATTTGTTTAAATTTTTTTGATTTGTGTGTTGTGTTTTATGCAAAATATGGAAAACCAATTTGTGAAAAAACAAAAATCTCGAGCTGGGTAAGTAAAATTGGAATATATTAAATATTATGTGAATATTTGTTATTTTTTGTGTGTTGTTATTTGAAAATAAGTGTGTTGATTCTATTGATGTAAAAAAATTATAACAAAATGTTATAACTCGTGCATATAGTGACTTTGATTGCAACGTCCCCTAAAAGGGACACTGCGTCCGTAGTACAATTGTGATGCGACGATTTAGTAAATATTTTTTTTATATATAGACTTACAGTTTCTGAAATATTGAATGAACTGGAAGCCCTTGACGACAATGAGTTGAATGGTGTTGAAATTTACACAATTCCACCAATAGATGGAGCCGATACTGATCAAGATACCGATGAAAGCGATGATGAGCATGAGGCAAATCTTAATCATCTCGGTCCAAAATTATTATCTACAGAATGTGAAGTTGTACAGGAAGATAGTGAATGGGATGACAGTGATGATGAACCCCTAGAGAAAGTAATGCGCATCTCCTGTGGATCAAACAGACATACAAACACGAGTTCAAATTGTTGGCGAAAAGTTGAACCATTATATAATATAAATACGGAATGTACAATTATTCCACCAAGTGCTGAGGCTCAGTTATGCAAAACCCCGACAGAATTTTTTGAATTATTTTTCTCCGAAGATATTTTAAGACATTTTGTGGAGCAAACAAACTTGTATGGACTCCAAAAGAATGTAAATTTACAAGTAACATTGGACGAGATTAAAGTATTTTTAGGAGGTATGCTCATGTCTCGATACGCCAAGTATCCCAGTAAAAGAATGTATTGGTCAAACAAACCTGACTGTCCCAAACTGCTCTGTAACAGCATGAGAATGAAGAGGTTTGAACAAATACTAAATAATTTTCATTTGAATGACAACCTTCAAATCGATGATATGGATCGCCTTTACAAAATGAGACCACTTATAAATCACCTAAATGCATCATATCTGCGACACGGTGGGATTGATGAAACTTTGTCAATCGATGAAAGCATGATCCCGTATTATGGCAAGCATTATGCCAAGCAATATATTCGGGGGAAACCAATCCGATTTGGGTTTAAAAACTGGGCGTTAAATTCAGCTAACGGTTTTATGATCCAATTTGACATATATATGGGAAAAACTGCAGAGTCTACTCCCAAAGGATTTGGTGTAGGTGGTGATAAAGTGCTTGACCTCCTCTCAAAAGCTAATGTTCCATCTAATAAAGGATTCAAGGTAATATAACCAAAGTATACCCATTTAAAAAACAAAACTAATTTTATGTATTTCAGTTATTTATAGACAATTATTTTACCTCCGTTAAATTACTGCGACACTTGTCATCCATCGGAATATGTACCTCTGGAACGATACGAGAAGGGCGAACAGAAAAATGTCCTCTTCGCTCAATCCCGGCAATGAAAAAAGAAGAAAGGGGATCTGTAGATCATAGATTTACAAATAATGGAAAAATATTGCTGACACGATGGAAGGATAACAATGTTGTCACAATTGCAACCAATTTTGATGTGAATGAAATGGGATCGTGCAAACGATTCGTTAAAGGACGGGGTGCCGTAAGTATTTCCCAACCAAAAGTGTTTCATCATTATAATATGGGCATGGGAGGCGTGGATAAGATGGATCAACTAGTTGCAGTCTACCGCTCGCGAATCAGACAAAAGAAATGGTGGTGGCCAATATTTGCATATCTTCTTGATGCCTCAGTTGTTAATTCATGGCTGCTGATGAAGAAGCTACATCCCAATGATCCGACATGTGCGTCTCTTCTTATTTTTCGCCGAAATATTGCTACATCCTACCTCGAAACGTATGGTACCCCATCTATAAGAGGTTCGCGCACTAACAATGTGACGACAGATACGCGATATGATGGCAGAAACCATCTTATTGAATATTCGAAAACAGATAAGCGATGTGGACATTGCGGAAAAAAAACAAACTTTATTTGCAACAAATGTGAAAAAGGGCTTCACCCTAAAGAATGTTATAAAATTTATCATACGCCTAGTGTACCTAGTGTGCAGTGTCCCTTATAAGGGACGGTCCATAACTCCAAAACTATAAGTTTTTTTTAATAAATTGGTTTTAAAATTAATTAATCAGATAATTTTTATTAATAATTGGTGAAAATTATGTAAGAAAGGTGACCAGGGAACTTCGTCCACTAATGGGTTAAAAAATGTGTTTTTTATGTCACGGTAAAATTTACGAAAATTTTAAGGAACCTAAAATTGCGTATAATTTTTTTATTTCTTTTTTTGTAGAGAAACTTGTCCATAACATATTTGAATTTGATAATAATTTGGCATGAATGTTTTACCTTAAACTAAGAAATATTAAAAATTTTGGACATGTAACTCTAACAGTTCCTGAAATATGGTGGCGTGAAAAGTGAAAAATTTATTTAAAAAAAAATCTTAACGTGGTAGTTTTAAAATTTTTAAAACAAATATGTTTTTGCTATTTGCCTTCTCTACACTTGTGGTAAACGTAATGATTGAGATATAAAAAAAAAAACAGTAACATAAATAGTTTTTTAAAATTTGATTTAATTTGTATTGAATCATTTCGTTTTGTAAATTTATATATACAGAGGATGTCCTCTATTAATGCGGTGAATAGGAAGGAGTAATGGATATTTGACAGCAATGACCTCTGAGGGAAGTTCATTCCATATATTCTCGGCAATGCGTTGTACGATTAACTGGACTATAGACTGGAAACGGTTGAGATGTATTAGTGCAATATCTAGTACCGTGTAAAACAATCAACATTCCGGCAATACTCAAATGTGTCCAGAAGCCTCAAAATAGACTGTGAAGCCTTGCCCATACATATATGAGAGTTTCATTCCATTTTTGGTTGGATTTAGGTGGTATAAATTGTAAGGAGATCAGATGAGGTAAGTAGTTCTTACACCGATTTAAAACACCTAGGGACTTGAAAGCTTCTTTCCACAATTGTTTATTTCAATGGGCATCACAAAGAATTTTCATGCCCAAATGGACACAGACGACATTGATGACTTAATGGCCAGCCTTTGGATCAATAAACAACATTGGGTCTTTCTTACGAGCATTAAAATCCAGCCTCGTTGACCTCTAACTCCCTAAAGTTTGGTCCTTGGTCGAAGGAATATGAATGAATAATATTGCTGTCGTCTGCAAAACAGTAGATAGGATTGAAAGTTTGACAGAGGTCATAAAGAAAAATAAGAAAAAGTGAAGGTCAACTGAAACTCTTTGGATGAGATCACATCTAAAACAACACGTAAAGTGCGATTCTGAGAAAACTCGATATAAAGCGAGAGGAGTCATTACCAACACCAAAAGCAATCAGTTTTGAGAAGAGTGCCCTGGGCCTGCCTTGGACATATCCAGAGCCACAACTTTGCTTTCACCAAATCCGTGACTGACTCCAACGTTCCGAAAGAAGCGCCATCTGGGGAGCCGTAGAACGACTTCTACGAAAGCCATACTGTTTGTCGTTAAGCAGTAAGTTAATCTCCAAATAATTCATTATGTAGATGGAAATTCACCATGCTCTACACTACGTTTGAAAGTGCAAAGCAAATTGCAATTGGGCGGTAATTATCTGCTCACTTTTTTGGGATTGGGATTGAATATAAACAATGTTCCAAAATCGAAGTGCTAAAAAGGCCTGCCAATGAACGCGCTTGAATACTGTTTCAGTACCGTTGCCATCTGGTAGCGGTAACTTGTTAATGCGTTTAGCTGTCCATAACTAAGGAACCAATAGAAACTCACTCAATAAATTTAGCATAAGTGAATAAAAGCAACAACATATTTTTATACCCTGACACAATGGTCCGAAAAGGAGTCTTGATAATTGTTATTTTATGGCAGCTGTTGAGCCTAGATTTACTATTTATTAGAGGACAAAACATTCTAATAGCAATATTAAATTTTTTGATTATATGTGTGGTATTAGGGTGGCCCTTAATAAAAAAAAGTGTTCAAACTGTCGGTCTCACCCCTAGAAATATGCGAATAGCAAAAAAACTGAGAAATACAAAGTTTTGGGCCAATCAAAAAACGTTTAGTCGTGGCGCAAAGCGATTGAAAATTTCAAGTGTGTTTATATGGGGAAAATTTGACTTTTTTTTTCAGATTTTACGACAATTTCGATCTATAGTTTAATTTTTCCGACAAGCTGTTATATAATTCGGGATCAGTATTAAATTATCCTTTCAACAGGTTATAAAACTTCAAAATCGAATGAAACCTCGCCAAGAAATAGCAAATGCCCCAGACCACTTTTGTGCCAAAAAAAAACTAGTTCATGAAATTTGATGAGACATTTTTTCAACTTTGAGAAATTGATTAAAGCCATCATTCTTTTTTGATCTCTATACTTATAAGTACTCAGATATGAAGTATTGTTTTATTACCACGTTGTTAACCTATTGCGCATTGAGACCGAAAATTGGAAATTTTTTTGATAAAATTTTTAAAACTCCTTTTTCAAGTTTGAAAAAACTTTCTTAAACAAAATTTAAAAAAATGAATATATCACTTTAAGGTCTTATTAAATACATGTTGCAGATTAACTGTTTTAATTTTTAAGAAAATCCATCTGCCAGAATTTTTTTGACAAGGATTTTATTTTTACTGATTTCGAGAAAAATTGGATTTTTGTGAAATATTCTGTAAATGTACTCTTTCTAAATACTTTGTATCAAAAATTCATCACTTTTCTACTTTTAAATGTTATATTTTATCTTAATAGCCTAGGGTTTCGGAAAAAAATAATATGACTTTTTTAACCCTTTTGGAATTGGGGTCACATATGACCCCAAGGTAATAAAAGACAATTTATGCAACAAATTCGAATATTTTGTAAGTGCTGTCCAATTTGTAGATGCGACGCTTAAAATATAATAACCAAATGTGTAGAAGTTTCGTTCCAAAAATTTGGGATAAATCCGAGAACGTTAACCTATTATTTGCCAATGCCAGCATTGGATTTTAAGATATTTTTAATGAAAAACGACCTAAAACGACTTTTTATATTAAACTCGTTGATACCACTATTTAGAATTTAAGAAAAATAATTCGGTTAATTTTTATTTATTGAACCATACAGTGCTCCTGGGATCAAAATAATCCATTGTGATATATCTTTGATGCAATTATCTGCTTATTGCTCGCGAATATAAATTAAAACAACTTAGGTTATATGTGTAAAAAATAGGACGCAAATATTTTGTTATTGCAGCAAAGCCTATTCTGTTTTTTGAAATTCTCTTTGATTTAATTTTGTAATTTATTCCATTAAGAGTAGTATTAATTTAATATTACCTTTTATATATATTATATTTTAAATTTACTTTTATTTAATAAACTATTTAAAACTGGGAAATAAAATGGTAGAAGTTTCAAAACATGTAGGTGACATTGAAGATAATATAAAGCGACCGATTATAAAAAAGCATTAAATAAATAAAATATAACCGAATTATTTTTCACAAATTTGAAATAGTTGTTTCATCGAGTTTAATAGAAAAACTCGTTTTCGGTAATTTTTACTTAAAAATATCTTAAAATCCAAAGCTGGCCTTGGCAAATAATTGGTTAACGTTCTTGGATTATCACAAATTTTAGGAACGGAAGTTCTACACATTTAGTTATTATATTTTTAGCGACGCATCTAAAAAGTCATTAGCACTTACAAAATATTTGAATTTTTTTAATAAATTGTTTTTTTATTAGTTTGGGTCATATGTGACCCCAATTCCAAAAGGGTTAATGGGATCATAATAATTTTTTCCGAAACCCTAGGCTATTAAGATAAAATATAACATTTAATAGTAGAAAAGTGATGAATTTTTGACACAAAGTATGTAGAAATAGTACATTTACAGAATATATTACAAAAATCCAATTTTTCTCGAAATCCGTAAAAATAAAATCCTTGTCAAAAAAATTCTGGCAGAGGTAAGTTCTTAAAAATTAACACAGTTGATCTGCAACATGTATTTAATAAAACCTTAAAGTGATATACTCATTTTTTTAAATTTTGTTTAAATTTTGTTTAAGAAAGTTTTTCAAACTTGAAAAAGGAGTTTTAAAAATTTTATCAAAAAAATTTCCAATTTTCGGTCTCAATGCGCAATAGGTTAACAACGTGGTAATAAAACAATACTTCATATCTGAGTACTAATAAGTATAGAGACCAAAAAAGAATGATGGCTGTAATCAATTTCTCAAAGTTGAAAAAAATGTTATCAAATTTCATGAACTAGTTTTTTTTGGCACAAAAGTGGTCTGGGCATTTGCTATTTCTTGGCGAGGTTTCATTCGATTTTGAAGTTTTATAACCTGTTGAAAGGATAATTTAATACTGATCCCGAATTATATAACAGATTGTCGGATGAATTAAACTATAGAACGAAATTGTCGTAAAATCTGAAAAAAAGTCATATTTTCCCCATATAAACACACTTGAAATTTTCAATCGCTTTGCGCCACGACTAAACGTTTTTTGATTGGCCCAAAACTTTGTATTTCTCAGTTTTTTTGCTATTCGCATATTTCTAGGGGGTGAGACCGACAGTTTGAACACTTTTTTTTCCCTCCATATAACGAAGGGCCACCCTAGCGTGGTATGTTATTAAATGTTAAACGTCACACTATGGGACGAATAGCAACTGTTCCGTTCAAATTACTCTACGCCTCACATAGTTCAACTGTTGAAGCTGGGGTTTTCTATAAAATGTTTGCCTTAAATTTGCCCATCGATCCCTCTTTTGAGATTTTTGATTTAGGCTCACATGTTTTCTGGAATTTGTCTCCAAAAATTGGTTTTTACGTCGCACTGTGCGTCGTTTAAGAAAAATACCCAAATATTTAACACTTTTATACCAGGAACTATCTATACCGTTTAGAGATAAATTTGTTCTAGGGAGATTATAAGAACTAGTTAAAAAAAAAAAAAAAAATAGATTGCGATTTGCCAGTGATTTTGTGCTGATGTTTGTAACTACGAAAAATATTTGACCTAAACCCACGTTTTATTATAGCGATCGATTTACTTCCCGAGTCGATTTAGCGATGTTCGTCCGTCCGTCTGTGTGTCCATGTAAAGCTTGTAATCAAACTACAGGTCGCAAATATGAATATATTTTGATGAAAATTGGTATATAAGCTTTTACCGGTCATAGGATGAACGCTATTGAAATTGGTGAGAATCGGTCCATGTTCAGACCTAGCCCCCATACAAATGACCACTATCAAATTGACTCAAATTGTCATCTTATTAAGATCTAAATTATCATATAGATCTCGGTCAAATTGAATTTGTGTGTGTTTATTACATCCATTAATCAGTAGTCCAAAAATAAATCCTATAGGACAATTCTTAGTCATAGCCTACATATAAAGCTGCTTCTCGATCTTCACTTAAACCTATCAAAAACAAAAATATTGCACAGATTTTTCTCTAATTTGGTTTGTATATGTTTTTGCAAAAAATAAGTGACTTTACCAAATAGCATCCGAACTTTTTCAGATCTGTAGAAAAAAGATTGGACCTAATAAATTGGACCTAAGACCAATTCTCTAAACTCATGGTAGGTACATAGTATCGCATAGTCGGTCTAGACCGTATACAATTTTGTAACCTGTTTTTTTTTTTTAATTTAAAAAATATTAGTTTTTTTGATATACTTTCACAATCTACAGATTATATGATTATGACCTTTGACATTTACAAAAAGCAAGTATAAATAATAAAAAAATATGTCTGAAGATATGCTATTAGACAATTTCAGATTCACAGCAAAAAATACTGAACAGATCATGGAGGAATTGATTACATAATATACTGTTATCCAGTTTAGGTAAATGCTAAAAGTTTTAGACCACTAGCTAGTCGGGTAGCTGGGGAAAATTCAATTTCAAAAATTTGCAAATCGTGCTAAAAATGATAAAATAAAGTATTGTCATCCACTTTAGGCAAATGTTGAAAGAGTCAGAGCTCTAGTTAGTTGGGAAGTTTGTGAACATTTAGCTACAAACTAACAGACAAAGATAGGTCAATAAAAGCATATAAAAATATAAATCCATTTGTCAAACCAACCGTTGTGAGTTTTAAATGACTTTTTCCATTTTGGCGCAGCCACATTTATTAAAAACTTCAAATCGAGGAGTCCAATTTTTTGAATATTTCTCAGTTGAGTAAGGTACAAAATATGTAGCAATTTTTAATGAATTTTGAGGGGGTGTGCATTGCGTTGCTTATAAAAAAATAGAAGTTCCCATATAGGTTATGTCAAAACCTCTTAGATAAGACATTATCTTTAACAACATTTAAAACCGCCGTGTACAAGAGAATTAAACAGCTAATGAAACTTCAAAAATTAATGTGAATTCGACAGGAATCGGCTTAATAGGATAATTCATTCCAAGCTGCTTGAAAAT
This sequence comes from Cordilura impudica, assembly GCA_963682025.1. Classification (NCBI taxonomy): domain Eukaryota; kingdom Metazoa; phylum Arthropoda; class Insecta; order Diptera; family Scathophagidae; genus Cordilura; species Cordilura impudica. The sequence goes on from OY821517.1 coordinate 292,767,857, forward strand.
TGGGTGTGTATGAAATCCATTTGAACCTCTTAGTTATACGTCCTCCTCTTGTATTGCAAATAGTTTTTTCTATCAAAACATTAAATCGGTAGATAGACCTTGAGAAGGAGTAGTGCGCAAATAACAATCTAACATTACTTTTTTCTTCTTTTGCATTCCAACTTAATATTTATAGAAAGAATGCAATTTTTTGTTGTATAATTTTCGCCTTCGTTGGTGGTGCAAACGTTAACAATAGTTAAAAAAAATATATCAACGACTTTTGAACTTGAATTAAGGAATGAATTATTTTTATAGTTGTTGTTGCATTTGTATTCTCCACACCAATACTCATTAACATTTTTATGAGAAACGATATAATGTCACGTAATAATGGAAAAACGTTATATTGCTACACAAACAAACACTGGCGAGAAAGAAAAACACGCTAAAGCACAAACCAGTGAATGAAGTAGAGCAACAGCATGAATTCCTTCTTGACTGCATTTCCGATTAAATAAACAAAACAAATACAATGTTAAGAGCAATCGTAAACTATTTAAACGCTTTAAAGCATTTTACCTAAAATATGTTGAGGATTAAAAATTGTCTTTAGATGAGTTGATTGTATAATCTGAAAAAAAAAAACGAAAATAAATTGAATTTTAACTACACAGTAGTGGTTTAAAGAGGTCATTAGTCTTCTTTCTCGTAGAGTATTACAGAACAAACAACATTTGTCTATTCCATATGACAACGACCGCTGCATTTTAATGTTTACATTCAATTTTATGTTTGTTGTGTGTCGTCGTTCAGTGGCGTAGCTAGACAAATTCTCTTAAGAAAAAGGAAAATTTACGAATATAATTTAAACCTAATTAAGTTTAGAATTATGTATTAAGCAGTGAGATCGAAAAATCTTTACACACGTTTTTCTTCTTAATTTTTTTAACCAAGCATTATTTGAATTTTTTTATTAGGTTATCTTTGTAATATATGCCAGTTATTATGGTTAATGACAACCCTGTTCATTTATTGTTAGTTTGATTAAATGAAATAGATGTACGTGCTAAGATTATTAAATATTTTGAACAAAATTCAAGTGGCCAAAGGATTAAACGTCTGCCGTCAAAATATTTCCAATGTTATTAGAAACTATCAAGAGAATTTGGCCAATGATAGAAAAAATGGTTCGGGAGGAAAGAAACGTCCACATGATGTTTGTAAGGCCAAAAGCTTGAAAGACATCCCAGTCCGGTTAGCTTAGTGCTCGAACTTTTTGGGACGAAACGTTAAAGTCAATGCAGGTTTTAAAGCCTACAAAGTCCATAAAGTTCCAGACAGGAACGATAAAAGAAATTTAGAGGCCAAAAACAGAGCAAGAAATTGAAATCATGTTTCATAAAAAAATACTCCTGCTGTATAATGACGACGAAACGTATGTATGTACTGGCAGATTTTGTGCAGCTTCTTGTTCAAAATTTCCATGTTGCTATGCACGATAATAATTTGAATACAAGTTTAGGACCCGAAAGCCGATGAAATTAAAAAAAAATATCCTGGTATGGCAAACAATATGCAATTGCGGTAAAATAAGCAAGTCATTTATTACAACGATCTCTACAAATACCAAAATTTATATTAACCAAAGTTTTGAAAGAACACTACTTCCTTTAATAAGCCCTGAGACCTTTCGATTGATGTATAAGATAAGGTTGCTCTTAATTCAGAATATATAAAAAATACACTTTTCGAAAAAAGTGCAAATAAAATGCGGCATTTTTCGTTAGAAAAGAAAACGGCATTAGTTCGGCAGGCAATTTCCATTTCTGGG